>OW240914.1:232935922-233002279 GCA_933207985.1 Pelobates cultripes | reverse complement strand
ATTCGGCGATGGGACTTAGTCGTTTTTTCAGCCTGAAATAGACCGACCTCACAGCCCAAATCTATGGAACTGTTTTGGGCAGGAAAATGTGCTTGAGGTCGGTCATAAAGGGACCTCCAGCTAACTTTTTAACCCCTGGATGTATTTGGCTGATTTTTGGTTATGTTTATGTTTTAAGTGTGCTGATTCCAAATATGTAAATATGAAGATGGGATGTGTAGTTTTAAAGTTACAGGGTATGGCTAAAAACTGTATTTTTACTGCCTGTGTTTAATTATGTTAATCTCTTCCCAAACGTCATTTCGTTCAAAGTGGAGAGAATGCTAAAAAAATATATTTTTGTTCTGAGTGTGAGAAATGCTTTTCAGCCGCTTCTAATCTTAAGCATCATTTGAGGAACCATACAGGAGAGAAACCTTATTTGTGGTGTGTTTAGTATTGTTCTGATCAGTTTAATACCTTTCGCGTCTCCTATCAGTGGACGTGTATATGGCAGCCATTTTAGGAACCGTACACCTGGGACCCGAGCAAGGTCACCTCGTTCAACAGGCTTGCAGCGTATCCTCCAGGAAGAAGAGCCTGAACCCTTACCGGCTGCACGTGTCTTACCTGTACATTGAAAGCTGCTCTGGTACCTTGATGAGCCAGCTGCCCGTGAGTTAACATGTCCCGTGGAGAAGCACTCTGTCCTGTAAAGCCTCACCAAAAAAAAGGAGTGGTGTGTTGTTCTGATCAGTTTAATAACTTCTGCGTCTCCTATCAGTGGACGTGTATATGGCAGCCATTTTGTCAGATTCAAGTTCTTGTGCCCCACAGTTCAAAATAACATTCAAATGACAATTCATGACAGATCACACAAGTGAATAGCCCTGCCAACGTCTTCTCAGAATTTTTCGTTTTCTATGAAGAAATAGAAATGCAAGAGCAGAATAGAGACTGTTCAGTTTAATACCTTCCGCATCTCCTATCAGTGGACGTGTACACGGCATTGATTTTTGTAACAGGGAGATGGAAGAAGAGGCTTGGTCGGTCCTCTTACTGAAAATTTGGGGCACTGCGCGGTCAAGCTAATGTAACACCAGATAGGAGTGGTGTGTTTAGTACTATTTTTATCAGTTTAATACCTTCCGCGTCTCCTATCAGTGGACGTGTACACGGCATTGATTTTTATCTAAGCCGTAAACTTTTGCACAGCGAAGTATATTCACTGCCATTGAAAAGGAGTGCATGGCGGTGGTGTGGGCCTCAAAAAGCTGCAACCTACTTGTATGGACAACCGTTTACCTTACTCACAGATCACATTAAATTTGGGGCACTGCGCGTGCAATCTAATGTGCCACCAGATAGGAGTGGTGTGTTTAGTACTATTTTTATCAGTTTAATACCTTCCTTGTCTCCTATCAGTGGACGTGTACACGGCATTGATTTTTGTAACAGGGAGATGGAAGAAGAGGCTTGGTCGGTCCTCTTACTGCAAATTTGGGGCACTGCGCGGTCAAGCTAATGTGACACCAGATAGGAGTGGTGTTTTTAGTACTATTTTTATCAGTTTAATACCTGCCACGCCCCCATCCGTTGATGTGGAGCAAGACGCAGCAGCAGAAGAGGACTCAGCCCAGGAGGTTATGGAAGAGGATGGAGTAGGAGGAGTAGAGGAGGTGGCAGCAGGACTGCCTGCAAGTCGTGGTGGTGTCACCAACTCCTCTGCAGAGCCATGCATTCCATGCTTGGCAGCAGTCAGCAGGTTTACCCAATGCGCAGTGTAGGTGATATACCTGCCCTGACCATGCTTTTCAGACCAGGTATCAGTGGTCAGATGGACCCTTGCCCCAACACTGTGTGCCAGACATGCCATTATTTCCTTTTGCACAATCGAGTACAGGTTGGGGATTGCATTTTGTGAAAATAAATTTCGTCCGGGTACCTTCCACTGCGGTGTCCCAATAGCTACAAATTTTGAACGCCTCAGACTCCACCAGCTTGTATGGTAAAAGCTGGCGGGCTAATAGTTCGGACAAGCCAGCAGTCAGACGCTGGGCAAGGGGGTGACTTTCTGACATTGTCTTCTTACGCTCAAACATGTCCTTGACAGACACATGACTGTGGAAGATGAGCGTGAACTGCTCAAGGCGGGAGGCGGAGTGGCGGATGGTTGAGAGGGGACAAGGAGGACAGCAGTGGTTGACGTGGCTGAAGATGCTGGACCAGGAGGAGGCTGGCGGCTTAGAGTAGGCCAGCTGCTTGTACTCATGTGTTGATCCCATAGGCGTTTGTGATGTGAGATCATGTGCCTACGCAAAGCAGTTGTACCTAGGTGGGTGTTGGACTTCCCACGACTCAGTTTCTTTTGGCACAGGTTGCAAATGGCATCGCTGTTGTCAGAGGCAGACACACAAAAAAAATTCCACACTGCTGAGCTCTGCAATGACGGCATTTCTGGTGGTGGACACAGCATGCGCTGATTGGCGTGCTGTCGGGCTGACCCCGGGTGCCGATGCATGCTGTCTGACTGTGCCACTAGCTCCTTGCGATGACCTCCCCCTGCTTCCAACTCGTCTCCTCCTCCTCCTCCTCCTCTCTGTCTCCCCTTCTGAACTTTCGCCCTGTTCTTCTTCTTGCCGAGCGGGCACCCACGTGACATCCATGGATGCATCGTCATCATCAACCGCTTCACTTGTATCTGACAACTCAGCAAAGGAAGCAGCAGCGGGTACAACATCATCATCATCATCACACCGTACGTCCATGTGTGTAATGCTGCCTGCCTGAGACATATCCCTGTTATCTACATCCTCTGGCAATAATGGTTGCGCATCACTCATTTCTTCAAACGGATGTGTGAATAACTCCTCTGACATACCAACCGAAGCGGCTGTGGTGCTAGATTTGGTGGTGGCGGCAGGCGGGTGAGTGGTATCTTGAGAGGTGCCTGAAGCTAAGCTGGAGGAGGATGGTGCGTCAAGGTTCTGAGCGGAGGCTGTAGAAGATTGGGTGTCCTGTGTTAGCCAGTCAACTATGTCCTCAGAACTTTTCAAGTTCAGGGTACGTGGCCTCTGAAAACTGGGCATTATTCTAGGGCCAAAGGGAATCACAGCACCACGACCACGATGGCCCCTGCGGGGTGGCCTGCCTCTGCCTGTCATTTTTGTTGGGATTAGTGGTACTATGCGTGCAAGCTACTGTGAGACCAGATATAAGTGGCAATGTGCACTGGCACAGTTGTGCAGAGCACAGGCTGTAGGTCTGACACCCGCTTTAAGGACACTGACTGCTATTCAATCTATAAAAGTGAAAAAAGTTTTTTGTTTTTAAATCCAAGCTATTGTGACACCAGATATAAGTGGTGGCACTGGGCACCGTATCCACTGTTAGCGTAACACACCCGCTTTAAGGACACTGACTGCTATTCAATCTATAACAGTGAAAAGAGTTTTTTGTTTTTAAATCCAAGCTTTGTGTCACCAGATCTAAGTGGTGGCAATGGTCACCGTATCCACTGTTAGCGTAACACACCCGCTTTAAGGACACTGGCTGCTATTCAATCTATAACAGTGAAAAAAAGTGTTTTTTGTTTTTAAATACAAGCTTTGTGTCACCAGATCTAAGTGGTGGCACTGGTCACCATATCCACTGTTAACGTAACACACCAGCTTTAAGGACACTGACTGCTATTCAATCTATAACAGTGAAAAAAGTGTTTTTTGTTTTTAAATACAAGCTTTGTGTCACCAGATCTAAGTGGTGGCACTGGTCACCGTATCCACTGTTAGCGTAACACACCGCTTTAAGGACACTGACTGCTATTCAATCTATAACAGTGAAAAGAGTTTTTTGTTTTTAAATCCAAGCTTTGTGTCACCAGATCTAAGTGGTGGCAATGGTCACCGTATCCACTGTTAGCGTAACACACCCGCTTTAAGGACACTGACTGCTATTCAATCTATAACAGTGAAAAAGTTTTTTTGTTTTTAAATCCAAGCTATTGTGACACCAGATATAAGTAGTGGCACTGGTCACCGTATCCACTGTTAGCGTAACACACCCGCTTTAAGGACACTGACTGCTATTCAATCTATAACAGTGAAAAAAGTGTTTTGTTTTTTTAAATCCAAGCTTTGTGTCACCAGATCTAATTGGTGGCACTGGTCAGCGTATCCACTGTTAAAGTAACACACCCGCTTTAAGGACACTGACTGCTATTCAATCTATAACAGTGAAAAAAGTGTTTTGTTTTTTTAAATCCAAGCTTTGTGTCACCAGATCTAATTGGTGGCACTGGTCACCGTATCCACTGATAGTGTAACACACCAGCTTTAAGGACACTGACTGCTATTCAATCTATAACAGTGAAAAAGTGTTTTGTTTTTAAATCCAAGCTATTGTGACACCAGATCTAATTGGTGGCACTGGTCACCGTATCCACTGTTAGCGTAACACACCCGCTTTAAGGACACTGACTGCTATTCAATCTATAACAGTGAAAAAAGTGTTTTGTTTTTTTAAATCCAAACTTGGTGTCACCAGATCTAATTGGTGGCACTGGTCAGCGTATCCACTGTTAGCGTAACACACCGGCTTTAAGGACACTGACTGCTATTCAATCTATAACAGTGAAAAATTGTTTTGTTTTTTTAAATCCAAGCTTTGTGTCACCAGATCTAATTGGTGGCACTGGTCAGCGTATCCACTGTTAGCGTAACACACCCGCTTTAAGGACACTGACTGCTATTCAATTTATAACAGTGAAAAAAGTGTTTTTTGTTTTTAAATCCAAGCTTTGTGTCACCAGATCTAATTGGTGGCACTGGTCACCGTATCCACTGTTAGCGTAACACACTCGCTTTAAGGACACTGACTGCTATTCAATCTATAACAGTGAAAAAAGTGTTGTTTTTTTTTAAATCCAAGCTTTGTCACCAGATCTAATTGGTGGCACTGGTCACCGTATCCACTGATAGCGTAACACACCCGCTTTAAGGACACTAACTGCTATTCAATCAATAACAGTGAAAAAATAGGTTTTTTTTTTTAAATCCAAGCTATTGTGACACCAGATCTAATTGGTGGCACTGGTCACCGTATCCACTGTTAGCGTAACACACCCGCTTTAAGGACACTGACTGCTATTCAATCTATAACAGTGAAAAAGTGTTTTTTTTTTAAATCCAAGCTATTGTGACACCAGATCTAAGTGGTGGCACTGGTCACCGTGTCCACTGTTAGCGTAACACACCCGCTTTAAGGACACTGACTGCTATTCAATCTATAACAGTGAAAAAAGTGTTTTGTTTTTTTAAATCCAAGCTTTGTGTCACCAGATCTAATTGGTAGCACTGGTCAGCGTATCCACTGTTAGCGTAACACACCCGCTTTAAGTACACTGACTGCTATTCAATCTATAACAGTGAAAAAAGTGTTTTGTTTTTTTAAAATCAAGCTTTGTGTCACCAGATCTAATTGGTGGCACTGGCCAGCGTATCCACTGTTAGCGTAACACACCCGCTTTAAGGACACTGACTGCTATTCAATCTATAACGGTGAAAAAAGTGTTTTGTTTTTAAATCCAAGCTATTGTGACACCAGATCTAATTGGTGGCACTGGTCACCGTATCCACTGTTAGCGTAACACACCAGCTTTAAGGACACTGACTGCTATTCAATCTATAACAGTGAAAAAAGTGTTGTTTTTTTTTAAATCCAAGCTTTGTGTCACCAGATCTAAGTGGTGGCACTGGTCACCGTATCACTGTTAGCGTAACACACCCGCTTTAAGGACACTGACTGCTATTCAATCTATAACAGTGAAAAAAGTGGGGTTTTTTTTAAATCCAAGCTTTGTGTCACCAGATCTAAGTGGTGGCACTGGTCACCGTATCCACTGTTAGCGTAACACACCCGCTTTAAGGACACTGACTGCTATTCAATCTATAACAGTGAAAAAAGATTATTTTTTTTTTAAATCCAAACTATTGTGACACCAGATCTAATTAGTGGCACTGGTCAGCGTATCCACTGTTAGCGTAACACACACCCGCTTTAAGGACACTGACTGCTAAAAGTTTTTTGTTTTTAAATCCAAGCTATTGTGACACCAGATGTAAGTGGTGGCACTGACTGGGGAAATGGGCACAGTATGCACTGTGAGCCTGACACCGAAGCTAGCAGCAGTGGCAGACAACTGACTGCTATTCAATCTATAACAGTGAAAAAAGTTTTTTGTTTTTAAATCCAAGATATTGTGACACCAGATATAAGTGGTGGCACTGACTGGGGAAATGGGCACAGTATGCACTGTGAGCCTGACACAGAAGCTGGCAGCAGTGACAGACAACTGACTGCTATTCAATCTATAACAGTGAAAAAAGTTTTTTGTTTTTAAATCCAAGCTATTGTGACACCAGATGTAATTGGTGGCACTGACTGGGGAAATGGGCACTGTGAGCCTGACACAGAAGCTGGCAGCAGTGGCAGACAACTAAGTGCATTTACATTACATAGAAAAATAAAATTAAAAAAAGCATACCCTTATCCCTAACCTAGCTATGCTTTTCCCTATCTTATGAACAACAGCTACACTTTCCCTCCTCTTACTAAGCATGCAGCTTGAGAATGAATCTAAAATGGATGCTGTCCAGTAGGTGGGAGGGTCTGCTAGGGAGGCTGTGCTGCTAATTGACTGGAATGTGTCTGCTGACTGTGAGGTACAGGGTCAAAGTTTACTCAATGATGACGAATAGGGGGCGGGTCGAACCGCGCATATGTTCGCCCGCCGTGGCGAACGCGAACATGCTATGTTCGCCAGGAACCGTTCGCCAGCGAACCGTTCGGTACATCACTAGTAACCAGTAAAACTTTGTTTTTACAGCCACTGGTTGGCCCATACATATTCTAAAACTTGTTTAATTTTGTTATAACATGACTTGTAGTCTTGTTTTTAACTTGTCTATAATACATATTTTTGCATGACACTTAGTGTGTTTTTTCATTGATTATTGAATTTTAATGGTCTAAGATAATTAACATGTCAACAGGCAAACGTAACCCGAATGATTTGTCTCAGTCTTGCCTTCTGTTATGTATTGGGGTTCATGCAGTCCACCTTCCAGTAGATGGCAGCATAGTGAAGTTATGCACTTGTTCTGTTGTGTTAGTCTCTCTTGTGTTATGTCATTATGTGTGTGTACTGAAGTAAAGAGAAGTTTTATTTTACTACAATGTCTGAGAGCCATTTGTGAATATATAACATGCTAATATACTAAACTGGCGACGAGGATGGGATGTCAGTAAATGGACACTGCAGCATTTATATAAAGGAAATAAAATCAGCCTGAGTAAGGAAGTAAAACTTTCCTTTTGGAATTCTATTATCTACAAATATCTTCAGCATGGCTTCTCTGGGACACATGGAGGAATTTGATCTGGCTAATCCAGCCTCATGGAAGCTAATAAGGTGGTTGATGCTATTCAGAAGAGAGCTGTGTTACTGAGTGTTATTTGATCTAAGACTTTTGATACTGTCCGGTCAATGATATCTCCTGCTAAACCACAAGACTACTCATTTGAAGAAATACTGGCACTGTTAAAACATCATTTAGCACCGACCCCATCTGAAACAGTGAGGCGTTTCCATTTCAATAGACGAAATCAGAAACCAGGTGAAAGCATTGCAGCATACATTGCAGAACTGCGCAGGCTGTCTGAAAATTGCAGTTTTGGTACCAGTTTTGAATCTTTGTTAAGGGACAGGCTTGTGTGTGGCGTGCAAGATAAAGCACTGCAGATGAGACTGCTTGCAAGACAGGATTTAACTTTTATTATTGCACAAGAGGAAGCTCTTGCAAATGAGGCTGCTTGTGTCCATTCAAAAGAGATACAATCCTCCTCCAGCAAAGAGAACTCACCTGAAATAAATCTAGTGAAGAAGACTGATGTCAAATCAAAAGATTTTTCACCAGGCACTGATGTCACAGCTCCATTTAAAGGAACTTGTTATAGTTGCGGTGGAAAACACAGGCGTAATACATGTCGTTTTCGAAATGAAGTTTGCCACACATGTAAACGTACAGATCACATACAGACAGTTTGCCAAAGACAAGCCAGTTGAATTCAAACCAAATATAAGAATGTGAATAAAATACAAACCACAGCGCACTTTTTTAATACTCCACATACTGTTTCAGATAGTGAAATGACTACAGGTCTTTACTCAAATGACTATGTGAATAAAGTGGAAAATTCGCCATCAGGACTGAAGATTTACACTGAAATTGTGCTGCAAGATGTTCCGTGCAAAATGGAAGTAGATTCTGGGTGTGCATATTCTTTGATTTCAGAAGAGACATTTACATTGTTATGGCCTCATAATTCTCCTTCAATAGTACCTTGTGATATTCATCTGGTGGACTACAACAAACAGGCTGTGGATGTTAAAGGGGCTTGTTTTATACCAGTAAAATATGGTAAATTCAGAGGACACTTACGGTTAATAATTACAAAGGGACAAAGAGCAAGTTTGCTAGGTAGAGCGTGGTTTGAACCCTTAGGAATTTAATTAACTGGAGTTAATAATGTATCCACAGATATTCTACAGAATGTTATTGATAAATTTAGTGCAGTTTTTGAAGAAGGTCTTGGCATGTTTAAAGGCCCTCCTGTTTCTTTTGTATTAGATTCAACAGTACCCCCAATTCGTATGAAGCCTCGCAAAATGGCATTAGCTCTCAGACCAAAAATAGATGCTGAGATTACACGTCTTGTGGAACAAGGTATACTTGAACCCGTAACACACCAAAAGTGGTGTACACCCATAGTTCCGGTGATGAAACCAAATGGGGATGTCAGAATCTGTGCTGACTACAAATGTACAATCAACAAAGCGTTGCAAGAGCATCCCTATCAAATTCCAGCTGTTCATCAAATTCTTACTACTTTGGCAAAAGGAAAAGTATTTGCCAAGTTGGATATGGCTCAAGCCTACCTGCAGTTACCTGTGGATGATGAGGCTGCTGATGCACAAACGATAATAACACACAAAGGAGCTTTCTGAGCAAGACGTTTGCAGTTTGGAGTTTCCATTGCTCTTGGCATATTCCAAAATTTAATGGAGGACCTCTTATTAGGACTTCCAGGTGTAGTGCATTATTTGATAACATTCTTATTGGAGCAGATTCTATACAGTCATTAGCTGCACAGCTACAACTTGTTTCACAACATTTTCTTGATGCTGGTCTAGAACTTAAAACAGAAAAGTGTGTTTTTGGTGTAAGCAGTGTGGATTTCCTTGGTTACCGAGTTGACGCACAGGGCATTCATCCAACTGATACTAAGGTTGAAGCTATCCATAGAGCTCCAGTGTTTCTAGTATAAGCAGCGTGGATTTCCTTGGTTACCGGGTTGACGCACAGGGCATTCATCCAACTGATACTAAGGTTGAAGCTATCCATAGAGCTCCGGTTCCAAACAAACAAACAAGAACTGCAAGCTTTCCTAAGGTTGCTTAATTTTTACCATTCTTTTCTGCCTGATAAAGCCACTGTTGCTGAACCTCTGCAACGTCTACTAGATAAAGATGCTCCATGGAAATGGACTGACATTCATACTACCGCTTTCAGCGCTGCTAAAAAACTGTTGTCTTCTGACAGTTTACTTGTACACTATGATGTGGAGAAACCGCTCAACCTCACCTGCGATGCTTCTCCGTATGGCATAGTGGCTGTATTGAGCCACACTTTGAGAAATGGGGTTGAGGCGTTTTATTCAAGGACTTTATCTACTACAGAGAGGAATTATGCCCAAATTGACAAGGAGGCTTTGGCTATTGTGTGCGGTGTAAAAAAGTTTCATGACTATATGTATGGGCGGAGGTTTACTATTATAACAGATCTGGGTCTGTTCACCAGCAATACTCCCACTCCTCAAATAATTTCACCACACATGCTCAGGTGGTCCCTTATGCTGAATGCCTATGATTGTGAGTTCAAGTATCGTCCTGGCAAGGATATCACAAATGCTGATGGATTAAGCCGATTACCTTTGCCTTCTCATGACTTCCTTGTTCCTCCTATGTCTGAGGTCATCATGTTGGAATCCATTCCAAACTCTCCGTTACATGCAAGTGACATTGCTTGTATGTCTTCCAAGGATCCTTTGCTGTCCCATGTGCTCAACTGGGTTTGGAGGGGGTGGCCAAAATCAGTAGTGGAAGATAAGTTCAAATCATTTGTAGTGCGACAGCATGAACTATCTGCCTATGAAGGGTGCCTATTATGGGGAAACAGAGTGGTATTTCCAAATGCAGGACAAGCTCGAGTATTGCATGCTCTTCATGAAGGACATCCTGGATAGTTCGCATGAAAGCTTTAGCCAGAAGTTATGTTTGGTGGCCTAAAATGGATGAAGTTATTGAAAAGTAGGTGAAGAACTGTGTACCATGCCAATCTACTCATGCTCCACCTAAAGCCTCGGTACATCCTTGGGAAGTGACTAGGTACTAGTGGTACCGTTTACATATACATTTTTCTGGCCCTTTTCATGCACAGATGTTTTTTTTTAGTTGTTGACTCCTTTTCAAAATGGTTAGAAGTTGTTCCAGTTACATCTGCTACCTCAGTGACAGTCATAAAGATTCTAAGGAGGCTGTTTGCTACACGAGTTGCCAGATACAATTGTGTCTGATAATGGAACACAATTTAGCTCATCAGAATTCAAGGTTTTCATGGCAAGTAATCTCATTCGACATGTTACGATTGCACCATTTCACCCATCATCAGATGGTCAAGCCGAGCCTATGATTCAAACTACCAAAGACTCATTAAAGAGAATTTTTGAAGGAGATTGGAATCGTACACTTGCAAATGTTTTTTTTTGAACTTTAATCCAACAACTTTCTCACCCTCTTTTTCACATTTAAATAATTTAAATGGACTCATCACCTTTATAACATCACTCCCATACTCTTGAATCCTAATTTTGAAAAGTGATTTTAAAAATTGTCTCTGATTGGCCAATTACACTTTTGGTGCAATTTTAAAATTAACATAGCCCTATTTAAACAACCCCTGCCAGGTTACTACTTTTATCCCATTCTGAAGAAGCCACTTATGGTGAAACGCGTTTATGGTTATTAATTCTGTATTTTACTGTGTATTTTAGATCAATAAAAGTTTTTTGGCTACTTTATTGTACCAATCCTCTTTTTATTGCACTCTTTATGCACTTTAAACAACTTTTTTTACCTATTCCTGGCATTTTAACCTTTCCTGGTTACTTTTACTTCCACTGGCAATTTTAAAGTTCCAGTACTCCAAGAAATCCTAGGTGGGGATCATACCACCAGCGCCTATCCATAGAGCAGTACCTCTGCTCTATCTTTGTGAGTATTATTTTATTTTCTCTACTACTCTCTTAACCTATCACAATTGAGAGCACTATTGCTGCCTTTTATTCTTCTATATTGGAGCCTTGGATCACCAGACGGTGCTGACGGACGTATCGCCGCTACATATCCTATAAGCGGGGATTATACCGCTGTACGCTATCCACACCAGAGCTGGCCATAGCTCCCTCAAATGTGAGTTTTTTACCTCTTCTTATCTGCACATTGAACCACATCAAAATTGAGAGCACTATTGTTGCTTTCTGTCTTTCTTTTTCGAGTTCTGGACTACCAGACGGTGTTGACGGAGACCCCTCCCTACATATCCCATAAGCGGGGATTATACCGCTGTACGCAATCCACACCAGAGCTGGCCATAGCTCTCTTGAATGTGAGTTCTTTACTTTTTGTTACCTATCACACCCTGAACTTTCATACTATACCATTAGTCGCCTCTACCTCTCTTGTATTTACATATACGGAACGGTCTACACCAGACGCATCCACAGAGGAACTCTATCAAGTATCCTAGACCATCTATTGGCACCCTAGCAATACTTTACTGGACTATCTACCCTTATTTGGCGCAGCCCTTCCATATCTTTTTGTATCTATCCACCGAAGGACCCGAGGGGTTTTCCTTCATTTGGGTTGCTGCCTACCTTGACTAATTTTGTGATTACTAGCGCTGAATTCTTTTTGTGTTTATCTACACAACTATGTTACTATGTTCCAAAATAATTCTGAATTTACATTTTTTTTTACTATAAATTACCTGTCCAGTAGGGAAACACTACTGAGAACAACATAATCAGACATGGAGCAATGACTGAAAGAAAATTTAAATTAAAAGAATAAATTATCTATCTTACCTATCTAGGTAAGTGTACTTAATAGAAAAATAAAACTCCTAAAAGGTTTTTAAGTTGGACTCTCTAAAATGCATTACTTCCAATAGAAAGGCAAATACAAAAGTGACTTAAGTGACCGAAGTGAAGGTAGAGAGGGCGGAGGACCCTACCTTCCCCCTTCTTGCTTAGACACTGGTGTGGCATATCAAGATGCTGATTAGACAGCATGATTATTGCACAGGTGTGCCTGAGGCTGGCAACAAGAAAAGGCCACTCTAAAATGTGCAGTTTTACTGTATTGTGGAGGCCTGGGGTGGGGGGTCCAAAAACCAGTCAGTATCTGTTGTGATCACCACTTGCCTTCACATAGAGTTGATCAGGTTGTTGATTGTGGCCTGTGGAATGTTGGTCCACTACTCTTCATTGGCTGTGCGAAGTTGCTGGATATTGGCAGGACCTGGAACACACTGTCGTATACACCAATCCAGAGCATCCCAAAATGCTCAATGGGTGACATGTCCGGTGAGTATGCTGGCCATGCAAGATCCTTGCAACATAGGGCCTTCCATTATCATGCTGCAACATGAGGTGATGGTCGTAGATGAATGGCACAATAATGGATCTCTTCACGTTATCTCTGTGCATTCAAAATGCCATCAATAAAATGCACCTGTGTTCATTGTCCATAACCTACACCTTCCCATTCCATAACCCCACCTCCACCATGGGCCACTCGATCCACAACATTGACATCAGCAAACAGCTCACCCACGTGACGCCATACACGCTGTCTGCCATCTGCCCTGAACAGTGAAAACCGGTATACATCCGTGAAGAGAACACATCTCCAAAGTGCCAGGTGCCATCGAATGGGAGCATTTGCCCACTCAAATCGGTTACGAAGATGAACTGTAGTCAGGTCGAGACCCCGATGAGGAAGACGAGCATGCAGATGAGCTTCCCTGAGACGGTTTCTGACAGTTTGTGCAGAAATCCTTTGGTTACGCAAACTGATTGTTGCAACAGCTGTCCGGGTGGCTGGTCTCAGACGATCTTGGAGGTGAAGATGCTGCATGTGGAGGTCCTGGGCTGGTGTGGTTACACATGGTCTGCGGTTGTGAGGCTGGTTAGATGTACTGCCAAATTCTTTGAAATGCCTTTGGAGACGGCTTATGGTAGAGAAATGAACATTCAATTCACGGGCAACAGCTCTGGTGGACATTCCTGCAGTCAGCATGCCAATTGCACATTTTAGAGTGGCCTTTTATTATGGCCAGCCTAAGGCACACCTGTGCTATAATCATGCTGTCTAATCAGCATCTTGATATGCCACACCTGTGAGGTGGATGGATTATCTCGGCAAAGGAGAAGTGCTCACTAACACAGATTTAGACAGATTTGTGAACAATATTTGAGAGAAATAGGCCATTTGTGTACATAGAAAAAGTCTTAGATCTTTGAGTTCAGCTCATGAAAAATGGGAGCAAAAACAAGTGTTCCATTTATAATTTTGTTCAGTGTAATATGATGCAGTGATATGTGTGATGTGACAGAGTGGTCTCAATTAGAGTTGAGCGGACACCTGGATGTTCGGGTTCGCCGGGTTCGGCCGAACTTTGCCAAGAAGTTTGAGTTCAGGACCCGAACTTGATCCCGAACTCGAACCCAAGTCAATGGGGACCCAAACTTTTGGGCACTTAAATGGCTCTAAAAAAGTCCTGGAAAGGGCTAGAGGGCTGCAAAAGGAAGTAAAATGTATTGCCTATGTACTAATATAATTTTAAATAAAAAGTATACAAACATAGCCAGGATTCAACTGTAAGCATTTGCAACACTTACAACAATCAAGTAACATATATTCATATAAAATGTAAGTTACTTGGCCAGTTAATGTAATGACAGGAATGAATAAGTAGATAACTCCCTAATTCCCATGGCATTAGAGAGCTATCTACTAAAAGGCTGAAAGACCTGAATTGATCTTTCAGCCATATTTACTAATACTAAGTAAAGATTACTTACTATTAGTAAATTATACCCGTACTTGCTATACCGCGAGTAGGGGCATGTCTATTAAACAGTAAGCAGCCTATGGCTGCTCACAAAAAGTGAGCAGCCCGGAATAGGGATAAGGGCTGAGGAAGGGGATAGGGGCTGAAGAAGGAGATAGGGGCTGAGGAAAGGGACAGGACTGGGTAAAAGAGGACAGGGGTTGAGGAAGTGGGACAGGGGCTGAGGAAGGGGACAGGGACTGAAGAAAGGTAATGGGACAGGGGCTGAGCAAGGGGAAAGGGCTGAGGAGTTGGGACAGGGGCTGACTAAGGGGACAGGGCTGAGGAGGGGACAGTGGCTGACTAAGGGGACAGGGCTGAGGAGGGGGGACAGGGATGACTACGGGGACAGGGCTGAGGGGGGCAGGGGCTGACTAAGGAGACAGGGCTGAGGAGGGGGGACAGGGGCTGACTAAGGGACAGGGCTGAGGATGGGACAGGGGCTGACTAAGGGGGCAGGGCTGATGAGTGGGGACAGGGCTGACTAAGGGGACAGGGCTGAGGAGGGGGGACAGGGGCTTAGGAGGGGAATAAAAAAACTAAAGTGTATTTCCCTCCTCCCTGAGTCTTACCTTAGACCAGGGAGGGTGGGCAGGAGCAGGAGCAGCAACCAGCAAACAGTAGCAGCAGTCAGTGAAGTTGGCCTTTCCTGATGATGTCAGGAGGAGGGGGCATGACTTCCTTTGCTCTTTTCCCAGACTCCCCAGCGGTCCTGTGAGAAGAGCAGTGAAAGTCACGCCCCCTCCTCCTGACATCATCAGATTCAGATTTTTCCTATTTTTGCTGGGTTTAGGCAATTGCCTGGGGGGCAATTGCCTCCATGCCCCACTTCCCAGCCCGCCCCTGCCCACCCATGAGCGATTGGTGGGGGCCCTAAATTTGAATAAGGGGGGGACCTATTGTCCTTCCCCGCGGCCCACGCCCCCTAACAGCGGGTGGGTGCCCTAAATACAAATTGGGAGGGACCTAATGTCCTCACCCCTAGCCCCGACCCCTGAGTGGCGGGTGAGGGACCTAAATAAAAATTTAACCCCCGAAGGTGACTAGGGGTCCCCAAACCCCTAGTCAACCTCCTCCCCCAAAAATTAACTCTTACCTACCCCCCTCACCCTAAAAATAATGAGGGGGGACCTTTAACTAAGTACCTGTAATAATAAAATAAAACTTACCATTTGATGTTTTCTTTCTTCTAAAATCTTATTTTTTCAGCCCCAAAAAAGGCTGAAAAGGTTAATTTTTTTTGGGGGGGGGGTAACTACGGGTTTGGGGACCCCTAGTCACCTGGGTGGGTGGGTTAAATTTTTATTTAGGGCCCCCACCCGCCGCTCAGGGGTGGGGGCAAGGGGGGAGGACATTAGGTCCCCTCCCCTCATTGTTATTTAGGGCCCCCAACCGCCGCTCAGGGGTGGGAGCCGCGGGGGAGAACAATAGGTCCCCCCACCTTATGGGGTGGGGGCCAGTAGGATTTTTTTTTTTAAAATTTTTTTACAGTGAGCAGCCACTGGCTGCTCACTGTTTACTAGACATATTTAATAAGAGCTAACTCCAGCTTATATAGAGGCTGGGTCACATGCTGCACTGGCCAATCACAACCATGCCATTAGTAGGCATGGCTGTGATAGCTTCTAAGGGCACAGGAGTCTAACGCTTGTTGATTGGCTGCCCTGCAGCTTTTCAAAATGCACCATTAAATTGCCAATCAACAAGCGTTTGACTCGTGTGCCCTTAGAAGCCATCACAGCCATGCCTACTAATGGCATGGCTGTGATTGGCCAGTGCAGTAAGTGACCCAGCCTCTATAGAAGCTGGTCACTTAGTATTAGTAAATTATGCCCCTCCTCGCTATACCGTGAGTAGGGGCATGTCTATTAAACAGTGAGCAGCTGTTCACTGTTAAAAAAAAAAAAAATGGCTGCTCACTGTTAAAAAATAAATAAATTCCCCCTCCTGAGCCTCCTTTTAAACTAAAGGGGAACCTATTGTCCCCCCTGGCTCCCACCCCTGTGCGGCAGGTGGGGGCCCTATTGTCCTGCCCCTAAATAACAATAAGGGGGGGACCTTCTTCACCCGTGGTTGCTCCGCGCAGACTGAGCTCTGCAGGGCAGGGGAAGGCTTATAAAGCCTTGCCCCGCCCTGCAATTAGGCTCAGAGCACTCTGATTGGTGGGTTTAAGCCATCAAATCAGAGTGCTCTGACAGGTAAATGAAGAGACTGACAAGTAAGTCTCTACATTTACCTGTCACACCACTCTGACTGGTTGGCTTAAAATCCACCAATCAGAGTGGTCTGTGTCATTTTACACAGCGTGGGAAAGTTCTTTGGAATTTTCCCACGCTGTGTAAAATGACACAGACCACTCTGATTGGTTAGTTTGAAATCCAGCCAATCAGAGTGCTCTGTGTCATTTTACACAGTGTGGGAAAGTTGTTTTATGCTCAGCCAGGGGGACCTCAAACTAAATCCGCTGACCAACATCAAAAAGGGACAATGGGGCGAATCAGCAGGTCTCACCATCAATAAATCATCTAAATAGTGCACTAGCGATAAACAAACTGAAAAGCTGCAAAAAATGCACACAAAACAACAATTTGAAGCTCCAAAAAGCAGGAATACAAAACTCAAAAGAAGCGCGGGAAGTCCTCAAATGATTCAGAATGCTTGGGGGGCTTAGGGTCAGACCCATCATCAGCCTTCTCCTGAGTCATGCAACCAGGT
Organism: Pelobates cultripes; assembly: GCA_933207985.1. Classification (NCBI taxonomy): domain Eukaryota; kingdom Metazoa; phylum Chordata; class Amphibia; order Anura; family Pelobatidae; genus Pelobates; species Pelobates cultripes. The sequence continues at coordinate 232,985,288 of OW240914.1, read as the reverse complement.
AGGCTTCTGCTGACAGGTTAAAGATTCACACTTCAAATTTTTTTTCTTTAAGTCTAGATTTTAAATGCAAGTGTAATCAGTATATTTAACAGGGATCCAAAGCGCCTTGTATTGTACCGGAGGATTGGAGGAAGGCAGATGTTGTTCCTATATTTAAAAAGGGTTCAAAATCCTTGCCTGGAAATTATAGACCTGTGAGCTTAGCTTCTGTAACTGGGAAAATATTTGAAGGGCTATTATGGGATAATATTCAGGAATTCATTGGGAAGAACTTTGTTATAGCAATAATCAGCATGGTTTTATGAAACATAGGTCATGTCAAACTAACCTAATTGCATTCTACAAAGAAGTAAGTAGAAGTATAGATCAGGGTGTTGCAGTGGAGGTGATCTACTTGGATTTTGCCAAGGCATTTGATACGGTTCCTCACAATAGGTTAATCTTCAAACTAAAAGAAATTGGTCTAGGGGATATGATAACATTATACAAATATATTCAGGGCCAGTACAAACCTTTATCTGGAAATCTATTCATAAACAGGGCTATACATAGGACACAAGGTCACACATTTAGGCTGGAAGAAAGGAGATTTCATCTAAGGCAAAGAAAAGGGTTTTTTTACAGTAAGAGCAATAAGGATATGGAATTCTCTGCCTGAAGAGGTGGTTTTTCAGTCATTACAGATGTTTAAACTGCAATTGGATAAATACTTGCAAACAAAAGATACAGGGATATAATTTCTAATTAGTGGAGTAATAGCTGCTTGATCCAAGGAGACATCTGACTGCTATTTTGGGGTCAAGAAGGAATCTTTTCCTAGTTTGTGGCAAAATTGGAAGCGCTTCAGACTAGGTTTTTTGCCTTCTTTTGGATCAACAGCTAAAACATACATGAGGAAGGCTGAACTTGATGGACACAAGTCTCTTTTCAGCTATGTAACTATGTAACTATGTAATTGCCGCCTTGTGTTGCAAGGCTGAAGGGCCTATGGAAGAAGAATGGGTGGACTGAGGAACTGGGGGAAGTGATTTAAAAAGCACCCGGCTCCCGAGTGGCGACCCCCAACCCTGCGGTAGCAACAGTTTCTTCAGCATGTGGAACATAAACTTGTGACCCTATTGGATATTTCCAGTTATCCTTCTTAGTCCAAGTCATCAAATGAAAGGAAGAGGGTGGATCATAAGAGGGAGATGTAAATACTCACCAAAACATAACATCCAATTATATAATTTTTAACTGTAGGGTAATAGCTTCTTGGTCCAAGGATAAATCTGACTGCCATTCTGGGGTCAAGAAGGATTTTTTTTCCTAGTTTTTTTTTTTTTGCCTTCTTTTGGATCAACAGCAAAAAATAAATGTGAGGAAGGCTGAACTTGATGGACACATGTCTCTTTGCAGCCTATGTAACTATGTAACAGTACTGGAGGGCTGTGAACCCTGGTCTCAAACACTTGGTAACGCTGGTGTGGACACTTGAATCGCCGTAACCAGACTTGAAGATTGTTTTGAATTTCTATATGTCCTGGGCTGCTCCAAGCTTCTCAAGATTCCCTGGAAAACAGAAGATAAAATGACAAAGGCAATGGCTGGAGCAGCCAATGCAGAAGCAAGAACTTAATCAGTGATGACTGCAGAAGCCGGACACATAAAATACCCAACATTTATATCAGTCTCACAGGCAGCATATCCCCCCTAAAAGAGCTGACCCCCCTAAGGGGGTACAGCAGGTGTGCCAGCACAAACAGCAGCCAGAGCAGGTATAATTGTTGATGAACTTCCAGTGTCACCCAACCTTATATGGGAACTAACAGAGGAACTCCAACCATTGACTCTGCAGAAATAGGGATAGACAAAGCAGGAGCATTCATAACAGCAGATGCCCTGGCCTCGTTAAGAGGCAGATAATGATTTAGTCACTACATCTGCCTCTTGGCCCCCTTCCTGGCTGCCTACCTCCTAAAGTGCTGGAGGACCACTAGACCTCTTCATTTTGCCTCGTGCCACTAGGGGGTCCTACGCTCCCAGATGTTTTGCCTTGCCTAGTGTTTGGGTATAAGGTTTGGGAGAACTAAATAATCGCTGCATACACTATTTGGCTGATGTTCATGTGATACCACTGAAGAAGCTAAGGCTGATAGGCAAGGAGCACAGAGGTATCACACTGCTGTGGTATCTCCTGGCACAGAGATGGAATGGACCCAGTAGCATGTTCATGTATGCAGGGCCGGATTAACATAGGGGCTGATGGAGCTGCAGCTCCAGGCCCAGGCCCATTGATTTTATTTTTTTTTTTTATTTTTTTTTTTTTTTACATTTTTTTTTCACACACTACTCTTAGGAATTCCACCTGGCTTTTATTTTATTATCACAGCCAGTATTTGAGGCTGCCTGGCTGGTGCAAATATTACAGTGATATTGGCAATACAAATGCTGGTATTTTTCTCAGTATAAACAAGAGATTACTATGCAATACCAGCACTGGCCAGTAGGGGTCACTGTGTGTGGAGAGAGGCAGGGATAGGAAGTTCCAGCATATCCCTCCCTGCCTCTTTATACTTACTGATCTGCAGGGGTGCAGCTACAGAGAGTCCAGACAGCAACTCCCACCCTGCAGAGACAGCCTACAGCTCAGGGAAGTAAGGGATGGGGGAAAGGCTACAAGGAGACATACACTGGGACACTAAGGGACATTGGGAGACATTATGTCAGACACTGAGACACTAAGGGACACTGGGAGACATTATGACAGACACATGGGGACACAGTGTCCCCATGTCTCCCAGCCAGTGCCCCCTAGTCTCCCAGTGACCCCTAGTCTCCCAGTGCCTCCAGTCTGCCAGTGTCTCACTGTCCCCATGTCTCCTAGTGCCTCCATGTCTCTCAGTGCCTCAAGTGTCATAATGTCCCCATGTCTCCAAGCTAGTGTCCCTAGTGTCTGTGTCCCTGGTGTCTGTGTCCCCATGTCTTCAAGTGTCCCATATTTTCCCATTATCCCCATGTGTCCCAGCCAGAGTCCCCTAGTCTCCCAGTGTCACTGGTGTCTCCGTGTCCCTAGGTCTCCCCGTGTCCCCAGGTCTCCCCGTCTTCCTAGTGTCCTAGTGACATGGGGACCCTGGGAAACATGGGGACACAGGGAGACAAAACTTGTGTGGACTGGCCGACAATGAATATAGTTAAAGGGACACTATAGTCACCAGAACAACTACAGCTTACTGAATTTGTTCTGGTGAGTAGAATCATTACTGTCAGGCTTTTTGCTGTAAACACTGTCTTTTCAGAGAAAATGCAGTCTTTACATTACAGCCTAGTGATAACTTCACTGGCCACTCCTTAGATGGCTGTTAGAGATCCTTCCTGGGTCATGGCTGCCTAAAATGCATCCAAACATTCAGTGTCTCCTCCCTCTGCATGCAGACACTGAACTTTCCTCATAGAGATTCATTAATTCAATTCATCTCTATAAGGAGATGCTGATTGGCCAGGGCTGTGTTTGAATCATGCTGGCTCTGACCCTAATCTGCCTCTTTGTCAGTGTCAGCCAGTCCTATGGGGAAGCACTATGATTGGATCAGGCCACCACTTCTAATGATGTCAGCAGACTGCTTGTTTTTATGAGTCTAACAGCATGCAGAGTTACAGCTTCAGGCTTGAATATAGTAAGATTTTGCTATATTTATGGAGGCAAGAGGGGCCCAGGGGGCTAGATGGTGGTGTTAACACTATAGGGTCATGAATTCATGTTTGTGTTCCTGACCCTATAGTGATCCTTTAAGGTAATGATGACTTTGGTCTCTCTAACACTGTGGCATGTTCCCTTTCTTCTACACTCACTACATACAGCTTTTCTCTGTCCCAGACTATATACCAGGAGCTTCTGCCTGCTACTAAGAAGGTAAAGAGACAAGTGGACCAGCGAGTGCTAGGGGACAGCCCTCAGAATGCGTTGAGTGAGCGCATCATTAGATGCATTTATGCCAAGCTCAGGTTGCTTTCTGCATAGTATGCCCTTAGTTGGCCAGCTGCATGATTGGCAGGCAGCCTGACATGCATTCATGCCAGACTGGCCTTCTAATTCTTTGGGCAGACATGTCCTCTTTTTGGGCATGTTCGCCCCTTTTGGCAGGTTACGTGATTTGTGTCAATGGCACACCCTTTTACCTTCCTGCTTGACTGGTCACTGCTGTTAGGGGTTATGGATTTACTTGAAAGATGAAAACATAAATTAGAGAGAGATTAGGGTATGTGTTTTCTTATAGCTGCTGTTTTCTATCTCTCCAGCACCATCTTTATCAGATACATGACGCTTGGGAGTGTTTTACTGTTTTTGGTCGATAGGATTCTGTAATTAGGCCCGTCATAATTGTCAGCACCAGGCCTACTGGGCTCTTAATCTGGCCCTGCATGTATGAATTCAAAGTCAGGGACCAGACACCTTGACCCTTTTATATACATATTTTGAACTTTGTGAGCATTTCTGGCAGTTTTGAGAAATGCAAGGAATTATTTAACAAACAGATCTTGCAGTTATCAAAGAAGCAAAAGTAAACTTCAGAGTGTGGTTAATAAAAAGGCTTGTTTTTGGGGTTTTTTCAACTGTTTTTTAAAATTAACTAAAGCTTTTTGCATGGGAAATTAGTAAGTGTATGTAATATAGGCCATATAATTAAATTCTTAACAGTTAGGAGTAAGGAGGCTGAAACCAATTGGTTTAAGCTCACCATCAATGTAACGTGTCTCTAACCAGATAATCCACACTGCTTGCAATTTTATTAAAGACACGGAGGCTCATATTATGCATAACTCTTTCTTTATTTCCTCAGCAGCAAAGATAGAGGAATATAAATATTGTCAAAATGAAAGAAAAAACTGCATAGATACACAGGCAACCAATCACATAACAGAGGAAGTGACTATAAAAGGCCTGTGTCTCCCACAATCCCCCTCTTTCTTTGCTGCTTCCTCAGACAGCTAAGTACTTTGCTTGGTCCATTGTTTTTATTTGCTGTGTTTTATATTTACATGGTGTTATGCTGTACTGTTATGGTGCTTTTCTTATGGTTGTTTGAGATCGCACTGTGATTGTTCACATTCATTCCTCTGTGTTTTATATCTGCTGAGCTGCCTCTTGCAGCTCCTACTCTGTCCCCTGCGCTGGTGCTCCCACCCAACCCTCCCTCACTCCGCCCGCCGCGACCGCTCTGCCGGCCGGCGGGTGCCTTCTATTCCCAGGTCGGCTTTCAGCCGCGGCTCTCTCTGGTACTGCCGCGGCTGTCAGCGTGTTTCCCGGCTCGCTCGCGGGCTGCCCGAGCGGGGAGGGGCGCGTGCCCCTTCCCCCGCCGGGTTGCAGGCCACGAGCGCTCCCTGCACGTGCGGCGGCCATCTTGGGGGCGGTCCTTATCCCCGGTCGTTCCATTCTGCTGCCGTGCGCTCTGCCTTACTCCTGGGTCCCTGGGGTGCACCAGTGCTCGGGTTTTTCTTCCTATTTTCACTCTGCAGGGTTAATCAACCCTTTCAATCCTGTTTTTGATACTGTTTTAACTTGTAAACTGTTTGTGTTGGGTTCTTCCTCTGGTAAACTACTTTAACTATGCAGGAGAGGGAGGATGGGCCTGAGGGCCTCCCCACTGATTTCAATACAGATAATCCTGTGGGGGCTACTGCTTCCCAGGAATTCCAAGCCCTGCTGGATGCCACTATGGCCTCTTCCCTGCAGAAGGCTTTTGCTTCAGCCATGGAGGCTGTATCATCCTCTTTTTCCCAATCCCTGCATTCTCTCCTGCTGCCTTCCATGGCGACTCCCGCCCTCCTGGGCATGGGACTACCCTCTCCTACCCCGACTGTGCCGGGGGCCCGTAAGGCTAAGGAGAAATCTAAACACGTCGACTCCCACTCCTCGATGCAGGTTCTACCTGCCATGATTGACACGCTAGAGGCGGTCACAGACAGCGCGCCTCCCACGCGCAAAAGAGCCCCTGGCCGGGCTAAAAAGGCTAGGTTGTGGAAACGGGCTAAAGCCCTGGATGATGGGTCGGATTCCGACCGGAGTGTGGAGGATGAATCAGACGTTCTGGAGTATGACTCCTTTGGTGAGGGTGAGTCGGGTGAGGACTTACCGCTTACGGGTGTGACCCCTTCTGGGGCACCCGCCGCTGCCCGTAGTCAGTTGATAAACCCCACTGGGGATACCAAGGCACTGGTTGACCCTCAGGGCAACCCCTTATTTGACCCCGACGATCTTCGTCACCCTAGGTCCGCAGAGTGGGTTCCCCCGGACCATATTGCTCAATATGTGGCACGGCGCATGCACACCCCCCTTTCCAAAGAAGGTCGCAATAAGTTGCGGGCGGAATGCCCCAGACCCTCTCTGCCCGGTGCAGCCTGCAAAACCCCTGACATCGACCCTCAGATTGCTCAATTCATGAACAAATCGGGCTGGAAGCCCAAGAAGGGCTTAGACTATTCGCTCAAGGGGTGCCAGGACAAGCTCTTGGACACCCTGGGTCCTTTATCTAAATTATACGAGCTCCTGGACGGCGCTCGGGCAGGCACTTCCATGCTGGATGTTGATGTTGCCATAGGATGGGTCCAGAGAGCTATCTGTCTTTTGGGGAATGCGAACACTGCCATGTCCTCAGAGAGGCGTAAGGCAATTCTCCTCAAGCTTGACCCAAAACTGGCTGCCATGACTGTGGCGGAGCCTGATCCTTCCGAGGAGGGGATGCTGTTCGGTGCTTCCTTCGTTAAGGACTTGGGGTCGTATGTTAAGACCTTTACGGCCATTGACAAGGCGCAGGCGAATATGAAGCGCATGTTCGCGCCCAAGGTTTTCGGAGGGGCCGGGCGTAGCAGGAACCGTCCACCCGGCCGTGGTTTCCGTGGCTCCTCACGTGCCCAAAGAGGTTCCTTCTTTCCGTCCCGGGGATTCCAGGATCCGAGGACGCCCCCTTTCTTCCCAGCCAGAGGGAGACCTTGGGGCTCCAGATACCCCCGCGGTGCCGCTTCGGGAAGACGCCCTTATGGTAAGTACCCCTTCTTCCCATACTACTCGGGCTCGGGTAGCGGGCAGGCTGGCTCTGTTCCACCAAGAGTGGGCAAGTATTACTTCAGACGCTTGGGTTCTACAGTGTGTGAAGGGCTATCGCCTGGAGTTTGTTTCTCTCCCTGTCCAATTTCATGTCCCCAGGGAATTGTCTCTCCCGCTAGACCAAGACGAGATGATCTCGGCAGAAGTCGAGGAGATGCTGTCGAAAGGCGCTATAGAAGAGTTGCCGTTCGCTGCTCAAGGCTTTACGAGCAATCTCTTCCTGGTCCCCAAGAAAGGGGGCGGAGTCCGCCCGGTGATAAATCTCCGTCCCCTCAACGCATTCCTCCGGTACCAACACTTTCAGATGGAGGGTATACACTGCCTCAGGGACCTCCTCCGTCAGTCAGACTGGCTGGCCAAGTTGGATCTGAAGGACGCGTATTTCACGGTCCCGATAGCGTTGGAGTGCAGGGATTACATGCACTTCACCTGGCATGGGAGACGCTGGCGCATTACCTGTCTGCCTTTCGGCCTTTCCTCGGCGCCATGGTGCTTCACCAAGATCATGAAGCCTCCGATGGAGTTCCTCCGTACCCGTGGGGTGCGTTTAATCATTTACCTGGACGACATCTTAATCATGTCCCAGTCCAGAGACCAGCTTCTCACGCATTTAGGATGGACGATCGATCTACTGCAAAACCTGGGGTTCTTGATCAATTGGGACAAATCGATCCTGGACCCATCACAGTCGATGGAGTTCCTAGGTCTCCAGGTGGATTCCATCCGCCAATTCCTATACTTGCCGGATTCAAAGATCAGAGCCATCCGAAAGGAGCTTCGAAGGGCTCTGCGTGTACAAGATCTATCCATCAGGCAATTGGCACGCATTATCGGTCTCCTTGCGGCCTCCATTCAGGCGATATTCCCGGGCCCACTCCATTATCGTGCCCTCCAAAGGCTCAAGGGTTCTCACCTCCGATCAGGTCATTCCTACGAATCCCGTGTACAGCTGGACGTGGAGTCCAGAGACGAACTGGTGTGGTGGTTAGCCCACATGGAAGCCTGGAACGGGAGGGCCATCTTCGGTTCCATCCCGGACGTGGTAATAGAATCAGATGCCAGCTTACACGGCTGGGGGGCTCGTTGTGGCAACGTTTCCACAGGAGGCAGATGGTCCGAGACGGAGAGATCCCTGCACATCAATTGCCTGGAGCTCCTGGCAGGGGCATTCGCGATTCGCAGCCTTACCCCAGGGCGGGCGAACTGCTGCGTTCTTCTCAAGATGGACAACGTGTCGGCCGTACGTTATATCAACCACCTTGGAGGCACCAAGTCCAGGATGTTGGCCCTGCTAGCGAAAGATTTTTGGCAATTTTGCCTTTTCAACAATGTGTCCGTGACAGCGGAACACATTCCGGGGCTGGACAATTCGGACGCGGATTGGAATTCCAGACATTTGAGAGACTCGGGAGACTGGCGTTTGCACGTTTCGGTGTTCCAAGGCCTGGACAGACTATGGGGGCGGTTCAGGATGGATCTGTTCGCGTCCCGTCTGAACGCCCAACTACCGGAATTTTACAGCTGGAGGCCGGACCCGGCAGCGGTCGCGACGGACGCCTTTCTCCAGGAATGGCCACCGGGCTGCCTTTATGCCTTTCCCCCGTTCAACATGATCGCCCGCACGATATCGAAGATGACTCGTCACGAGTGCCGCCTGGTTTTGATCACCCCCTGTGGAGATCCAGACCATGGTTCCCTCGTCTGTTGGAGTTGTCAATAGACTATCCCCGGTTGATCCCGTGCTTCCAGGACCTCCTTCTGGATCCGGATGGGAACTCTCACGATCTGGTGCGTCAACGACAGTTGCCTCTTGTGGCGTGGCTCCTTTCAGGGGAACCTGGGCTGTCCCAAATGTTCCGCGATCAACTCTCCTGCTCCTCGATAACGCCTGGGCCCCCGGTACGAGATCAGCCTACCGTGCTTCATGGAATTCGTGGTCTGATTGGTGCATGGAACGGTCTGTGGATCCCGTATCTGCCCCTCTCCATCTGATCCTAGAGTTTCTCACGACACTGTTTGAGACGGGCAAGGCATACCGCACCGTCAACCTCTACCGCTCGGCGATTTCGGCCGGGCATAGTGGTTTGGATGGCTCACCAGTCGGCAGACATCCTTTTGTGTGCCGCCTTCTCAAAGGCATCCGCCTCGCTCGCCCTCCTAGACCTCGCTTCTCTGCCTTCTGGGACGTCAACGTCATGTTACGATTCCTCTCATCTTGGTATCCTAACCACGAACTGAGTCTCAAGCAGTTATCCTCCAAACTAGTGATGCTACTCTGTTTGGTTTCATGTAAGAGGGTGTCTGATGTTAGGGCCCTTGACTGGGACGCCATTGTATTCACCCCGGAGGGTGTTACTTTCAACATATCCAGGAGGACAAAGTCGGCATCCAAGTCGTTCACGTATCCTAGGTTCCCGGGCTCTCCAGCATTGTGTCCGGTTGAATGTCTGAAGACTTATCTGGATGCTACTCGACCTTTTCGTTCCTTGGACTTGCATCCTCTGTTCGTGTCTTTTAGGACACCTCATAGGCCTGTTTCGACTCCGACTCTTGCACGATGGGTGCGCTGGCTTTTATCCTCGGCGGGCGTTGACACTTCGCTCTTTACGCCTCACTCGGTTCGGGGTGCTATGGCTTCGAAGGCATCCACGGTCGGCTGTCGACTAGAGGACATCATGCAGGCTGCGGACTGGTCTAGAGAATCGACCTTCCGTGAATTCTATTTCAAACCTATTGAGCATATCGCATCTCAGGTGATCGCACAGCTTTAAACTTGCATAATATGAGCCTCCGTGTCTTTAATAAAATTCCCAGATTTTACTATTAACATGACGTAAAGTCATGATTTTATTAAAGACACGGAGGCGAGTATTATTCCCTCCCACCCTCCCGTGAGGGTATAGGGTTGAGATGCTTTTGAGCTCTTCAGGTACGTTTTTTTTCATGTCGGTATGTTTTTCTATGTCACTATGGGTATGTGAATCACTTGTTATATCACATCGACTAATTATTTATTTATGTTTTTCAGATTCCGGTTTATCATGGAACTGCTAATGTTTGCTTTGATCCCTATATTATCTGTCGTTGAGTAACCAACAGTTTGTTTTGGTAAGTTTACAGTTTGAAGTCTGGGTATTACCATATTTCTCTCTCTCTTTTAGCTTGAAGTTTTCGGTTCGTTGCCTTTTTCCTGTTATGGACAAGTTGGATTTCGTTCTTCTTATCTGGTCTTCGGTTTCCGCAAGAAAGAGGGGGATTGTGGGAGACACAGGCCTTTTATAGTCACTTCCTCTGTTATGTGATTGGTTGCCTGTGTATCTATGCAGTTTTTTCTTTCATTTTGACAATATTTATATTCCCCTATCTTTGCTGCTGAGGAAATAAAGAAAGAGTTATGCATAATACTCGCCTCCGTGTCTTTAATAAAATCATGACTTTACGTCATGTTAATAGTAAAATCTGGGAATTACTTTGGGATGAAATTCCTGGAATCTTCATTAATCATGCATGAGGACATGTGAGTTGTCATCAATCATAGGCTATTCAACCCATTAATAAATGTAAACAGCAATTTATCCACTCATTATCCATAATTAGTCTGTATTTTACTTTCTCTCACAAAGTGATAATTCAGAGAAGCCAGAGAACTGATTTGCATTCCTGTTGTTTTTATAGTAGAAAACTACTAGAAGATTTTGCAATGAAAGTTTGTGGTCAAAAGAAAAAAACAAACAAACATTGAAAACGATGTCAATTTGTACAACTTTGCAGGCAGTTACAACAAAAAAAAGCTTTGAATTCTTTGTGTATATTAATATGACTCTATTGGTAATTCACTCAGACAAACTTTATTTTATGGCATGATCTTATGGGAGAACTAAAGAATGTTTTGCTGGATATCCTGATGCAAGTCTCCAAACGTTGCATTATTTTGATCTTCTCCGCTAGACCAATAGAGCCTACCCAGCAACTAGTGAACCTTCCCCGTGGACAGCTAGATGTAGGATTGTACAGTACATCTCATTAACTCACTACATGGTGCTGCGTCTTTATTACAACGTATTGCACTGGCCTAGCCTTTAAACCTAAAAAGCTGCATTGAAATTCTGATGCAGTAAAACAAAAAAATCCCCTCTGTATTAATTCTAAAACTTTTTTTTGTTTTGTTTTATACTAAGGACTTAACTCCATCTTTTCTGGTTAAAAAGTGATTCCCAAAAATCCTTATTATGTAGCAAGGTTAGGTGTAAGTGTTTCTTTGGGATGAGGATACGCACACACCTTCATGATGGCACCACTATGATCAAAGATAATGGAACCACCAACAAGAATTCCACAACTACTTTTTACAAAACAAATGCTTTACTAGTTTTTTTTCTAAGCTTTTTATATATTGTGTCAATGTTTTGAGGATACACACTCCATCTTCTTTAGAACATTAGAAAATGATTAGATAGTTGAGGTACAATCAGGGGTGTACCTGGAGCATTTGGCACCCGGGACGGATCCTTTATTTGGCACTCCCACTACCCCAACTTTAAAATATAAAAAACAACCACAATTTTTTTTAATGTATTTCGCCTGAGCAGTGTTTGTATATTTTTAATGTAAGCATGTTTATGGAGTATGTGTGAGTGAATGTACGGGTGTGTTTGCATGTATTGGCATTTGAATGCAGGCGTGCATTTTTCTGTAGTGTGGTTTTTGAAAATGGTGGTGTGTTTTTATGTAGTGTTGACATTTGGATGCAGTGTTGTATTTGTGTGTAGTGTAGGCGAAATGCTGAGATGTATGCACATATACTCACATATACACATACAGGGATCCGGACGGCGGCGCGGCAACAGGGCCCAGGCTGGGCGAAGATGCATCTGGGCCCCCTGTTAGCAGCGGCAGATGGCGGCGGCGGTCGCCCGGCGCGGGCCAGGAGGCCACCACGGCGCTTGAGCCCGGGCGCGGGGCCCGTGACTCCTTCCCTTGGCGGTCCGGCGGCTGGGGAGGAAGGCCGCGGCAGGCCTGGAGGCCGCGCGGTCGAGGCATCGCCTCCCGGCGGCCGGCCAGGGCCTCGGCAGGCGGGCTCCCGGCGGGCTGCGGCCCTGGCATCAGACGGCGCGCCCCCTGGACTGGTTGGGGCGGCGCCGGGCCCGGCGGACGCACCGGCGATGCGGCGGCCCTGCCGGGAAGCGAGCAGGCAGGCCGGGCGAGTTGTCCAGGCGGTCGGAGCGGCGGACGGTGGAGAGCGGGCCAGGAAGGCGCGGACCAGGCCCAGGACGGAGCAGGCAAGTCCCCTTGGCGTGGGGCCCAACCTGGGGGTGCAGCCTGGGGGTAGTGTGCCTGGGGCTAAAGGGGGGGGGAGTGGGGCTCAGGTGGCTGGGGGGGACCTTCTGGGGGGACCCAGGGTAGCTCTCAGGGCCCTAGTGAGGGGGGGAGTGGGGGGGGCTCTGTGGTAGGGCTGATGGGGGCACCGGGGGGGTCCCTGGGGGTGCCTGGGGGGTCAGCGGGTCGGGTGAGGGAGGTAGGGGCGGTAGTTGGAAAGGGGGGGGTTGGTAAGAGGGCGGTGAAGCGTAGGGGGCGGGGGGTGTCAGGGGGCCACTTCCAGAGGCGGGGAGGCGCTGGGGCTGGGGGGGGCTATGCGGGTCCAGAGGCCGGGTCTAGTGGGTCGGAAGGGGGGGGGTCTGGTGACAGCTCCGGGTCGGACTCTAGCAGCATTGGTTCTTCACCTGTGAGGGACGTGAGGTCCCTCGGGGCGCGGGAAAAAAGGGGGGCTCGGCGCAGGCGTTCTCCCTCGGGAAGTTCGGTAGAAGCCAGGTCGGGGTCATTAGGGCGGGGGCGGCAGGAGAGGGCGGCGAGGACTGAGGGTAGGAGTCGGAGTCCCCGGGGCGGTGGGGAGCGGGCTCACGGGGGGCAGCGGGAGAGTGGTGCACGGCGGGAGGCCTTGGTAGCAGGCAGGCGCTCCCTGGGTCGGGACGGGAGGGGAGCCGGAGAGCACTACCCCCTGCCCAGGATGTCTTCTCCTCATTTCAGGTCTCCGAGCCGTTCGTCTTCCACGTTATCGAGGCACCAGGTGGGCTCCCTGGTTGGCGGGACGTCGGATGTTGCGCATCCAGGTCACGCAGCGGTTGACAATGCAGCCCCGGGTACGGACGGATCGAGGGGCTTGGCCGGTGAGTCCAGAGGCCCCCTTGGGTCCAATACACTAGTTCAAACACTTCAGTCACTGCTCCACTCATTGGGGGCGGGGGGTGGCACTTCGGGCGATGTAGGTCAGGTTTGGACGCGAGGGTCCGGCGAGGTGGGGCATGCTAGCGGGACTTCCGTGGTAGCCGCGCCCAGCGGGGAGGCGGGTGTGGAGTCCAGCCCGGGGGAGGTGGGGTGCGAACGGGCGGAATTGTCGGGAGGAGTGTCGGACGCGGCCAGGCAGCATGCGTACGTGTCATTTGCGGGCCCGCTGGGGGTGCACCTCAAGCAGGAGGCGAAAGAAAAAATTTGGAAGGGGGAGTTCTGTGAGATATTCTCCCTTCTTCCTCTGGAGGACTTTATTGACCTCAAGGAGGAGGATAAGAAGGACGAAAAGAAGGAGGAGGAGGAAAAACGGAAGCGGTATCGAAAGATACCGAAGTCCTTCGGGAACTGGCTGAGGGCCTTCTGCGTCCTAGCCAGTGTGATAGGGGAGAAATCGCCGAGTTCTTGCTCTTCCCTATTCTGTTACTTAGATGGGATCTGGGAAGCGTATCGCACCTATGGCGGGCTGGCCTGGTGGCGGTACGACGAGCAGTTCCGGCAACGCTTGGCGGCCAATCCTGGGATGAGGTGGGACCAAATGGACCTGCCCCTGTGGATGAAGCTGATGATGGCGCAGAAGGCACAGCCCTTTCAGCACGCGGCTGGCGCAAAGGGACAGTCCGCCTCGTCGGCCGCCTTGCAGAAGGGCTTATGCTGGTCGTTCAACGAAGGTCAGTGCAAGTGGGGGGCGGCCTGCCGCTTCAAGCATGAATGCGCGGGCTGCGGTGGGACTCACGGGCTCCAGAGATGCTATAAGAAAGGTAAGTCGGGCGGAGCCGGAGCTCCTCCAGCGCCCGGGGGAAGTGGGACAGCTGCTGCCCCGGGGCCGAACCCCGGTGAGGCTCGACGCGATGGAACCCTGGCTAAGCCGCTACGGTAATGCAGGGGACGCAGAACTGCTTAGGTCGGGGTTTGGACAGGGGTTTTTCATCCCCTTCCGAGCGAGGGAGGGTTCGTTGTGTACGCGTAATCTAAAATCGGTAAGGGAATTTCCGGATGTGGTCCAGGAGAAGCTTAGTAAGGAGGTGCGGTTGGGCAGGATGGCAGGTCCATTCTCAGCGCCGCCGATTCAGGGCCTTAGGGTGTCACCATTAGGGGTGGTTCCCAAGAAGGAGATCGAGAAGTTTCGGCTCATTCATCACCTGTCCTATCCTAGGGGAGCGTCGGTGAATGACGATATCGATGGGGAATTGTGCTCGGTCTCTTACGCATCATTCGACCAGGCGGTCGAGCTGGTTAAGAGGGCCGGGCGTGGGGCTTTACTGGCCAAGGTGGATATCGAAGCTGCTTTTCGCTTGCTTCCGGTTCATCCGGCTTGTCACCACCTACTGGGGTGCTTCTTCGAGGGGGGCTTCTTCGTCGACTTATGTCTCCCGATGGGCTGCTCCATTTCGTGCTCCTATTTTGAGAAGTTCAGTACCTTTCTCGAATGGGTGGTGCGGATGGAGTCGGGGAACGACGCAGTGGTGCATTATTTAGATGACTTTCTCTGCGTAGGGCCGGCGGGTTCTCCCGCCTGTCGGCACCTGTTGCGGACAGTGGAGTGGGTGGCAGGCCACTTCGGGGTGCCGTTGGCGGCGGACAAGACTGAGGGCCCGACCGAGTGTCTCAGCTTTCTGGGTTTAGAGATAGATTCTGTGCGTGGGGAATGTCGGCTGCCTCTGACTAAGTTGTGCGGACTGCGCAGTACGGTGGCCGCGGTGCAGCGGGCGCGTAAGGTGACCCTGCGGCAGCTACAATCGTTGATTGGGATGCTCAACTTTGCCTGCAGGGTGATACCCATGGGTAGGGTGTTTAGCCGCAGCCTGTCGGCAGCCACGGCGGGGGTCGGTTCTCCACACCATTTCGTTCGGGTCTCTTCCTCAATGAGGGCTGACCTGGACGTCTGGAAGGTATTTTTGCAAGACTTTAACGGGACGGTGTTCTTCCGTCAGGAGGGTGTGTCTACGGCCGAATTGGAGCTGTTCACCGACGCATCGGGTAGCGTGGGTTTCGGGGCCTACTTCAAGGGGAGATGGTGTGCTCAGAAGTGGCCGGAAGCGTGGGGACGAAGTCCCCTCATACGGAACTTGGCTTTTCTGGAGCTGTTCCCGTTGGTAGTGGCATTGGCCCTGTGGGGGGATTGTCTTCGGGACCGCAAAGTAGTCTTCTTCTCTGACAATATGTCGGTGGTGCATGCCGTCAATAACCAGTTGGCAGCATCCAAACCGGTGGTGACACTATTGCGACGTTTTGTTTTGCTTTGCATGTCCCTTAATGTAGTTTTTCGCGCGCGTCACGTGCCCGGGTATTTGAACGAGGTGGCTGATGCTCTGTCTCGTTTTCAGTGGTCCCGGTTTCGGTTGGCGGCTCCGGAGGCTCAGGAGACCGGGCAGGCGTGCCCGGACGAGATGTGGCAGCTCGGAGCATCATGCTTGGGGGACTTGTGAGGGCTTCGCTGGCACCTGCCACATGGACCGCATACAGTAAGGTTTGGGGTGCCTGGGAACGTTCCTGGGAGGGGCTGGGCCAGGGGCCACAGGTGGAATCGTCGCAGGACGCCTTCCTGTGGTTCATTTTTCAATTGCTGGCAAAAGGTGTGTCCCCAGCAATGGTTGATAGGACCATGGCGGCGATGGCCTTTTGGTTCAAATTCCACGGTTGGGAGGACCTCACGAAAGCGTTTGTCATTAGGCAGGCTCTCAAGGGGTATCGGAGGGGTCGGAGGGTACCGGATGCTAGGCGTCCGGTCTCGGTTCGGGTGCTTGGGAATTTACTCCACGTGCTTCCCGGAATCTGCTTTGACGGGTTTGAGGTAGCCCTGTTCAGGACAGCCTTTCTCTTGGCCTTCTTTGGTGCATTCCGGTTAGGGGAATTGGTGAGCGCCACGCGGTCGGGGTCGGGGGGGTCTGCAGTTATCCGGTGTTCGCATGATCGCTGGGAACCTGGTGGTATACCTGGCTACATCCAAAACGGACGTCATGGGAAAAAGCCGGGATGTGACGCTGGGCCCCCTGCCTGGGTCATCACTGTGCCCAGTTGCGGCTGTGGCTCGGTTCTTGGAACTGAGACCGGCAGTCGGGGGGTCTTTATTGGTTCATGCCGATGGCTCCTCGCTCTCCCGTTTCCAATTTACTAAGGTGTTCCGATTGGGTCTGGGGGCGTTGGGGTTGAATGCTGCTGCCTACGGGACGCATTCCTTTCGCATAGGGGCGGCCACTGAGGCCGCACGTCTGGGCATGGGGGACGAGTTAGTCAAAAGGATTGGGAGATGGGAATCCGCTCGGTTCCGCACGTATGTGCGCATGGGTTTGTTGGATCAGTGATGCGGGCTGTATCGGTCGGGGGGTGGGCCCCGGTATGGGTATGGGTGTTTACGTTGTTTCCCTTCTTCCCCAGGTGGTGTCGCATGGATTGTGGGCCATTCCTTCATCTTTTAGGCCAGACGGAGAGCTGCAGCTCGAGCCCAGGGCCAACAGCTGGGCTTCCCGAGAGACCTTCTAACAGTGCGATGGTTGGGCTTTAAGGGGTTTGGCTGGGGCGACGTGTGCGGGGCAATAATTCGGATGGTAGCAGGCGGGGCGAGGCCAGATATGCTAGTTCTGCACGCCGGGGGCAATGACCTGGGCCTCATCCCGCAACGTCGGTTGGTTAAATGGATGAAGCAGGACCTGAACAGGTTGTTCGATCTGCTTCCCGGGGTGATGCTGGTGTGGTCTGAGATCGTTCCGAGGCGTCGGTGGCGACACGCGAGGGACCCAGTGGCCATCGATAGATGCAGGGGAAAAGTTAACGGCTTGATGGCAAGCTTCGTGAGGAAATTGGGGGGCGTGGTAGTGAGGCACGTAGAATTGGAAGGCGGGCTGCCGGGTTATTACCACACGGACGGTGTTCATCTTTCAGCGGTGGGTCTGGATTTTCTGAACTTGGGTTTGCAGGAGGGGATGCAGAGGGCTCTCTTTCTTCGGGGTGGCGGAGCTCGGTCGGCTTGAGGGGTCAAGGTCCGAGCTTGTGGCGGGATAGAGAGCTAGGGAAGGAAAAATAGGCTCTCCATGAGGAACGTGAGGAACATGAAGAATTGTGGTCACTGGTCGATGGTGGGTTTCGAGTCCTGGAGGTGGCTCAGAACCTGGTGGGGTAGGGGTATCTGGGTATACCCCTACCGTGGTTACTTATGGTTGCATTCAAATCGGTTCATGTTGGAGTAAAGTTAAAGTGTTATTTATATATATTTATGTGTTGCTTATGTTGGGTCATTGCCCTGATATTTAATGAAGGTATAGATGCAAGGGCGGAGGATGGGGGGCAATGACCCATGTGTTATATATATGTTAAATTATTAGTATCGTTTCTGTTTGTTAATAAAGCTGTGGACAATTTTTCCCATATTCCTAGTGTCAGCGTGTTATTGGGGATAGGTATGTGGGTTGGTTGTCCAAGGTTCCGACTGCCCATATGGCGACTATACACCAGTCATGTAGCCCCATGTAGCCAGAGCGCAGCTTAGCGGAAAAGGGCCTTGACAGGGGTTAGGAGGCGGGCATAGGAGGGACCAAGCAGGACTGTGGGATTATGGGATGGGGGCTGGCTATTTATTAGGCAGCCATTTTAAAAAATGTGCACATTAAATTTCTACCTAGCTGTGTTTGTCCCTCCCTCCCTCCCTGTAATGTGTTTGTTTTCTTTTATCCCGTTTTGTCACAGCGGCGGGATAGAGAGCTAGGGAAGGAAAAATAGGCTCTCCATGAGGAACGTGAGGAACATGAAGAATTGTGGTCACTGGTCGATGGTGGGTTTCGAGTCCTGGAGGTGGCTCAGAACCTGGTGGGGTAGGGGTATCTGGGTATACCCCTACCGTGGTTACTTATGGTTGCATTCAAATCGGTTCATGTTGGAGTAAAGTTAAAGTGTTATTTATATATATTTATGTGTTGCTTATGTTGGGTCATTGCCCTGATATTTAATGAAGGTATAGATGCAAGGGCGGAGGATGGGGGGCAATGACCCATGTGTTATATATATATGTTAAATTATTAGTATCGTTCTGTTTGTTAATAAAGCTGTGGACAATTTTTCCCATATTCCTAGTGTCAGCGTGTTATTGGGGATAGGTATGTGGGTTGGTTGTCCAAGGTTCCGACTGCCCATATGGCGACTATACACCAGTCAAGTGTATGGAGTGTGTGTATAGTGTAGTGTGTGCATAGTGTATGCAGCTTGTGTGTATAGTATATGCAGTGTGTGTGTATAGTGTGTGCAGTGTGTGTATAGTGTATGCAGTGTGTTTATAATGTATGCAGTGTGTATAGTGTATGCAGTGTGTGTATAATGTATGCAGTGTGTATAGTGTATGCAGCGTGTGTATAGTGAATGCAGCTTGTGTGTGTGTGTTGTGTGGAATAAGTGCTGGGAAGGTGAGCAGTGTGTATGGTTTGCCCCCTGACACTTACCTGTCCCTCCCGTCCTCCTCGCCGGGTGGTCCTGGTGGTCCGGTGGCACAGCTTTAGATGGGCAGTGAAGAGGGGCCCAGAACTCTGCACGCTCATTTCCCATCCAGCAGAAGGGTCCTCTGTTCTCGCGGATCACGAGAGCGTTGGCAACCTGCGGCAATGCTCTCACGGATCACGAGAACAGAGGCTCCTGCTGCTGCTGGATGGGAAACTTATGTGGATACTCTCGTAAGCGGCTGGTCCCTTTACATAAGACACAGGGGCGGCGAAATGCCACCACTGTGAAAGTGCGCCCCGGGCACCACCCTAGTGAGTGGCACCTGGGTGGACCGCCCCCACTGGGTCCAATTAGACAAACATTGTGCATTGTGACTGGTATTTACTGTCTGTATCTGTCTGTACAGAAGTTGAATTGTGCCACCATTGTGCTTACCTTATATTCGAGATTCAGGAACAAAACAGTGAACTGTAGAATGCTAACAGTTTATAATGTAGCCAATACTAACATACATTTAGATCTCAGACAGGAAGATAATCATTTAGCTGGGGTCAGTAGTATACACAAACATGTATAACAAAGGAGTTTTCATCTAAATTACATCTTTCCAACTTCTCACTGTTTAATAAATATCGCCCAACATGTCAACATTTTTTTTTTCCCCATTGTCAATTTCTTTTGTGTATTTCCAAACAGTCTCTCGCCTTCTCCTCCCTCTTTACTCAAACACAGAAAATAATATGTCAAGGGTCTGAAAACTGACATTCCTATAACAATAGTCACGGACATGTATAAATCATTTACTGCTCAGTCTGAACAGCTTTTCTTTGAAACACGTTATCTGAAATAATATTTTATTCAGAGAAAATTCCAATAATCTAATGATTGAGTAAATCAGGAAAGCTAGAGCTGGCAACAGTACAAGAATACCATCAAATTAATATTTTTATATCAACTTTTCTCAGTAATAGGAAGTCGCTGGAGCATTTCACAATAAGCCTTGTTGCCGAGAAATAGGAAAATGCCTCATGGGAGTTATTTCCTGGTAGATGGGCACAATAAAAGCAATCTTTGAGCGTTTGCCGTTTTTACAGCTTTTCTTGTGTTTTTCTTTTGATCTTCTGTCAGGGCTCAGAAATCTGTGCTGTGGAATATGACTGCCATTCGGCAATTCTGGTCTAAATGTTTGCTGTGCCTTATGGCGATCATGATGCATGACAGCTAAAATGTAAAATTGTAGTTTTTTTTACCAAGGTCAGAAACAGGACAGTTTTGAAGCATCAAGAAAGTCAGATAATTGTGCATTGATCCAACATCTGGGGTACATGGGACTAAAATCTGTATTTTTTTTGTTTGTTTTGTTTTTGAAGGGGCACAGGTTAATCCTTGGTCCCATTCTGCATCATAACCTAAGACGTTTTTTAACAGAAGGCAGACCATACAATGCTAGGCACACTGATATCAGCTAACGTGGATTTGTAGCTTGTGATTTCTGCTGTCAGACTTGGACAACCGCACAAATATATAAGTGTCACAAGAGGGGAAAAAGCATAACCAAAGTACTTAATGGAAAGAGAACAGCAAGGCACACCATACTATACAGCAAAAGGGAAAAAAATTATGAGAATCACAAAGTAACGGATGGGGGGAGGAGGGGGGGAGATAGAGAATGGGACCGAAGAATACAAGAAGAAAGTAGCAAGGATGTAAAACACGTTAATTCACTTTTCTATTTCAATGCAGTTATAGTTTTTCTTCTGAAGGCAATGTTTTCATAAATTCAAGCACACCATTATGAGTTGTAGCATTTCTTTTTCTAGTTTTTAAAGATTAAAACTTATTTATTTTTAAATTTATTTATTAAAAATAATAAATATATTATTTTGATACATCTCCTCTATCAAGTTTGCCATCATAGGCCTCATAAACGGCTTTATAGCGTTGAAATTCAATTCAAATATCACAAAATAGTCTATTAAAATATGTAATGGTATTAATTTATATCATATAAAAGGATTGTTGTGATGCTGACTAAGAGAGACTTTATATGAAGGGTCAACAGTATTAGTAGCTGTCCCAAGGACCTTCACTTGGTGAACGCATATAGGCATATACATAAATCCATGCCTTATAAACCTCTCCACAAATCAAATAGTGAATGGAATAATGGCCCCATGATAATGAAATGACACACTATATTCTCTCACAATGTTTTATTATTCTGGAGTGTATCCTACTTTTGTCTATTTAACTAGTTACTATAGTGCCAGGAAAACATACTTGTTTTCCTGGCACTAGAGTGCCCTGAGGGTGCCCCCACCCTCAGGGACCCCCTCCCGCCGGGCTGGATGGCGAGGAAACTTACCTTTATTCCACTGCCGGGCGGGGAGCTCTCCTCCTCCTCTCCACCTCCTCGGCTGAATGCGCATGCGCGGCAAGAGCTGCGCGCGCATTCAGCCGGTCTCATAGGAAAGCATTTACAATGCTTTTCTATGGACGCTTGCGTCTTCTCACTGTGATTTTCACAGTGAGAATCACGCAAGCGACTCTAGCGGCTGTCAATGAGACAGCCACTAGAGGATTTGGAGGCTGGATTAACCCATTTATAAACATATCAGTTTCTCTGAAACCGCTATGTTTATAAAAAAAGGGGTTAATTCTAGAGGGACCCTGCACCCAGACCACTTCATTAAGCTGAAGTGGTCTGGGTGCCTAGAGTGGTCCTTTAAGAAACCGGTAACATTTGTATAGATGCAAAATCATCTATAATTTGTTGGTCTTTTTGATTTTAGTGTTATTTTGTAATAAAAAGTTTATGTATTATAATTTTCCATGTTTTTCAGTTTTGTGAGGAAAATGTTAAAAGAGCCAAATCATTGAAGGATGTGCCTAAAGCTCCCTTTAAAAACCCCTATGTCCTTGGACTAAAAGGCCCATGAATAGAAGGGTAATTTACTAAAGTCAAGGGGAAATGACCAATTCAGACAGCAATAGCAATTCTCATATATCCAAAAACCAACTATGTTCAGAATCTGCAGCAATCACCAAGATACATTTGGTGCCTTGATTAAATTAGTGCTTTCACATACAAATCCTTTACAAAGAAGATTCACAAAAATTCAGGACCGAATTATCATTGACTTGCTTTTATGCGAATGCATAGATTAATCAGGCAGCTGCTGGACAGCACTTGCTACTCAGCTGCCATAGATCCAAGGGTAAATTAATAAATGAAGAGCCTTTAAGGGTCAGAGAAACCTCCATATCACAAAAAAAGTGGTTTTAAAACTTATATGCCTCGCTATGGCAAATCTACTTACTTGTTAAATCTAGTGTTAAATCTAGTGACTGGGCCATTGTTGCCCAGCTTCTAGAAAGGCCCCATGTTAAATATTGTGGGGTGGGGGCTTTGTCAAATGATAGGTCACCGTATGAAGGGCTATGTCAGATGATACGTCACTGTGGCCAGTGAGTGGGTGCTATTTAATAAAAGACAAACATCCTAATGTTATTATAATATAAAGGGGGACCCAGCACCCTGCCAGGCATCCGCCAATGGGTGCTGAGTGGAGGCTCTAAATATAATATTAAAGGTGTAGGATATAGTGTCATCCCCTTGCCTCCTTGCTACACAATAAAATTAATCAATCTTCACCCTGCGAGGGTAAAAAAAAACAACACGCTATGCAATATGTTACGACACGTACCGTCGGGTAGATGAAGCCGCCGTTTAGGCAATAATCCCCTTCTCCAGAAATGCAGTTTAAATCCAGCCGATCGCCAAACTCCCGAACGAAGTCCACGAACACGGCAACTCCCGATCAGCCAAACAGTCGAACGCCTTCCACAGCTAGAAATAACGAAAGCGCTGTCCCAGTAATAATTCCCCCACAAACGAGACCAAGCTCCGTCTTGAGGGTCAAATGAAGTTCTGTTTAATGGGGGCTACCTGCCCGGTATTTATGCAGGTCTCCACAAGGTGGACACTCCCCGAGGGGACCTTGTGGAAGACTGTAAAACATATTGTACAGTAGCCAATCGCAGTGGCCTCAATAATAGCCCTTCCCATCTTACCCACAAATCCGTCTTCTCTACTCTGGAGATAATTAGGAAGAAACCTAATTATCTCCCAAGGTAGAGACAATCGCCATTTTAGTTTACAGTAACAAAAATATATTAAAATACATAACGACAGAAATACCGAATGCATATGGTTCGTGTAACGTATCCCCAGACAGCCTGGATCTGAGGGCATGTTTTCACCGAACAGCGCTCAGATCCGATGTATCTAGTCGAATCGCCATGGAGTCAAAGTCTTGCACCAGTCCTTCGGTATACGAATGACTCCATGGGATGGCTGTCGGGGTAAAAGTCCATACGAATGAATAAAACTCCCGAACGACCGACGTTCGCATGCCTTGTCGAAAAGGAAGGTAGGCAGCAGCTTTTCAGCGGTGTCTGTTTTTAGTTCCATACAGTTTGTACCGAACACCGCTCTGTGTTCGTATGTCCCAAAATGGCCGCTGCCTCGTGGTCGACATGCGAACGACGACCACCCATACGAATGGAATGGAGAGGTGTCTGCGGTTAACCACAACGTTCTAATTGGGGCCAAGAGGTTAACCAGCAGCACACTCCTCTCCTGGGTGGTCGTTCGTTCGGTAGTTTCAATCGGTATTTTGCAAATTACACGAACGGGGGTATATGAACAGGCAATTCCGCGAACAAAGGGAAACAGACGAACCAACAATGCAGATGAATCTGTCACACGGCTCCCCCCTTGTGGGACACTCCGGCAGACCCGGCTTGACCCTTTAGCGGGTCAACGTGGGGATGACCGGACTAAGATGGGGTGAGGATGTCGGTTTGCCTGGACAATCCATCTGCGTTCCCATTCTGCTTACCAGGTCGATAAGTGATGGTGAAGTTATATGGCTGTAGGGCTAAACTCCACCTCAGCAGTCTGCCATTGTCTCCAGAGACCCGGTTAAGCCAGACAAGGGGATTGTGGTCCGTCACAAGGGAAAATTCTTGTCCATATAAATACAGGCTTAGCTT
Source organism: Pelobates cultripes (assembly GCA_933207985.1). NCBI lineage: Eukaryota > Metazoa > Chordata > Amphibia > Anura > Pelobatidae > Pelobates > Pelobates cultripes. Next base: position 232,961,437 of record OW240914.1, on the reverse strand, counting down.
CTTCAATGCCCACACCAGAGCCAAACATTCCTTCTCCACTGCCGCATAACTCACTTCTCTGGGTAACAACTTTCTGCTGAGATATGCGACAGGGTGCTCTCCTCCATCTTCCCCGACCTGGCTCAGCACAGCCCCCAGTCCATACATGGAAGCATCTGTATGGACGAGAAAACGTTTGTTAGGGACTGGGGCAGCCAGGACAGGGGCATTCACAAGAGCTTGTTTGAGTGCTTGGAACGCAGCTTCACAAGCTGGAGACCACAGGACCTGCTTAGGAAGATTTTTCTTGGTCAGGTCAGTCAGGGGTTTGGCAATAGCGCTGTAGTCGGGGACAAAGCGTCTATAGTACCCTGCTGTCCCTAGGAAGGCTAACACCTGGGTCTTGGTGATAGGTGTGGGCCAGTTAGCAACTGCCTCTATCTTGGCTGGCTCTGGCCTCTGGCTCCCACACCCTACTCTGTGACCCAGGTACTGCACTTCAGCCATGCCTAAATGGCACTTCTCTGGTTTCAATGTCAGGCCAGCGGCCCGAATCTTGTCCAGTACTACCCCTACATGCACTAGGTGTTCTTCCCAGGACTCACTGTAGATCGCAATGTCATCCAGGTATGCACAAGCAAATTCCTGGAATCCATCAAGAAGTCTATCCACCATACGCTGGAAGGTAGCTGGGGCATTCTTCATCCCAAATGGCATGACCTTAAATTGGTACAGGCCAAATGGGGTGACGAAGGCCGACTTGGGGATAGCATCCTCGGCCAGGGGAATCTGCCAGTAGCCTTTGCACAGGTCTATGGTGGTCAGATAGCGTCCCCTGGCAATGCGATCTAACAATTCATCTACCCGGGGCATCGGGTAGGCGTCAGTGGTGGTCCGCTCATTGAGACGCCTGTAGTCCACACAGAACCGGGTGGTCCCATCCTTCTTGGGCACCAGGACTACAGGCGAGGCCCAAGGGCTATCGGAGTGTTCGATGACCCCCAGCTGGGTCATCTCCTGTATCTCCTTCCGCATTCCTTCCCAGACTGCTTCAGGGATACGGTAGGGGGGTTGTCACAGAGGGTTCTGTCCAGGGGTTTCTACCTTGTGTACAGCTAGGGTAGTGTAACCAGGTTCTTGGGAGAAGGTCGCCTGCTTTTCCCACAGAAGCTGTCTGGCCTGGCCCTTCTCGGTAGCGCTCAATCTGTCCCCTAGCTGTACTAGGCTAGTAAGATCTGTCTGGGGGTCCCTCTCTAACAGGTCTGGCAAGGGTAAACTTTCTGTATCATCTGCAGCAGGGGCACATACTGCAGCGACATTCTCTGGTCTCTCCTGATACTCCTTTAGCATGTTCACATGGAAGGATCGCTGGATCCTTTCATCTGAACAGCTGGCTATAAGGTAGGTAGTATCACATATCTGTGCTAACACCTTATACGGGCCCTGCCAAGATGCCTGCATCTTGTTCGCCTTCACAGGTTTGAGTACTAACACTTTCTGCCCAACCTGGAAGACTCGCTGTCGGGCACCCCGATCGTACCACCTCTTCTGTCTCCCCTGAGCCACCTGGAGATTCTCCCTTACCATTAGGGACAGTTTCTCCATGCGGTCCCGGAGTTCCAGAACATATGGTACTATGGGGGTCCCTTCCTGCTCTGTCTCCCCCTCCCAGTGGCCTCTAATGAGATCTAGGGGTCCGCGGACCCTTCTCCCATATAGCAACTCAAAGGGGGAGAACCCAGTAGATTCCTGAGGCACCTCTCTGTAGGCAAACAACAGATGAGGCAGGAATCGCTCCCAGTCTCTGCAAGTGTCAGAAAAGGTCCTCAGCATCTGTTTGAGGGTGCCATTAAATCGCTCGCAGAGACCGTTAGTCTGTGGATGGTAAGGTGAGCTAAGCAGCGGTTTAATGCCGCACACCTTCCACAGTTGCTGGGTGAGCACAGCAGTGAATTGGGTTCCCTGGTCAGAGAGAATCTCTTGAGGGAACCCGACTCTGGTAAAAATCCTAACCAGGGCATCAGCAACTGTCTCTGCCTCTATATTAGACAGCGCTACTGCCTCTGGATAGCGAGTGGCATAATCCACCACGGTGAGAATATATTTCTTACCGGATGGACTAGCCCTGGCCAGTGGACCCACAATGTCAACGGCTATGCGGGCAAAGGGCTCCCCAATGATAGGCATAGACATAAGCCTAGCTCTTGGGTGGTCCCCCCGCTTTCCTATCCGTTGACATGTGTCACACGTACTGCAGTATGTCCGCACAGCCTGATTGAAGTTTGGCCAAAAAAAGTTCTGCATGATCCTATAGGCTGTGCGGCGGGAACCTAGATGTCCAGCTAACGGAACATCATGCCCTATCCGCAGAATCTCCTGCCGGTATTTCGTGGGCACCACCAGCTGTCGATTCGGCGGAGGGGCAACACTCTTCGGGGAAAGCTTGGGGATCCTATATAACCTGTCCCCCACTCATACCGTTCCCCATCTAATCCTTCCTCTCCAGTATCTGCTCTGTCCCTATACTTCTGGAGGGTCGAATCTGTCTGAGTTTCCCTCCCAAACTCCTCTGGGGAATCCCAGTTAACAAAAGTCTGGTCTAGGGTACCAGTCGGGGACTCGGTCCTTACCTGGGTCTCAGCAGCAGGTGGGCTGGTTCCAGCAGCACGGGTCTGGGCACGGGTAGTCACTGGGTTGATAGCGGCAGGTCCCATTGGAGCATAAGCGGACACCAAAGGGGCCAAGTCATTCCCAAGTAAAACATCGGCCGGTAAGTCTTTCATGACCCCCACATTCACGTGTCCAGAGCCCACCCCCCAATCCAAGTGAACCCGGGCAACCGGTAAACGGAACACTGCACCTCCCGCCACCCTCACTGCCACAGTATCTCCAGTGTGTTGGTGTTCGGACACAAGGTTCTTTTGGAGCAAAGTCATAGTGGCTCCGGTGTCTCTCAGTCCAGTTACCGCTTTGCCATTTAGTTTAACGGTCTGCCTGTGCTGTTGACGGTTATCCTGCTGCGCTGCTTGGACCGGATCCGCCTCATGTAATATACCCCAAAATTCCTCCTGCTCCAGACAGTGAGCGGAAGGTTGGGGTGGCTGCTGATTTCCACCGGCTGGTCTTCTCCACGACTGTGCTTGGCTCGAATTGTTTAATGGGCACTCGGGTCGCTTGTGCCCCAACTGCTTACACCCATAGCAACGGATCGGCTGTGAGTAATCCCGGGCGTTGAACCGGGCTGGCTGAACGTAATTGTTCGCTGTTGGCATGGTGGGGGTGCGTTGTGCTGGGTGTTGATACACTGCAGAGGTTGGAGGGGCTGCTGGTTTGTACTCCACTCGGGTAGGGACCTTGGCTGCTGTCTGGTCCAGTTTCCTGGCGTCAGTGTACTCATCAGCCAGACGAGCAGCTTCGGGTAAGGTAGCGGGTTTTGCGGTCCCTAACCCACTCTCTGACTCCTACAGGTAAGCGGTCAAAACAGTGCTCCAACAAAAACACTTGCAGCACCTCTTCCCCAGTTACCGCTTGGCACCCTGCCATCCAGTGGGCTGCGGTGCGGTGCACTCGGCATGCCCACTCAACATAAGAATCACCAGCCTGCTTGTTAGTGTCCCGGAATCGCCGCCGGTATGCCTCCGGGGTCACAGCATATCTGGCCAAAAGGGCATCTTTCACTGCCCTGCAGCTGGTAAGTTCCTCCTCTGGGATGGCCCGAAACGCCTCACTGGCCCGGCCGGATAACTTCCCAGAGAGGATGGGGACCCATTCTCCTGCGGGTACCTGGTGTAAGGCACATTGCCTTTCAAAATCCGCCAGGAACCCATCGATTTCTCCTTCGGCTTCTACAAAGTTCCGAAATGCAGCAAAAGGTACTTTTCTCCTTCCATTATTATTATTGTAAGGTACCTCAGCTGCTGCAGCGCCTCTTCCTTGAAGCGCTTGTTGTGCTGCTACTGCTGCTTGCACTTGCACCACAATATCTGCTGCGGGGTTGGGGCCAAAATGTGCCAGCCTGATCTGAACTGCCCGGTTAAACTGTATCTCCTCGGGTGTTAACTCCAGTATGCCAGGCACATTCGCTCCCCCCGCTCCCTGTGCTGCATCCATTTCCAATAGTATGGCAATAATCTCTCTTTTCTTGAGATTACTCGCTGATCGTCCTCTGCGCTCCAATATATCTTTAAGGGTAGCACGCCTTAACTCCTCATACTGCATTTCCAACCTGGGATGTGTAGCTGGCCTTCTGGGCTGTAGGATTCATCCCGTCGCTTGCCACCAATTGTTACGACACGTACCGTCGGGTAGATGAAGCCGCCGTTTAGGCAATAATCCCCTTCTCCAGAAATGCAGTTTAAATCCAGCCGATCGCCAAACTCCCGAACGAAGTCCACGAACACGGCAACTCCCGATCAGCCAAACAGTCGAACGCCTTCCACAGCTAGAAATAACGAAAGCGCTGTCCCAGTAATAATTCCCCCACAAACGAGACCAAGCTCCGTCTTGAGGGTCAAATGAAGTTCTGTTTAATGGGGGCTACCTGCCCGGTATTTATGCAGGTCTCCACAAGGTGGACACTCCCCGAGGGGACCTTGTGGAAGACTGTAAAACATATTGTACAGTAGCCAATCGCAGTGGCCTCAATAATAGCCCTTCCCATCTTACCCACAAATCCGTCTTCTCTACTCTGGAGATAATTAGGAAGAAACCTAATTATCTCCCAAGGTAGAGACAATCGCCATTTTAGTTTACAGTAACAAAAATATATTAAAATACATAACGACAGAAATACCGAATGCATATGGTTCGTGTAACGTATCCCCAGACAGCCTGGATCTGAGGGCATGTTTTCACCGAACAGCGCTCAGATCCGATGTATCTAGTCGAATCGCCATGGAGTCAAAGTCTTGCACCAGTCCTTCGGTATACGAATGACTCCATGGGATGGCTGTCGGGGTAAAAGTCCATACGAATGAATAAAACTCCCGAACGACCGACGTTCGCATGCCTTGTCGAAAAGGAAGGTAGGCAGCAGCTTTTCAGCGGTGTTCGGTAGTTTAAGTGTCCGTTTTTAGTTCCATACAGTTTGTACCGAACACCGCTCTGTGTTCGTATGTCCCAAAATGGCCGCTGCCTCGTGGTCGACATGCGAACGACGACCACCCATACGAATGGAATGGAGAGGTGTCTGCGGTTAACCACAACGTTCTAATTGGGGCCAAGAGGTTAACCAGCAGCACACTCCTCTCCTGGGTGGTCGTTCGTTCGGTAGTTTCAATCGGTATTTTGCAAATTGCACGAACGGGGTTATATGAACAGGCAATTCCGCGAACAAAGGGAAACAGACGAACCAACAATGCAGATGAATCTGTCACACAATATCAGTAGGAGCACTCAGACTGGTTGGCTTGTAAGTCAACCAATCAAAGTGCTCTGACAGTAAAGTCTCACTTTTATTGAGACAGTGATCTGTCCACTTTCCCATTATTTATTTTAATGTTGCCCACAGTTGAGCGCATGGGTGTTGTAGGGACATAGTGTATAACCCCAAATGTTTATAATTAAGGAAAATACAAATATAGTAATAATGTTCTGGATGTATCATTAGGCACAAAGTATAAATGTGTTGGAAGACAAATTGTGATATCAATAGTAGAGATTCAGTGACTAAAATATGTCTTTCTTATTGCTCCCCAGTGAGAAGTAAGTGGCCAGCTATGGGTAAAAAAGGTGGTAGAACCAGCCATAAAGTGGACAGAGTTGATCAGAAAAGGGTAGGGTCAAAACAGAACTAAAACTGAGTAGACGTTGGCCAGCTAACATAGATAGTAAAGGAAGGGGCTAAACAACTCACTACCAGCTGTTATAGCTACAATTTTTATTGTCTAGATAAATATCCACTACCCCTTCCTCCTGTCTAAAAAAAAGGCCCACCCTCAAGATGCCCAAAAAACAACAGATTCTGGAGTTAATCTAGAGAGTTTCCAAGTATGGCTCTCATCTGGTCATTAAGATGACTGAGATAAAATGTAGTCATCGGTGAAACCTGATTCCAAGAGTTTATACTCTTTTTGTCATAAAATTTTCTCAAAATTACTATTGGCTAATGCCTCCCATATTCAAATGATGCCTAGTGCATTTTATTCTTTCTTAAGCCTTAATAAATTATTTCATTAATCTAATTGTCATTTCTAATAATGATTTAGTTGTGCAGTAACTACAAAATTCTCAATCGGTTTCAAATATTTTCAAATAGCTGTGGAAAAAAACAGAAAAGCAATAGTTAATGTTTTCAATTTGAAATTACATTCCAAAAATAATCCCTGGAGCATATCAATGGATTGAATGGCAAACTATAACACCTGCCTTAGGTAGGATATTTCAACAACTGATTAATCAAATCCAGCAAGACCCATTCATATGGGAGGGATCTTATCCAATGTTGTAAAAACACATCGATCAGAAAGAAAAGATAATTTAGAGCTACAATTATCTGCGATAAACAGCTAAAGCCAGAGGCTGCTGTGACTGCCCGAGAATGTAAGGAGAGGAAAGAGTTCATTATTTATTTTTCATTTTTAACATCACACCTAAGTTTACTGCTGGTAGCAAGATTAGGAGGAGAGACAAAATGCTACAATTTCTTTGCAAAGTCATAATATCAAACATATATATGGAGAGATTTAAACTGTCAAGTAATTTAAGGTTAAGCTCTCTGTAATGTATAAAGAAATGCATACATATTGGGCGTTATTCACTAAACAGTGAGATGACAACTGGGATGCAAAATGTCACGATACTGTCCCTTGTGGCACAGTGAGATCACTTCTCTGTTCCAATGCATACAAGATGTTCCCCACTCTTCCCTAGCTGTCATACCTCCTCGCGGCCCACACTGCTCCGGTCCCGCCATCCGCTCTGCTCCTCCAGGCTCTGCCGGCTTCCAACTGACAGCGCACACGCGCGCCCGGCTGCATTCGCGCAACCAGGGATGCGCGCATGCACACGCGGCATGCCGCTGAAATCTAAAAGCGATACTACCATTATTGCATGAATCCTGGTAACCCTTTTATAATATCTCCTATTCTCTCTAGCCTATCAGATCTCTCTTAGCCCTATTTATACCTCCCTACATCACTTCCTTGCCCTGTCGTGGTCTATTGTAGCCCGAGAGTGTGTTCTGTATACGTGTGTGTTTCCTGGTATCTGACTTCGGCTTGTCTCTGGTTATCCGTAATTTCTGGCTTCCTTGACCCTTGGCTTTGTTTCTCGTTTATTCTTCCTTCTCCTGCCCTGACCCCGGCTCGTCTGATTATTTCTGTTACTCTCCTTACTTTTCTTCACGTTAAGTCCGGCCACTTTAAGGATCGGTACTACATCTAGCTTGGATTGTCTGTTAGTCCTATAGTTAGCGTGTTGGGGAACCTAACCTTGACACTAGCTTCCTGGTGCCTCATTCTGAAATCATATATGACATGGAATTCTGCCATTAGTTACCAATCACAGCCCTGTGTAGGGTATATATACACCCTGGTTGTCCGTGTTTCCTTGCCCTGTCATATAGTTACATAGTTACATCCATCAGCCTTCCTCACATACCGTATATACTCGAGTATAAGCCGACCCGAATATAAGCCGAGGCCCCTAATTTTACCACAAAAAACTGGGAAAACTTATTGACTCGAGTATAAGCCTAGGGTGGAAAATGCAGCAGCTACTGGTAAACTTCTAAATAAAATTAGATCCCAATAAAATTACATTAATTGAATATTTATTTACAGTGTGTGTATAGAATGAATGCAGTGTGTGTTTGTGTGTTGTGTGTGTATATAATGAATGCAGAGTGTGTGTTTGTGTGTGTGTATATATAATGAATGCAGTGTGTGCGTTTGTGTGTGTATATATAATGAATGCAGTGTGTGCGTTTGTGTGTTGTGTGTGTATATAATGAATGCAGTGTATATAATGCAGTGTGTGTAAACTGGGTGAGGGGAGGGCATTTTATTTTTTTATTTTAATATTATATTATTTTATTATATTATTTTAATAATATTATTTTATTATATTATTATTATTTTAATATTTGCATTATTTATTTATTTTATTTTTTTTTGTCCCACCTCCCTGCTTGTTGCTTGGCCAGGGAGGGGGGACAAAAAACATTAAAAATAAAATAATGCAAATATTAAAATAATAATACTATAATAATAAAATATTGTTATTAAAATAATATAATATTAAAATAATAATATTGCTATATTATTATTATTTTAATATTTGCATTATTTTTTTTAAATGTTTTTTTTGTCCCCCCTCCCTGGCCAGACAACAAGCAGGGAGGGGGACAAAAAAAATTTTTTTTGTTTGTTTTTTTAAATAATGCAAATATTACAATAATAATAATATAATAGTAAAATAATGTTATTATTTTAATATTATATTATTTTAATAATATTATTTAAATAAAATAATATTAAAATAATAATATCAAATCCCTGGTGGTCCAGTGGCATTGGCAGTTCAGTGGGGGGGGCTGGCAGTGAGCTGTTACCTTCCTGCAGCTCCTGTCAGCTCCCTCCTCCTCCGTGCAGCTCCTCGGTCAGCTCCGTTCTGTTTACAGTGTAAGTCTCGCGAGACCCGCGGCTCTCGTGAGACTTACACTGTGAGCCTAACGGAGCTCACAGAGGAGCTGCACGGAGGAGGAGGGAGCTGACAGGAGCTGCAAGAAGGTAAGTAAGAGCTCACTGCCAGCCCCCAACAGGACTGCCAGGCTTGTAATGAGCCCGGCGGTCCTGGTCTGTATTATGGCAATGTAAATTGCCATAATACAGACTGACTCGAGTATAAGCCGAGTGGGGTTTTTTCAGCACAAAAAATGTGCTGAAAAACTCGGCTTATACTCGAGTATATATGGTATGTTTTTGCTGTTGATCCAAAAGAAGGCAAAAATCCCCGTTTCAAGCACTTCGAATTTTGCAACAAACTAGGAAAAAACTCCTTCTTGAGCCCAAAATGGCAGTCAGATATCTCCATGGATCAAACAGCTATTAACCCACTAATTATTTCCCTGTTTGTTATGTTTTTGCAAGTATTTATCCAATTGCTGTTTAAACATCTGTATCAACTCTGATAAAACCACCTCTTCAGACAGAGAATCCCACACCCTTATAGTTCTTACTGTAAAAAAAACCTTTTCTTTGCCTTAGACTGAATCTCCTTTCTTCCAGCCTAAATGCGTGACCTTGTGTTCTATGTATCGCCCTGTTTATGAATAGATTTCCAGGTAATGGTTTGTACTGGCTCCGAATATATTTGTATAATGTCATCATAACTAAAATGCTCCATTCCTTTGATCAATTTTGTAGCTCATCTCTGCATTTTTTCTAGTGCCATGATATCCTTCTTTAGAACAGGCGCCCAAAATTGCACAGCATAGTCAAGGTGTGGTCTTACCAGCGATTTATAAAGAGGTAAAATTATATTTTCATCCCGAGAATTTATGCCCCTACTTATACATGACAAAACCTTACTGGCCTTAGCAACTGCAGATTGACATTGCATATTGCTGGCTAATTTGTATTCTATAACAATTCCAAAATCCTTCTTGTGTGTTGTTATCCCTAATTCCCTACCATTTAGGGTGTAAGTTGCCTGTGCATTCTTTACCTCGAACTTCATAAATTTGCAGTTCTCTTCATTAAATTTCATCTGCCATTTTAGTGCCCAGTCCCCCAATCTATCCAAATCCCTCTGCAGCAAAGCAATATCCTGCTCACATTTTATTACTTTACAAAGTTGTGTGTCATCTGCATATACTAAAACATGGCTTTCAGTGAATATTTCAAGATCATTTATAAATATTATAAATATAAATGGTCCCAAAACAGAACCCTGAGGGACACCACTTACCACTTTTGTCCAGCTTGAAAATTTACCATTAATGACAACTTGTTGTACTAAATCCTTAAGCCAATGTTCTACCCAAGAACAAGAATATTAATCTAGACCAATTTCTTTTAGTTTGAGCACTAACCTATTGTGAGGAACTGTATGAAATGCCTTGGCACAATCCAAGTAGATGGCATCCACTGCAACACCCTGATCTATACTTCTACTTACTTCTTGTATAATGCAATTAGGTTAGTTTGCCATGGCCTATGTTTCATAAAACCATGCTGATTATTGCTAATAAAAAAGTTCTTCACCAATGAATTCCTGAATAATATCTCTTACTTTCCCTTCAAATACTTTCCCAGTCACAGAATTTAAGCTCACGGGTCTATAATTTCCAAGAAAAGGATTTTGAACACTTTTTAAATGACATCTGCGTTGCTCCAATCCTCCGGTACAATTCCTGAAATAAAATAATCTTGAAAGATTAAATACAGAGGTTCACTTATTTCCCCACTTAGCTCCTTAAGTATTCGTGGGTGAATTCAGGCCCCGGAGCTTTATTTACGTTAACTTTCTTTAACTTCTGTAGCACCTTGTCTTGAGTCATCCAATCACAAGTTATTTGCAAGTTTTTTTTCAGAAATAATTTGCATATCTCTTGCCATGGGATCCTCATTAATATATACTGAAGAAAAATAGTTATTTGAAATTTCTGCCTTTTCCTGGCCTTCATTAACTAACAGATCCATCTCTGTTTCCAGTGTAGCTACACTTTCATTTTTTGTTTTCTTGTTACTCGAATTTGTGTTTATACTGTGTATTGGATTTACTATTTTCTGAGCTCAGCTTGTTTGACCATTCTTGCCTTCTTTTATTCTGACCTTGCTTGACCAGCAGCAGAACTACCACCAGGGCATCCCATGCACTTAGGGCCACCAGATGGGTATTGTTGAGCAGGGGCACGGTCAGGCGCTGTGGCCCTTTACCAGTGTGACCAGGCTCCTTTCACCCCTGTGATCCATAGCAGAAAGTTTCTAAAGTGCAAGTGCAAGTTTCTTAAGTGCAAGTCCTCCTGAGAATCTGCTGAGGAAGTTGGATCGACGCAACGTGAAGAGCCGGTAAGCTACTCAGCATTGAGCATGTAAGTATCACCATAGTAATCCTTTTCAGACTCTGCTTGTGTTGAGGCTGAAAAATGAAGATTTGAGAAAAAAGAAGACGTCGAATGGTAAGTTTACTTTTATTTTACAGGTTAGTTATTTTATTCCCCCCTCACAATTTTTTAAGGTGAGGGAGGTAGGTAGGGACTTTTTATTTGGGGGGGGGTGACTAGGGGCTTGGGGACCCCTAGTCACCTTGGGGGGGAATTTACTTAGGGCCCCCACCCGCAGCCCAGGGGTGGGGGAGGACAGTAGGTGCCCCCCCTCATTATCTTTGTGGCCCCCAACCGCCTCCCATGGGTGGGGGCCGGGGGGGAGGACAGTAGGTCCCCCCCCTCATTATCTTTGTGGCCCCCACCCGCCACCCAGGGGTGGGGGCTGGGGGGGGAGGACAGTAGGTCCCCCCCCTCATTATCAATTTGGCCCCCACCCGCCGTGCAGGGGTGGGGGCCGGGGGGGGCAGTAGGTCCCCCCTCATTATCAATATGGCCCCCACCCGCCGCGCAGGGGTGGGGGCCGAGGGGGGCATTAGGTCCCCCCCCTCATTATCAATATGGCCCCCACCCGCCGCGCAGAGGTGGGGGCGGGGGGGGACAATAGGTCCCCCCTTATTGTTCATTTTAGGGCCCCCACCCACCGCTCAGGGGTGGGGGCCGGGGGTAGGACAATAGGTCCCCCCCCTATTAGTATTTAGGGCCCCCACCGGGGGGGGACCCTTTTTGTTTTAAACAGTGAGCAGCCACAGGCTGCTCACTGTTTAATAGACATGCCCCTACTCGCGGTATTGCGAGTAGGGGCACAATTTACTAATACTAAGTAATTTTTACTTAGTATTAGTAAATTAATAGGGGGCGGACCGAACATCGCATATGTTCGCCGTCGGCGGCGAACCCGAACACGCTATGTTCGCCAGGAACTATTCGCTGGCGAACTGTTCGGGACATCACTAGTACCAGGTCCAGGACTTTCAGCTCAAGGTACAGACCATTCAGAAAGCGTTTACTGACAAACTGTTTATCAATGGTTTGCCTCCTTACCAAGAACCCTGTCATGCTCCTATGCTCCCTGGTGGAACAATGACAGGCATCCGGCTTCTGCAGAGCCACAGAAGCTGTAAGACATGACTCTCACTTTTCATTGGCTGAGAGTGTCAGCTGTTCAGTCTCAACCAATAACTGACATGCTGTGGAATGAAAATTGCACAAAATGTATATTACCCAGTCCAAAACTTTTTTTCTGGGCAGGTTGATGACACCTCAATGATCCTTCCAGAGATTCATTTACACCTGCACAAAGAGTTAAAAGAAAGAGTTAATTCTGTCATTACTAGAATTACGATTATTAGTACACTAGAGCTAGCATAATCTTTCATTTTACCATGTGACAGGAGGCTTAATATTTTGCAATTTTAATGCTACGCTATCGGTGAAAAAGTGGCATTAGAAGGGGGACAAAAATAGAAAGTAAAAAAATGGTTTCCAGAGACCAATCTGCCACTCGATGTATGTCCGACAAGGTGGCTCCGCTGCAAAGGCCAACGACGCTGCCGCACCTCTAACCAAGTGTGCAAGCTATCAGTACCAGCCAGGGATAGTAGTCATCAGATCCATCTGGACAAAGTAGTAACTTAAACTGGTACGTGAGGTCTGACATAGAAGCAGCAATTGGCGGGAGGATGATGAGTATAGAGTAGCTGTCACCATAACATACGCCCGCAATATCTGCAGAACCACTTTTGATAGGCCAACAAGCTGAAACACGTCAAGTGAAGGTGGACTATCGTTTACTTAAATTTGTAAGATTTTATTTTGATTTGAACTGTTTGTTCTTAATAAAGCCAGTGGTGCTTTTACACACTCATATCCAGTTGTTTGGAGTTCCTTGTTGGTGCCATACTGGGAAAGAGGGAAAGCTGTGTACCTGAACATCCAGATTCTTACAAGGTGGCCACCATTATGTCTACATTGAGCTTTTAGTCTGAGCCAGCTTGTGGAATGGCTCAGAACCATGTGAGTGTATTCAGCACTGATTCTTACTATTATATAGTTTTAACTATATTACCCTATGTATATATTCATTTTTGTTTTCAGCTACACCAACTGTATGTGCCAAGTGTTGTAACTTTTTATTGTTTAGTGTGCTCTCACCATTTTTACTGTATTTCATATTAATAGAGCGATAAGACTTGCCATCTGAATATAGAGATGACAGAAAGTTCAAAAGAGAGGAAACAGGGGCTGTAAAGAAATCGAGATTCCGTCCCACATACCAATTGGCCCAGGAATGCCATGCTGAGCGGTAACACCTCCTCGTTCCTTGGGCCCAGGAGTCCCAGTGGAGGTCTCTAGTTGTTTGCAATAATTCCTCAATACTCTAGGAACCCCTGAAAGACTCAAGGCCACTAAAGAGAGGCCCACATAAACGTCCTGTAACATTGGATAGGGTCCCTGAATAATAGAGGGTCATCCGGTAGGAGAAGAGGATGCTCACAAAAGAGGGCGAGGAGGTACAGGAACCAAGGTTGACTCGGCCACCATGGAGTTGGCCACCTTAACCTTTTGTAGGCGAATGTGATGCAGAACGCTCACTATTATTGCAAATGGAGGGAAGGCATAGAGATCTCCCTTTTGCCAGGCTGCGTATGGCGAAGGCTCCCGCCAGCAGTTCTAGACAATTGATAAGCAGGAAGAGTTCCTGTGTCGTCCATATTGCATCGGTGGCCCCCCAGCCCCATCAGCTGGTGTCAGATTCCAGCACAAAATCCGGGCGAGTGCCGAAAGTGTCCCGACCATTCCAAGCCTGCATGCACTCGAGCAGACTTACCCTGTCACCGGGACTGGTTGGTCGTAAGTGGGATTTGTGACAGACCCATCTGTCTGGACTAAAAGTACTGTGTTCGCCTGTTTTGCCGTTTGCATGAATTCTCCCATTCGTATGCTTTGTTTTAGGGAATGTCTGGTTTTGTCGAACTGAACTACCGAACGAACGGCCACCCAGAAGAGAAGTGTGCTGCTGGTTAACCTATTGATCCCAATTAGAACGTTGCGGTTAACCACAGACACTTCTCAATTAAAACCGAATGCCGGGTGGTCGTCGTTCGTATGTCGACCACGAGGCGGCGGCCATTTTAACCATGCGAAAGACCAGCGGTGTTCGACGATTATTTCATGGATCTGAAAACGGACACTTTTTCAACCGAACACCGCTGAAGCCGTCGACCTCCCCTTCTCAATCGACAAAAGCATACGAATGCCGGCCATTCGGGAGATTCAACAACACAAATGGACTTAACCCAGATAGCCGTCCCATGGAGTCAATCGCATACCGACGAACTGTAATAGACTTTGACTCCATGGCGATTGAACCATGCGAATGGGATCTGAGCGCTATTCGCCAATAATATGCACTCAGATCCAGGCTATCTGGGGATGTGTTACACGAATGCAATATGTTCGGTAGTTATAAAGTTATAGATTTTTATGTGTTTTGTGACTTGTACTTAAAATGGCGATTTGCCTCTGCTCGGGGAGATAATTGAATTACTTCCCAATTATCCCCCGAGCAGAGGGGAGGAAACTGTGATGCATGCTGGGAATATTGTGGGGATGCATGTCCAAAATGTCCCCATGTCTTTCTGTAATTCCAGTCTCCCATTTGGTCCTCCCAAGTGGGAGACCTGCATAAATACCGGGCAGGTAGCCCACAGTAAATCAGTTCGTGTTTTACCCTCAAAGCGGAGCTTGGTCTCGTTATTGGGGGGATTTTATTACCGGCGACTAGAGACTGTTTATTTGGATTATTTGCCGCTTGGAAGATATTGGCGTTCGGCTAATATTGTCAGTTCGTGGATTTGGAGTTCGTGAAGGGAAAGAGCCATACAGGTACCGTTCGGGAGTTTGGAGTGTTCCCTAGCTGGCGGTTCGCATGATTATACTGCATACGCTACCAGACTACATTATTGCGAGCATTCGCTAAACGGCGGTTTTCACATTTATTACTGGAGGTACCGTAACAGGATTCTTCTGGTAACAACAAGCTTTCAGTCGTTGCATGGCCCGATAATTTAGTAGACCCTGGAAAATTGTTTAAATTGAGGATGATAGTAGTCCCATGATGCATGCAAGGAGTCTGAGAGGGATCGTACCCCAGTGCAGTATCTTGCAAATCTCCTTGCATATGGGCGTACAGGACTACGAGTCTATGTCGAATCCTAGGAATTGGACAAACTGAGAGAGAATCAATGCAGATTTTTACCACGTGACTGTGAAGCACAGGGATTCTAGTAATTCCACTGAGTACATTGTGTGTGATAGTAGTTGCATGTGGACTTGACAAAAAAGTAAAATGTTGTCAAAGTCAGATTCCCCTTTTTTCGGTGGTGGGCCACCACTGGTTTTAGAATCTTCACAAAACACCACAGTGGTGAACTGAGGACTAACAGGAGTAGTTTGGGAAATGTTTATTTGTTGCATGTCTCCACTCAGGTCCACCAGAGGAAAACCCCTGGAATGTGAATTTAGAAACCTGCATAGGGAGTTGCATAAAAGCCAGCTGTGGCTGAATAAAAATCAGTTGACTCCCAGAACTGTGTATCATCCGGTTACTGGGGAAATTGGGATTATATTGCTACACTGCGCTTCTCTTTGATGTTCTACAGTCTACCAGCAGAAATATTCATTTTAATATTGCAGCTCGTTTACAAAGGACCTTTAAAACAATCACAATCTTTAGGATGCGTTAAGGATATTATGCTCTGATGCAAACTCCTGGCAGTGGTTGTTATAAAGATTACATTTGTAATTGTTATAATGCTGCGCGACTCAAAAAAGTGAATAGAATAAACATCATTGGGAAACTGGGAACCTTGGTGTGCTATCTGTATTCCTATGGCAGAAATTAATAAAAGTAGATTACCAAAAAACAACCAAATCCCTGCATTAGATTTTTACTGAATATTAAGCATTACTGAAAATGAGCACTTAGATAAGCAATTTGATTTTTATCACCATTCCAAAGACCAACGATCCTTCTAAAACATTCTGTACAAATATGTATAATCAAATAGGCTACGTCCTTGAAAATTTCTTGGCTTCAGTTTTAATTGAAAACCTTTGGCCTGGGCATTATTTTGTTACAGCTGTAATATAAGACAGAAAATTGCAAAGCTATTATATTAACTAAAAAACATATGTAAGAAATGTAAGATCCAATAAGTCAACAGTGAAATTAAATTAAATGTGCATTTAGGTCTCACTCTATTAACCCCTTAGTGACCAGACCATTTAAAAATTTTCTTACCGTTAAGGACCAGTGCTCTTTATAAATTTCTGCGGTGTTTGTGTTTAGCTGTAATTTTCCTTTTACTCATTTACTGTACCCACACATATTATATACCGTTTTTCTCGCCATTAAATGGTCTTTCTAAAGATACCATGATTTTCATCATATCATATAATTTACTATGATTTTTTTTTAAAAATATGATGAAAAAATGAAAAACAAAATGTAAAAGAAACACACTTTTTCTAACTTTGACCCCTAAAATCTGCAACTGGCAAAAAACACCCATGCTAAATAGTTTCTAAATTTTGTCCTGAGTTTAGAAATGCCCAATGTCAACATGTTCTTAGCTTTTTTGGGAAAGTTATAGGGCTATAAGTACAAGTAGCACTTTGATATTTCCAAACTAATTTCCAAACCAATTTATTTCAAAATTAACACGTTACATTGTAACATTGTAATCCCTGAATAACCCTTCACATGTATATATTTTATTAAAAGAAGACCTAAGGTATTAAACTTGGGGTATTTTGAATCTTTTCATGCAACCATTTTACCACCAATCTATGCCAAATTAAAAAAAATAAATAATAATTGGTCATTTTTTTTGATACACAGTGTAATTTAAGAATACTCTCCGTACATGTATTCTTACATGTAAGGGATACTGCCAAAGAACACCCCAATACGTGCTCAGCAACATCTCCTGAGTACAGTGATAACCCCCATGTATAGGTGTGTTGGGTTCTCTGGGGGCTAAAAGACCTTATTTGGAGGGTGCCCATTCCAGTTTTCCAACTTGGAATTTTCACAGATGGGCAGCATGCACCCATGTCCCATTTGGGACATTTTTGAAGCCATTAAACCATATATTTTTTAAAAGAAGACACCCTAGGGTATTTCAAATGTTGGTATTTTAACACTTTGCATGCACTAATTCTACTACCAATCTCTGTCAAACTTTTGGGTAGTCATTTTTTTGTGTTATTTTTCTCTCACATTGTACTTTAGGCGTGGATTCTCAGTTCCTGTTATGTGTTACTGACAAAGAACACCCCAATATGTGTTCAGCAACATATCCTGTGCACAGTGATACCACCCATCTATAGGTATATCAGGTTCTCTGCACATTCATGTTTTCCAACTTGGAGTTTTCACAGCTGATCATCATGCTTGAACAAAGTGACACTTGTATAAAAATTGTCTTTATACAAGTGGTACCCATTGTTCATCAGGGGGAATATCAGGTCCCCGACAATCTTGCCAGAGGTTCCCATATGTTCTGTGCAACCTGGAGGGTCAAGGTGGCTATCCTTTCCCTCGTACACCCGGAAGGCCTGAGTTTACCCAGTCTCGCTATCACAGAGCTTATACACCTTTACACCATACCTGGAGCGCTTGGAAGGAATCTACTGCTTGAATCCCAGCCTCCATCAGGGATTCATCCACACATATATTCCTTCCATGTGTATAAGCCTCTGCAAACCTGGCAGCGAAGTGGGTATTCAGGGGGCAGATTTTATACAGCCTGTCAAACTGGCATGCTCCCTGGGGGGGCACAGGATGTTGTCGCTAAAGTCCATGTAATGTAGAATCATTTCATACCTCTTCCTCGACATACACTGGGAGTAAATGGGGGTAGAGCAGATGGGGCTACTGCTCCAGTAGGAGAGGATGGAGGGCTTCTTTATGATGCCCATCAGCATGGTCAATGCCCAGAATCTTTTAAATTCTGGCACATTGACTTTTTTGGCTAAGCAGCCCATTGCTATTTAGCCAAAAAAGAGACTAGCTTTGCATCACGGAACGATGGGCATATAAATTAGTTTGGGCAATAATGTTTCCCAATACATCATCGCCCAGAAACACCTCCATGAACTGCTGAGGGCTAAAACCTGCGACATCCACATTGATGCCAGGATTTGAAGTGAAGGGTGGGATATCTGGCCTCTGGTGATGAGGCACTACCCACGCCTCAGCAGTACTGCCAGCTGGAGCAGCGCATCTCCTTCTGGCAGGGGAACTAGCAGCCAGAGATACATCATAACTAGATACATCACTAGCAGCAGACACTGTATCTAGTGATGTATCTGAGCACCTGGCAGGGTCAAAATCAGGGTCGTTGTCGGATATAGACGCGTCATACTCTAGCGCAAGGATGGCATACGCCTGCTCAGCGCTATACGACCTCTGTGACCGCTGTGACATGATCATAATCATTTTACTTAGTGATCTGTCACAAAAAAAACACACACACAAAAAAATTAACTCCCCCCCAAAAAATGCACAGACAGCAAAATAAGTGCTGCTGTGCAAGAGCCGGTGATCTAGACAGTGATCACTGGCAGGATAGGGGTTAATGGCTCTGAAATAATAGCTCTCACAATTTTACAAATCCCTACCTAAAGCTACCTTAATCTCTCTACCTAAAACACAGATCTCTCTCCCTCTATCACTAAAACACTGATCAGAGTTAATATTGACTAATATTGACATGATCAGACAAATGGGGATCATAGTTGGCCTCTATGATAAGGCAGGCTAGGGACACCCCCAGAAGCCCCAAGGCAGTGTCATCTAGGGAGCTACATGGTTAGGGGGAGGAGGGGAGTTAATATTCATTATTTTAGTTTATTATTATTATTACCCCTCGAGGCACTCAGCACATGCAGAGCATCGGAAGCCTGCCCGATGGCTTCCGATGCTCTGCTTAACTGCTGGGCACCACATGGAGCAACCTGGAAGTGATCACATGGAAGGAGGACATGGGGGAGAGAGTGACATGGATGGTAGAGGGAGGGGAGAGGGACATGGATAGGAGGCAAGAAGCAAGGGAGGAAGACATGAATGAGAGGAGGACATGGGGAGGAGAGAGCCATAGAGTGGGACATGGATGCAAGGGAGGAGAAACATGGAAGATGAACAGAGAGATGGAATTTGGGGAGAGACATGGATGAAGAAGGGAGCAAGATATGGATGATGGGTGGAGCAACATATGGATGGATGGGGAACAGAGACATGGATGGAAGGGAAGGAAGTAGAGACATGGATGGAAGGGGGATAGAAGCGACCGAAGCGGATAGTGCAGCAACACCTTACCCTGCCTGGAGATTGCAGAGGGACTAGGGAGCGAGCAAGCGGATAGTGCGGCTACACCTAATGTGTGATACCTTGCCTACATGGCTGAGACTGCAGTTTGGAGATGGACTGAGGGAGCGAACGGACACTCTAGACAGTGGCATTACTACTGAGACAGTAAGTAACGTGAAGTGAAGCTTTTAAATAGATGATATGTATGTACCCAGGCTTACATATTGTATGAGAATGAAACACGTAATTTTAGTTTGTTTTGCTCTAGGATTCACCAACTCATCCAGGTCACAGGCAGCACAGATAACCAGTTACATTGTTCTATCTACTCATCAGGTTATACTGGTGGTATATATTGCCCTGGGAAGGGGTATATATCAGTCATATCTATACATAATAATACAATCTTCAAATGTACTTTAAAATGCATGGTTACCTTTTTGTGAACAAGAATACAATGTTATAAGATGGGGCTCATATAATGACGCAATGCTATGGGCCTGCGTTTATTTCCAGGGCTGGTTTTTATCCACAGTCTGGCACTGATATGGTGTGACGTCCCTGTATTATGCTTGTAAAAAGGTGTGATTTACCTGTGTTATGCTTGCAATATGGTGACAAGCATTCCACTGGCACATCAACATTATCACAAAAGTGTAAATATATATGCGCACTAGCTGATAGAGTTCTCCTTGTAATGGTTTCATATAGAGAAGGGGGGCTTTGGGTGACAGGCAGGACTCTGGTCCTAAGAAACCTCAGGAATTTTCAATTTCTCTTTATTCACTTTTTAATGGGACAAGTTGGATACGGAAACAAAATATAATGCTAGCTCTAAGTTTTTGTTTTTTCATGATGGGGGGCCGATACAGTTCCTTGCCAAAGACGCTAGAGACCCTAGGTACGCCTCTGCTAGAGAGGAGCCAGGGAAGGTTACTGTGACGAAGTGCCCTTCGCCACTTGGTCCTGTAGAGGCCTGCTTGCCAGCCTCCTCCCCTGTGACTATGACTCTTTCATGTATTTGGCTTTAAAGCCCCTATTCTACCTTCAGACAGACTATTTATGTAGGCTGCTTTATTTATCTTATGTTTTAGTCACCCTGTATCCATTATAGGTGCAGGGTGTGTGTAATGTAATTGTTTATAGTGTGTGTGTGTGTGTACTGTGAAATGTATTGCCTGCTCTCCTGTACTGCTGAGGTTTGCTATCAACTAGATGTGTTTGGCTATGGAGCTTGTCTAGTGCCCTCTGTTGGTAGCAACAGCAATATGCACTACCTGAATTGCAAGACTGGTTCATTTGCATATTCGGGTAGATTTGCATATTGCTAATTCTGCAGGCAGGTGAGATATTTACTGTTAAATATTGTCTCCCCCACCCCTTTAAAAATGTGCCATTGTGTTGTGATAAGTCACTGTGTGTTGCCTGCTATGGTTTGACTGTTTGTGATTTTATTGAGTTTTCACAGCAATGTTAATGTCGTGACCCTATGGGCTGGTCTCAAGGGAACTAAAGGTTTAGACAGTTCTTCTTGATCCCTCTAAATGTAGCCTTGTCTCGTTATTGGAGGGAGCTGTTATAATCACACCGGGGATTGCTATGCTCTGCATGCTTCCCTGAGCTTGAATCACTTAGCTCTTTTAAGAGCTTGTTCCTGACACGCTCTCCTTGAAGGAGGGGTCTTCACCACACAGTCCTGGATGCTGGAGGTTCATACAAGGTGGAAGGAAGAGTTCTTTCCCACACAGTCCTGGAGGACAGAAGCTGATCCAGGGTGGAAGGAAGACGGCGAGACTCCAGTCAATATACAGTGGTTGTGGTGTCTGCTGCACTGCTTGGAGTCCTCAGGAAACGCTAGGAGCATCCATCAACGGAGGGTACTCAGTCGGAGTACAAGGAGCTCCGTTACAGTTACTAAGACCTAATCTTCTCTTATACATGTACAGTATCCAATATCTACAACACTCCATTTCCTCTCTCTGATCACCACCTCTTATCATTTGCTCTCGTGTACCCCCTCACCCAAAACCTCAGCCTAACCCCCCTCAACTCAGGAGGGACCTTAATTCTCTTGATCTCCAGCAGTTGTCAGCTGATATTGATTCACAACTGCTGTCCATCCCTTCCCTCTCCTGTCCTTCACTGGCCATCTCCGCATATAACACTACCCTCACCTCTGCCTTGAATGCTGCACCTCGAGGAGGACCCGCCCCCAACCGTGGCATACTAAATCAACACACTACCTGCAAAGATGCTCCCGTTGTGCTGAACGCTCCTGGAGGAAGTCTCACACCCAGTCAGTGTTTCTCCATTATAGATTCATATTGTGTTCATACAGCACAGCCCTTGCCAAACAGTCCTACTTTTCCTCTCTCATTAGTTCATGCTCCTGCAATCCCAGGCGTCTCTTTGACACCTTTAATTCTCTTCTTCTCCCTGCTGTGGCCACCCCCTCAAACTAACCTTACTGCTGACAGCTTTGCATGTTACTTTACTAACAAGATTGAACAGATAAGGAAATAATTCTCCCCTCCTTGCCATTCTGTTTCTCAACCACACATAGATCATGCCTTTCCTACCCTTCAGACATTTTCCCCGGCTACTGACCAAGAGGTGGCTGCTCTTCTCTTTTCCTCTCGCCCCACCACTTGCCCATTCGATCCTGTCCCATCTCACCTTATTAGATCGCTCTCCACTTGTCTCAAGCCTTCCTTAACGCACATCTTCAACTGCTCTCTCTCTTCTGGCATTGTCCCTGCTGACCTTAAACATGCCACTGTAGTACCTATACTAAAAAAAATTAGTCATTCACCATTGTCATTCTATAGAAAACAATGATAATCCCACTTAAACTCAATTTCAAAAATTGCCACTGAACTAGTAGAGTATGCCTGCAAAAGATTGACTTGATATGTTTCACGGTTCAGATTCCAAGTCACATATTGCTTCCCATTATACTCTATGGGCATTCCATTGTATCATTTAACTGTCATTCCATAGAAAAGAGCTATAATCCCAGTTATTTTTAATTTTAGAATCTACTGCTGTACTTGGGGAACACATGTGGTAAAGATAAATTTGCTACATAACAGAGATTTACCTGCAAATGAGTTTATGTGTTGCCTCCCATTATAGTCTATGGGCATTCTCTTTAGTCATTCACCATTGTCATTCTATAGAAAACATTGATAATCCCACTTAAACTCAATTTCAAAAATTGCCACTGAACTCGTAGAGTATGCCTGCAAAAGATTGACTTGATATGTTTCACGGTTCAGATTCCAAGTCACATATTGCTTCCCATTATACTCTATGGGCATTCCATTGTATCATTTACCTGTCATTCCATAGAAAAGAGCTATAATCCCAGTTATTTTTAATTTTAGAATCTACTGCTGTACTTGGGGAACACATGTGGTAAAGATAAATTTGCTACATAACACAGATTTACCTGCAAATGAGTTTATATTCTTCTTCCCATTATACTCTATGGGCATTCTCTTTAGTCATTCACCATTGTCATTCTATAGAAAACAATGATAATCCCACTTAAACTCAATTTCAAAAATTGACACTGAATCTGGAGAGTATTGTGGCAAAAGATGTATTTCATATGTCTAATAGTTTTTTCTCTAATTGGAATATTTTGTTTCCATTATTCTCTATGGGCATTCCTTTCACTTCCATTATTCTCTATGGGCATTCCACTGCCTTGTTAAAGTCTATGGGCATTCCAATCTGTCATTCCTTTTAGTATGTCCCCTTGCTAGGCTGCCACTACAATAAAATAGTAAATTAAAGAAATAAATAGAACCATATGAGGGTCAATAGGGTGGAGGCATATCAAATAAAAATTTAAAATTGTGGCCAGCTGTTGGGAGCTATTACTGTTTACCTCCCTGCCACACCTGTGGCCAGTGGTTGGCTGCTATAAAAAAATAAATAAATAAAAAATGTGGAAATATCCTAATGTCCTCCCATGGTCAGTGGGTGAGGGCTATTGATTTTATACCAGGGGGATTCCACCTTATCCCACATCCATTGGTGGTGGGTGTGGCTCTAATATTAATAAAGGGTGGGCACCTAATGTGCCCACCCTTTGACAGTGAGTGGGGCTCTAATAATATTGAGGGGACAACAAAGTGTTCCCTCAATATTATTAGGTTCATTAATACACACACACACACACTGTATTCATAAATACTCACACACTGCCTTATACATATTTTACACAAAAAATACCCAGCCTCCCACCTTCTGAGGTCCCTTTGGAGGTGGCCACAGGAATGTATACATTTGAGGAGGTTTTGGATAGTAATGTCACTTTAACCCCTTAAGGACGGGTGACGGACGAGGTCCGTCACTCAGGGGAAACCCTTAACGACGAGTGACGGACCTCGTCCGTCACACGGTAAAATGAACCCTGGATCGCCGCTATTGCGGCGATCGCGGGGTTAATGGTGCTCCGGTATGCCTCTGCATTAGAGGCATACCGGGAGCACCCGGTCAGGCTGCCCAGCACATGTGCTCGCTCTGACCGCAAGTCTGAGCGAGCACATGTGCTCTGTATACTTACCTACCGGCTCCCTGCACTTACGGGTTCTGTGTGAAGTGCAGGGAGCCGGATCAGTGCTGATCCTGCCCCCTGCTGGAAAAAAAAATAAAGTTTATTTAAAGTCCCCCCCCCCCTTACCCATTTTAATAAAAAATTAACCCCTTCCCTGCCAATTGATCACTGACTACAGTGATCAATTGGCAGGGTATACATTTTAATGTCATCTGATTTTTTTTTTTTAACCCCTGAGGGTTAATAATTTTTTTTTTAACCCTCAGGGGTTAAATTTATTTTATTAATTAATTTAAATATTAAAAAATTATATATTTAGCTAGCTGGGATGGGTGGAAGTTAGTGGGGAATTGGGGAATTTGGTGTTAGGCTAACTAGGGGTTAACGTTAAAAAAGTTTTAAAATAAGCTTTAAAAAGGTAAAAAACATTTTTTTTTAAATGTTTTAGTAACGTTTAAGTAAAAAAAAAAAAATACCACCCACTTTACCCAGTCTAAATAAAAATTAACCCCTTCCCTGCCAGCTGATCACTGCCTACAGTGATCAAAATACAGATCACAGTATTATACTGTGATCTAATTTTTTTAACCCCTGAGGATTAACTTTTATTTTTTTTTTTTAACCCTCAGGGGTTCCATTTATTTAATTAATTAATTTTAATATTTTATAATTAAATATTTTGCTAGCTGGGGTGGGTGGGAGTTATGGGAAAATGGGGAATTTACGGTTAGTGCTGCTTACTGCTAGTTAGGGGTTAACGGTAAAAGAAAAGTTTAGAAAAAAAATTAAAAGTGTAAAAAAAGTTAAGATAGTGTAAAACATTTAATAAGTAAAAAAAAAAGTTTAAAAATGGGTTTTACAAAGTAAAAAAGTTTTACAAAGTAAAAAAATACATTTAAAAATGCTCATTACCACTACACTTGGTACAAGCTAGCGGAAATATTATCCCACGCTAAGGTTCAAAATATGCCTTTTGAATTACCCTGGGATGTCTTCTTTAAGAAATGATATGGTGTAATTGGATGATATAGCCTTGTAAAATACTCTAAAATGGGACATGGACACAGCGTAAAAATTCAAAGTTTGGAAAAAACTGGAATGGCTGTGTCTAAAATGTGCCCCTTCAATGTCCACATATACCTGGCAAAGGTACATACGGGGGTATTGCTGTACTCAGCGACATAGCTGAACAACATATGAAGTAGTATACAGTCGTAGTACACATAAGGTTTGCAAAATATACTGCGCAAACTCACTTTGTGTGTTAAAAAGGCAGAAAAAAATGCTTATTACCACTACACTTGGTACAAGCTAGCGGAAAAATGATCCCACGCTAAGGTTCAAAATATGAATTTTGAAATACCCTGGGATGTCTTCTTTAAGAAATGGTATGGCTTTATGGGGTATTTGGATTATATAGCCTGGTAAAATACTCTAAAATGGGACATAGGCACAGCATAAAAATTCAAAGTTTGAAAAAACTGGAATGGCTGTGTCCCAAATGTGCCCCTCCGATGTCCACACATACCTGGCAAAGGTACATAC
>OW240914.1:232881638-232935822 GCA_933207985.1 Pelobates cultripes | reverse complement strand
ATTGATCATCAGCAAGTATGACCACCTATAAAAGTCAAAGTTTTAGCAGATTGCTGGTGTGGAGCATTCAGGTGTGTGTTAACACAATGCCAAGGAGGAAAGACATAAGCAATGATTTTAAAAAAGCAATAATTGCTGCCCATCAAACTCAGAAAAGTTATAAGGCCATTTCCAAACAATTTAAAGTTCATGATTTTACAATGAGAAAGATAATTCAAAAGTGGAAAACTTTCAAGACAGTTGCCAATCTGCCCAGGAGTGGACATCCCAGCAAATTTACCCCAAGGTCAGACTGGGCAATGCTCAGAGAAAAAAAAAAAAAAAGTTACATCTCGGACTTTATGGGTCTCAGTTAGCATGTTAAATGTTAAAGTTCATTATAGTACAATTAGAAAAAGACTGAACAAGAATGGATTGTTTGGAAGGGTTGCCAGGAGAAAGCCTCTTCTCTCTAAAAAGAATATGGCAGCATGGCTTAGGTTTGCAAAGTTTCATCTGAACAAACCACAAGACTTCTGGAATAAGTGGAAACATTTAGCTATAATGAACAGCTCAACGTTTAACAAAAACCAAGCACATCTTATCAACACAAATACCTCATACCAATTGTCAAGCATGGTGGTGGAGGGATGATCATTTGGGCTTGTTTTGGAGCAACATGACATGGGATTCTTGCAGTCATTGAGTCGACCATGAAATCCTCTGTATACCAAAGTATTCTAAAGTCAAATGTGAGGCCATCAGTTAGACAGCTCAAGCTTGGTTAAAATTGGGTCATGCAGTAGGACAATGATCTCAAACCCACCAATAAATCTACAACACAATGGCTGAAAATAAAAGAGGCAAGGTGTTGCAATAGTCTAGCCAAAATAAAGACCTCAACTCAATTGAAATGCTGTGACAAGACCTTAAAGAGCTGTGCATAAACAAATGCCAGCAAACGTCAATGAACTGAAGCAACATTGAAGAGAAGAGTTGGCCAAAATTCCTCCACAATGATGTGAGAGATTGATAACGTCATACAAAAAACAATTACTTTAAGTTATTCTGCATGTGACCTGTCCATATGCATTGAGGAAGAGCCCTGTTCAACCAGCCTTAACTCTGACAAATGTTTCAGGGCAAAAATGCATCAGGGCACCACAGGCCCTCCAGTTTTGTAAAGCCAGCAAACACATCCGTACCCTTCAGATCTGTCTTGGACTTCCTGACATGTAGAACCATCCTACTATCTGGCTGTACCACAATATCTGGAAATGCAATTCCAAATGGAGAGCTCTCAAATCTTGAAATTGGTTCACAAAATCTGTAAGAAGGAAAAAAAGAAACAGTATGTGGAACAGAAATTTCTTACAGGAATTCCTGAATACTTTTGGTAACGTTACAAAAAAGAGCATGTCCAAAGATACCAGATATCCTCTGATCCAGCACTCTATATGTTCGTCACTCAGAAATCACTTTACATATTTTAAAATGTTTTGCACATAAAAACACACAGACAAATATACATACAAACACACACATATACAAAATGTATTAGTCACCCTCCTGTTTCCTACCTTTTAGGTGCAGGAGGGTGACTTTCTCTGGGGTCCAGTGGTGGCTCAGCCTCAGTTCCCACTCTGACTCCCTCTACTGGTGTAAGCTGGGAGACGTGACCGAGGCTGTCACTTCCCCCCAGCTGTGATGTCATTTCAGGGGGCCCTGTTATGCGGGCCCGGCGGTTATACCGCGCATGCCAGGGCCGCAACAGATGGTGGCAGGTACCGCGGTCACAGGGGTGAGCAGGGGTCCACAGGCTGGCTGGGCCCCCTGGAGTGGCAGGCCTGGTCGCAGCTGCAACTCCTGCGACCGTAGTAGTTCCAGTGGCATTTACAACCACTCCGAGTAGGAGAGAGCCTGTGTCATTGATCCTAGTGTGTGATTGGTTAGGTTTCGGGTACTAGCTTATGACAGTTCCAAACAAATTGTCAGTTGGAGATAGATAGCCTGGTTCTCTGATGCTAGGGTAAGACTAGTTAGGTTACTGATGTGCCTAACACCTGCAGATAGATGCATCCTGTTTCATAATAGTTTAATTGATCCTTGTGGCAAACCTAGCCACTCGGACTATAACTGGACACTATGCCTTTAAGGGTTGCCTATAGGTCTGGAGAGAGATGCGTTGTACCTGTATGTGCCTGCTTCATGTATTCCCTGCATTGCCTGTACCTATCTGTTCCGCCGAATGCAAATGGCGGTTTGTATGGGGATTCCCGTTCGTTTCGCGAACGGCACTTTGGAGGGCCGTTCGTGAAACGAATGCGATACCCCCTAATAGCCCACACACTTAGAGGCGTGTGGCGCTAGTTAACCGATTGCAACATTGTTGCAATCGGTTATTAGAGGCTCTCCTGGGTGGCCGTCGTTCGACTACCGACCATGCGGCGGTCGGCCATCTTGGATCCCTGGTTCTTCAGCGGGTCCGTGTCGTCGAACGCATAGCATTACCAACAGTTATTCGACGGCACGAACACCGCTGAGCCTCCAGGACGTTCGGGAGTTTCAGGACCAGGTTCACTAAAAGCAATCGGTTCTTTTCGTGGGTTTTGAAAGAAATGTGTTTTCTGTGCGGCGTTCGGTTATTTTAGCTGGGATCTGAGCGGCAATCTCACGAATGATGCGCCCAGACCCCAGCTATCTACCGAACGTCCATTCGTGTAAATCCACCGTATATTGTACCAGTTGTAGATTTTTGTGTGAATTGCCGGTTCTGCTGCACGAGGGGATAATCCCCACTCTGGGAGGATGATCCCTCTCGTGCAGCGGTGCCTGATGGGAGAAATATGTGGTACTGTAAGTCCCCCATGTAGTCCCCTCCTGTACAACCCCTGTAATGTCAGTTTGGAAACCCCTTGCATGGGGAATTGCATAAATACTGTGACCTGTGATTAAAACCTCAGTTGACTCCCAGCCTATGTGTCGTCTAGTTCTTGGGAAGGAAGGGTTACTGCAGTGCTGTTTGGATTATTATATGCTGATTCCCTGGATTATCCTTTGTTGTTCCTGTTACCCAGCGGAGATATCGTGGATCATACTGCCTCTCCGCTACAATTGGTGGCAAGCGACGGGATTGAATTTACACAGCAAAGCAACGTTCGGCAGATTTTTAAACGAATCAAGGAACAAGCATTCGGGAATCAGCGCATTCGAATAAACCTCACGAACAGCAGGTGAATGGGAACAGATTACGCCCTGCTAAAACGGAGCACATTAAAGGAGCTGCTGGAAGCAAGAGGAGCAATCGCCAGTAACAAGGCAAAGGCTGTCCTAATTACGGAGCTCATGGAAGGAGACAGAGCCGCAGCTGCTGCAGCACCTCAAATGGAGGGACAAACCAACGAATTTACAGCGGAATTCCGAGCACGAATGGCTTTATTTCCTGAACCACCATCTACAGAGATGATTAACCGGCTGTTCGCTGATGTACAGGAGTACATTATGGCTAGGGGACCGCCAGGAAACCAGCAAGCCAGAGAAAGAGCCGCAACGCCAGTCCATATTTTCCCAGGGAAAGCCAAAATCCCATATCAAGCCTTCAAAAGCTATGTGGAGACAGAGGGTGGCATTGACGACTATTTACAGGATTTCGAGAGACTGTGTTTGCTGCACGAAATTAATGATGCAGACAGAGTACCCCTACTAGCGGGGAGATTATCTGGGCGAGCCGCCGAAGCGTACCGGGCAGTACCAGACGAGGATAGTAGAGACTACGCTAAAGTAAAACGGGCCATCCTAGCCCGGTATGCCATCACATCAGAGGCATACCGAAAGAAGTTTCGGGACATTAAAAAACCCACTAAGGACACCCATGTGGAATGGGCGCACCAGCTGCAACGAGCTGCCAAAGGGTGGCTGGAGGCCGCCCAAGTTGATACATTGGAGGGTCTGTTCCAGCTAATAGTACTGGAACAATTCTTCAATGGCGTCCCGACCTACCTACAAAACTGGATCCGGGACAGAAAGCCACACACCCTGCAGGAAGCGGCTAATATGGCAGACGATTTCCAGGACAATCGGAGAGATCAACCCATACCAACCCGAGCCACCATCCCCCCTACAACGACCAGCCCTCCAGGGGGCCCCGCAACGTACCAGCGACCAGGGGTAAACCAGAATTCCTACCCCCCCAGATATTCAGCACGTCCACCAATCCGGTGCCATACCTGCAACCAACAGGGGCACATCCAGAGAGACTGCCCACGGAACCGGCCTCGACCCGGCTGGAATAACGCCGCCCCGAGCAACCGTGCCGCAGTCCATTGTCTACAGGCCGAATCCTACCAAAATCTGGAGTTGGGGACAACCCGGGAGGAACCCCTCGGTACTCTACACGAGGTGAACCCTATCCAGGCCGCCTCCGATAACCGCCAAGGGCACCGCCAGGAAGTACACATGGAGGGGAGGAAAGTACAAGGACTTCGTGACTCTGGAGCCACCCTAACTCTAGTACGCAGTCATCTGGTACCAAAGCCCAAGCTCACGGGGGACTGTGTGGCTGTGCGGGTGGCTGGGGGAGCCATTTACAAAGTACCCACGGCCAAGGTGCACTTGAATTGGGGAGCGGGGCACGGGAATGTATATGTGGGGATGATGCAAGACTTGCCAGCGGATGTGATTTTGGGCAACGATTTGGGGGAGCTGACTTCAGCTTTTGTTCCACAGCCCACCATACAAGAAGCATACCCGGTTGTGACCCGGCAACAGGCCCGCACCACTGCACCATCCGAACACTCTGAGGCTCAGGTAAGCAATGACCCTCCCCTACCCCCTATCATGCCCTGGGCCAATTCCATAGAGTTCGGGGCCGAAGTAGCCCTAGATCCTTCGTTACAGGTATACAAAGACCGCATGGATAAAAATCAAGCCGGGTTAGAGGGGGAAAGATATATCTGGGACAAAGGACTACTATATCGGCACGCAGAGAAGGTAGTGTCCGGGTCAATACCGTTGCCCATTAAACAGCTAATAGTGCCTCGAAAGTATAGGTTAGAGCTGTTACGCATAGCCCATGATATCCCTCTGTCTGGACACCTAGGCATCAGTCGGACCAAGCACAGGCTGACCCAAAATTTCTTTTGGCCAGGTATTTCCCAGGATATTAAGCGATATTGTCAGACCTGCGATACCTGCCAAAGGGTAGGCAAGAGGGGGGACAGATACAAAGCCCGACTACGGTCTCTGCCCATCATTGAAGAACCATTCAGTAGGGTGGCAGTAGACATTATAGGTCCCCTTGCAAAACCCAGCCCCTCCGGCAAGAAGTATGTCCTAACTGTGGTGGACTACGCCACCCGGTACCCCGAGGCAGTGGCCCTAACGAACGTACACGCAGAAACGGTAGCCGAGGCCCTGATGAGGATATTCACCCGGGTAGGATTTCCCCGGGAGATTATCTCCGATAGAGGCACCCAGTTTACTGCTGAAGTGACCCATCAGCTCTGGAAAATCTGTGGGATACAACAAATCCTCAACTCCCCATATCACCCCCAGTCCAATGGGCTCTGTGAACGGTTTAACGGAACCCTGAAACAAATGATCCGCACGTTCATGGACACCCAAAAGGACTGGGAGCGGTTTTTACCCCACCTACTGTTCGCATATCGAGAAGTGCCACAAGAATCCACCGGATTCTCTCCGTTCGAATTATTATTCGGGAGGAGAGTGAGGGGACCTCTTGACTTGATACGGGAACACTGGGAGGGAGACGAAACCATTAATGGCACCCCTATCTTACCATATGTGCTTGAGTTCCGGGAACGCCTGGAGAGGCTAACCCAGACCGTCCGAGACAATCTCCAGGTAGCGCAACAACGACAGCGCCGATGGTATGATAAGGGAGCCAGGGACCGCAGCTTTCAGGTGGGGCAGAAAGTCCTAATCCTGCGACCCGTCCACAAAGATAAGCTGCAGGCTTCCTGGCAGGGCCCATACAAAGTGGTGGAACAGATCTGTGACACCACCTATGTGATCGGCCCGGTTACCGGCGTGGGAGGCAAACGCATGCTCCATGTGAACATGCTCAAGCCATACCACGAACGTACTGAGGAAGTCACCGCAATCTGTGCCCCTGCCACGGAAGATTTTGATAACCTACCCCTACCCGATCTCCTAGACCAAGAGGGCCAGAGCGGAGATCTGGGAGAGGTACAGTTAGGAGAAAGATTAAATACCCAAGAACGGGCCCAGGTACAAAAGTTGCTTCGGGAAAAGAAGGCCACGTTTTCCAATTTACCCGGCTATACCCCGTTGGCTACCCATAAGGTAGAAACGTTAGATCCGACCCCCTTGCGCCAACCCCCATACCGCACTCCAGAAGCAGTCAAGGAAAATATGCGCAAGGAAATTGAGGAGATGATTCAGCTAGGAGTAATAGAGCACTCGGACAGCCCCTGGGCCTCCCCGGTAGTACTGGTGCCGAAACGGGACGGGACGACCCGTTTCTGCGTAGACTACCGACGGCTCAACGATAAAACGACCTCTGACGCATATCCCATGCCCCGAATAGACGAACTCCTCGACAAGATGGCCAGGGGTCAATACCTAACCACTATAGACTTGTGCAAAGGGTACTGGCAGATTCCCTTAGCGGAAGACGCCATCCCTAAGTCGGCTTTTGTCACCCCGTTTGGCCTGTATCAGTTTAAGGTTATGCCATTCGGGATGAAAAACGCTCCAGCTACCTTCCAGAGAATGGTGGACAGACTATTAGATGGGTTCCAGGAGTATGCCTGCGCGTATCTAGATGATATCGCCATATTCAGCCACTCCTGGCACGAACATCTGGTTCACATAGGAGCCATTCTAGACCGAATCCGAGAGGCCGGACTGACCCTAAAACCCAGCAAATGCCATATCGGTATGGCGGAAGTCCAGTATCTGGGGCACCGGGTAGGGAGTGGGCAACAGAAACCCGAACCTGCTAAAATAGAGGCAGTCGCCCAATGGCCTACCCCTCGCACCAAGACCCAAGTGCTCGCTTTTTTAGGGACCGCCGGGTACTACCGGAAGTTTGTGGCCAACTATAGCGCCCTCGCCAAACCCCTCACAGACCTGACCCGCAAGAACCTCCCTAAGTTAGTAGTCTGGGCCCCAGAGTGTGAGCAGGTGTTCCAACAGCTCAAGACGGCGCTTGTTAACTCTCCTGTACTTTCTGCTCCTGATCCAACTAAACGCTTTCTCGTCCACACAGACGCTTCCATGTTTGGATTGGGAGCAGTACTGAGCCAAGTTGGACCCGATGGCGGCGAGCACCCCGTAGCTTACCTAAGCCGAAAACTTTTACCCAGGGAAGTAAGCTACGCCACCATTGAAAAGGAGTGCCTGGCGGTGGTGTGGGCCCTCAAGAAGTTGCAACCCTACTTATACTGGCAACCCTTCACTTTACTCACGGATCACAACCCGTTGGTGTGGCTGAACAGGGTGTCCGGAGACAATGCCAGGCTGCTGCGCTGGAGTTTGGCGCTGCAGCCTTTTGACTTTACTATCCACTACCGCCCTGGGAAGCAGAATGGCAACGCCGACGGGTTGTCTAGACAAACAGACTTGGAGCCGTGATTCGTGAGTACTCCTCCGGACATCCCCAAGCCGATCCGTTGGGATCAGACTGTGTATGCCGGCTTGGTTCTGGGGGAGCATTGTGGCAAACCTAGCCACTCGGACTATAACTGGACACTATGCCTTTAAGGGTTGCCTATAGGTCTGGAGAGAGATGCGTTGTACCTGTATGTGCCTGCTTCATGTATTCCCTGCATTGCCTGTACCTATCTGTTCCGCCGAATGCAAATGGCGGTTTGTATGGGGATTCCCGTTCGTTTCGCGAACGGCACTTTGGAGGGCCGTTCGTGAAACGAATGCGATACCCCCTAATAGCCCACACACTTAGAGGCGTGTGGCGCTAGTTAACCGATTGCAACATTGTTGCAATCGGTTATTAGAGGCTCTCCTGGGTGGCCGTCGTTCGACTACCGACCATGCGGCGGTCGGCCATCTTGGATCCCTTGTTCTTCAGCGGGTCCGTGTCGTCGAACGCATAGCATTACCAACAGTTATTCGACGGCACGAACACCGCTGAGCCTCCAGGACGTTCGGGAGTTTCAGGACCAGGTTCACTAAAAGCAATCGGTTCTTTTCGTGGGTTTTGAAAGAAATGTGTTTTCTGTGCGGCGTTCGGTTATTTTAGCTGGGATCTGAGCGGCAATCTCACGAATGATGCGCCCAGACCCCAGCTATCTACCGAACGTCCATTCGTGTAAATCCACCGTATATTGTACCAGTTGTAGATTTTTGTGTGAATTGCCGGTTCTGCTGCACGAGGGGATAATCCCCTTAACGGTGCATTCTGGGAGGATGATCCCTCTCGTGCAGCGGTGCCTGATGGGAGAAATATGTGGTACTGTAAGTCCCCCATGTAGTCCCCTCCTGTACAACCCCTGTAATGTCAGTTTGGAAACCCCTTGCATGGGGAATTGCATAAATACTGTGACCTGTGATTAAAACCTCAGTTGACTCCCAGCCTATGTGTCGTCTAGTTCGTGGGAAGGAAGGGTTACTGCAGTGCTGTTTGGATTATTATATGCTGATTCCCTGGATTATCCTTTGTTGTTCCTGTTACCCAGCGGAGATATCGTGGATCATACTGCCTCTCCGCTACAATCCTAGTGTGAGACTGGTGGTTAAATTACTGCAGTACCTAGCCTGTATCACTTATACTATGTCTGATTCACTGATTTGAGTTTGATTGGTCAAGTTTGTTAACTGTTGGTAGAAAGAAAATCCTTTTTTGGGAGTGTGTAAAGTCCTGTGTGTGCTTTATTTGATTTATAGTGTCCTTCTGTGTCACAGCTTGTGCTTTGCAAGCATCTACCCTCAGTACAGTGTGTGGCAGTTAACTGCACAAGTGAACTAACCTTGCTTGCACTGAGTAAGTACTTTGCTCCCTCACTGCCTGGCATGTGATGTTTGTCCCATGCAGTATTATTTTGCAGTCTCTACTGCGCATGACTGCATTGGACAAGCATCCTTAGCCAACTGTAGACATGTGCAATTCGTTTCGTTAGGAATATACATTCATACAAATTTCATGCCATTGTCCGAAGCACCGAAGTGATGACATTCGGCAGTTCTGAAGTGCCGAACCGAACGCCATTGATCCAAATTGCCAAAGCAGACAAATCTTTTTACTTACCCGAATTTCCGAACCAAACCAAATTTTTTGCCCATGCACATCCTGTCACATCATGCCTTGTTCTGCGGATCAGTCTGGTGATGGCTTCTGGTATCCAGTACTCTTTTTACGATTCTTGTTTAGTTTTTCTTGTTTTTTGGGTTTTCTATTCTACGTCTGGTTTTTCTTTATGCTGGGTTTCTAGGTTCATTCTTATATTCCATCCCTGGATTTCCCAGTCTCTTGGATTCATTTAAATGTTTGTTTTATGTTGCCATGTAGTGTTTCAAGTCTCTGCCCTTTCTTGCAGGTAAGTGCTATTGTGGTTTAGTATGGTTCTTTTAGCGAACATTAGGCAGTGTAGGACCTATGGGGTACATTGGCGTTGTGGCAGGCTTATGCAATGTATGATCATATAATGTAACTAAATCCCCATACTTTTCATATATAGTGCTTAGTTATGTCTCCTCTTGTTTTGCCTATTATATCTTGTCTTGTTTTATTTTGTAATCCCAGTTCATGTACAGTCCTGTCCTGCCCTGTTCTTGTTTTCCTCATGTTCTGGGTTCTGCTTTCTGCCCTGCTCTGGTTCTGGGTTCTATTAGTTCTGTCTTGTTTTTATGTTTGGTGACTATCCTAGCCTTGCCTTGTTTCTAGTACTGGATACATGTCTGCTGCAGAGCCCCCTATCCAGTTCCTGGGAGGTCTGCTTACTTCCAAGCTCCTAGTTCCTGGGATCCGCTGTAGCTGCTTCAGGGTTCTGGTTTGTGGCTGCACAAATGCTGGTGCTCAACCAATTCTCATCAGGCACTCTGGGGTCCTGGTTTCTGTACCGCCACCCGTGACACATCCCTACTGCACTTAATATATCTCAAACATAGGTACACTCACAGCTTTACTTTCTTTTGTAAAATATTATATACACATATTTATATATTTTTTAATGCATTTGAATATTTCTAAATTAGATGTATTTTTTTTCTTTCCACACAGTTAGTGCATGATCACAATTGTCCAGTATTTATTAAAAGTGTGCAGCCATTAAAATCTGCCTGGGAGGTTATCTGATTTCCAGTGGCGTACACATGACGCATGGGGCCCTAGTGCGAAAATTGATCCATGGCCCCCCCCCCCCCGCACGCTTACACGGCGCGTCGGGGCCGCAACACATGGCGGCGGGCACCTGGTAGCAGGGGTTGCAGGGCTGCGACCCCGCGACCGCGGTATGCACACACACTTAATGGACCACTACAGACACCCAGATCACATCAGCTCAATGAAGTGGTCTGGGTGCCAGGTCCCACTAGTTTTAACCCTGCAGCTGAAAACATAGCCGTTTCAGAGAAACGGCTATGTTTCACTGAGGGTTAATCCAGCCTCTGGTGGCTGTCTCATTAACAGCCGCTAGAGGAGCTTCCGCGATTCTCACTGTGAAAATTACAGTGAGAAGACACTGAACGTCCATAGGAAAGCATTGAGTAATGCTTTCCTATGGGCGGTTTAAATGCGCGTGCCTCTTGCCGGAGCTGAGAGGCAGAGGGAGCTGAGAGGCCAAGGGAGTCCTGCGCTGGAGAAAGGTAAATGCTGAAGACACACTCTCACGAACAGATGCATATACACTAGCTAACAGACACACATTTACTGACAGAGACACACTCAGCGACATACATACATACACTTACAAAACATACACTTTCACTGACAAACACACACTCACTAACAGACATCAAACACACTCAGTAACAGACACACACAGTAACACACTCACTGACACTCACTAGCAGACACACACTCAATAACAGACACACTCACTGACACTCAATAGCAGACACACACCCAATAACAGACACACTCACTGACACTCACTAGCAGACGCACACCCAATAACAGACACACTCACTGACACTCACTAGCAGACACACACCCAATAACAGACACACTCACTGACACTCACTAGCAGACACACACACTAACACCAACACACTTGCACACACACTTTTTTTAAAATGTAATCCCCCCAGCCTCCTTACCTTTTGGAGAGCTGAGGGGATTCCCTGGGGTCCAGTGGTGCTGCTGGGCTCCTGGGCGGGCTGGCTGTCTGGGTGGCCGGCGCGCGAGGGAGCACTCTCCCCTGAGTGTTTCCTCTTCAGCTCCCTCAGATGGCGTGTAGGGATGCCGGCGCCGGAAGATGACGTCATCTTCCGGCTCCGGTATCAGTGCGGCGCGCGAGGGAGCTGAAGAGGAAGCACTCAGGGGAGAGTGCTCCCTCGCGTGCCTGCCTGGTGTCAGCAGGGCCAGCCTCGGGGGGCCCTGAGTTGGCCAGCTCGTGGGCCCCCCAGGGGAAGAGGCTGGCCCAGTGGCATACATACCGGGTCGCAGGGCAGCCGGGCCCCCTGGTGGGCCGGGCCCGGTCACAGCCGCGACCCCTGCGACCCTGGTATGTACGCCACTGCTGATTTCTATGCTGGTTAATTTAGAATCTTTTCTCCTTGCAAATGTGCATGTAATACAAGACTCAGCACTGAAAAACAGGGGCAGATAAGCTACATATTGGAACTCCTTCATGTACCATTCTGCAGAAGGATGAAAGGAATAACAGGAGAATCACTTATTTCTAAACAAAATCACAAATATACAGTTACACAACAAGGCTTTTTCTTCCCTGGAACTATGACTTCAATTTTTTTTTCTTCTTTTTAAATTACATTTGAAATGGCAGGTGTATTTTTTCTATTGTCAATGTGCATATTTTATTTTAGAAATGGAATATTAAATTTTTCAGTCATCCTTTCAACCATGATACATCATAGTCAGATACTGTAGTTTCTTATTGCGCAGGGTTAGTAGGATGGTAAGAAGATTCGAAGCTCACTTGATAAATAACAAAGTTATTAGATAGGAGACAATCTTTGCTTTAGCCCAGTAATCAGTCAGAGTTAAATAATCAAAAGTAATCAAAAGTATAACAAGCAGAACTGGGAGGTATGCAGGATGGCAGGGCCGGACTGGCCCACCAGGATACCTGGAAATTTCCTGGTGGGCCGCGGCACCTGGGGCTGGGCTGATAGCCCCATTCAGAACTGATCAGGCTCCTGTGATCCCTGCCGGCCATGTGCAAAGTGTGCGGCCACACAGGGTCCCATGTGGGGCGGAGCTTAGTGCATGAGGGGGAGGGGCTTAGTGTGTGGCGGGGACGGGGCTTAGCCTGCGGCGGGGGGCCCTGGCTAATGCAGCATGGGGAGCAGGAAGGAGTCCCTGCTTCCCCAACAACCGGTCTCCAGGAGCTCCAAGGGATGTGGAGGTAAGAAGCAGGTCAGTGTGTCTGTGTGTGTGTGTGTGTGTGACACTGTCTGTGTGTGTCTGTCTGCCTGTGTGTGACTGTCTGTGTGTGTGACTGTCTGTCTGTGACTGTGTGTGTGTGACTGTCTGCCTCTGTGTGTGTGACTGTGTGTGACGGTGTGTGTGTGTGTGTGACTGCGTGTGAGACTGTCTGCCTGTGTGTAACTGTGTGTGTTTGACTGTCTGCCTGTGTATGTGTGTGGCTGTCTGCCTCTGTATGTGTGGATGTTTGCCTCGGTGTCAGTGACTGTCTGCCTCTGTGTGTATGGATGTCTTTGTGTGTGTGCATCTGCTAGTGAGTGAGTGAGCTTGTGTGTGTGTGTGTGTGTGCGTGCCTCTGCTAGTGAGGGAGCCTCTGTGTGTGTGCCCCTGCTAGTGAGTTTGTGTGTGTGTGTCTGCCAGTGAGTGAGCTTGTATGTGTATCAGTGAACTTGTCTGTAGGGATCATATCTGTGTGTACATGTTAGTGAGCTTGTCTGTAAGGAGCATGGGTGTGTCGGAGCCTGTCTGTGGTGAGCATATGTGTACAGTGAGCTTGTCTGTAGTAAGCATGAGTGTGATCGTGAGCTTGTCTGTAGTGACCATATGTGTGTCAGTGAGCTTGCTGTAGTGAATCTGTGTGTTAGTGAGCTCTTCTGTAGGGAGCATGTGTGTGTCAATGGGCTTGTCTGTAGGGAGAGTGTGTGTGACAGTGAGCTTGTCTGTAGCAAGCTTGTGTGTATCAGATTTTGTCTGTACTAAATTTGTGTGTGCCAGTA
This sequence comes from Pelobates cultripes, assembly GCA_933207985.1. Lineage (NCBI taxonomy): Eukaryota > Metazoa > Chordata > Amphibia > Anura > Pelobatidae > Pelobates > Pelobates cultripes. Next base: position 232,922,520 of record OW240914.1, on the reverse strand, counting down.
ACCTTGTCTGTGTTTGTCATTGAGATTGTCTGTCAATGAGCCTATTTGTGTGCATCAGTAAGATTGTCTGTGTCTGAGTATGCTTTACTGTATAATTTAATTACCCTGAAAGAAGAAATGTATCAATAATATATATAAATAAATGTATATATATAAATGTATCAATAATATATATAAATAAATGTATCTATATATATATATAATTGATACATACATATATAAATGTATCTATATATAAATGTTTCAATAATATATATACATATATATATAAAAAGCTGTTGTACCTTGCACTCAGGCTTCAAAGTTGTGTGACCAGGTTCATCACCAGGGCTTCAGTATCCAGGCAATTTAGATAGTTGGCTGCACTCTCAGATTTCCTTAAAACATAACTTTTATTGAAATATTTAAGAGAAGATCAATGTTTCAGTCCCTCTTGTGCACTTTCTTCGTGATCCTGATGAAAGTCCACAAGAGGGACTGAAACGTTGATCTTCTCTTAATTCAATAACAGTTACATTTTAAGGAAATCCGAGAGTGCAGCCAACTATTCCAAAAAAAAATAAAAAAATTATTATATATCACCCTACATAGCACTTATGGGGCTGGCATAGATTTTTTTTCCAGGGCTGCTTTGTATCCTCAGTCCGGCCCTGCAGGATTGTGTGGGTGATCCTTAAAGGGCATGCCTGTGAGGCAACTCATGTCACTAGTAAAACCCAAGAGAGCCAAAAGAGTGGACCTGAAGGGGGGGACAGAGGAAGAGGAGAGGTGGTGGAGGAGGAGGAGGAGGAAGGTGGTGAAGGGGGAGAGAGGTGAGGGGGAGGAGGAGGAGGAGAGGTGAGGGGGAGGAGGAGAGGTGAAGATAGGGGAGAGTAAGTGAGGATGGGGAAAGAAACTGAAGGAGGGGGAGGAAGAAGAAGGGGGTATGAACAAGGAGGAAGAAGAAGGGGGTATGAACAAGGGGGAAGTGAGAAGAACAAGGGGGAAGTGAGAAGAACACAAGGAGGAGGGGGGAGAGTAAGGGTGAGGAGAAGGGGAGATGAGGAGAAGGGGGGACTGAGAAGAACGGATAAGAAGAACACAGGGAGGGTGGGGGAGAGGAGAGACTACTAAGGGGCATGGGAGAGCTCTAAGGGACAGCTCTATAGGACAGGGGGCAAGACAGGGAGCTCTCACTACGCACACACACAATATGCTTCCCTTACACACAGAGAAACACACAATGCATCCATTACACACACACACAATGCAACCCTTACACACAAAGACAATGCATCCTTTGCACACATACTGTAATGACATGAAGGGGTGCTGCCCTGGAGCAGCACTGTCCCTTTAAATGTGGGAACCACTATAGCAAAGAAATAAATGCCAAGACACAAATTAAATAGGTTAAATCAAGAAATATATATATTTTCAAGGAACCAAAGCAGAAAGTAAAACAAAATATATACACAGACAAGGCCACAATATATACACTGTAAATCAAAATAAGCACGAATTGTGCAGGAAACAAATACTGTAACAGTCCTTAGGTATTAGGGTAGGATTGTGCAGCTACCACGGGTATCAGGTAGGGCAAAGATCCAAAGTCACAAGACTAATGTAGTGACAACAAGAACGAATAAATCAGCAAGGCTGCAGGGACAGGATCGCTGGTAGTGAATCAGAGACCACAGAACCAGAGCACTGGATCGGAGGACACAGCAATGAAGGACCAAGAGAACACAGTAACGCAGGATCAGGAGGACACAGGATGAAGACCAGGAGAACACAGGATCAGGAGGACACAGGATGAAGACCAGGAGAACACAGGACCAAGTCACAGTATGCAGGAGCCAGGAGCACAGGAGACCAGGGAAACAGCAAACAAAAGGTAATGATCTGGCAAGGAGTGAGGGGAGAAACCAAACTAAATAGGTGCTAAACAAGGACCAGGTGAAGTGCTTAATGAAAAGAAATCAGGAACAGTGCCAAACAGAAACAGTGGTGAGTGTGAGTACTGCACAAGGGCAAATCAACTAAGGAGTGTCGTGACACATACACAGAAACACAAAATGCAAACCCTTACAGACACACTGCTTTTCTTACATACACACAGAAACACAATGCATCTCTAACACACACTCAATGCACACACTTACAGACCCACACCTTGCATCCCTTATGCATACAAACACAGATTCATGCAATGCATCCCTTACACACAACCAGAAACACACAATACATCCCTTATACACAAATACACACTGCTTCCACTACACACTAACACACTGCATCACCTGCACAAACTGGTATCCCTATACACTACATACCATAAGCACACATATTAGATTCTCTACAATAACACATAACACATCCCTACACACTCCACTCCCTGTGAGCGAACTCATGGGTGGGTGGAACATATAAGTGGACTTATGAGTGGACCTTGTGGGCATACTCACCGTCAGGCCCTGGGACCCAAAAAATGGAGCTGCTTCCAATTCTCCCAGAACATTAAATTTTGTGACCACAGTTGCAAACAGCCTCCAGAGATCCTGTTCTACACCAGACCAGTGGTGCCAAACTGCAGCCCATCATCATCCTCATCTTGTTGTAAGTAGGCAATCTAGTATATTATTAGTGACACTAATCTATAATTTACCTCACATTAAAGGGACACTATAGTCCCCAGAACGACTGCAGCTTAATAAACTGCAGGCTTTTTAATGTAAACATAAACTGTGGGCAGCACTGGCGTTAGTTCGTATGGCAGCTCAAATAGGTGGGGCATTGTGATGTCACATGGGGGCTGCAAATACAGCTGTTCCCTATGCAGCCACAGGTGCCGCTGTGCTGGGAGATTGTTGTGACGAGACCAATCTCTCCACATTGCATTGGAGAAGCCTGGTTGCTCGCCTGCTGCCTTTGGACTATGGCCCCCTGTTAAAAGACATATTTTTTACCTGCAGAAAAGCTTCATTCGTGCTTTTCTGCCTGGGGTTCGGTAGATTCAATCTACCGAACGAACAACCGTACGAATGACTGGACCACCTAGGAGCTGGAGTGTGCCGGCAATTAACCTCCCTGAAGCTGCGGTTAACTGCAGCTTAATTGACGAATGCTGGGTGGCCGCCATTCGTATCTCGAACACGAGGTCGCGGCCATTTTAAACATACGAATGCACAGCGGTGTTCGCCCCTATTTTCATGGAACTAAAATCGGACACAGTTTTGCGCGAACACCGCTGAAGCCGCCGACCTCCCTTCTTGTTCGGTGGAAGTGCACGAACGGCCGGTGTTCTGTAGTTCTGTTTGAATAGGTTATACCCCAGATAGGAATCCCATGGAGCCCATTCGTATGAAACTGACTGTAAAGACTTTGGCTCCATGGCGATTAAACTGTATTCGTGTGGTCTGAGTGCCATTCACCTAATAACGTGCACTCAGACCTGAGCTATCTGGGGATATGTTACATGTCTATGTTTTATGTAATAAATGTTACTTTATGTATTTTAAAGTATAATACTGGTTTTGTGTCCCCACATGTGTAATGGAGTTTTGCCTTTGTCTTGGGAGATAATTGAGTTACTTCTCAATTATCTCTCAGGGCAGAAGGGAGGAAGCCAGGATGCATTGTGGGAATATACTGTGACTGTGTGTCCTATTTGTCTACTTGTCTGTCCCTTGTCACAGTCTCCCATTTGGTCCCCTAGGAGTGTCCACCAGGTGGGAGACCTGCATAAAAGCCGGGCAGGTAGCCTTCATTAAACAGACCACTGCTTGACCCTCAACACGGAGCTCTGCCTCGTCTTTGGGGGGATTTACTGTATGCTGCTAAGGACTGATTGCCAGGAGTGTAAGCCGCTTGGGAGCTTTTCCTGTTCGTCTGGTAGCAGCAATTCGTATGGTTCCTGTTCGTGTATTTGGAGTGCTACCTTATTCCCTTGTATGCCGTTCGGGAGTTTGGAGCATTCACTTGTATGCAGTTCGGGAGTTTGGAGCATTCACTTGTATGCAGTTCGAGAGTTTGGAGCATTCACTTGTATGCAGTTCGAGTGTTTGGACCATTCCCTTGTATGCAGTTCGAGTGTTTGGAGCATTCCCTTGTATGCCGTTCGGGAGTTTGGAGCATTCACTTGTATTCAGTTCGTGAGTTTTGGTGATTCTACAGTAGCTGTGCCTGTCTCTGAAAGGGGATTATCGTCTAAGCGTTTTTTTTCCCGTTTTCTGCAAAACGGTCCGTTACAATTGTGATTACTCTTCACTTACTCCCAGCCTACAGAGCAGCGCATGGGAGAGAGAGAGAGGAGGAGGCATGATTTAATCTTACAACAAATCCAGTAAGCAAATCTTTATAAATTTGGGGGGATCAGCTCTGTTTCCACAGTTTATTGGTGTTTACTCTGATGTCTGTATTAATATTGAGGGATTTCTAAGTAGTAAAATCAGTGTGTGTCAGCAGGGCAAGCCATTGGGGTGTGCACGCTGTGCGGTCACGCAGGGTGCCATCACGAAAGAGGCGCCCCGCGGACAACACAGCTCACAAGTTGGGGACACCAGCCTATTCAGTTTAAACGATTCGCTGGTGGTCCACTGGTGCGCAACAGCAGTAGGTGCAGCCAGATTATAGACTCTCCCTCATGGTTCCGACGCTCAGTTAATGAGTCAGAGCACAGCCTCAGAGATTCTCAGCCTACATTGAAAGTCAGAGCCATGAAGGAGCGGGTATGGCAAAGAGCTACTGATTAGCATAACATCAATATCCGTTAAAAAACCAGGAAAAGGTGGGCACCATTGCACTGATTTGGTGGTGCAATGGGCCACTTGACTGGTTTTGCCCCCCAGGCCTAAGGCTGCCAGCCCTCCCCTGCTCCCTAGCTACAGGGCTGAGTAGTCACACTGAGGAGGGTGATAGGCAGTGAGTGCTAACATGTTTACAAGTATATTTTGAACCTTGGAAATACACAATAGAAGGGAAAAGGACGCTATACACAAAATACTACAACTGGTACAGCTTAAAAACACCTCGGTGTACAGTCACTTATTATACCAAATGAAAGATATAGTGAACAGAAAAAAGGTGAAAGTGCACAAACAGTGGAATATTTTACCTTTAAAAACTTGTATAGGTCCTATTTTCAGCAACAAACAGTAACTGTGGACCCTATATATAATATATACAAGAAAACAACATAGTGTATACTGTTGAAACCTATTTACAATATGTGCAGAATAAAAGAGGTTCACTCACACTTTCCAGAGCCACATAAGTTAGGCTCTGGACTGTAAAGGTATTTCATCCACCAAGGGATACGCTGGATATGATCCTCCTCTTAGATGTTTGTAACAGGTTTATCTTAGCAGGAACTCAGGAACCAGGTAAGTGTTAAAATAAACATTTATTTGGTATAAAATAATAAAAACAGAAATTGCTGACACAGCAGCTAGCACAACGCGTTTCGACCCTCCAGGGTCTTTTTCAAGTGCAGTATATCCTCCCATTTGCTGACCCACCTATATATGCCTCCAATTTACCACATTGGAGACAGGAGTAGCAGCAGGAAATGGTAAGTGAATACCCAAATTTGGTCATTCCAGGAAGCATCTCACCACCACTAAGATGGTTGTGCTTCCGTTTTTGACATGCATAAAGAGAGAAAAAAAAAAAAAGAAAATGGTGTTGCTTCCAGTTTTGACATACATAAATAAAGATAGAGAAAAAAAATAAAGAAAACACATGTTCATTTTAATATCTGGGATTCTAAAATGGACGTGACTTTACTTCCGGTGAGCGTCTTCCGGGGTTCCAAAATGGCCGTGTGCCTACTTCCGGTTGGCTTCTTTTCCAAGATGGTCGTGCGTCTACTTTCGGTCGACGTATTATCGTCACGTTTTTCCTAAGTAGTTGGCTCCACCTTTCTTCGGACTCCACGTCTCCATAAATAATAGTTCAAAGAACGGCAGTCTTTTATGTAATATATATCTGGCACTATGTATATCGTCCAGATCAAATTGATCTGCAATTAGATGCCAGATAGTCCACAGTATATGTTATTTTAGCCATAAAAGAGAGAAAAAAATATGATAAAAATTATTTCATTAAAAAGACAATGTATAAACAGATACCTATTCTAATAAGAACTATATCCTTCACCCAAACACAAATAAATAGTAAATAAATAAAAATATAAATACCGTATATACTCGAGTATAAGTCGAGACCCCTAATTTTACCCCCAAAAACTGGGAAAATGTATTGACTCGAGTATTAGACTAGGGTGGGAAATGCAGCAGCTACTGGTAAATTTCTAAATAAAATTAGATCCCAAAAAAATTACATTAATTGAATATTTATTTTGTATATATAATGAATGCAGTGTGTGAGTGTATGAATGCAGTGTGTGTAGTGTGTGTGTATGAATGCAGTGTGTGGTGTGTGTGTATGAATGCAGTGTGTGTAGTGTATGAATACAGTGTGTGTGGTTTCTTGTAAACTTAATTTTTTGTTGAAATCCCCTCCTCTCCAATGCGTAGTAACTTTTTCCATAGCATGGAATTCCAGTTTTTTTGAATCGGAGTTGTGTTTTTCAAGGAAGTGTTTGGATACACTATGGTTGATAAAACCCTTTTTGATAACTCTTATGTGCTCGCTTATACGTATATTAAGTGCCCTAGTGGTTTTTCCCATATATTGTAATCCACACTCACATATTAAAAGATATATCACTCCTTTTGACTGGCATGTGATGGGGGATTTTATCTTAAAAGATTTTCCAGTTACATTTGATGCAAAACTTTTCTTAGTTTTATTAGTGCAATCAGAGTTTTTGCATGCATTGCACATACCACAATGATAAAAACCTTTCTGTCCTTCTGCCCAATTTGTTAAGAAATATTTTGAACCTTGCAGAGGAGCAAAATAATGACACTAAAGCCATCCTTGATGCATTAGAAGCTTTCTTCAGATCTGCAAAAAATTTAATATATGAAAGATATATCTTCGGCAGCTGCAAGCAAGGTGAATCAATAGACCACTTTTTCACAAGGCTAAGAGAAAAAGCTGCAAGCTATGATTTTGGCTCCTTGAGAGATAAACTTATTCGTGACAAAATAGTTATAGGTATTAATACTGAAAATACCCACTGCCGCCTATTGAGGGAAAATGATTCAAACCTACATGCGGAAATTGAGATATGTCGCACTGCAGAACTTACTGACAAACATATGAGAGCTATGGAGATGGATAAACAGACTGACAGCATCTATGCAGCCTTCAAGCAACAGCTAAGCTTGAAGAACCACCAGCACAAGCATCAACACCAAAGCACCTCACCTGTGAGCAAGTCTACATCATGTAAGTACTGTGGCAGTATACATGTGAGAGAGAAAGAACAGTGTGCTGCATATGGGAAAACCTGTAGATCATGTGGTAGGCTAAATCATTTTGCTGGAGTATGTCTGTCAAGAAGAAAGGATGTGATTTACTCAATTGGAATGCATTGGTGCTGTAAAGGCTAAGGGCAAAAAATGGTTTGTAAATCTCAGACTGAATAATATATGCCAACCCTGCCAGCTGGATTCTGGTGCAACATGTGATGTGATGAGTTTGAAAGACAAGATTAAACTGGCACCCAGGGCACCATTTCAGCCTACCAGCACCAAGCTGAAGCTATATTAAGGGGAACTAATGGAATAATTGGGACTTTTCCAAACAAAGTGCAGCATATGTGAAAATATACACAAGCTTGAATTTGAGATTGTTGAAGCCAATCAGAAACCGATATTGTCTGGTTCAATATGTAAGTGCCTGGGACTGATGAAATTCACAATTCCTGATAATGAGCTTGCAAAGCCCTCTACTAGGCCACTGACAAAACTGCAAATCCTCAATGTCTATAATGATGTTTATTGGCCCACTAATATCTGTTCCAGGAGTAGTTCATTTTGAACTGTGATTGGTGAATGGGCGGATATCCTCATTAGATTTACATACTGCTGGAAGGACCAATCACAGACTTGTTACTACTTTAACACCACCTCTGACTGATATTTGAATACCGGAAGTTTTGTAGGAAACCAATCAAAATGTTTTTTTTACCATATGTTAACTATTACTGCCATAAAAGTTTTTTGTATATAAACTTAATCTGTTTGAGAGTCAAGTCACACTTCTGATGTAACCCCATGGTGAAACGCGTTAAGTGTGCTCTTACTTATTTTGGATTTTATAATATAAAATAAACTTTAACCTTTTAAATGTAAGATTTGAATTTATTTGGTATTTACTTTTTAAATCCTCCGGTTTCCTCAATTCCATTATACTTCCAGTTCTACATATCCTAGGTGGGGATTGTACCACCAACGTCCTGCTACACCAGAGCAAGTCTATGCTCTATAAAATGTGAGTACAATATTTATTTTATCTAAGAAAGGAAAAGTGTACCATACATACTATACTATTGGATGTTCTCATTTGTGTCTTCACATACCGCACTTTATTGAGAAAAATACCATCATCACTGCTGATTTCACCATCACTACTGCAGGGAATATATCTGTAGACGGGGATTATACCGTCCACGCCCTTAACAGCAGAGCTCTATATAGCCCCTGAAAGTGTGAGTGTGCTTTCATTCCAATATGCTACCTTATATGTTTTTGTATAATTACTACACTTAGAATATGTGTCATCTTTGTCTTTGTTTCTAAGAGATTCATCTATCAACAAGATTCTGTTGTATCCATGTATGTATATACTTATATCTGTTTGTAACTACAGGTGCGGATTATCTCTTTCCTTTCTGTTGTATTCAACACTTGAGGATGTTTTGCACAAACTGCCCAAAGCATGGGTTTTTACAATTGTTGATTCAAGAGATGCCTTTCTACAGTGCAAACTGGATTAAAAGAGTAGCTACATGACCACCTTCTGGACTGCCTGGGGCTGAAAGAGATTGCTCAAGCCCCCATTTGGAGTCTATTTAGCCCCAGAAGTATATCAGTGAAAGCAGAATGAACTGTTAAGTGGGCTTCACGGAATTGAACCAATAGCAGATGACATTCTTATAACTGGCTGTGGTAATACAGATGAGGAAGCTGAGCATGACCAAGATGAAAAGCTAGTAGTAGTATTGGATCACTGCAGGCAGGTAATGCTGAGAGTCAGCGTAAAGAAATTAAAATTCAAGGTACAAGAAGTCTGCTTCCATGGATGTATCCTGTCTCAACAAGGCTTGAAAGCTGATCCAGATAAGATTAGAGCCATTGTGGACATGCCACAGCCTGGTGACACCATAGCAGTGCATGGTGTCACATACCTAACAAAATTAATGATGCATTTGTCATTGAGGTGTATGAGCTATTGAGAAGGCTAGACAAAGATGCAATTTGGCATTGGCTTCCCAAGCGTGACCAGGCAGTGGAGGAAATAAAACGCTTGGTCACAGCTGCCCCAGTGCTCATGTATTATGATGTAAAAAAGCCTGTTGCAATATAAAGCGACTCCAGCAAAAATGGCCTAGGATGTTGTCTATTGCAATAAGGTCAGCAAGTTGCATTTGCGTCCAGAGCGCTCTCTTCAGCTGAGCAAAATTATGCTTAAATTGAAAAGGAATCTTTAATGTTTATGTTTTTGCCTGTTAGCATTTCCATCATTATCTCTATGGCCGGGATGCAATTATAGCTGAAACTGATCACAGACCGCTAATAGCCATATTCAAGAAGCCGCTTTTATGTGCTCCAAAGCGTTTGCAGAGCTTGATGCATACATTGCAGAATTACAACCTTTAATGTTGTGTACAAGCCAGGATGTGAAATGTACATCAGTGACACCCTAAGCAGAGCTACAGCGGAACATGTGGCATCTGGAAGTTAACATGAGCATCTTACAGCTTGTTTGCTGCAGCAGAAACCTAATTTCTTTGCCAACGTCAATCAAGCCGATTATCTTAATGTCATAGATCAGCGACTACATCAGCTCATACAGCACACAGAACGTAATGCAACTTTGCAAGCACTGAAGCCTATAGTTTTGATGGCGTGGCAGATGAAAGAGATGCAGCATCTGCAATTGTGAAGGAATATTGGTTCTTCAGAGATGAGATCAGCATACAAAATGGTATCTTGTACAAGGTCCAAGGGTCATAGGGCCAAAGTCACTGAGAGCAGAGATGTTATTGTGCATACACTCAAGCCACATTGGTGGGGAGGTTTGCTACAGACAAGCTTGTGATACCCTTTATTGGCCCAACATGCAAAGTGAAATCAAAGACTTTGTCAGCAATTGTGCCACTTGCAATGAATATGCACACTTGCAACAAAAATAAATCATGATGTCACATTAAATACCTACACATCCTTGGCAGATTGTGAGCATGGACTTATTCAACTATGTTGGAAAAGAGTACCTGCTCCTAGTCGATCATTACTCAGACTTCTGGGAAATTGAACTGCTTCCTGACCTGCCTAAAGCGATTTCCGATAATGGCCCTCAGTTTGCAAACTTACAGTTCAGGAAATGTGCTACTGAATGGGAGTTTGAGCATGTAACTTCTTCACCACGTCATCCACAAGCTAATGGCAAAGCTGAATCCACTGTGAAAATAGAGAAGAATTTATGCAAAAAAGCTAAAAATAATTGTAAAGACCTGTGGAAAGACATCTTACATTGGAGAAACACTCCAACCGAGGGTATGGATAGCAGTCCGGCACAGAGACTGATGTCAAGGAGATTAAAGACCTCCTTACCAATAGCCAACAAGCTACTTGAACCCTCTGTGATACAAGGTATACCAGAAAAGTTACGACTTAAGAGGCAAGTGTTCAAGGCAAGATATGATTGATCTGCTACGGATTTATCTGAACTGAATATTGGGGAACAAATCTGTATGAAACCACTTCCTGGCGATCGAACAGGTCACTGGAGAATGGGAACCTGTCTGCAAAAAGTTGCACCACGATCTTCTCTTGTGGATATTGAAGCAACTCTTGACAGACGCAATCATGTGGATCTGTGGCTGAGAAGCCCGATTCACAATATCCAGTTGACAAGCCAGACACACCTAGTATTACAAGGACACCCTTACATGTCGGCAGTAAAGAGTGTACAGAAGTGATACCACAGACTAGTACTAATGACAGCCCTGAGCAAGCAGGACCTAACATCAGTCAAGTTCAGAGCATGCCAGCAAGTGGTGGGAAGAGTCCAGAAACCTCAGAGAGGGCTAAAAGACTATTTGCACAGCCTGGAGCAATCTTCACTCGTAGTGGCAGACATTCACAACCACCTAAGGGACTTAACTTCTAGAACGTTATTACAAGGACTGTGATTTGGACTCCAAATTTCACAAATGTCATGTTATTTATTAAAACTAAAAGATTGAGATGTTATGGATGTTATGTTTGGTTTACATGCAACTAACTCTGTGTCAGGGCAGACCATGTACATAGTGCTGCTGTTGATGGCTTTTACTGTTCCAGATTTGAGAAACTATAGAACAAAATTGGGATGGTGAAAAAGAACCCTAAAGTCAGGGCTTTCCCACCGACATCAGAACAGTTGAAGGGACTGCAAAGGCATGCAGAGAGTGGCATAAATAAGTAGTAAAGGATTTCCAGGACCCAACTATCAGTCATCAAGGACAATTAGCCCTTTGTGGGTGTGTGGAGTCAAAACCCAGCAAAAAGTCCCTACAACTTTCTTGTTCCTTGGTCCTAATACCATAGGGCCAACATATCCTCAATCATCCTGAGGGTAGTGAAATAATCCCCCACTCCTACCCTACTGAAGATCAGAGGATGTCAATTTGCCTGATCTAGGGGTTCCCACGCCCCTAGCCAACAACTCTCCAAAATCCCAAGACTAGTCTGTATATTGATTGAAGTTGTCCTTTAAAAAAAAAATCTAAATCTAGCGCAGCCACATTAAAATTAAATATATACTGTAGTGGAGCACCCTGTACCCCAGCTGGGTATCTCCGCCCACAATCGCTTCATAGCTGGAACTGGGAAAATGGACGCACTTTTGCCGCAGTCACCGTGGTTTGACTGGGGTCCTTGTGAAACTTTTCCACCCAACCAGGCTGCAGCTCTCTTTCCAGGCAGGTATCCCTCTGCCTATTCCGCTGCAGCCCTTCTTCCATGCCAGTATCGTCCCCTCTGCCTATACCACTGCAGTCCTTTTTCCAGGCAGGTATCGTCCCCTCTGCCTATTCCACTGCAGCCCTTCTTCAAGGCAAATATCCACCTCTATCGGCACTGTGATTTCTATTGCCTTTACAAAGGCACTTGCATCTCTCAGGCCTAGCTCTCTTGTTTTATCCCAGGGATAGAGGGATCATGCAGCCAGCCAAAAGGTATGACAACACTGTGGCTGGGATCTCTAAAAAACCACACAGGACACTGTTCCAAATGGAACTAACATACAAAACTTTATTTTTTTATTGGGACTGGGCCAAATCCTCCTTACATGTAACTTATGGTGACAATTTAATAAAAATACAAATAATTAAAACATATCAGAAAAAATATAGGGAATTATAATAACACAATAACATATCGACAAATAGGTGGGGAAGTCAATAACCAACACAAAATATCTCTCCTGCCTGCAGAATTATCAATATGCAAATCTGCCTGAATATGTACATTTACCAGCCTTGCTATTCAGGTAGTGCATATTGCTATTGCTACCAACAGAGGGCGCTTTGCAGGCTCCATAGCCAAATCCACTAGTTGGTAACAAACATCAGCAGGACAGGAGAGCACACAAAACAATTAACATTATACAAACACATTATAAACATCCTGCACCTATAATGGGTACAGGGTGACTTAGACATAGAAACAATTTAGAAACCTTTGTAAAGTGTCCTTCTGCTCCCAGTGCTGTGACTACCATCACATATACCGGTACTTTAAAAAATGAGTGAGCACAAAAGCAAATGGAAATCAAAATAAAACACAAACCAAGTCCTTCAGTTCATTCTACAGGTCCCTTAGTAATATTTAACTTCAACAACCACCACTGTGGAGGATCTGGAAGTGAGATAGGAGCTCTCAACCTTTCACTGGTGTGCTATACATGTTTTGGAAGTCAAATAAATCTTTGAAACTAGTTTGTTGTTTACTTTTGAAATACACTTTACCTATTATGGATCAGAAATAAGACCTAGCAATCAATTTGCACATGATTTCTAAGATGAGATCTCTTTTGACAATTCTAAAATTAAAGGGGGCATTTGCCATAAATCTATAAAAGTACCTTCTTCCTACAGTCATGAATATACAAATAAGAAAATGTTAGAGAATATTTTTGTTAATCCATTAAGTAAAACATCCCATCTGAAAAGATTATTAAAATTGCATTCTGAGCACCATAACTACTACAGCCTGCTGAAGTGGTAATTGTTCCATGGGCGCCTTGAGAGACCCAGGTAAATGTCAACCTAAATGACATTTCCCTGGGCCCCTCAAGGCCTCAGGTCTTTGTGTATGTTAGTTTTGAAGGGAATGCATACATTTAGTAAACATTTATTGTGCTCTGGACACCAACAGGCTGAGGTGAATTAAATGGTAGGGCCAAAGCAAGAAAACCCTGAAACAAATAAACCAATTAATATTAATTGTACCAATTATAGAGTTGATCACAATCGTTTTATTTGATAATGAATGTCATATTAATGACTGCTGAGGACTAGAATAAACGCCATTGATATCTCTTTGTATTTGATGATGCATAGAAGCCACATCACCAAGCCTGCACTAAGGACTGCTGGTTGATCAATAAAAGAAAATAAAGAACTAATAAGCACTGTTTACACTAATATAAAGTAGATTGATCCATGAATCTCAGTATATTCATCTCAAGAACATATTAAGAACACTGATGACTGATTATGTAAATAATGACATTTGGAGTGTTACTAAAATAAAGGCTTGTGCAATTTATGGGCATATACTGTAACTAAACCCACATTATTTTTTGCCTAGGTGAGGTGTTTTTTTAAATAAATTGATTACAATCTGTGAGACTTGAAATCGCTGTTTAGAAAATGAGCGAGTGTGCTGGATTATGTATTTTGTGAAAGAAAGGCTGTGGCATTTTTGGATAATCATTGTATTAACCCCTTAAGGACTGGACTGTTTTTGCGATGTTGTACATTTGCGACCAGGCATATTTTTACACTTTTGTGGTGTTTGTGTTTGGCTGTAATTTTCCGCTCTCTCATTTACTGTTCCCATACAAATTATATATTGTTTTTTTTCAGGACAAAAGGGGCTTTCTTTACATACCATTATTTATATAATCTCATGTATTTTAATTTAAAAAAAATAAAAAAATCTGATGAAAAATTGAAAAAATACATGTTTTTTTACTTTTACTTGAAAAATCTTTTACTCATCTACAAAAGCGAATGAAAAAAACTGCTAAATAGATTCAAAATTTTGTCCTGAGTTTAAAAATACCTAGTGTTTACGTGCTTTTTTGCTTTTTTTTGCATGTTATAGGGCTATAGGTACAAGTAGGATATTGCGGTTTCAAAACATACATTTTAAAATGTATCAATAGTGACATTGTAACACTATTATCTGTCATAAATCTCTGAATAACACCCCACATGTACATATTTTTTTTAAAGTAGACAACCCAGGGTATTCAATATGGGGTATGTCCAGTCTTTTTTAGTAGCCACTTAGTCGAAAACACTGGCCAAAGCAAGCATTCATATTTGTTTGTGTGTGAAAAAAGTAAAAAAACTAAATTGAACGCTAATTTTGGCCAGTGTTTGTGACCAAGTGGTTACTAAAAAAGACTGGACATACTCCATTTGCAATACCTTGGGTTGTCTTCTTTTGCAAATGGTATGCCATCATGGGGGTAATTCTCATTCCTGGGCTACCATACGCTCTCAAAGGCAACGTAACCAACCTGGCCATTTTCAATGTAAAAACATTTGACCCATATATTTGACCTTGTAACTTTCAAAAATGCTATAAAACCTGTACATGGGGGGTACTGTTTTACTCGGGAGACATCGCTGAACACAAATATTAGTGTTTAAAACTGGAAAACGTATCGCAACAATTATATCATCAGTAAAAGTGCTGTTTGTGTGTGAAAAATGCAAAAAAAGTAACTTTCACTGACAATATCATCACTGTGATATGTTTTACTGTTTTGAATCACTAATATTTGTGTTCAGCGAAGTCTCCCGAGTAAAACAGTACCCCCATGTACAGGTTTTAGGGTGTCTTAGAACCTTACAGGGTAAAATACAGTGCTAGCAAATTAAATTCTCTGGAATTTCGGCCTGGGTTGGCAGGCAGGTCTCTCAAATTGCAATCAATAAAATTACTGAATTATGTAAAAATATTACATAAATACGCACGTAGAATTTAAATATATATGCATATTTATATATTTGAAGTCTACGTGTATATTTATATAATTATTTATGTAATTTTGTATATGGACGTATGTATATTTCTTATTATTTTTATTTATTTTATATACATAGATATATATATACAAATTCATTCTAAGTGTATTTTGATATAAATATATATATATTAATTTTAAAATACAGTTAGAATAAAATTTCATATAGCTATATAATTTTTTTAATTTAAATTACTTATTATTTATATTTTATAATAATATATATATACAATATATATAGTTATTATATATATTATATATATATACGTGTGTAATTTAATTATAAGTGTATTTTTATATTAATATAAGTACATATTAATATAAAAATACACTTAGTATGGCATTATATATATGATATATAGACATATATTATATAGATTTAATATATGTCTATATATCATATATACACATATATAATTATTTTAATTTTTTTTATTAACACTAACTTTATTTTTTAAATTGATTTTACACTAGCAGGGAGACTGCCTGTCAGCCCAGACAGTCCCCCTGCAGGCAGACACTTGGACACCTATTGTGACCATGTGATCGCTGTGTTAAGCGATCACATGGCCACAGGGGTCCTAATCTGCCGTGGGGAGACTGTCTGGGCTGCAGGCAGTCTCCCCACAACCGGAGCCACGATGATCGCCGCCGGGGGATCGACGGCGATCAGGTAAGTAGCTCTGACCGTTAGGACGGTTCAGGACCGTCATCGGTCCTCAAGGCAAAAATGCCGATGACGGTCCTGAACCGTCCTCGGTCCTTAAGGGGTTAAACAACACTAACACAACACCAGACAAAATTCACTAAATGTTATTGATGGAACATTTATATTGGCATGTGATCAAACCCCAAAGTCAGCTAAAAAATATAGTATATCCTGCCTATTTATGGCTAATTTTGTAACGGGGAGGGGGTGCAGAGCCACTTTACATAGTTACATAGCTGAAAAGAGACTTGCGTCCATCAAGTTCAGCCTTTCTTACGTATGTTTTTGCTGTTGATATAAAACAAGGCAAAAAAAAAACATCCGAAGCGCTTCCAATTTTGCAACAAACTAGGGGGAAAAAAATCCTTCTTGACCCCAAAATGGCACTCAGATATCTCCTTGGATCAACAAGCTATTACCCCACTAATTAGAAATTAAATCCCTGTATATTGTTTTTGGAAGTATTTATCCAATTACTGTTTAAACATCTGTATGGACTCTGATAAAACCACCTTTTCAGGCAAAGAATTCCACATCCTTTTTGTTCCTACTGTAAAAAAAAAATCTCCTTTCATTCAGCCTAAATACCTGACCTCGTGTCCTATGTATAGTCCTGTTTATGAATAGATTTCCAGACAATGGTTTGTACTGGCCCAGAATATATTTGTATAATGTTATTATATGCCCTCTGAGGCACAGTTTTTTTCAAACTAAAGAGATTTTATTTTTTACCTTTTTCATAACTAAAATGCTCTATTCCATAATTTATGCCTCATTTATACATGACAATCCATTACTGGCCTTAGCAACTGCCAATTGACATTGCCTATTGCTACCTAATTTGTTGTCTATAACAATTCCCAAATCCTTCTTGTGTGCGGTTATCCCTAATTCACTACCATTTAGGGTATAAGTTGCTTGTGTATTCTTTATCCCAAAGTGCATAACTTTGAATTTTTCTACATTAAATTTCATCTGCCATTTGGGTGTCCAGTCCCCCAATCTATCTAAATCCCTCTAAAGCAATATCCTGCTTACATTTTATTACTTTACAGAGTTTTGTATCAGCTGCAGACACCAGACATCCCAAGTCTCCCGATAGTTCCGGGAGACTCCCGCATGGTGAATGCTGCTCCCTGACACCTGGAAGTTATACACAATATCCCGATTATATTGTATATGACTTGTGCCCTCTAGCACCCTATATTACCCACTAGTCAGGGGCCCGGTCGGGTGCTGGCCCTTTAAGAGCTTAGTAACAGCCACTTCCACCCTGCTTTACAGAGAGCTGCCCGCCAGAGAAGAGGCAACAGCATGGAGGTACAGGAGAGGCTGGAGTCAGCTGCTGCTGCATGCTCCCTCCCATCAGCCTCATCCAGAACTCCAAGCAAGCCACCCTCCTGGACACAAAAGTAAGCTAACAGGAGGGTGGCTGCAAATATATAAAGTATGATAGTGTCAGTGTGTATCTGAGTGTGTGTATCTGTATGTCAGTGTGTTTATCGGAGTGTGTGTAGTGTGTGTGTATCTGAATGTATGTGCTAGTGTGTGTCTCTGAGTGGGTCAGTGTGTGTATCTGTGTACCAGTGTGTGTATTTGAGTGTATGTGTCAGTGTGTGTATCTGAGTGTATGTATTTGAGTGTGAGTGTATCTGAGTGTGTGTGTCAGTGTGTGTATTTGTGTGCCAGTGTGTGTATTTGGGTGTAAGTGTCAGTGTGTGTATCTTAGTGTGCGTGCCAGTGTGTGTATCTGAGTGTGCATATCTGTATGTCAGTGTGTGTGTGCTAGTGTGTGTATCTGTATGTCAGTGTGTGTGCCAGACATTTATGTATCTGAGTTTGTGTGTCAGTATGTGTATCTGAGTGTGGTTGCTAGTGTATGTATGTATTTGTATGTCAGTGTTTGTATCTGAGTGTGCGTGCCAGTGTGTGTATCTGAGTGTGCATATCTGTATGTCAGTGTGTGTGTGCTAGTGTGTGTATCTGTATGAAAGTGTGTGTATCTAAGTGTGTGTGCCAGACATTTATGTATCTCAGTTTGTGTGTCAGTATGTGTATCTGAGTGTGGTTGCTAGTGTATGTATGTATTTGTATGTCAGTGTGTGTATCTGAGTGTGCGTGCCAGTGTGTGTATCTGAGTGTGCATATCTGTATGTCAGTGTGTGTGTGCTAGTGTGTGTATCTGTATGTCAGTGTGTGTATCTGAGTGTGTGTGCCAGACATTTATGTATCTGAGTTTGTGTGTCAGTATGTGTATCTGAGTGTGGTTGCTAGTGTATGTATGTATTTGTATGTCAGTGTGTGTATCTGAGTGTGCGTGCCAGTGTGTGTATCTGAGTGTGCATATCTGTATGTCAGTGTGTGTGTGCTAGTGTGTGTATCTGTATGTCAGTGTGTGTATCTGAGTGTGTGTGCCAGACATTTATGTATCTGAGTTTGTGTGTCAGTATGTGTATCTGAGTGTGGTTGCTAGTGTATATCAGTGTGTGTATCTGAGTGTGTGTGCTAGTGTGTGTATCTGTATGTCATGTGTGTATCTGAGTGTGTGTATCTGTGTCAGTGTGTATCTGCATATCAGTGCGTGTATCTGAGTGTGTGTATCTGTGTGTCAGTGTGTATGCGCCAGTGTGCGCATCTGTGTGTGTATATGCCAGTACATGTGTGTCAAGGTGTTTGTGTGTGTGTGTCTGTGTGTGTTGTGGGAGAAGCGTGCTTACTTGGAGAAGCTTAGGGGCAGATGCGCGTGAAGCCACCTTCCTGAAAGGCATTTTTGCAAGTTGTGATGTCTGCGACACTAAAACATGGCTTTTCTAAATATGTTAAATAGTTACCACTTTTGTCTAGCTTGAAGTTTACCATTAATGGCAACTCGTTGTACTCTATCCTTAAGCCAATGTTCTACCCAAGAACAAGAATATTCATCTAGACCATTTTTTTTTGTTTGAACAGTAACCTATTGTGTGAAACCGTATCAAAGCCTTGGCAAACTCCAAATAGATCACATCCACTGCAACACTCTGATCTATACTGCTACTTATTTATACTGCTACTTAATTCTTCATATAAGGCAATTAGGTTAGTTTGATATAACCTATGTTTCATAAAACCATGCTGATTATTGCTAATAATAAAGTTCTTCCCAATGAATTCCTTAATATTATACCTTAATAACAATTATTGCCTGGAAATTATAGATCTGTGAGCCCAACTCTGTGACTGGGAAAGTATTTGTGTGTGTGGGTGAGGGTGCTGTGTGTGTGAGGGTACTTTGTGTGTGAGGGGTGCGGTGTGTGTTATTGTGCAATGTGTGTGTGTGTGTGCTGTGTGTAAATATGTTTGGAGGGATTGTGTGTGGGGGGGGAGCAGATTAATGTAAATATATTAAATGAAAAAGAATGAAAAGAAAAAAACTAACATTGTATACCACCTCCCTTCTTACCTTTTGCCTGGAAGGGGGGTCTTGCTGCAATCCCTGGTGGTCCTAGTGGTGAGTGAACTTTAGCCTGTGAGGCTAAAGATCACTCTCGTGAGAACGGTATATTGTCATGATAACCGTGGCAAAGCTGCAGGCTGTTATGCTACTAGGGTTTTTAGAATTGGAACTCAACTGCAGCTTGTAGAACTCCTTAATTACAATAGTGATGAAACTGAGAATCTCTAAATTATCAATACTGTAACTTTAAGAAAAGAGAGGATTGCTGGCAATTAGAGAATTAAACAAAGTTTTAATGATTGTGATAAACTTAAGTGAAAAGCATATAGGTAATAATTCAATAAGAAGAAATTGCTGGTTATAGCAAACAATACAAAGTTCATCAATAAGTATTTCCTCAGAGATGTATTGAATAATATTCTTTAGGTTGATAGGAATAATCTTCAATAGAAATAGTATGCAAGTAGCAGAGAATATTTGCAAAGCAAGAAACAGTTCATAGTGGTTAAGCTTGATGGGAGTTATCCTCAATATAATTAGTGTGTATGCAGCAGAGAAGATTTTAGCAAGCAAGAAACAGTTCATTAATAACTGAGATTCCAGATAATAAATTGGAAGTTATACTTAAGATTAATGTGAGTTGTCCTCCAAGAGATCAGTATTAGAGTCCACTTGTTAAATGGTAAAGTGTCCGTTCTCCAGTAATCCTCTAGCGGATGAAGCATTAACCTTTTATCTTCAAAGGTTTAGGAAGGCTTGTCAGAGAAGCTTGTGGAGCCGGCGTCTATACCCGGAAGGAGGTCCCACAATCACCACGCGCTTTCTCTCTGGCGCGATCTCTCTAAGTAGTGTCAGAGAGCCGCGTCAGAAGGTGGCGGACCCGGAAGAGATACCGCATGACACAGGCTCGCAAGTCCGTGGCGGAACTGCTAGCTAGAGCTCCCCGGGTCCTCTCACTCTTCCCTTCATACCAGCGGCCGCATGTCAGTGCTAGTGGGCCATGTGGTGGAGATCTTTGATATCCCCACCAGCCCATGAAGGCAAAGAGCAGGGCCGGTGCTTGGATAGTGACAGCAATGCATGGGCTGGCAGGGGATAGTCAGGAATAGAGTTACCCTAACACGCAAACCTAAAGGTAACAATAAAGGTACATGTACCGGTTCTTAGAGTGGTCGGGTTAGTGCCTGAGACAGATATATGAAATGTTTGCAAGTAGACAGAGAATAAATGAGAGATAAGCAGAGGTAAGGATTACAGAAATACATAGAATTGATAGCCAGACCAAGATCATGATAACAGAGAGCAACAATAGTCAAACAAGCCAAGATCAGAAAACAGGAAATTCAATACACTGTATAAACACACTCTCAGGTAACAAAAACCACGACAGGGCAAGGAAACAAGGATAGGGGGCTTTTATTTGATTTTTCTAGCTCTTCTCACTTATTCTGGTACTTCTATTTTTTGGTATGTATTTATTGTTGGATAGTTTTGCTTAGGTATCATTTTGATTTTGTATCTGGAATGATACTACTGTTTATGGCATTGATTATGCATCTCTGTGATTGTCATTCATTGGATATATCTGTTATATATGTATAGCTCTATTTATGCTGGGTCTTATTGGTACAGATTTTGCAATACCTATTTTTTTTGTACCCTATTAATAAATTATGTCCACATTATGTATGATGTCATAATAAGACACCAGGAAGTTAGGGATAAATGTGTGTGAATCAGAACTCAGAAAATACATAATTTCTGTGGTCGCACAACATCGCGAGGGACAGGTATCGTGACAGGGAGTTCCCGTGGCCATCGCGGCCCAGCAGGAGTTTTCCCCGTATGCCCGATAGCCAGTCCAGACCTGACTAGCACTATTTAATTTTTCTCACAGAATTAGTGTAGGACCCACCAATATTAGGGTACTGTGAAGTAGTGGTAGGCTTAACACATTATGTGGCGGACTGCCTGGCACCTCGACTGGGTACCTCTGCCAATCACCCTTCTTAGTAGTTGCCGAGTATCATAAGCACCGGACACCATATGCACTATAGCCCCCCTTAGCTTAGCTGGGGTCTCACTGTAACTTCCCACCTTGGATCATTAGTCTAATACCATCCTTACCTTTTTGTGTCATTTTACCCCACTCCCTCTAGCATGTAAGCTCATTGAGCAGGGCCCTCAACCCCTCTGTTCCTGTGTGTCCAACTTGTCTGGTTACAACTACATGTCTGTTCGTCCACCCATTGTAAAGCGCTGCGGAATTTGACGGCGCTCTATAAATATCATAATAATAATAATAATAATCAACACCTAAATCCAGCTCCCAGTGGGAAGATCTCTCTTTCAAGAGAGTATCGCAGGTATAGCAGTGATTATAGCAGTGTAGCTGTTCCCCCCACCCATGAGCCGAGGCTTAATGCTGGGAATCATCTGGTTTATTGGAGGCCACACACAGCCTTTTATGCAAAAGCCCCTGCAAGGAGTTTCCAATACAAAATTACAGTGAAATCCCTCCCAGGATCCTCTGTGCCTGAGAGATAATTACCTGAGCAAACACAGAAAATATAAAAATTTTATAAAACACCCCAAAATACACATAAAATACACGAAAGCCCCACAAAAGTCACATAACCTGATAGCTCCGATCTGGGTGACCAACATATCCAAAAATCACCCAGATTGGTTCAAGGGGTTCAGGTTTTCCATGGAAGTCCCATTTTTGACCGACCACACATGTGGCTTAAGCCCTAAATAGTACCATGAAATCAGTGCTAGCGGTCGGTCAACTTCGGTAACTTAAAAACGAATTATTATTATTATGTTATTATTTATATTGCGTCATCAAATTCCGCAGGACTTTACAATGGGTGGACGAACAGACATGTAGTTGTAACCAGACAAGTTGGACACACAGGAACAGAGGGGTTGAGGGCCCTGCTCAACGAGCTTACATGCTAGAGGGAGTGGCACAAAAAGGTAAGGATAGTATTAGACTAACGACAGTTGCAAGACAAGAATCAGTCGGGAGCTATTAACAGTTAAATTGATACGCTTTTATGAAGAAGTGGGTTTTTAATGATTTTTTGAAGGAGTGGAGACTGGGTGAGAATCAAATGGAGGAGGGAAGCGAGTTCCACAGGAACGGTGCAGCCCTCGAGAAGTCTGAAGGCGAGCATCAGAGGTGGGAGTACAGACACAAGATAGACGGAAGTCTTCAGCAGAGCGTAAGGGCCTAGACAGGACATACTTGTGTATTAGGGAGGATAGATAGGTGGGAGCAGCATTATGTAGAGATTTGAAAGCAAGAACCAGAATTTTAAATTGAGCCTTACATCTTACAGGAAGCCAATGTAGAGACTGACAGAAGGTTGAGGCGTGGGAGGTGCGGGCAGACAGGAAGATGAACCTCACCGCGAATAAAAATATCGAACATAATCCATGATTACAATGTGTACCTTGTTCACCGCATCCATGCGTACAAATCCACCAAACAGGCTAAGGCTAAGGTTCAAAAACAGAGGAACCTCAGCTGTTTATTTATATTAATATTATAAAACAATCTAACAACGCATTTCACCAAAAATACACCATCTTCTGCACAGGGTAAGCTTTTTAAAAAAAAAAAAAAAAAAATTTTTACAAGCAAGGTGTGGTTGTTATGATGACAACTTATACCGTATGTGTTTTTGTGTTTTACCAGAGAGTGACTCATCTGCGAGGTCTGTATCTTTGCGAGCAGACATTAATGCCAGTCATGAGGTTAAAAATAGTGCCAGTTTAAGCCCTAGTCAGTATTTAGTATCTGGTACAGGCTACTGGCTATTGTTTAAGTTGGAAACAAGCACTTAGCGTACTTACACTCAGTAGCAGAAAAAGAGAAGATGAAAAATAATCTATGAACATTTGTCTGCTCGCTTCTCTAGATCACTTGAAGTAGCAAGTACTGTTGGCAACAAGATACTCAGGCATATCTTGTATCTCCAAAATTGTCATAAAACTGCTACTGACTGACTTTACATGCTGATTTTAAAATCTTCATAAATATATCTCTTAGTCAGTTCTTGTGAGTGAGACATAGTATTAAGCATTTGTCATATCACAATGACAGACAATGTGACAATAACCCACGTTTTTAATGCCATTTGATTATCAGGTTTCCTTTGATACTTGCCGTCTGTCAGCATGAGATTGGGATCGATCTTTAGTAGATCTTCAAAAATGTCTTCATAGTCTTCGTGCTTTTGATTAATTTACCTTTGAAATGACCTGCTGTATACAACCTTTTACATCAATAACAAATCCATGTATAGTATGTATGAATAAATTGTCTTTCCTATTTTACAACTGCCATCTGCTCTGCAAAGGTTGCCTTGTCAGATGACCAATTACCTGTAGTTCACAAACACGAAACAAGGAGCTGAAATTCATAATTAAATAGAAGATGGCGCATATGTTTCTAAGACCAAAATAAATTCTCCTGGTTTGTAGCACTTCAGGAAAAGCAATGATTCTAAGAAGCAGATCTCAAAGAAGAAATTCAGTATGCATGAGAACATTGATATATGTAGTGTGAGGACCTAGAAGTGACTGCCCGTAACTCAAAGCCTTGTGTTGAGCCATAAATCTGCTGCATCTTATATAATGTGGCATGAATGAGAAAAAATGAGAATTTAAAGCAGTTGAATGAAAAAAATATGTTTTATAAAAGCATTCCGAGCTTATTTACAGAAAACTCATGGATGTGACTTTGCTTTGTTTGGATGTGAAGGTGTTACATTTGTTTGGCACTTCATTTTTTTCTTTCCTATTGTAGAAGGATCTGTAAATGCTAAAACATGAGCTTTGCTTCGGGTACATTTTTATAAAAAATAAATGAAAAAATAAATACATAAAAGAAAAAAAGTACATTTTGATGGATTTTTAAGAGACTGGGAAGTGAAATTTAGAGCTATCTTGACCTAAAATATAAAATTCACTTTGAAATAACTTATAATTCCTGACAATTCACGTATTATCCTAAAATGTTAGTTACCTTAGCTGTTGTGGAACTTTATTAGAAAATTGAAAGAGATTTAAAAGAATTAATAGTACTCTCTGATTAACTAATATTCAACAGAATTGATTTTTACCTATTTTTTTTTTTGGTATGTAGATTAGAGTTTTCAGAATATATATCAGAAGAAACATTAAAACACAGTCTATGTTTTCAGAATGCAACATTTGGACATTGTTCACAAACATGCTGTCAGATGGCTAATATATGGACAGAGCTATTAATGGAGATATTTATAAATGGGGACCTATTGCCACCCATAACCTCAGCCATGAGTGGGTATATTATTTAAATAATGGGGGAGCTAATTTACCTAATGTCCCACCAGCATGGGTGGCTGTTGGGGCCCATTAATATAAGAACCAGGAGGACCTAATGTCCTCGCCAAGCTCCACCTATGAGTGTTGGGTGGAGACAATCTAATAATCAATAGGAAGGAAGAGATGCTATTGTCCACCCATGGGCATCAGGTGGTTGAGTATTATATGTGATAAGAGTGGGTGGACATGACATGGTCCTTCCCCAAGTTATGGCCAATGTTTTCCCTCCCCCGGTGACTAGAATTCCCAAAGCCCCTAGCCACCACCACCAAATAAAAGTTATCCTCACCCTAATAATCAAGAAGGAGGGGCAATAAATGTAATACCTGTAAGTAAAAAAATATACTTACTTTAAGAAGTCTTCTTTCTTCTAACATATTTTTGTCTTCTGATAATTTAAAAAAGGGTTGCAAAAACCTAACAAAAAAATTAAAAACGGTGCCTCAATGTGACTAAATAAACAATAATAAAACACACACAGCACTTACCTGCAAGAAAGGGGCAGAGGACCCCTAACTGCCTAGATATGCATGACTAAACAAACAATAATAAAACACACACAACACTTACCTGCAAGAAAGGGGCAGATGACATGTAGCAACTGCCTGCAGGAACCAACTGAAGCAAAAGGATAAATGGAAAAGGAAAGGGTGTGGCAACATAAAACAAACATTTAAAGGAATCCAGGAGACTGGGAATTCCAGGAACAGAATAAAGGAATTAACCCAGAAAACCCAGCATAAAGAAAACCAGACATGGAATAAAAAACCAGAAAAACCAAGGAAAACTAAACAAGAATTGTAAAAAGAGTACTGGATACCAGAAGCCAAGGCCAGACATCTCTGCAGAACAGAGCAGGATGTGACACTATCCTCTTTTTTTATATATCACCAACTATTTGAATATAGGCTGTGACGAAGGGCCCTTCGCCACTTGGTCCTGGAGAGGCCTGCTTGCCAGCCTCCTCCCCTGTGACTATGACTCTTTGATGTATTTGGCTTTAAAGCCCCTATTCTACCTTCAGACAGACTTTTTATGTAGATTGCTTTAGTTCTCTTATGTTTTAGTCACCCTGTACCCATTATAGGTGCAGGGTGTGTGTAATGTAATTGTTTATAGTGTGTGTCTGTACTGTGAAATGTATTGCCTACTCTCCTGTACTGCTGAGGTTTGCTACCAACTAGGTGGATTTGGCTATGGAGCTTGTCTAGTGCCCTCTGTTGGTAGCAACAGCAATATGCACTACCTGAATAGCAAGACTGGTTCATTTGCATATTCGGGTAGATTTGCATATTGCTAATTCTGCAGGCACGTGAGATATTTTCTGTTAAATATTGTCTCCCCCCACCCCTTTAAAACTATGCCATTGTGTTAAAATAAGTCACTGTATGTTGCCTGCTATGATTTGGCTGTTTGTAATTTTATTGAGTTTTCACAGCATTGTAAATGTAATGACCATATGGGCTAGTCCCAAGTAATATAAAGGTTTAGACAGTTCTTCTTGATCTCTCTAAATGTAGCCTTGTCTCGTTATTGGAGAGAGCTGTTATAATCACACTGCATATAATCACTCTGCATGCTCCCCGGAGCTTGAATCACTTAGCTCTTTTAAGAGCTTGTTCCTGACACGCTCTCCCTGGAGGAGGGGTCTTCCCCGCACAGTCCTGGAGGTTCATACAGGGTGGAAGGAAGAGGTCTTTCCCACACGGCCCGGGAGGACAGAAGCTGATCTAGGGTGGAAGGAAGACGGCGAGACTCCAGTCAAGCTACAGCGGTTGCGGAGTCTGCGGTGGTTGTGGTCCTCGGCGCAAGCTAGGAAGCGTCCATCAACGGAGGGTACTATGGGGAGCTCCATTACACCGGCCTACTGCCATTGGAAAGGAGATATACCCTACTACCACTGGAGACCCCCTTTTGAGGACATACAAGGACCATCTACATATCTATAGGCAGGGATTGTACTGTCCAGGCGCACATATCTGGAGCTGAGTATAGGCTCCAGAAAACTGTAAGTGCAATTCCTTTCCCTTCATTTACTATCACTTAAGATCTCAACATACTACACTATATCCGTGTCTTTTTCCTTCCCTCCTCCATATCGCTCTGAGCGTGGGAATTCCATCACAGGCGCTGCTCCCTGATCCTACTATTTACAAGCTTGTGAGATGGCTGAACTTAATGAAAATATTATATCACTTACTTTTTTTTATATATATATATATACTCTCATTAGATGATCCCTATGCAGCTTTGTGTTTTTACCTAAAGCCCACTTGGAAGTTTTTTCTTCACCCCCCTCCCTCCAACAGTATAATTGTATAACTCCTTTATTTGTTTTTTCATCCCCTCTTACATATCAAACCCAAGCCAGTCCTCAAATGTGTTTCTGCCTCACCAGCAACAATCATGCTCTTCCTGCCCCTCTCTCCTCCTTTGTGCTGTTTAGTGATGCGGGCCAGAATTACATCATATTCTGGCTCCTGGCATCACCACAGAGAGTGTGTGAGGGCGCAAAGAGGAGCAGGAAGATCCTCAGTGCAGACAGCACTCCATCATTGCCTCCTTCTACACCCAGCTTCTCACTGGGATTAGCTAAATAAGCTCTGCTCTGAGGAAGCCCTTGGGTGATCAACCAGCCACCAACTGAACCCCTTGTGACAGGCCATTGGCCTGCTCAGCACAGCACCCCCCATCTCCTGGCACCTGGGTGCCGTGCACCTCGTGCACCCGCCCAGGATCGGCCCTGATTGAGATTGGCAGATGTATAGAATCCTAAATTATATTAAACATAGAATGATGGATTATCCTTGGATTAATGTTGTACAATTTTCCTCTCCTTATATCGCTTTTGCAATTCTGCCAATTCAGCACACATAAAGCCTAAATTAAAGGACCACTCTAGGCACCCAGACCACTTCAGCTTAATGAAGTGGTCTGGGTGCCAGGTCCTTCTAGGGTTAACCCATTTTTTCATAAACATAGCAGTTTCAGAGAAACTGCTATGTTTATGAATGGGTTAAGCCTTCCCCTATTTCCTCTAGTGGCTGTCTCATTGACAGCCACTAGAGGCGCTTGCGTGCTTCTCACTGTGATTTTCACAGTGAGAGCACGCCAGCGTCCATAGGAAAGCATTATGAATGCTTTCCTATGTGACCGGCTGAATGCGCGCGCAGCTCTTGCCGCGCATGCGCATTCAGCCGACGGGGAGGAATGGAGGAGAGCTCCCCGCCCAGCGCTGGAAAAAGGTAAGTTTAAACCCCTTTCCCCCTTCCAGAGCCAACCGGGAGGGGGTCCCTGAGGGTGGGGGCACCCTCAGGGCACTGTAGTGCCAGGAAAACGAGTATGTTTTCCTGGCACTATAGTGGTCCTTTAATGCTTCATCCCAATATAAAAAAATATTTATCATTGATGAGGAGAATACAAGTAAAGGGGGCATTTTATGAAATGAGCAATTGTAGGAAAAGGGTCCTAAAAGCTAATGTATGCTGGACCTTAGTGAAATATTAAAAATAAGCTGGGAGGGAAAGCAACCCTCAAGTGATGGGTGTCCTTTGGAAAGAATAAGGTTTTGCATTGAACAGTGGCGGTTCTGGAAAACAATTTATGAAAACGAGTCAGACTAACCAAAAGGGCATAAAAATGGGCATATCAGTGTCCTGCAAAATCTATGCATAATATAAATATCATCTATATACTTTGCAGTACCCTGATAGATGCATTATCCATCATTTGTTTCACAGATCACATTAGAAGTAACCAATAAAAGGGAAAAAGGAGGAGCAGTAAAATGATCTATATTTATTATGCATTTATTTAATACATCATATATAATTATATAAATATATTTTTTTCTATTGTTCCTCCTTTTTCTCCTCTATTGGCTACTTCTCACTTGATCTTTGAATAAAATTGCACAAGTCGTTTATTCATTTGTACAGCAGTTTGGAAAATTGGGTATTCCCCCAATCGGCCAAAATTCAAACAAATTGCAATTCAGGACAAACTGAATTTCAAACTCTAGTGTGGAATCATAGGTGGGGAGAAAAAAGAGATGGGGTAAGACTGTGTAAGTCTTAATGAGATTTAAAAAAAACGGTGAGTGAGTACTGGGATATTTGACTGAGTATGTAGAAGTGGGACTGTTGGAGGCTTAAGAAAATGGGAAAAATACATCTTGGGATAATGCTGAATGGAGTCCAGAAACAGAGGCTTATCCAAGGCCCTATTGATATTAGAGATGGCTATGACCCAATCACATAAATCCTGCTATTTACTTACCATATCACCTTCAATTTCCATGTCAATACCTTCTCTTCTTTAATAGTTGTGACAAGACCAATCTCGCCACTGTGCAATGGAGGAGCCTGGTTGCCCGCCTGCTGCCTTTAGACTATGGCCCTATGTTGAAACGCTTGATTTTCCCCTGCGAAGACATGAAAGCCGGGTCATTTGGTGCTTGCCCTGTTTGAGCGGTGATACCCCAGATAGCTATGCCATGGAGCCCATTCGTATAATGAAAGACTATGTGAAAGACTTAGGCTCCATGGAAATTGAACTGTATGTGTGAGGTCTGAGCGCCATTCAGTAATAATGTGCGCTCAGATCTGAGCTATCTGGGGATATGTTGAATGTACCTGTTTTGTGCAATGGCTGCACAGTTATATGTTTTTATGTGTTTTATTGTCTTTTGCTGCCATGTGTTCAATGGAGTTTTGCCTCTGTCCTTGGAGATAATTGGATTACTTCACAATTATCTCCAGGATAGAAGACTCTGTGGAACTGGTTTTGGGCAGAAAAGTCATGCTTTCTTTGGTCACAAAGGACTACGATCTATCTTTTGAACCACTGTACCAATTTGGATGATTTTGACATATGTTTGTATTTGGAGTATGCTGATTCTGAAAATTTAAGTTTATGTGAATGTGATGCATACTTTTCAAGTTGTGAATAATGTGGAAAAAATTTATTTCTCTGCTTGTTATAATTACATTACCCATTGTGTAAGGTAATTGTATCACAGGCAGAAGGGAGGATTTTGTGTGGGAGTGTCTGAGTGTATTGTATGTGTTTATTGGTTGTGTTCCAAAACCCTGTGGGTGGTACTAATGTGTATATAAGAACAATAAACTCACAGCTCTGTCTGTTCACTGCTTGACCCTCAACATGGAGCTTTGTCTCGTTCTTGGGGGGGATTTACTGTATGCTGTTCCAATTTGACTGCTAGGAGTGTAAACCTATTCGGATGTTTTTTCCTATTCGGCTGTTTACAGCATCCGTATGGTTTCCTGTTCATCGTATTGGTGTTCTGCAGTAGATGTGCCTGTGTCTCTGGAAGGGAAGATCTACTAAACGGCGGTTTAACCCTTTTATGCCTGGGGGTGCCGTAACAATAGTAATGCTGTTCTCATCACAACATTCTTCCATCCATAATAGCTGTCAGATATGTGGTATTTCCCAAAATGTCTTATTCTCAAGTAGGTTTCCTCTACCTTTCTGTTGCTTACTTCTGCATTGCTGAAGTGCCTTCTATGACATATCTCCTGATGATATCAAGGAGTACAAATGCTATAGGGGACAGCATTTAAACGAGCCTTTAAGATTAATGGTACAGTGTATCATTATGTGACAGTGAGAGCCATCTCAGAGCCCTCTGAGTACTGCTCTAGTGAACAGGTATGTGGGTCAACAGGCTTTAGAGGTGACATTTCACAAAGCATCATATATTCAACATTTGCTATTTACATCACATGGAAAAATGTTTAATGTTTACTATTCTAAAACAACCTTAATATAACAACCTTTTATTTGCATGTGCATTTTTATTCATCAAAGTCAAGTCTAGATGGATTTTATTAATATTTAGAATTTTTATGTTAAAGCTCAAGCTCATTCGGGATCCATATTTTACCATCCTACAAAAACGTCCAATAACATGTTTGTTATATAAAGCATGGAAAGGGTTAATGTAACCTAATTAGCTTAAACTGCATCTCATCTCCTTCCTGTCTGCGGCTATCATTGGCTGGATTTAATCAGCTTTTATCTGCTCCTCAAGGGAAGGCAGCATTAATCCTCTCGTAAGACCAAACTAATAGGATTTATTTGGCAGAATAACTGGAGGCTTTAATTGCCTTTGTCTCTTTTTCATTAACAATTTCAATACTGACTTCGTAGTGGCTTCATTGAACACAAACATTTTGAATTTCTTTTTAGATTGAAAGCTTCTTCGCCTGCAGAAGCTGCAAATACATAAATTCTGTGTTTTAATTTTGAAATATATTGGCATTTGATTTTAAATCTCAAACACATGAGTTATTTGTAGTGAACCATGACAATTTCCTATAGATCCCAGTTTAATTACATCTAACCTTTTACATGGCACAGTAGATTTGCTGTATAACAAAGCTCTGTGTATTAAAGATGGCTCCCTGCAGTCTAACCTTTCAACATGACTGCAATATTCAACAGCTTACTGCATAGTTGTCATCTGTCCCATTTTTTCTGATAGGACAGTGCCATGTTTTGGGCTCCTGACCTGGCAAAAATGTGCCTAAGACATGTCTCATACATATGACAACCAGATAAGCATGGCTTTCCCCCAAAGGATGACTGTGGTGCTTCACTTTCTCCCAGTGGACAAAAGCCAGCATTTCCATTAGATGACTGCAGATCAAGGGTGCTTATAACCTGTGTGAGGACATGTAGGAGTGAGACTAAAAATGGGGAGAGGAGGCTCCTGTCAGTGCACCAAGCCCCTTTGCAGGGGAGGGATTGGATGGGGGGGGGGCAGGGCCGCCGCAACCCAGGGCCGCCGCAATCCAGCAACAAAAGGAAAAATCTGAATCCTCTGCCTCTGGTCCTGCTTCTGGTTGGGGACTTAGATTTTTCAACTTACCTCTCAGCCTACAGCCAGTGAAGTCGGCTGGCCTCTCCTGATAATGAAGAGGCCGACCTCATTGACTACTGCTGCTGTATGCTGGCTGCATGCTGGCTGCTGGTTGCCGCTCCTGCTGGCTGATGCCCACCCCTCCCTGGCCTAAGGTAAGACTGAGGGAGGGGGGAATACACTTCAGGTTTTTTTATCACCCTTCCTCAGCCCTTGTCTCCCCTTACTCAGCCCTGTCTACTGGCTTTAAAAGTGTAAAGTTTGAGTGTCTGTGTGTGTGTGTCAGTATGTCTGTGTATGTGTGTGCAAGTATTTCTGTCTGTGTGTGTGTCAGCCTGTGTGTGTGTGTGTGTCAGTGAGTGTGTGTTTGTTAGTGTGTGCCAAATCAGCAAGTGTGTGTGTGCCTTTCAGTGAGTGTGTCTGTTTAGGTGACTGACCCCCCCCCCCCTTTCAATCACATGAGAAATGTGTTTTTACTCTCCTCTTGGTGCAATGGGCCACTTGATTGGATTTGCCCTCCAGGCCTAAGGCTGCCAGCCCTCCCCTGCCCCTTTGGTATATGAGAGACAAGGGAGGGCTGCCTAGAGTGTGTGTGTGTGTAGAATATGTAGGCCAGGTCTGTGTATAATATAAATATGAAATATAAACATGAAAATACAATTTTAAATTCTATAAGACTACTTAAATCACCTATCTCAACAAACAGATATGGGGATTCAGTTCCACCTTATGGCAATATTGTGTTAAGCCCACTACTAAGCCACAGTACCCCACTATCAGTGGGTGCTACCCTAATTCCAATGTGGGAGACAAATCAAATAGTGATAATACCAAATAAGCTAAAGTGTATTTAACCCCTTAAGGACCAAATTTCTGGAATAAAAGGGAATCATGACATGTCACACATGTCATGTGTCCTTAAGGGGTTAAATAATCTGTTGTAAGAGCATTGTGAATATATATAATACAAATTTAATGTGATAAACGCAATAAACAAAATGCACTGTCAAAACTAAACAATTAAAGTGACAGTGTTTTATGTAAATACTCACAATGCAAATCATATATCTGCTCTATGAAAATTACAATTAACCCCTTAAGGACAGAGCTTCAAAAGCTTGTCTTTCACTTAATGACAACGGCATTTTTTTCATTTTTTGCTGTTTGCGTTCAACTGCAATTTGCATTTTACTTATTTGTTGCACCAACACATATTATACATCGTTTTTTAAAGGACAGAAAGGGCTTTAATTTGATGTAACACACATATATATAAATGCTTATTTATTATAAAAAAATACAGAAAAATGTAAAAAAAATGAAAATTTTGTGTTTTTTTTTACAGTTTTTGCAATAATAATGTGTGCATAATTAGTGCAGGTTAAGAAAAGTAATTAAATATAAATTAATTTAGTTGTTCTGATTTACAGAATATACAATGTGTCTGGGATTTTAAGTTTTTTTTGGTAGTTACAGGTCACAAAGCACAAGGAGTAAAATAGACTTTTAATGTGGAGCGATTTTAGAATTTGGTATGTTTGTCTTGTAAGTTTAATAGCCATAAAAGAAAACAAAATTGCCACACAAAAGTATATATTTATATAAAGTAGACATCACGGGCTATTTACCTAAGGTTGTTTTGACACTTTCTACGTAGCCATTTCACCGCCAACCTCTGCTAAATATTGGAGTAAAATTGTGTTTTTTTGGTTTTTGGCACACAAACTTATAACAAAGAAATTCTCGTGTATATTTTGTAAAGTTGGTGTGTGCTATTCCTGTACAAAGTTTTATTTTGTGTTCAGTTACATCTGCTGAGTAAAATGACACCCCCATTGTATGTCTTTGGCACTATTTTGTGAAGTTACAGTGCCATACAGGATACCTGTCCTTTTCAGTATTCACAGTAGAATTTTGAGAGATGGATTTAATGAGCCTTAGCTTCCATTTGGGGTATTATAACAGTTTGACTGTTCAAAAAACCCCCACAAAGGCCTACCATTTGTAAAAGTAGACACTCCAGGGTATCTCATAAGGTGCATATTGTGCCTTAACATGCCCCCATTTTTTCACCAATATATGCCAAAGTATGTGGTAAAAAATAATTTTGTGCATTTTTTACATACGGATTGCATTTTTGCTGGGCGTTTTGTATATTTCATATGTGCCACTAAGTTCAAACCCCCCAAATTATGCTCAGCTAAGTCTTCTGAGTAAAATGACACCCCATATGAATGTCTTTGGCACTATTTCGTGAAGCTACAGTGCCATATAGGAGACCTGTCCTTTACAGTATTCACAGTAGAATTTTGAGAGATGGATTTAATGAGCCTTAGCTTCCATTTGGGGTATTATAACAGTTTGACTGTTCAAAAACCCCCCACAAAGGCCTACCATTTGTAAAAGGAGACACTCCAGGGTATCTTATAAGGTGCATATTGTGCCTTAACATACCCCCATTTTTTCACCAATATATGCCAAAGTATGTGGTAAAAAATTATTTTGTGCATTTTTTACATACGGATTGCATTTTTGCTGGGCGTTTTGTATATTTCATATGTGCCACTAAGTTCAAACCTCCCAAATTATGCTCAGCTAAGTCTTCTGAGTAAAAAGACACCCCCAATGAATGTCTTTGGCACTATTTCGTGAAGCTACAGTGCCATATAGGAGACCAAGCCATATCCGTTTTTACCAAACTTTGAATTTTGACGCTGGGCCTATGTGCAATTTCCAAGCATCTTCGCAGGTTTTAAATTCAAACTACCCCACAAAGGCCTACCATTTCTTAAAGTAGACACCCCAGGGTGTTTCAAAAGGTATATTTTGAACCTTAGCGTGGGATCATTTTTCCGCTAGCTTGTACCAGATGTAGTGGTAATAAGCGTTTTTTCTGCCTTTTTGACATACAAGTGAGTTTGCACAGTATATTTTGCAAACCTTATGTGTGCTACGACTGTATAATACTTCATATGTTGCTCAGCTATGTCGGCTGAGTACAGCAATACCCCCGTATGTACCTTTGCCAGGTATATGTGGATGTTGAAGGGGCGCATTTGAGACGCAGCCATTCAGTTTTTTTCTAACTTTGAAGTTTTACGCTGTGTCCATGTTCCAATTTGGAGTAGTTTAGACGGTTGGTTATTGAAACTTCCCCACAAACACATACTATTTATTAAAGAATACACCCTGGGGTAATTCAAAAGGCATATTTTGAACCTTGGCGTGGGATATTTTTTCTCTAGTTTGTTCCAGGTGTAGTGGTAATGAGCGTTTTTAAAATGTATTTTTTAACTTTTTATAACTTTTTTACTTTTAAAAACTAGTTTTTAAACTTTTGTTTTGCTTATTAATTTTTTTTAAACTTTCCTAAACTTTCTTAAAACTTTTTACAGATTTAACATTTTTCTAAGCTTTTTTTTTTACCGTTAACCCCTAACTAGCAGTACGCAGCACTAACAGTAAATTCCCCATTTTCCCATAACTCCCACCCACCCCAGCTAGCAAAATACATAGTTATAAAATATTTTAATTAATTAATTAAATAAATTGAACCCCTGAGGGTTAAAAAATAAATAAAAAGTTAATCCTCAGGGGTTAAAAAAAATTAGATCACAGTATAATACTGTGATCTCTATTTGATCGCTGTAGGCAGTGATCGACTGGCAGGGAAGGGGTTAATTTTTATTTGGACTAGGTAAAGGGTTTTTTTTTTTTTTTTTACTTAAACGTTATTAAAACATTTTTTAAGCTTAATTTTTTACTTTTTAAAGGTTATTTTAAAACTTTTTTAACGTTAACCCCTAGTTAGCCTAACGCCAAATCCCCCAATTCCCCACTAACTTCCACCCACCCCAGCTAGCTAAATATATAATTTTAAAATATTTTAATTAATTAATTAATTAAATAAATTTAACCCCTGAGGGTTAAAAAAAAAATGAATTAACCCTCAGGGGTTAAAAAAAAAAATCAGATCATAGTAAAATGTAATCCCTGCCAATTGATCACTGTAGTCAGTGATCAATTGGCAGGGAAGGGGTTAATTTTTTATTAAAATGGGTAAGGGGGGGGACTTTAAATAAACTTTATTTTTTTTTCCAGCAGGGGGCAGGATCAGCACTGATCCGGCTCCCTGCACTTCACACAGAACCCGGAAGTGCAGGGAGCCGGTAGGTAAGTATACAGAGCACATGTGCTCGCTCAGACTTGCGGTCAGAGCGAGCACATGTGCTGGGCAGCCTGACCGGGTGCTCCCGGTATGCCTCTAATGCAGAGGCATACCGGAGCACCATTAACCCCGCGATCGCCGCAATAGCGGCGATCCAGGGTTAATTTTACCGCGTGACGGACGAGGTCCGTCACTCGTCGTTAAGGGTTTCCCCTGAGTGACGGACCTCGTCCGTCACCCGTCCTTAAGGGGTTAAAGTGACATTACTATCCAAAACCTCCTCAAATGTATACATTCCTGTGGCCACCTCCAAAGGGACCTCAGAAGGTGGGAGGCTGGGTATTTTTTGTGTAAAATATGTATAAGGCAGTGTGTGAGTATTTATGAATACAGTGTGTGTGTGTGTGTATTAATGAACCTAATAATATTGAGGGAACACTTTGTTGTCCCCTCAATATTATTAGAGCCCCACTCACTGTCAAAGGGTGGGCACATTAGGTGCCCACCCTTTATTAATATTAGAGCCACACCCACCACCAATGGATGTGGGATAAGGTGGAATCCCCCTGGTATAAAATCAATAGCCCTCACCCACTGACCATGGGAGGACATTAGGATATTTCCACATTTTTTATTTATTTATTTTTTTATAGCAGCCAACCACTGGCCACAGGTGTGGCAGGGAGGTAAACAGTAATAGCTCCCAACAGCTGGCCACAATTTTAAATTTTTATTTGATATGCCTCCACCCTATTGACCCTCATATGGTTCTATTTATTTCTTTAATTTACTATTTTATTGTAGTGGCAGCCTAGCAAGGGGACATACTAAAAGGAATGACAGATTGGAATGCCCATAGACTTTAACAAGGCAGTGGAATGCCCATAGAGAATAATGGAAGTGAAAGGAATGCCCATAGAGAATAATGGAAACAAAATATTCCAATTAGAGAAAAAACTATTAGACATATGAAATACATCCTTTGCCACAATACTCTCCAGATTCAGTGTCAATTTTTGAAATTGAGTTTAAGTGGGATTATCATTGTTTTCTATAGAATGACAATGGTGAATGACTAAAGAGAATGCCCATAGAGTATAATGGGAAGAAGAATATAAACTCATTCGCAGGTAAATCTGTGTTATGTAGCAAATTTATCTTTACCACATGTGTTCCCCAAGTACAGCAGTAGATTCTAAAATTAAAAATAACTGGGATTATAGCTCTTTTCTATGGAATGACAGGTAAATGATACAATGGAATGCCCATAGAGTATAATGGGAAGCAATATGTGACTTGGAATCTGAACCGTGAAACATATCAAGTCAATCTTTTGCAGGCATACTCTACGAGTTCAGTGGCAATTTTTGAAATTGAGTTTAAGTGGGATTATCAATGTTTTCTATAGAATGACAATGGTGAATGACTAAAGAGAATGCCCATAGACTATAATGGGAGGCAACACAAACTCATTTGCAGGTAAATCTGTGTTATGTAGCAAATTTATCTTTACCACATGTGTTCCCCAAGTACAGCAGTAGATTCTAAAATTAAAAATAACTGGGATTATAGCTCTTTTCTATGGAATGACAGTTAAATGATACAATGGAATGCCCATAGAGTACAATGGGAAGCAATATGTGACTTGGAAACTGAACCGTGAAACATATCAAGTCAATCTTTTGCAGGCATACTCTACTAGTTCAGTGGCAATTTTTGAAATTGAGTTTAAGTGGGATTATCATTGTTTTCTATAGAATGACAATGGTGAATGACTAATTTTTTTTAGTATAGTTACTACAGTGGCATGTTTAAGGTCAGCAGGGACAATGCCAGAAGAGAGAGAGCAGTTGAAGATGTGCGTTAAGGAAGGCTTGAGACAAGTGGAGAGCGATCTAATAAGGTGAGATGGGACAGGATCGAATGGGCAAGTGGTGGGGCGAGAGGAAAAGAGAAGAGCAGCCACCTCTTGGTCAGTAGCCGGGGAAAATGTCTGAAGGGTAGGAAAGGCATGATCTATGTGTGGTTGAGAAACAGAATGGCAAGGAGGGGAGAATTATTTCCTTATCTGTTCAATCTTGTTAGTAAAGTAACATGCAAAGCTGTCAGCAGTAAGGTTAGTTTGAGGGGGTGGCCACAGCAGGGAGAAGAAGAGAATTAAAGGTGTCAAAGAGACGCCTGGGATTGCAGGAGCATGAACTAATGAGAGAGGAAAAGTAGGACTGTTTGGCAAGGGCTGTGCTGTATGAACACAATATGAATCTATAATTGAGAAACACTGACTGGGTGTGAGACTTCCTCCAGGAGTGTTCAGCACAACGGGAGCATCTTTGCAGGTAGTGTGTTGATTTAGTATGCCACGGTTGGGGGCGGGTCCTCCTCGAGGTGCAGCATTCAAGGCAGAGGTGAGGGTAGTGTTATATGCGGAGATGGCCAGTGAAGGACAGGAGAGGGAAGGGATGGACAGCAGTTGTGAATCAATATCAGCTGACAACTGCTGGAGATCAAGAGAATTAAGGTCCCTCCTGAGTTGAGGGGGGTTAGGCTGAGGTTTTGGGTGAGGGGGTACACGAGAGCAAATGATAAGAGGTGGTGATCAGAGAGAGGAAATGGAGTGTTGTAGATATTGGATACTGTACATGTATAAGAGAAGATTAGGTCTTAGTAACTGTAACGGAGCTCCTTGTACTCCGACTGAGTACCCTCCGTTGATGGATGCTCCTAGCGTTTCCTGAGGACTCCAAGCAGTGCAGCAGACACCACAACCACTGTATATTGACTGGAGTCTCGCCGTCTTCCTTCCACCCTGGATCAGCTTCTGTCCTCCAGGACTGTGTGGGAAAGAACTCTTCCTTCCACCTTGTATGAACCTCCAGCATCCAGGACTGTGTGGTGAAGACCCCTCCTCCAAGGAGAGCGTGTCAGGAACAAGCTCTTAAAAGAGCTAAGCAGGGGCGGACTGAGAACCCTCAGGGCCCCCGGGCAAAATAAATCAAGGGCCCCCTTACAGGCCCCACCCATACTCTGCAGCAAGCGCCACCCTTGTCCCGCCTCCAGCCACACCGTACACAATCTTTAGACACAAGGAACAAAAGGGCAATAAGCCCTTCGAGGCCCCAGTAGAGACTACAATTGAGGGCTAATGGGCCATGGAGGGGGGTCTTTCTAGCGGAGGCTATCTCAGTGTCCTTTAGAGGGTGTGTTAGAAAGAATCCCCTCCAAGCCCCATTAGAGACTACAATGGAGTCTAAAAGGCTTGGAAGGGGGTCTTTCTAACAGAGGCCATCTCAGCGTCCATTAGATATCCCCTGCTGGAAACAGTCGCCTCCAGGCCCCAGTAGAAACTACAATTGAGGGCTAATGGGCCATGGAGGGGATTTCTAGCAGAGGCTAGAGTCTAATGGGGCCTGGAGGGTGGTCTCTCCAACACTCTGGTTCCTATTCACAATATAGCAACACAACATAGCTCGCTGATACCTAAGCCAAGTTGGCTCCTCTTACCTTAATTACTGTTGCTGGCTGGCAGTCTGTGGGCTTGCTGGCTGCGGCTGGCAGGCTGTGGGCTTGCTGGCTACTGCCGGCAGGCTGTGGGCTTGCTGGCTACTGCCGGCAGGCTGTGGGCTTGCTGACTGCGGCTGGCAGGCTATGGCTTGCTGGCTGTAAGCCTGTGGCTTGCTGTAGGCCTGTGGGCTGGCTACTGGCCTGTGGGCTGGCTACTGGCCTGTGGGCTGGCTACTGGCCTGTGGGCTGGCTACTGGCCAGCCTGTGGGTTGGCTGGCTGGCTACTGGGGCACTTGTAGATTATTTAAAGAAATAATCCATGCACAATAACCACTACTGCTCCAGAGTAAGTAGTCAAACCGTTTAAGAACAGTTTGACAACTTACCTGGGGTCTGCTGGGATATGAGGCTGTAGTAGGGAATAGGAGCAGTGGTGCAATGTGTGTGAAAGGTTCAGTGTGTGTGTGGGGGTGTAGTGTGTGAATGTGTAGGGTGTGTGGGCAGTGTATGTGTGTGGCAATGTTAGTATGGGGGGCTGTGTATGGGGGTCTGTGTGTATATGGGTGGGCAGTGTATGTGTGTGTGTGAGGCAATGTGTGTAAATGTGTATGGTGTGTATGGGGGCAGTGTGTGAATGTGTATGGTGTGTGTGTGGGGGCAGTGTGTTTATGGGGCTAGAGTTCACTCTCACCACTGCGACCACCAGGAATCCATGGGGTTACAGTGTTGAGAGTGAACTCTAGCCCGTAGCTCCAGGGCTAGAGTTGACTCTCGCAAGAGCAGTAACGTTGCCATGGTAACCGCGGCAACGCTCTGTGCTCGCGCAAGAAGGACCCAGAGGAGCTGCAGGGTGAGCTCCCAGGTCCTCTCTTCCTCCCCTGCCCGCACGGTGCCTGCGGACAGGGGAGGGGGGGCATTCTTCCCTCTCTTTCTCCCCCAACTCTCTATTCCCCCTCTTTCTCCCCGTGTCTCATTCTTCCCTCTCTGTCTCCCCATCTCTCTATTCCCCGTGTCTCATTCTTCCCTCTCTGTCTCTCCCCCCTCCCCATCTCTCTATTTCCCCTGTGTCTCATTCTTCCCTCTCTGTCTCTTTCTCCCCCTCCCCATCTCTCTATTCCCCCTCTTTCTCCCTGTGTCTCATTCTTCCCTCTCTGTCTCCCCATCTCTCTATTCCCTGTGTCTCATTCTTCCCTCTCTGTCTCTTTCTCCCCCTCCCCATCTCTCTATTCCCCCTCTTTCTCCCCGTATCTCATTCTTCCCTCTCTGTCTCTGTCTCCCCCTGTGTCTCATTCTTCCCTCTCTTTCTCCCCATCTCTTTATTGCCCCCCCTTTCTCCCCCTCCCCATCTCTCTGTTCCCCCCTCTTTCTCCCTCTTCCCCATCT
>OW240914.1:232870664-232881538 GCA_933207985.1 Pelobates cultripes | reverse complement strand
TGGCCGACGAGGCGGACTGCCCCTTTGCGCCGGCCGTGTGTTGAAAGGGCTGCGCCTTCTGCGCCATCATCAGCTTCATCCAGAGAGGCAGGTCCATTTGATCCCACCTCATACCTGGATTAGCCGCCAGCTGTTGTCTGAACTGCTCGCCGTACCGCCACCAAGCCAACCCCCCATAGGTACAGTACACTTCCCAAATGCCGTCCAAGTAGCAAAACAGGGATGAGCATAACCCCGGCGATTTCTCGCCGAGCACGCTGGCCAGTACGCAAAACGCCCTCAACCAGTTACCAAAGGATTTCGGAATCCTACGATACCGCTTCCGTTTTTCTTCCTCCTCCTTCTTCTCATCCTTTTTATCATCCTCATTGAGGTCAATAAAGTCCTCCAAGGGGAGAAGGGAGAAGATCTCACAGAACTCACCCTTCCAGATTTTCTCCTTCATGTCCTGTTTCAGGTGAACCCCCAGCGGGCCCGCAAAGGAAACATACGCGTGCTGCCTAGCCGCGTCGGGAATACCCCCAGACAATTCTGCCCGTTCACTCCCAATCTCCGGGGACTCTGGCGTCACCCCAGCATCCCCGCCCGAGCTAGGCCCCGCGGAAACCCCAACACGAGAATCTGTGACCCCAGCCCCCGGAGCCCATACCTGACCAATGCCGCCCCCCATGTCACCCCCCGACCCCAATGAGTGGAGTAGTGCTTGAAGTGTGTTAACTAAAGCGCTGGAGTGTAGTGACCCGCAGGACTCACCGGCCAAGCCCCCCGACACCAGGGCGGCAGGGGCTGAGTTGTCGAGTGCCCGATGTCCAGGAAGAGCGACTTCCGTCGGAGCCTCGCCAACCGGGGAGCCAAACCGGTGCCTCGCCTGTGAAGAGAGGGAACGGCTCCGAAACCTGGAAAGAGGAGAAGAAGTCCTGGGTAGGGCATACTGAGCACCTGCCTCCCTCCCGTCACGACCCTGGGAGCGCCTGCCCAATGCCAAAACCTCCCTGGGACTACGACTCCTCCTGTCCCCACCCAGGGACCGTCCCTGCCGACCACACCCGGGGACAATTGCCCTGCCCTCCGCTGAGCTGCCTGACGTGGAGCGGTGCCGCCGGGACCTACCCACCCTCCCCCTGGACCCCAAGGTTCTAACCGGCGAAGGACTGCCACTGCTACACCCTGAACCAGACCCCCCCTACGGCTACGCACCCCCATCTGCCTACCCTCCAGGAGAGAACCCAACCCCCCACCTAAGCTGACTCCTTGCCTAACCGCTCCCTGAACCCCCTTCACCTTACAGGCAGCCTTAGCCCTACCATCCCCCTTACCAGGCCTACCCAACCCCCAGAACTTGAGTAATACCCTACCTACTATCCTGAAGAGCCTTACCATTTCCTTAGTACTACCTCAGCCCCTACCTCCCTATGGTACTCTCCTGCGGTCTCTTGTGCTCGCATCCCTGGTACTAGGGGATCTCTAGGAAGCGCGCCTGCCTCTACTGCTTCGGGCTCACCTTTTGCTGGAATCTCTGCAGCACTTTTTCCTCGCGGCCTCAGCCAAGCTCGCTGCCCCAGCGCTGCAGGTTCCCTTCCTAGTTCCGCCTCTGCTGCCTACCAGTTACGGGTGTGGAGTTTCTTCCTGGGCCGGTACTTCGCTCTTTATCTTTCCAGGCCGCCCGTTACCTTCCGGCCTGGGAGCGCGCCCTTGCCTCTGGATATTCGCCGCTGGTATTGGTTTTGTGTCGCTGCTGTGGGGAGGCGTGGGCTTTGGCTACGCGCGGCCGGGCTTGCTGCTACTGCATCGAATTACGGCGACTGGTAGGGATGCTTTACCGGTGCTCGCCTGGGCGTATTTTGGGGGCTCGCTTGACTGTTTGCTACCGCTAAGGGTTCTGCTTCGCTTCGCTAGGCTGGCCCTGCTGCCTGCAGCGAAGTTCAGCCTCTGATGCTTTACCGTATTACTGGATCTCTGTGCAAGCCGCCTATCGCCATGCTCTAATGCTCTCGTAGGGAGTATTAAAGAGAAATTCCTTACTAAGCTAAATTTGTGAATACAGAAGGGAATATGACGGGACCCAGGTAGGAAATTAGAAATGACTTTACCTAAAAGCTCTGCTCTCGCTATGTAAGTTTCGCTTCGCTGCATGCTAAGCTTCCTGCCTCGCCGTATGTAAGTTTCCGCTTCGCAAATTTTTTAAATGATCCTGGCGTTATGTGGAGCCGCTTCTGGCTCTGCTCTAAGGGAAGGTGCGCTGCATAGCTTCGCCATACGGCCGCCGGGATCACAGAAGCGGTCAGACCGGCCCCAGGTGCCGCGGCCCACCGGGAAATTTCCCGGTATCCCGGTGGGCCAGTCCGGCCCTGCTGCCGCCACGTGTTCGGTTATACGAACGGCAGCCACCCATTAGATCATTAGAGTTCTGTGGTTTCCCCAATGTTGCCAGTTG
Source organism: Pelobates cultripes (assembly GCA_933207985.1). NCBI lineage: Eukaryota > Metazoa > Chordata > Amphibia > Anura > Pelobatidae > Pelobates > Pelobates cultripes. The sequence continues at coordinate 232,879,104 of OW240914.1, read as the reverse complement.
TTAATTGGAGACACACGACTCTCTTGTGTGGTCTCCCATTTGGCATTTTATTCATTTCACAAACAATGTAGCCCAATCTTGTTCGGAAACCGGCATACGAATGTCCATAGTCTCTACAGGAAAAAGTAGACGAATGGACCCAGTCTTTTAGATGATGAAGTGGCTAGTTTTTCCACAATGCTCCCCCAGAACCACAAGCAAGCATACACAGTCTGATCCCAACGGATTGGCTTTCGGATGTCCGGAGGAGTACCCTCAGATCCCTTTTCAAGTTCAGTTTGTCTGGATAACCCGTCAGCGTTGCCATTTTGTTTTCCAGGGCGGTAGTGGATGGTAAAGTCAAAAGGCTGCAACACTAAACTCCAGCGAAGCAGCCTGGAATTGTCTCCGAACACCCTGTTTAGCCACACCAACGGGTTGTGATCTGTGAGTAAGGAAAAGGGTTGCCCATACAAATACAGCTGTAGCTTTTTAAGGGCCCACACTACGGCATTCTTTTTCGATGGTGGCGTAGCTGACTTCTCTGGGTAGGAGTTTTCTGCTTAAGTAAGCCACTGGATGATCACCGCCATCTGCTCCAACTTGGCTCAGCACTGCTCCCAATCCAAACATAGAAGCGTCTGTGTGGACAAGAAATTAAGTTGGATCAGGAGCAGCGAGTACAGGTGCATTAATCAGAGCTGCTTTCAATTGCTGGAATGCCTGTTTACACTCTGGGGCCCAGATTACTAGCTTAGGGAGGTTCTTACAGGTTAAATCGGTGAGGGGCTTGGCTAGGGTGCTGCAATCGGGTACAAATTTACGGTAGTACCCGGTGGTACCCAGGAAGGCTAGGACTTGGGTCTTAGTATGGGGGGTTGGCCATTTGGCTATGGCCTCTATTTTGGCGAGTTCAGGTTTCTGTTGGCAGCTCCCTACTCGGTGGCCCAGGTATTGGACCTCAGCCATCCCTATATGGCATTTGCTGGGTTTAAGGGTTAACCCTGCCTCCCTGATGCGGTCTAGTACGGCTCCTATGTGGGTCAAGTGTTCGGTCCAGGAGTGGCTGAAAATAACTATGTCATCTAAGTAGGCGCAAGCGTACTCCTGGAATCCATCCAATAGCCGATCCACCATTCTCTGAAAGTTAGCCGGGGCGGTTTTCATCCCGAATGGCATGACCTTAAACTGGTACAGGCCAAAGTGGGTGACAAACGCCGACTTGGGAATGGCTTCCTCGGCTAAGGGAATCTGCCAGTACCCCTTACAAAGATCTATTGTAGTGAGGTACTGGCCCCTGGCCATTTTATCCAGAAGCTCGTCTATCTGAGGCATAGGGTAAGCGTCAGATACGGCTTTGTCGTTGAGCCTCCTGTAGTCTATGCAGAAGCAGGTTGTCCCATCCTGCTTCGGCACCAGTACTACCGGGGAGAGTGTTGTATAACACCTAACTGCAACATTTTCTCAATCTCTTTGCGCATATTCTCCTTTACGGCTTCAGGTATGCGGTAAGGGGGGTTGGCGTAGAGGGGTTTGCCCAGGGGTTTTTACCCTGTGAGTAGCTAAGGGGGTGTACCCGGTAAGATTAGCGAATGTGGCCCCCTTATCCCTAATTAAATCTTGAGCGTGCGCCCGTTCCTGGGGACTCAGGCGCTCTCCTAACTGTACCTCTCCCAGGCACTCATTCTGGTCTCCCTTCTCTAGGAGGTCTGGGAGAGGTAAGTTATCAAAGTCCTCTGCGGCAGAGGCGCAAATGACGGCTACATTTGCTACGCGCTTGTAGTATGACTTCAGCATGTTCACATGGAGCATGCGTCTGCCACCTGCTCCAGCGCATGGGCCGATCACAAACATGGTATCACAGATTTGTTCTACCACCTTGTATGGGCCCTGCCAGGAGGCCTGCAGCTTGTCATTGTGGAATGGCCTTAGGATTAGCACCTTCTGCCCTATCTGAAAGCTGCGGTCCCTGGCCCCCCCATTATACGATCTGCGCTGTCGTTGTTGGGCCGCCTGGAGGTTGGTACGTACTGTCTGGGTTAATTTCTCCAGGTGCTCCCAAAACTCTAGCATGTATGGGACAATAGGGGTACCATTGGTGTTCATTTCTCCCTCCCAGTGTTCTCTGATGAGGTTTAAGGGACCTCTCACCCTTCTCCCGAACAGTAGTTCAAAGGGGGAGAACACGGTGGACTCCTGGGGGACTTCTCTATAAGCAAATAGCAGATGGGGTAAGAACCGTTCCCAGACATTTTGGGTGTCTATGAACGTACGGATCATCTGTTTCAGAGTTCCGTTGAAACGTTCACAGAGACCGCTGGACTGGGGGTGATATGCTGAATTTAAGATGGGTTTAAAACCGCATACTTTCCAGAGTTGGTGGGTGACCTCTACAGTGAATTGGGTGCCCCTATCTGAAATAATGTCCCGGGGAAATCTCATGCGGCAGAAGATTTGCATCAGGGCATCCGCTATGGTCTCTGCATGAACATTGGTCAGAACCACCACCTCCGGATACCTAGCGGCGTAATCCACTACGGTCAAGATTTATTTCTTCCCGGAGGGACTGGGTTTGGCTAAGGGTCCTATGAGGTCTACAGCCACTCTGCTAAATGGTTCCTCAATGATCGGGAGGGGATGGAGTTTCGCTTTATAGCGGTCTCCTCGCTTCCCTACTCTCTGGCAGGTATCACAAGTTCGGCAGTATTGCTTAATATCCTTTGAGATACCTGGCCAGAAGAAGTTTTGGGTTAGTCTATGTTTGGTTCGACTGACCCCTAGATGGCCTGACAGCGGTATGTCATGGGCTATGTGCAGCAAATCCTGCCTATATTTTCCGGGTACTATTAACTGTATAGTGGGCATTGGGATAGACCCGGCTACTATTTTTTCTGCGTAGCGGTATAACAGGCCTTTGTCTCAGGCATATCTCTCTCCCTCTAACCCAGCCTGGCTGTTTGCTATCCTGTCCTTATACACCTGTAAAGAGGGATCTAGTACTACCTAACTGCCAAATTCGAAGGGGGCATCCCAGGGGAGGGCAGATGGAGAAGGGGGTAGCTTGCTTACCTGAGCGCATGGATGGAGCCGCGGTGTGGGCCTGCTGTCGGGTGACAACTGGGTACGCTTCCTGTACTGTGGATTGGGGAACAAAGGCAGAAGTGAGCTCCCCCAAATCATTGCCCAATATGACATCCGCCGGCAAATCTTGGCATTAGCCCCACCTCAACGTTCCCAGATCCCACTCCCCAATTCAAATGCATCTTGGCAGTGGGTACTTTGTAAATTGCTCCCCCTGCCACTCGCACAGCTACACAATCTCCGGTGCGGGCTTCCTTTGGAATGAGGTGGTTCCGGACCAAGGTCAAAGTGGCCCCCGAATCACGTAGCCCTTGTACCTGTTTCCCCTCCAGGTGTACAATCTGGCGATGACTTTGCCGATTGTCCGAGGCTGCTTGGATGGGGTTGGCCTCATGTAGTACCTCTATGGATGTGTTCCTCTATGGATGTGGCTGAAGTGGGTCTCACCCTGGTAGCAATGTACTGCAGCCCGAGCACTGGGAGGTTGGACCTGATTGGACCAGGTTTGGCGGTTTTGGTTCCGTGGGCAGTTTGTTTGCACATGGCCCAACTGGTTGCTGGTGTGGCACCGTATACCAGGTTGGGGTGGATATCCTGGTGGGTATTGGTTAGGTGCCCCTCCTGGTCATGGCAGAGTCAAAGCCGCAGGAGCTGGAAGAGGTGCTGCAGGTCTGGAGAATAAGCGGGAGGTGGACGCTGGTATCGCCTTGCATCGTGGTGCTCGTCTGTCAGCTTGGCTGCGTCGTGTAGGGTAACGGGTTTTCGGTCCCTTACCCAGTCTTGCACATCTGGTGCCAGCCCCTTGAATTGTTCTTGTAGGACCAGTTGTAGCAGGTCCTCCAGGGTAGTGGCTTGTATCGCTTGTACCCATCGCATGGCAGCTAATCGGTGAGCCCATTCCGCATGCAAATCTTTTTCTTGCTTTTTGAGTTCCGGAATTTGCTGCGGTATGCCTCTGGGGTAATGGCATAGCGGGCTAGAATGGCCTGTGTAACGGACCATTTCTGCACACAAGGGGTTAAACCCGTTTAGGCGATCTTCCCCTTTTCAGATAGATGAGCAGCTACTGCAAGCACCAATCCCCCGAACTGCAAATCCAGGAATCTCCCAACTCCCGAACGGGAAACACACGAATGCTGGAAACAGCCAAACAGGAAAAACCATGCGAACAGCTTACACTCCTGGCCTGAAGCAGCATACAATCCAATTCCCCCAATAACGAAACAACACTTCGTTTTGAGGGGCAAGCAGAATCTTGTTTACTGGGGCTACCTGCCCGGCTTTTATGCAGGTCTCCCACCTGGTGGACACTCCCTTAGGGGACCAGATGGAAGACTGGGAGACAAAGGGTAAAAGGACCAATCACAGACTTACACATTTCAACAATCCCACAATGCATCACAATCCCTCCTCTCTGGCCCGGAGATAATTGGGAAATAATCCAATTATCTCCAAGGACAGAGGCAAAACTCCATTACACACATTTTCAGTAAAAAGACATAAAATTACATACGGTTACATTTATCACATAAAACATACACATTCTACATATCCCCAGATAGCTTAGATCTGAGCGCACACTATTACTGAATGGCGCTCAGATCACATACACACATACAGTTCAATTTCCAAAGTCTTTCCCATAGTCTTTCATTACACGAATAGGCTCCATGGCATGGCTATCTGGGGTGATAAACCTACCGAATGAACAGGCATTCGGTTACACTACCAAATGCAGGGGTAAGGGGGCTGGTGGCTCAGCGGTGTTCGCGCAAATAAGTGTCCAGTTCCATAGTTTGGGCGCTGAATACCGCTGGCCATTCAGGAGTTAAAATGGCCGCTGCCACGTGTTCGGCAAACGAACAAAGGCCACCCCGCGTTCGTCAATTAAGCTGCTGTTAACCGCAGCTTCAGGGCGGTCAATTGACGGCACACTCCAGTTCCCAGGTGGTTGATCGTTACGTACTTTGTTCGGTAGATTGAATCTACCGAACACCCCGGCAGAAAGGCACGAATAAGCCTTTCTGCAGGGAAAATAAAAGGTTTTAAATGCCGGGCCATAGTCTAAAGGGAGCAGACAAGCAACCAGGCTCCTCCAGTGGACAGTGGTGAGGCTGGTTCCGCCACAGCCTGTTTCACCTTACGTAGTCTCTGCTGTCCTCATCAGGAACTGCGAGGTACGCCTTTGCTGCACGGCCCGATAGTTTATTGGCAAGTAGGGCCAACCAGTCTTCTGGACTGACCTCATGCAGATGACACAGTCTTTCGAAGTACATTGTCTGTATAATTTTTAAACGCCTGGTAGGAAATTTTAATTTTTTCCCTGCATGATGCTGGATGCTGCTGGTGATCCTTCCCCGCCATCAATCTGTCCAATGTCTCAATGGGTCGTGTTTCTGGATAAAATTCTAATCTAATGAAATTTGGTTTCCTCCCTCTATGGTGGTGGTGCCGCATTATTTGCTCGGTCTCATTCCATCAATTTGGCAATAAAAGTAGCTTTCGCCTTGTTGCTAGCTATCTTACCCCTTGCTTCCAACAGTTCTTTTAATGTAGCTCGTTTCAGTGCGGCATAATTCGTCTCCATTCACCGTCCGTTTGTATAGCCGAACATATTCCCAAACTCCGGTTTTTATACGAATGGCTGTTTCAACGAACCACTGTTTTCCCTTCTCCATTCATATAAATAACTCCCAAACGTTGCTTTGCTGCGAAGCTTGAAGTCCGTCGCTTGCCACCAATTTTAGCGGAGTAGTAGAATAATCCACGATATCCCCACTGGTCGACATAATCCGCATACAAAATACAGGTAGCGTAAATACAATCCCTTTTTCCCAAGAACTGGACAACACACAGTTTGGGAGTCAACTGAGCTTTTATTGCACCACAGCTGGTTATATACAAATCCCCATGCAAGGGGTTTCCTTAATGGAATTCCAGGGGTTTTCCCCTGGTGGACTCTGTGGAAAATTTAACGTACAATAATATCTCCCATCATGCTTTTCTGTACTGGAGAGATAATTCCATAAGAGTACACCTTTAATGACATTATCTCTCCGTACAGAAAAGTATAGAATATAACATAAATATACATAACTTGAGAACTATGCATCTGAATTTCCTGAAAGACCCTTCATTGAATGGCTGGGATCTGAGTGGACAATCTGGTGAAATACCGCTCAGATCCGTTCTTTAGAATAGAAAAGCCATTCGAATGAAGTTATGGACCGGTCAGCCACGAGGTGCGAGCCCCAAAATAGTTCCAGGCAGTTGGCTGCTTTTACCAGTCTCCTTTCAGGAGTTCCTGTGAATGAACAATCGAATAGATATATGAATTTACTGGCTAATGGGGTATGAGAAGTTTGTGGGGTTTATGTCACCGAATGCCGCTCTCTTTCGATGAATGGATCTATCCATATCAATGGATGTCCAGCGGTGTTCGCGAGGTCGAGTAGCTGATTTTGGTTCCATGCGCTCGATGACCAAACACCGCTGGGCGTTTGTGAGCAAAGATGGCCGCCGCCACGTGTTTGGTTATACGAACGGTGGCCACCCATTAAATCATTAGAGTTCTGTGGTTTTCCCCAATGTTGCCAGTTGTTAATTGGAGACACACAACTCTCTTGTGTGGTCTCCCATTCGGCATTTTATTTGTTTCATTAACAATGTAGCCCAATCTTGTTCGTGAAACCGGTATACGAATGTCCATAGTCTTTTAGATGATGAAGTAGCTAGTTTTGCCACAGTAAACATATACTCCTCTCTTGACATCATCAATCATCATTGAGAAATAGTATTTCAAACCAATTTTCCTTTTTGAAAGGGTGGGTAATGTAGGGGCCACTTTTCAAGTCAGCCAGCTTAATATATACAATATAATAGGCCCATTTTTATCACACAAAGGAAGACCTTTCAATGAAATGCAATCCTTAACTCCTTTCTTCACTCAAAGTGGAGGACAATTTATGGTCAAGTCAGTCATCAAGTAAGTGTTCCCTATCTCTATCCCTTCTTGGAAAATTTGGGTGGCAAACTGGCCCATTTTTTCCATATTTGATCACATCAGATTCCTGGGTATCATACACAGATCTCAGGTTACCAAATTGAATTTAATTCCCAGCAATATAAAATATCTCTACCCAATGTTATCCATTTTACTAAAAGAACATCTACATTTTATAGATATAGAAGTTATCCCAAGGTTATGTAAGCAATATCTTCATTGTAAAAATGAGAGACACATGTTTCAGACTGGTCATAAACTTTAAATCTGTAAATCCATTTGTGAAATACAACCATTTAAAATTGGAGGTTTCATTTTCTCAAAGATTTATTAATACAAACCTATTGCTTAGTAATAATCAATTTAAAGGATGCTTACCTTACATTACCCATTCATTTGAATTCCCCAAAATATCTCCAGTTCTTCAGAATGGAGTGAAATGGCAATTCACCTGCCTTCCATTTGGACTTTCTTCAGTTCTTTGGTGTTTCACCAAGTTACTGAAACCAGTGTTATCGTTATTGAGAAGTCAAGGTATACACCTAATCCTTTGACAACATTCTTTTAAAGTCTTACAGTGTCTTATAATGCAACACCCAGTCTTTAGGGTTGCAAATTGTAAACCATTCAAAAGGAGATCAGAATGATTCTTCATAAGAGTTTAATATCCCTCAAATCCATAGCTCGTATAGTGATTCTTCCTTCCTCTACAATCCAAGCGATATTCCCTGTGCCATTTCATTTTTTACCTCTTTTAAAGATTGAAAGCAAAACATCTAAGAGAGGGTTTTAGATCCCTCCCAGATATAATTATAGAATCAGACGTGAGTCATCTAGGTTTGGGAGCTCCAAACCATGGTATAAAGGTAATGGCAGAAAACCTTCAGTGTCTGTCCAATACAATCACAGACTGGAATTCGAGATACAGCGATTAGAAACTAGAGCACTCAATATTTCAAAATATAATCATCTATGGGGACGCGATCAGGTAGACCTTTTTTGCTTCTCAACTAAATTGACAGTTACATCTTTTTTTTTTGTTGGTAACCTGATCAATGTACATGGCATTTGGAAAGTAATTATGCATTTCCACCATTCACAATGATTTCCTGGTTCTTTTGCAGACCAGTATTCTTAAATCGACTCTATCATTGATCACTCTATATTGGCCTGCACAAGCATGGTTCCCTCAAATTCCGAACCTGTTAATAGATATTCCCATTTTACTTCCATTATCTTTTTCTGGATCCATCTGGAAATTGCCATCCTCTAAGTTTAGCAAATCATCTCTCAGGCATTCAAGATATATACTTGAAATTTTTGACACAACTAGAGAGTTATTGGATGAAGCCTGTGCTCCAAGCAGTGGCGTACTAA
>OW240914.1:232853353-232865271 GCA_933207985.1 Pelobates cultripes | reverse complement strand
AACTACAATTGGTACTTTTAGATCGGTTCGAAATTTTATTCGAATTAATGAAATTCCGATCCCATCTGCAGCTGCATCTTGCAGCCGCTTAGTAGATAGCTCCCTAATTCCCATGGTATCAGAGAGATATCTACCAAAAGGCTGAAAGTCCAAGATTTTGGTTCCCCTCCCCTCCGCCTCAACCCATGAGCGGCGGGTGGGGGCCCTAAATTAAAATTGTCCTCCCCCTGGCCCCACCCATGAGCGCTTCTATTTTTAAATATTACAAGGAGGGAGCTACGAGCCGGTAGCTCCCTCCTTGTAATAAACTGAACAAACGAACACTGATGGTGTTTGTTTGTTCATCTGACATTTCTATTCATTCCTTCATCTTTCTGGTGAATGAATGAATATGCAAAATTCCTGTCCGATTTTCAGACAATAGCGAATGCCCAAGTGTTTAACTGGGCATGCGCTGGAATTTCACAGCGCTATCTAGTGTGGGCAGAGTTGGGAGTAGGGTTAAAAAAAAACTGGGTTCGGCCATGACAGTGCCGCTTTAATGTAAAACACAGTACTTTACAGTTAAATATATATTTTATGACCTATAATAATGATTTTTAAATGTAAAGAATGTGATTAGTATATTAACAGTGGGTTTTATGGGGGTAATCATGTTGTTGGGAAATTAGTATTTATAAGTTTATGACCTAGTGTTCCCCAGCCCCCACCCATGGGCAGGGGGTGTGGTCTCTAATCATATTTATACAATGGGGGTGGACATGCCATTGTCCACTTCCCCTGTAATTGCCATGGTCCACACCATACCCACTCACACCGCTGACCTCGTTTGAATGAACAAAGATGGCCGCCGCCACGTGTTAGTTTGCACAAACTGCGGCCACCCAGCGGTCGGCAATTTACCTATAGCAGGCTCCCAGCCTGGGAGGTAAATTGCCTGCACACTTCCACATCTGGGTGGTCCTATTGTACAGTATTTGGTCCAGTAAGCCCCATTTACTGAACCAAGTGGAAAATAGCCATGAATAAAGTACTTTAGCCAAGTCTGGGGACACAGGGGATACAGGTTTAAAGGGGCAGTGCCCCAAACAAGTCTGGAGACACAGTCTTAAAGTGGCATAGTCCCAATTTTCCCCATGTCCCAAAAATGTGCTTAAAGTCCAATGAAAGTCCAATTAAAGTCAATAAGCCCCAATAAGCTCTTTAAAGGGCAATACATCCCAGGGGCCATAGTCACATGGCAGGAGGCTGACAATCAGTCTTCTCCAATGCCCAGTGGTGAGGTCGGTTTGTCCACAGTCCCCTAGGCAGCTAACCACTCAACCTAAATTAAATTAGACCTACCTACCCCCTTAACCTAATAATAGTGAGGGTGAACCCATTACACTAATACCTGTAAAATTTAAAAATAACACTTACCATCTAAAGTCTTCTATCTTCAAAATCTTCTATTTCTCAGGCCCCAAAAAGGCCAGATTAAAATCCATAAAAAAGACCCGACACAATAAAATTAATTAGGTTCTCCCCATGGAGCCTCCCACATTGTGAGCTTGTATAGTGGTAAAAGCCCTTATGAAGGCTTGCTCATGTTATGCAAACTAAGTCAGAGTGTTCGTATTGGTTTAGTAAGCTGCCCCCACCCGTGCTTTGCCATAGGATGCCCTTATGAAGGCTTGCTCATGTTATGCAAACTAAGTCAGAGTGTTCGTATTGGTTTAGTAAGCTGCCCCCACCCATGCTTTGCCATAGGATGTCCCCCTGATTTGAAAATGTAATTTCCCCAACCGCTAGCCACAGGGAGGGGCAAAGGGTTGGAGAGTGGACTGAAATTTTTTTATTCAAAGTCGCCCACCTGATACAGCCAGACGGGCACTAGAGTATTTTTTACCAATGGCATAGGGTCTGTCTTGCAACTGGGAAGTTATGGGTGGGTAAAATGCTAGAAACATGGCCTCTCTTGTAGAATGGGTTCCAAAGATGGAGGTATCAATGCCAGCTAAACACATTATATATTTAACCCATATAGCTAAAGTAGAGGAAACTGGAAGAAAAAGCTTACGGTAAGAAATTATTAATTGAGAGGAAGGAGCACATTTTTTTGTGTTTTTGGATTAGTAAGCTTTAATGCAACAAATATTACAAGGAGATTGATGTTCTGGGAAATATGGATAAGAGAAGATTTTAGGTTTTCCTAATACTTCTATGAATATAAAATATTAGACTACTTCTTGATTAAAGCTCTATTTGATAAATCTAGGGTTCATACAGCTGATACTCTTTTGAACAAGATTAAATAAGTTAGCATAGTTAGTTTAAAAGACAATACCTTTAACATAATGCATCATAATCATCTCAAGAACTCAACAAAAAAAATTATTTATTGAGGTGGAATTGTATTTTGAAAGTGGAGGCCATTTGAGTCTGATACCTTTCACTAATTTATAGACCTGGGGATGTTCATCCACTGGAAGTCCATCAAGGAGAAAATGAAATGCCAATATGGCTGAACGATAAATGTTAATGATATGATAGGCCTTACCAAGATAAAACATATTACTTAAAAAATGTAGAACTAAGTTTACAGAGGAATGTACGGAATCCATACCCCATTCCATGCACCAAGTAAGCCAATGTCTCCAGGCTGATCTATAATTAGATCTGATACTTGGAGCACAGGCTTCATCCAATAACTCTCTAGTTGTGTCAAAAATTTCAAGTATATATCCTGAATGCCTGAGAGATGATTTGCTAAACTTAGAGGATGGCAATTTCCAGATGGATCCAGAAAAAGATAATGGAAGTAAAATGGGAATATCTATTAACAGGTTCGGAATTTGAGGGAACCATGCTTGTGCAGGCCAATATAGAGTGATCAATGATAGAGTCGATTTAAGAATACTGGTCTGCAAAAGAACCAGGAAATCATTGTGAATGGTGGAAATGCATAATTACTTTCCAAATGCCATGTACATTGATCAGGTTACCAAAAAAAAAAAAGATGTAACTGTCAATTTAGTTGAGAAGCAAAAAAGGTCTACCTGATCGCGTTCCCATAGATGATTATATTTTGAAATATTGAGTGCTCTAGTTTCTAATCGCTGTATCTCGAATTCCAGTCTGCGATTGTATTGGACAGACACTGAAGGTTTCTGCCATTACCTTTATGCCATGGTTTGGAGCTCCCAAACCCAGATGACTCACGTCTGATTCTATAATTATAGGGATCTAAAACCCTCTCTTAGATGTTTTGCTTTCAATCTTTAAAAGAGGTAAAAAATGAAATGGCACAGGGAATATCGCTTGGATTGTAGAGGAAGGAAGAATCACTATACGAGCTATGGATTTGAGGGATATTAAACTCTTATGAAGAATCATTCTGATCTCCTTTTGAATGGTTTACAATTTGCAACCCTAAAGACTGGGTGTTGCATTATAAGACACTGTAAGACTTTAAAAGAATGTTGTCAAAGGATTAGGTGTATACCTTGACTTCTCAATAACGATAACACTGGTTTCAGTAACTTGGTGAAACACCAAAGAACTGGAGAAAGTCCAAATGGAAGGCAGGTGAATTGCCATTTCACTCCATTCTGAAGAACTGGAGATATTTTGGGGAATTCAAATGAATGGGTAATGTAAGGAAAGCATCCTTTAGATTGATTATTACTAAGCAATAGGCTTGTATTAATAAATCTTTGAGAAAATGAAACCTCCAATTTTAAATGGTTGTATTTCACAAATGGATTTACAGATTTAAAGTTTATGACCAGTCTGAAACATGTGTCTCTCATTTTTACAATGAAGATATTGCTTACATAACCTTAGGATAACTTCTATATCTATAAAATGTAGATGTTCTTTTAGTAAAATGGATAACATTGGGTAGAGATATTTTATATTGCTGGGAATGAAATTCAATTTGGTAACCTGAGATCTGTGTATAATACCCAGGAATCTGATATGATCAAATATGGAAAAAATGGGCCAGTTTGCCACCCAAATTTTCCAAGAAGGGATAGAGATAGGGAACACTTACTTGATGACTGACTTGACCATAAATTGTCCTCCACTTTGAGTGAAGAAAGGAGTTAAGGATTGCATTTCATTGAAAGGTCTTCCTTTGTGTGATAAAAATGGGCCTATTATATTGTATATATTAAGCTGACTGACTTGAAAAGTGGCCCCTACATTAGCCACCCTTTCAAAAAAGAAAAATTGGGTTGAAATACTATTTCTCAATGATGATTGATGATGTCAAGAGAGGAGTATATGTTTAGTGTGGCAAAACTAGCTACTTCATCATCTATACCGGTTTCACGAACAAGAATGGGCTACATTGTTCATGAAACAAATAAAATGCCGAATGGGAGACCACACAAGAGAGTTGTGTGTCTCCAATTAACAACTAGCAACATTGGGGAAAACCACAGAACTCTAATGATTTAATGGGTGGCCACCGTTCGTATAACCAAACACGTGGCGGCGGCCATCTTTGCTCACGAACGCCCAGCGGTGTTTGGTCATCGAGCGCATGGAACCAAAATCAGCTACTCGACCTCGCGAACACCGCTGGACATCCATTGATATGGATAGATCCATTCGTCGAAAGAGAGCGCATTCGGTGACATAAACCCCACAAACTTCTCATACCCCATTAGCCAGTAAATTCATGTATCTATTCGATTGTTCATTCACAGGAACTCCTGAAAGGAGACCGGTAAAAGCAGCCAACTGCCTGGAACTATTTTGGGGCTCGCACCTCGTGGCTGACCGGTCCATAACTTCATTCGAATGGCTTTTCTATTCTAAAGAACGGATCTGAGCGGTATTTCACCAGATTGTGCACTCAGATCCCAGCCATTCAATGAAAGGTCTTTCAGGAAATTCAGATGCATAGTTCTCAAGTTATGTATATTTATGTTATATTCTATACTTTTCTGTACGGAGAGATAATGTCATTAAAGGTGTACTCTTATGGAATTATCTCTCCAGTACAGAAAAGCATGATGGGAGATATTATTGTACGTTAAATTTTCCACAGAGTCCACCAGGGGAAAACCCCTGGAATGCCATTAAGGAAACCCCTTGCATGGGGATTTGTATATAACCAGCTGTGGTGCAATAAAAGCTCAGTTGACTCCCAAACTGTGTGTTGTCCAGTTCTTGGGAAAAAGGGATTGTATTTACGCTACCTGTATTTTGTATGCGGATTATGTCAACCAGTGGGGATATCGTGGATTATACTACTACTCCGCTAAAATTGGTGGCAAGCGACGGACTTCAAGCTTCGCAGAAAAGCAACGTTCGGGAGTTATTTATATGAATGGAGAAGGGAAAACAGGGGTTCGTTGAAACAGCCATTCGTATAAAAACCGGAGTTTGGGAATATGTTCGGCTATACAAACGGACGGTGAATGGAGACGAATTATGCCGCACTGAAACGAGCTACATTAAAAGAACTGTTGGAAGCAAGGGGTAAGATAGCTAACAACAAGGCGAAAGCTACTTTTATTGCCAAATTGATGGAAGGAGACCGAGCAAATAATGCGGCACCACCACCATAGAGGGAGGAAACCAAATTTCATTAGATTAGAGTTTTATCCAGAAACACGACCCATTGAGACATTGGACAGATTGATGGCGGGGAAGGATCACCAGCAGCATCCAGCATCACGCAGGGAAAAAATAAAAATTTCCTACCAGGCGTTTAAAAATTATACAGACAATGAAGGGTACCTCCAGGACTTCGAAAGACTGTGTCATCTGCATGAGGTCAGTCCAGAAGACTGGTTGGCCCTACTTGCCAATAAACTATCGGGCCGTGCAGCAAAGGCGTACCTCGCAGTTCCTGATGAGGACAGCAGAGACTACGTAAGGTGAAACAGGCTGTGGCGGAACCAGCCTCACCACTGTCCACTGGAGGAGCCTGGTTGCTCGTCTGCTCCCTTTAGACTATGGCCCGGCATTTAAAACCTTTTATTTTCCCTGCAGAAAGGCTTATTCGTTCCTTTCTGCCGGGGTGTTCGGTAGATTCAATCTACCGAACAAAGTATGGAACGATCAACCACCTGGGAACTGGAGTGTGCCGTCAATTGACCGCCCTGAAGCTGCGGTTAAGGGAGTGTCCACCAGGTGGGAGACCTGCATAAAAGCCGGGCAGGTAGCCCCAGTAAACAAGATTCTGCTTGCCCCTCAAAACGAAGTGTTGTTTCGTTATTGGGGGAATTGGATTGTATGCTGCTTCAGACCGATTGCCAGGAGTGTAAGCTGTTCGCATGGTTTTTCCTGTTTGGCTGTTTCCATCATTCGTGTGTTTCCCGTTCGGGAGTTGGGAGATTCCTGGATTTGCAGTTCGGGGGATTGGTGCTTGCAGTAGCTGCTCATCTATCTGAAAAGGGGAAGATCGCCTAAACGGGTTTAACCCCTTGTGTGCAGAAATGGTCCGTTACACAGGCCATTCTAGCCCGCTATGCCATTACCCCAGAGGCATACCGACGCAAATTCCGGAGCGCAAAAAGCAAGAAAAAGATTTGCATGCGGAATGGGCTCACCGATTAGCTGCCATGCGATGGGTACAAGCGATACAAGCCACTACCCTGGAGGACCTGCTACAACTGGTCCTACAAGAACAATTCAAGGGGCTGGCACCAGATGTGCAAGACTGGGTAAGGGACCGAAAACCCGTTACCCTACACGACACAGCCAAGCTGACAGACAAGCACCACGATGCAAGGCGATACCAGCGTCCACCTCCCGCTTATTCTCCAGACCTGCAGCACCTCTTCCAGCTCCTGCGGCTTTGACTCTGCCATGACCAGGAGGGGCACCTAACCAATACCCGCCAAGATATCCACCCCAGCAACCAGTTGGGCCATGTGCAAACCAACTGCCCACGGAACCAAAACCGCCAAACCTGGTCCAATCAGGTCCAACCTCCCAGTGCTCGGGCTGCAGTACATTGCTACCAGGGTGAGACCCACTTCAGCCACATCCATAGAGGAACACATTCATAGAGGTACTACATGAGGCCAACCCCATCCAAGCAGCCTCGGACAATCGGCAAAGTCATCGCCAGATTGTACACCTGGAGGGGAAACAGGTACAAGGGCTACGTGATTCGGGGGCCACTGTGACCTTGGTCCGGAACCACCTCATTCCAAAGGAAGCCTGCACCGGAGATTGTGTAGCTGTGCGAGTGGCAGGGGGAGCAATTTACAAAGTACCCACTGCCAAGGTGCATTTGAATTGGGGAGTGGGATCTGGGGACGTTGAGGTGGGGCTAATGCCAAGATTTGCCGGCGGATGTCATATTGGGCAATGATTTGGGGGAGCTCACTTCTGCCTTTGTTCCCCAATCCACAGTACAGGAAGCGTACCTAGTTGTCACCCGACAGCAGGCCCGCACCGCGGCTCCATCCATGCACTCTGAGGCTCAGGTAAGCAATCTACCCCCTTCTCCATCTGCCCTCCCCTGGGCTGCCCCCTTCGAATTTGGCAGTTAGGTAGCACTAGATCCCTCTTTACAGGTGTATAAGGACAGGATAGCAAACAGCCAGGCTGGGTTAGAGGGAGAGAGATATGCAGAAAAAATAGTAGCCGGGTCTATCCCAATGCCTACTATACAGTTAATAGTACCCGGAAAATATAGGCAGGATTTGCTGCACATAGCCCATGACATACCGCTGTCAGGCCATCTAGGGGTCAGTCGAACCAAACATAGACTAACCCAAAACTTCTTCTGGCCAGGTATCTCAAAGGATATTAAGCAATACTGCCAAACTTGTGATACCTGCCAGAGAGTAGGGAAGCGAGGAGACCGCTATAAAGCGAAACTCCATCCCCTCCCGATCATTGAGGAACCATTTAGCAGAGTGGCTGTAGACCTCATAGGACCCTTAGCCAAACCCAGTCCCTCCGGGAAGAAGTAAATCTTGACCGTAGTGGATTACGCCGCTAGGTATCCGGAGGTGGTGGTTCTGACCAATGTTCATGCAGAGACCATAGCGGATGCCCTGATGCAAATCTTCTCCCGCATGGGATTTCCCCGGGACATTATTTCAGATAGGGGCACCCAATTCACTGTAGAGGTCACCCACCAACTCTGGAAAGTATGCGGTTTTAAACCCATCTTAAATTCAGCATATCACCCCCAGTCCAGCGGTCTCTGCGAACGTTTCAACGGAACTCTGAAACAGATGATCCGTACGTTCATAGACACCCAAAAGGTCTGGGAATGGTTCTTACCCCATCTGCTATTTGCTTATAGAGAAGTCCTCCTGGAGTCCACCGTGTTCTCCCCCTTTGAACTACTATTCGGGAGAAGGGTGAGAGGTCCCTTAAACCTCATCAGAGAACACTGGGAGGGAGAAATGAACACCAATGGTACCCCTATTGTCCCATACATGCTAGAGTTTTGGGAGCACCTGGAGAAATTAACCCAGACAGTATGTACCAACCTCCAGGCGGCCCAACAACGACAGCGCAGATCGTATAATGGGGGGGCCAGGGACCGCAGCTTTCAGATAGGGCAGAAGGTGCTAATCCTAAGGCCATTCCACAATGACAAGCTGCAGGCCTCCTGGCAGGGCCCATACAAGGTGGTAGAACAAATCTGTGATACCATGTTTGTGATCGGCCCATGCGCTGGAGCAGGTGGCAGACGCATGCTCCATGTGAACATGCTGAAGTCATACTTCATCATTTGCACCTCTGCCGCAGAGGACTTTGATAACTTACCTCTCCCAGACCTCCTAGAGAAGGGAGACCAGAATGAGTGCCTGGGAGAGGTACAGTTAGGAGAGCGCCTGAGTCCCCAGGAACGGGCGCAAGCTCAAGATTTAATTAGGGATAAGGGGGCCACATTCGCTAATCTTACCGGGTACACCCACTTAGCTACTCACAGGGTAAAAACCCCTGGGCAAACCCCTCTACGCCAACCCCCTTACCGCATACCTGAAGCCGTAAAGGAGAATATGCGCAAAGAGATTGAGAAAATGTTGCAGTTAGGTGTTATAGAACACTCTCCCCGGTAGTACTGGTGCCGAAGCAGGATGGGACAACCTGCTTCTGCATAGACTACAGGAGGCTCAACGACAAAGCCGTATCTGACGCTTACCCTATGCCTCAGATAGACGAGCTTCTGGATAAAATGGCCAGGGGCCAGTACCTCACTACAATAGATCTTTGTAAGGGGTACTGGCAGATTCCCTTAGCCGAGGAAGCCATTCCCAAGTCGGCGTTTGTCACCCACTTTGGCCTGTACCAGTTTAAGGTCATGCCATTCGGGATGAAAACCGCCCCGGCTAACTTTCAGAGAATGGTGGATCGGCTATTGGACGGATTCCAGGAGTACGCTTGCGCCTACTTAGATGACATAGTTATTTTCAGCCACTCCTGGACCGAACACTTGACCCACATAGGAGCCGTACTAGACCGCATCAGGGAGGCAGGGTTAACCCTTAAACCCAGCAAATGCCATATAAGGATGGCTGAGGTCCAATACCTGGGCCACTGAGTAGGGAGCTGCCAACAGAAACCTGAACTCGCCAAAATAGAGGCCATAGCCAAATGGCCAACCCCCCATACTAAGACCCAAGTCCTAGCCTTCCTGGGTACCACCGGGTACTACCGTAAATTTGTACCCGATTGCAGCACCCTAGCCAAGCCCCTCACCGATTTAACCTGTAAGCTAGTAATCTGGGCCCCAGAGTGTGAACAGGCATTCCAGCAATTGAAAGCAGCTCTGATTAATGCACCTGTACTCGCTGCTCCTGATCCAACTAAATTTCTTGTCCACACAGACGCTTCTATGTTTGGATTGGGAGCAGTGCTGAGCCAAGTTGGAGCAGATGGCGGTGATCATCCAGTGGCTTACTTAAGCAGAAAACTCCTACCCAGAGAAGTCAGCTACGCCGCCATCGAAAAAGAATGCCGTAGTGTGGGCCCTTAAAAAGCTACAGCTGTATTTGTATGGGCAACCCTTTTCCTTACTCACAGATCACAACCCGTTGGTGTGGCTAAACAGGGTGTTCGGAGACAATGCCAGGCTGCTTCGCTGGAGTTTAGTGTTGCAGCCTTTTGACTTTACCATCCACTACCGCCCTGGAAAACAAAATGGCAACGCCGACGGGTTATCCAGACAAACTGAACTTGAAAAGGGATTTGAGGGTACTCCTCCGGACATCCGAAAGCCAATCTGTTGGGATCAGACTGTGTATGCTTGCTTGTGGTTCTGGGGGAGCATTGTGGAAAAACTAGCCACTTCATCATCTAAAAGACTGGGTCCATTCGTCTACTTTTTCCTGTAGAGACTATGGACATTCGTATGCCGGTTTCCAAACAAGATTGGGCTACATTGTTTGTGAAATGAATAAAATGCCAAATGGGAGATCTTGATAAAGACCCCAGGAGGGTCGAAACGTCGATTTTTTTTGTACTTTTCACAGGACATGTATTATTTTATAATACAGTAAAGACTATTTGTTCCACCTAGAAGTAGTCCTAGTGTGCTCCCTTTACTCTTTATTATATATATGTATATATATATATATGTGTTATTTGTATGGGGGTCATTGCCTTTTATATGTTAACTGAAGGAATAGGATGCAAGGGCGGAGTATGGGGGGCAATGACCCATGTTTTACTTGTTAAGTTATTATTATTATTATTATTATTATTATTATTATTATTGTTATTATTATTATTTGGTTAATAAAGCTGTGGACAAAATTTCCCATATTCCCTAGTGTCTCTGCATTATTGGGTTAGGATATGTGGTTGGTTGTCCTGGATTCCGACTGCCCAAATGCTTAGACATTTATTCTGTTTTAGGTCAAATGTTCTTGGGCTTAAAGTTTTTTGCTTGACACATTATTTAGTGGTTTTCTGAGTCAATTCTCAAATATTGGGGAAAAGGCATCCATTTTCCATATTTGGGGTGCTTAATTTGGTCTGGGTTTCCCTTTACCATCAAAAATAATTGACTTCTCATCAGCAGAGTTATCATCTGAATTTATTTCAAAATCAGGATCATCATAATCACTGTATTATGCAGTGTCAACATGTGAGGGCTCATAATCTGAGTCGGAATCAGAAAAAGGCTCACTAGAGGATGTTTCAAAGCAATTTGGCTATTCCTTTTTTGAGCTTCTTATCCCCACGTGCTTCCTCGTGGGTAGAGGGTCTCTGGTGCGTTTTAAAGTCTCATCTATTTTCATTACATAGATAACGCATTTTATCTGATATTTCTTGGTTCTTGAATAACTTTTATGTCATTTAAGGGTGTAGGTTTGCACGGAATCCGGAAATGAATCCAGAATCACAGAAAGGATTGCTTGCATTTCTGGGTGTCCATCCCAGAATTCCCTAGTCCTCTAGCCAGTTGCCCTTCTGATTCCTCTGCTGATCAAAAAAGGTCAGAGGGAGTTGTTGGGTTTTTAGATCTCTCAACCTGAGAATTGGATAATATGTATATATAAATAAGATGGCGCATACAACTTAACAAATCATGCAGTTCTCAAGGCAATTGCAGCAATACGTGCAACGTGAAACTCTGGTAATGAGGTTTAAATACAATAAAAAACAAAAGTCCTGGTGTGCAAACTTCACAAGAATCACCCTTAGTGTATGTAACACAACCCACTTATGTATTAAAGCTATTATTTAAAAATAACTTTTTAATAGATAATCTCCTTCCATATTTCATTAGGTCTATATAAGCCGAAAAAGAATTAAAGTGCCTCAAAGGTGCAAATTTAAAGCCTTTATTTAAGACTTTATTCTCATTTTCTTAAGGTGGTATGCAGAGATATTAATCGCTATAGGGATCACCGGTTGTATCTTTTCTCTTTTCTTTTCCTCCTCCAAATCCTTGAAACGTATTCTTCTTGTTCTTTTTATTGGAAAATCCTCCTTCCTTG
>OW240914.1:232840957-232853253 GCA_933207985.1 Pelobates cultripes | reverse complement strand
TACTGAAATCTAGGTAACCAGTGTCTACTGCACCACCCTGATCTATTATTTTAGTAACCAAATCAAAAAAATCAATAAGATTAGTTTGGCATGATCTCCCTGAAGTAAACCCATGTTGTCTCTGATCTTGAAATCCATGTGTTTTTAGATGTTCAACAATCCTATCCTTTAAAATGGTTTCCATTACTTTCCCCACTACTGAAGTAAGGCTTTCTGGCCTATAGTTGCCCGACTCCTCACTACTACCTTTCTTGTGAATGGGCACAACATTCGCTAATTTCCAATCTTCTGGGACTACTCCTGTTAACAATGATTGGTTAAATAAATCTGTTAATGGTTTTGCTAGTACACCACAAAGCTCTTTTAATTTACTTTGGGTGTATTCCATCAGGTCCCATTGACTTATTTGTCTTTACTTTTGACAGTTGAAATAGAACCTATTCCTCTGTAAACTCACATGTAACAAATGACTCATTTGTCCTTTTTCCTAACTGAGGCCCATTTCCTTCATTTTCATCTGTAAATACTGAACAAAAATATTAATTGAGGCAGTCATCTAGACCTTTATCCTCTTCTACAAACCTTCCTTCTTTTGTTTTTAATCTAACTAATCCTTGTTGTACTTTCCTTTTCTCATTTATGATGTTTTGTCCCCTTTTTTTTACTGACTGTGCTATGTTCTCTTCTGTGTGTGATTTGGAAGCTCTTATAACTTGCTTAGCCTCTTTCTGCCTAATCTTATAGATCATTCTGTCTTCCTCACTCTGGGTTTTTTTATAATTACTAAATGCTAACTTTTAGTTTTTTACTATTTTGACCACATCTGTGGAGTACCATAGTGGTTTCTTGAATTTTTTGCTTTTACTGACAAGCCTAATGCAATTTTATGTTGCCTTCAGCAGTGCAACTTTTAAATAATCCCATTTCTCTTGGACTCCATTTAAATTGATCCAGTCTGATAAGGACTCATTTACACATATTCTAGTTTTAGAAAAGTTTGTTTTTCTAAAGTCTAAAACTGCCCCTGTCTTTTCTATATAAAGAGTACCCTGGTATTGATATGTCCCAGTCATTTTTCTCATTATACCATGTCTCCTTAACAGCGACTAAATTTACATTATCAGATGCCATTATTGCCACAAGTTCATGGATCTTATTCCCTAAGCTGCGAGCATTTGTAGACATGACTCTAAGCTTATCATTATTTAACACACTTGCTACAGGAACCTTCTGTCCTTGTTTTGAGGGGCAATTGGATTGATGTTTTATCACCCTTTTGCCCCCCTCCTAGTTTTAATACATCATAGCAAAACCTCTGAACTGCTCACTGAGAACATTTGTTCCCTTTTGAGAAAGATGCGAACCACCCATTTTGTACAGTTTATTTCCATTCCAAACAGAGCTACCATGAGAAATAAAGCCAAATCCTTGCTCGTGAACCATTCACCAAGCCACAAGTTAAAGCCCCTAATACGCATCCGCCTGTCGTTCTGAGTGTTATGCACAGGCAGAACTTCAGGGAATGACAGTGTGGAATCAACCTGCCGTATATCATTGGCAAAAACACTAAAAACTTCCTTTACCTCTAAAACCTCATTGCAAGCCAAGTCATTTGTCCCTGGATGGACAAGTACATCCAATTCCCCTTCCTGCTTTGCTGGCTTAACAATATTACAAATACGTCTCCTGTCTCTATGAGCAGTAGCTCCGGGAAGACATCTCACAAGACCACCATTGTCCATCTCCACACCTCTTATGATATCCCCCAACAACAACAGCTTTCTATTAGGCCTTACCATAGTCTCCAAGCCTGTCTTCACAACATCACTACACTTGGTGCCTGAACCTGTCTCCACAACACCACTACCTTCAGTACCTGAGCCTGTCTCCACAACACCACTACCCTCAGTGCCTGAGCCTGTCTCTACAACACCACTACCCTCAGTGCCTGAGCCTGTCTCTACAACACCACTACCCTCAGTGCCTGAGCCTGTTTCCACAACACCACTACCCTCAATGCCTGAGCCTGTCTCCACAACACCACTAACCTCAGTACCTAAGCCTGTCTCCATAACACCATTACACTCTGAAAGTGCAGAAAATGAATTATGTAGAGCAACAGACTGTGCAATATGCCTTTTATTCACAACTCTAAGTCTACCAGATCCTACAGTAATCCATCTGCCATTCATAGTACGTCTCTGCGGCAGTGGCTTTACAGCATTTCCAGCCTGAGTTTGTTTACCAGATAATTTACAAATCTCAGACTTCAAAAATACAATCTCCTGCCGCAATATAGAGAACTGACTACAGACTAGACAGCTTCCAAATCTCCAAAAAGTGGAACGTGAAAAAAAATGCATAACAACTATTACACTGAGCTAAGTCAGTCATTTTAATGAGGTGAATAATTTAAACCAAACAAATCTTTTAAAAAAATTTCCTCCTGAATACCTCAGTTTACCTCCAGTTTATCTCCAGAATATCTCCAATCACACACTTAGAAGCAGCACTCTCCAGAATATCTCAGCACACACTTTAAAGTAGTACTCTCCAGAACATCTCCAATCACACACTTAGAAGCAGCACTCTCCAAAATATCTCAGAACACACTTTAAAGCAGCACTCTCTAGAATGTCTCCAATCCCACACTTAGAATCAGCATGTAGATGTAGCAACCAAGTAATTAATGACCACAACCCTTATATAGCTCCTAAAAGCACCACCCACTAGGAATGTTTAACACCTGGGTAGGCCTATGCTTATTTGCAAACAATAGCTAATTAACCAACAATTAATAGCAAGCACCAAGCTAATCAAATGAAATGCCTTACCAATTACCAACAGGAAATCAAACCTTATACAATCAGTAACTTTTTCCTAAAGATGAATCTTACCTTAGACAGTTGAAAATTCTGTAAACCTCTCCAGAATATCTCCAACTTCACACTTAGAAGCAGCACTTAGAAGCAGCTGCCAAGCTCATCTAGTTTATGAAATGGTGAAAAGAACAGAAACTGTATATAAACACTTATAAAACATCATGTAATACATACGCACTGAGCTCAATAAAATGAGGTGTTTGAAGACAGAATAAAAATGGGAACAGAGGCCTCTAGAATGCCACAGTGGCTGAACAGGCTAGCGGCCCTGATGGACATACATAATACATAGGAAAAGACAGGAGATATAAGACATATGTTAAAAAGACCTACACCTAGAATTCTTAGGAGGATGATAAATACGTATGCATACACAACTGACATGGAAGATTAGGGTTGAAAGCAACAGGAAATGCTAGAATAATGCTAGAATAGCTCAGTAATATTAGCCTCAGATATAAAACGTCATTGCTTAAACTGGACATGACTGAATGATGTTCCTAATGAATGTAGACCATACAAAGAAAGTCTGGGTGGTGCTAGAAAGTGAGGGAATGCAAAAGCAGCAGACGAGAACTGCAGGTTTATCTAGCTTTTTTAGATTATACCCCAATGAAAATTACAGAATTAAATGCATGCAGGCTGTCCCTTGGGGCATATCTACTAAACAGTAAATTGCTGAACAATGTTGGCCCAATGAGTACCTAAATACACAGAGACAAACATTAAAATGTAGGGTGACTAACTGAAATAGTGGACAGGAGAGTCAGCGCTAACGAATCCTAAGAGGAAAAGGCAGCAATCCCAAACAAGGACTCCCTCACGTGTCCTTGAAAATACTTGGAGAGATAGCAGCCCCATCCTTTTGTTTTTTGACTAACTGAAATGCATATGATACAGTTTTAAGATGATTTAAGACATTTAGAAGATATTCCCCTTTACAGAAAATAAGGAATTTTACATTTATGTGCACAGAGAATGTATATACAAGTTCATATTTTATTTCCTTTACCACATGTATAGGCCCAAGATTGGGTGTGACATAAATTTAGACAGTCAGTTGCAACACCTAGCCACATAATTACTAAACAATGAAGGCTCAAAAAGTGCATGAATACCCAGGACAGACAAAGAAAACTTAAAGATGTAGAGTGAAACATTAACTTGCAGGGTGACTAACTAAATTGCATATGATAAAAGTCGGCATAGGCGTGCGCACACCCTAATCCCCGCGTTAAGCGCTATGTGCCTCCCGTCGTGGGCCGGTGAGGGAGATCAAAGATCTCCCTCACCAACCCACAGGCAGGGAGGAAGGCAGGAGAGGACCCGGGGAGCTCTTGCCAGCAGCTCCGCCGGGTTCCTCTCATGCGGTCGGAGCAAACGCTCAGATCTCGCGAGAGTGAACTCTAGCCCCGCAGGGGGCTAGAGTTCACTCTCCACTGGACCACCAAAAAGGCAGGAGCACGGTCCCCCCTCCCTACATAAGGTAAGAAGGGAGGGGGGCTATTAACTAAACGGCCCCCATACATTACACACAAACATCACCCTTACACACACAGCACACACACACACTAACAGCACCCTCACACTAACAACACCCTTACACACACAGCACCCTCACACATACACACACAGCACACACTAACAGCACCCTTACACACACAGCACCCTTACACACACAGCACCCGTAAACATACAGCACCCTTACACACACAGCACCCTTACACATACACACAGTAACATCACCCTCACACACACAGCACCCTTACACACACAGCATCCTCACCCGCACACACTAACAGCACCCTTACACACACAGCACCCTCACACACACACACTAACAGCACCCTTACACATACACAGCACACACTAACAGCACCCTTACACACACAGCACCCTTACACACACAGCACCCGTAAACATACAGCACCCTTACACACACAGCACCCTTACACATACACACAGTAACATCACCCTCACACACACAGCACCCTTACACACACAGCATCCTCACCCGCACACACTAACAGCACCCTTACACACACAGCACCCTCACACACACACACTAACAGCACCCTTACACATACACAGCACACACTAACAGCACCCTTACACACACAGCACCTTCACACACACACAGCGCCTTCACACACACAGCGCACACACACACACAGTGCCCGCACACACACAGCGCCTTCACACACAGCATCTGCACACACACAGCTCCTACACACAGCACCCTCACCCACACAGCAGTGTGTGTGTGTGTGTGTGTGTGTATGTATGTGTATGTGTATGTGTATATATGTGTATATATATAAATAATATATATACATATATATGCAGCGTGTGTGTTTCTGCTTTATGGTGTACATACAATAGGCTGCGCACGCCTATGAAAGCCGATATTATTATTTTATTATTTACATAGCGTCATCAGATTCCATAGCGCTGTACAAAGGGTGAACTAACAGACATTTAATTGTAACCAGACAACTCGACATACAAGAACAGAGAGGTGGAAGGCCCTGCTCAATTAGCTTACATTCTAGAGGGAGTGGGGTATAGTGACACAAAGGGTAAAAGTAGGGGTACAAAGTAAGTTGTTAGAAAAGTATTCGCTGAGGGCTTAATAGGTAATTTTTAAAAGTTGCAGGAGAGGAGTCATGGAGGGTGGGGGATGAAAACCTGCTAACATTTTAATTGATATGCTTTCTTGAAAAAGAGAGTTTTCAATGATTGTTTGAATGAGTGGAGACTGGGTGAAATTCTTACGGAGGAGGAAAGGGAGTTCCACAGAAGAGGTGCAGCCCTGGAAATGTCTTGGAGGTGAGCGTTATAGGTGGGAGTACGGACAGAGGATATACGTAGGTCTTTGGCAGAGCGTAGGGGCCTTGACGGGACATACTTGTGTATTAGGGAGGATAGGTAGGTTGGAGCAGCATTATGTAGGGACTTGTAAGCAAGCACCAGAATTTTAAATTGAGCCCTATATCTAACTGGGAGCCAATGCAGGGACTGACAGAGTGGGGAGGCGTGGGAGGTGCGAGCGGACAGGAAAATAAGCCTTGCCGCTGCATTTATTAAAGATTGCAATGGTGCAATGTGGGAACACGTAAGACCACTGAGAAGAGTGTTGCAGTAGTCCAGGCGAGAGAGAACAAGAGCATAGACCAGCACCTTAGCCGCATCCAGGGTTAAATGGGGCAAATGCGCACTCTGTTTTTGAGATGGAAGTGACAGGATTTGGTGATCGATTGGACATGAGGGGTGAAGGAAAGGTTGGAGTAAAAAATAACACCCAGGCAGCGAGCCTTCGAGGTAGAGGTGATGGTAGCACCATTGACTTGGAGGGAGACAGACATGGGAGTAGTAACACTTGAGGGAGGAAAGATCAGAAGTTCTGTTTTGGACAGGTTGAGCAGCCATCCATTTGGAAATCGAAGAGAGGCAGTCAGAGACACGAGTCCAGATGGGCAGAGAGAGAGATCAGGAGAGGACAGGTAGATTTGCGTGTCATCAGCATAGAAAGGATAGTGGAAGCCAAACGAGCTGATGCGTTTATCAAGGGAGGCAGTGTAAATAGAGAACAGTAGGGAACCAAGGACAGAAGCTTGGGGGACGCCGACAGAGAGTGGTTGGGGGGAAGAGGCAGAGTCAGAGAAAGAACCACTGAAAGAGCGCTGGGAGAGTTAGGAGGAGCACCAGGAGAGAGCAGTATCCCGTAGACCAAAATTACGGATTATGCGAAGAAGCTGTTGATGATCAACAGTGTCAAAGGCAGCAGAAAGATCAAGGAGAATTAAGATAGAGTAATGGGCGCGAGATTTAGCAGTAATTAAATCGTTGGATACTTTGGTCACAGCTGTTTTGACAGAATGACCAGTGCGGAATCCAGACTGAAGGGGGTCAAGCAGAGAGTTGGTTTCGAGAAAGTCAGTCAGTCTGGTGTACACAACTCTCTCGAGGATCTTGGAGGCAAATGGCAGTAGCGAAATAGGGCAGTAGTTGGATGGGGAGTTGGGGTCAAGGCTGGGCTTTTTCAGAATTGGGGTTACAGTTGCATGTTTGAAGGGTGAGGGAAATGTGCCAGAGGAAAGGGAGAGATTGAAAATTTTTGTGAGGGGAAGAGCAAAAGTGGGATGAGATATGAAGGCATGTGAAGGAACAGGTGGTCGGGCAGGAGGGAGGACCGGAGCAGAGAAGAAATCTCTTCTGCTGTAGCAGGTGCGAATGAGTGTAGAGTGGGGTTGGGTGATGTAATGGTAGAGGAAGGAGAGAAAGTAGCGATCTCCTCTCTGATTGTAGAGATCTCAGTGAAGTGAGATGCAAAGTTTGTGGCGGACAAGGTGGTAGAAGGAGGGGGAGTGAAAGGGCGAAGAAGAACATCAAAAGTGTGAAATAGGTGTTTGGGTTGATGGGACAGTGTACTTATGAGGGTATTAAAGTAGTGTACTTTTGCAGTGGAGAGAGCCAGGGTGTAGGAGCGCAGCATAAATTTATAGTGGAGGAAGTCAGATGCAAAGTGAGACTTTGTCCAGCAGCGTTCAGCAGTTCTAGAACATTTTTGGAGATGACGGGTCAGCTTGGTGTGCCAGGGTTGTAATTGGGGGCGCTTGCTGCGTTTAATTGTAGGAGGTGGCATGATGTTGAGTTGAGAGGAGAGAGTTGAGTTGTAAAGTGAGGTAGCCGGGGTTGGGCAAGTTAGATTTGAGATGGGTAAAAGGAGAGTATTGAGTATTGTGTAGAAATGCTGGAGATCAAGGCAGTTGAGGTTTCTGCGAGATTGGAGAGTTGAGGGTGGTGAAATTTTAGTACAGGGTATGCTGATGTCGAATGATAGTAGACGGTGGTCAGACAAAGGAAATGGAACAGTGGAGAGATTAGAGGTGGTACAGAGATTGGTGAAGATGAGGTCAAGATTGTTTCCTGCTGTATGAGTTGCTGAAGTAGACAACTGCGTGAGGCCAAAGGAGGAGGTTACAGAGAGCAGACGGGAGGCATCAGGGCAGTTGAGGTTGTTGATTAGGATGTTAAAATCCCCAAGTATGAGGGAGTGCTAGAGTAGAGAAAGTGGGGTAGCCATGAAGAAAAATGTTCGATGAATAGCCTAGGATGACTGGGGAGGGGAGGGGGGTGATAAATGATGGCAATTCTTAAAGCAGTGGGCTTTAAAAGGCAGACAGTGTGAACTTCAAAGGAAGTAAAGGAAAGGGCAGGGGCAGGGAGGATAGGTTGAAAGGTACATTGAAGGGAGAGAAGGATGCCTACACCGCCTCCTTTACAGTTGAGTCTGGGAGTGTGGAGAATTGTAGTCCACCGAAACATAAAGAAGCGGGAGTAGAAGTATCAGAGGAGGACAACCAGGTCTCAGTGATTTCCAATATTGTGAGTGAGTTAGAGATGACAAGGTCGTGTATAGCTGTTGATTTAATATTACTACAGATTGAACGGGCGTTCCAGAGTGCAAACTGAATGTTGGTAAAAGAGGATGAACTGCAGGGTATGTGGATGAGGTTTGGGTGGTTTCTGGTTGTCTTAGTGTGAACAGATGATGTGAAGGGCCCCGGGTTGGGTGAGACATCACCAGCTGCTAGAAGTAGGAGGAGAGATAGTGACAGAAGGTGTGAGTGGGTTTTGTATGAGTGGGGTCTAGGATGGCATTGAGTTAGAGCAGGAGAAAGAGAATAGAGAAATGAGTGCAAGGCTTGAGATGAGAGAAGGGTGGAGTGAAGCAGAGAGGGATTAATGTTAATGTAATTGTGTTGTTGAGGGAAGTGGGTATAAGGAGATAGATATGGCCTAGTGTGGGCCAAATACAGTAAGCAGAATGAGACATCGCTGCCGAATACAGTAAGCATGCTATGAACGATTGAAATAGGCTGTATTTGCTTTACTAGTAAAATTTGCAATATCCGAATTGCTGAACAAACAAACTTACTGTTTTGTTGAAAAAACAATAGTTATAGAAGCTGGGGCTGGGCTTGATGCGGCAGTGCCCCATGAGCTTCTAGTGAGGCGGCTGTTTACTAGAGTGAGGTAAAACAAATACTTGTGTGGGCCACACTAGGCCAAGACCAGCTTGTTTGGAGTTTAGGCAGTTTGTGTTGATGACCTTTGAACTGGAAGTAGATGGTTCTGTACTGAACCAGACAGTCTTATCAGCCTGCAGCTCGTCAGACCAATTACAGTAGGGTAGGGAAGGGTACAGTCCCTTTTAAATGTCCATAAGCCCCTCCCACAACTTCAGGCCAAGCCTTCCAATATATATTATTTCATTCTAACTGTATTTTGATATGAATATATACATATATGTATATATCAAAATACAGTTAGAATGAAATTATATATATATATATATATATATATCTACATATATGTAAATAAATAAAAATATAAATATACACATATACATAATTACATAAATAATTTCATAAATATACACATAGACTTCAAATATATAAATATGTATATATATTTAATTTTACGTGCATATTTATGTAATACTTTGACATAATTAAGTAATTTTATTGCTTACAATTTAAGGGACGTGCCTGACAATCCAGGCAGAAAGTCCTAAAAATAAAATTTGCTTGCACTATATTTAACCCTGTAACTTTCCAAGACAACCTAAAACCTATACATGTGGGGTACTCTTTTACTCGGGAGACTTCTCTGAATACAAATATTAGTGTTTCAAAACAGTAAAACGTATCACAATGATGATATTGTCAGTGAAATTTTTTTTGCATTTTTCACACACACAAACAGCACTGTTGTGATACATTTTACTATATTGAAACACTAATATTTGTAATCAGCGCAATCTTACGAGTATAACAGTATCCCCCCTGTACAGGTTTTATAGTGTTTTTGAAAGTTACATGGTCAAATATAAGGCTTACATTTCCGTTTTTTCACATTGAAATTTGCCAGATTGGTTATGGTGCTTTTGAGAGCATATAGTAGCCCAGGAATGAGAATTACTCCCATGATGGCATACCATTTGCAAAAGAAAATGACCCAAGGTATTGCAAATGGGGTATGTTCAGTCTTTTTTAGTAGCCACTTAGTTACAAACTCTGACCAAAGTTAGCAGTTATATTTGTTTTTTGCATTTTTAAATCACAAACAAATATAAACGCTAACTTTGGCCAGTGTTTGTGACTGTGCGGATACTAAAAAAGACTGAACATACCCCATATTGAATAACCTGGGTTGTCTTCTTTTTCAAATGGTATGTCATCATGGGGGTAATTCTCATTCCTGGGCTATGACACAGTCTCAAAGGCAACATAACTAGCCTGGCAAATTTCCATCTGTGTAAACTGAAAAATAAAATGTGCTTTATTTGACCCTGTAGCTTTCCAAAACACCATAAAGCCTGTACATGAGGGGTACTTTTGTACTTGTGAGACTTTGCTGAATACAAATATGTGCATTTTATTGCAGTTAAGCTAACAGTATGATGACATTCGTAGTAACAATGCCACACAGAACTAGAACAATTTAAAACAATAATAATTGATCACACTTTTTTAAGATTTTATTCATAATTAATTATGTTTCATATATGAATAGTTCATATGAAATGAAAGCCCTGTTTCTCCTGAACAAAATTATATATAATAAGGGTGGGTGCGTGCACTTAATATGAAAAGGTGAATTACGGTTGAACAGACATTTAGCGTACATTCCAGTTTTTGTTTACATTTTGTTTTGATCACAACGTGTACAACTGGCTCGGTCCTTAAGGTGTTAAATACATTTTTCAAACACAGGCACACACACAAACAAATTTCAAGATACACATTCAGTCACACAAAGATACACTGTTTCATACAAGGACACATAAAAATACATACATATTTCAAGAGAGGGGATCCAACGTTACTGCTTTCCCTGTTCTCTCAAGTAGATGGAGCCGATGACTAAACACTGACTCAATCCTGATCCTACTCAGCGGGCCGTACAAAAAACAAAACACAGTGTCAGGATGAGACCTCACAGGCACGACTTACTTATTGCATTGCTATAAGAAAGGCCTATAGTATTTAGTGAATATAATTTATTTGATGAAAATCTTCTCCTTTAGTTTCACTATCAAAAAACAAATAAATAGTTAGACTTAGCAGAAGCTGATGAGTGTTGAAAATGTGTGACATCTACACATGGCCATAACCCTAATTTTTTTCTGCACTTTGTGCACAATTTCTGTAAGGAAACCAAGTATATTTAAACCTCATTCGGTAGTTTCCTCCCGAACCGCCAGAGCCTTAGTGATTATAGCCCTCCGTTTGGTAATTAGGGTAGACGAATCCTATAGTAATTCCAATAGTCTCACCAGATAATTCCCTCAGTGAAACACACGAATCCCCAAACATCAGCCGAAGTCAAGAAGAAGGGTACAAAATGAACTGTCCTTTAATGGGTGCACACAGCTTTTATGCAAGTCCCCATGCAAGGGGACAACCCTCAGGGAGGGACAAACAATAACCAATCATAAACTGTAAAATGTTAACACACACCTACAATTCCCTCTCCTAGACCAGGAGATAATTTAATCTGATAAAATAGTAACTTAATTATCTCCGGGCTGAAAAATCATTTTTTCCCCAACTTTCAGAACACCCCTTTATACTGGGGGTATCCCCATAAATTATGTGCCCCTGATAGCCCTGATCTGGGTGACCAACATATTCGAATTTCACCCAGAGTGGTTCAGGGGTTCGCACATTTTATGGAAGTCTTGTGTGACCGGCTCACCCTGGGCTGCATACCCAAAACAGTTCCACGAATTTGGTGGGTTTTGCCGGTCACTTTCGAAAAACATAAAAATGAAGAAAAGTACAGAATGGATCCCTCTGGCTCCTAGCGCTCTTCTAGCTATTCGGTAAATAGAGTTCCAGCGTTCGTCTGTTTGGGACCGGTGTTCGGGAAGTCGAGTGTCCGTAAAACAGTTCCATGCACTCGACGACCAGGTCCCGCTGCCTTTGTTCGCATGAACAAAGATGGCCGCGGTTTTCTCTGCCACGTGGCGTTTGACTAACGAACGCTGGCCGCACAGACAGAGGTAGCAATTTCACCTAAACCTTTGATGTTTAATGACCAAGAGGGTGGTCCCGGTTCGGTAGTTTCATCTACCGAATGCAATAGGCAGTACATAGAGAATAAAATGGAATGCAAACTGTAAATCACATAAGGAATAGGGGGGTTTCTTCACCATTTCCTTTCAGGCATAATCAGGGGCGGACTGACCGGTCGGGCACTTCGGACACGGTCCGAGGGCCCGGCCGGGAGGGGGGCCCGCCGCCAGGGCCGCCTTCAGGGGGCCCGGCGGCAGGGCTGGATTGGGGGCGGCATTTGGAGACTGCAGGTGCCACCGGGTGGCCGGTCCGGTGGCACACTGTGAGG
>OW240914.1:232829157-232840857 GCA_933207985.1 Pelobates cultripes | reverse complement strand
GGGAGAAAGCGGGGGAATAGAGAGATGGGGAGGGGGGAGACAGAGAGGGAAGAATGAGACACGGGAGAAAGAGGGGGAATAGAGAGATGGGGAGGGGGAGAAAGAGACAGAGAGGGAAGAATGAGACACGGGGAGAAAGAGGGGGAATAGAGAGATGGGGAGGGGGAGAAAGAGACAGAGAGGTAAGAATGAGACACGGGGAGAAAGAGGGGGAATAGAGAGATGGGGAGGGGGAGAAAGAGACAGAGGGAAGAATGAGACACGGGGAGAAAGAGGGGGAATAGAGAGTTGGGGGAGGGGGAGAAAGAGAGGGAAGACGAGACACGGGAATAGAGAGATGGGGAGCACAGAGAGGGAAGAATGAGCACACGGGAGAAAGAGGGGAATAGAGAGGATGGGGAGGGGGGGAGAAAGAGGGAAGATGCCCCCCTCCCCTGTCCAAGAGGCAATCGTATGGTGCAGTGGGGGAGAAGAGGAGTGACCTGAGCCACCCAGCTCCTCTGTCCTTCTTATGCTGAAATAATAGAAATGCTGTCACGTTACCATGGCACCACATTAGCTCTTAGCAGGAGAGTCAATCCCAGCCCTGAGCACGGGGTTGGTTCACTCTCAAATTGTAACTCCCCTATGGATTCTGGTGGTCGTAGGGAGGAAACTCAGTCCCATAAACACACTGCCCCCCACACACACACCATACACATTCACACTGCCTCTATACACACCATGACACATTTTACACACACATTGCCCTCACACACACACACACATACACCGCCCACCCATAGCCACACACAGACCCCATACACAGCCATACCAACATTGCCACACACATACACTGCCCACACACCCTACACATTCACACACTACACCCCCACACACACACTGAACCTTTCACACACATTGCACCACTGCTCCTATTCCCTACTACAGCCTCATATCCCAGCAGACCCCAGGTAAGTTGTCAAACTGTTCTGAAACGGTTTGACTACTTACTCTGGAGCAGTAGTGGTTATTGTGCATGGATTATTTCTTTAAATAATCTACAAGTGCCCCAGTAGCCAGCCAGCCAACCCACAGGCTGGCCAGTAGCCAGCCCACAGGCCAGTAGCCAGCCCACAGGCCAGTAGCCAGCCCACAGGCCTACAGCAAGCCACAGGCTTACAGCCAGCAAGCCACAGGCTTACAGCCAGCAAGCCATAGCCTGCCAGCCGCAGTCAGCAAGCCCACAGCCTGCCGGCAGTAGCCAGCAAGCCCACAGCCTGCCAGCCGCAGCCAGCAAGCCCACAGACTGCCAGCCAGCAACAGTAATTAAGGTAAGAGGAGCCAACCTGGCTTAGGTATCAGCGAGCTATGTTGTGTTGCTATATTGTGAATAGGAACCAGAGTGTTGGAGAGACCACCCTCCAGGCCCCATTAGACTCTAGCCTCTGCTAGAAATCCCCTCCATGGCCCATTAGCCCTCAATTGTAGTTTCTACTGGGGCCTGGAGGCGACTGTTTCCAGCAGGGGATATCTAATGGACGCTGAGATGGCCTCTGTTAGAAAGACCCCCTTCCAAGCCTTTTAGACTCCATTGTAGTCTCTAATGGGGCTTGGAGGGGATTCTTTCTAACACACCTCTCTAAAGGACACTGAGATAGCCTCCGCTAGAAAGACCCCCCTCCATGGCCCATTAGCCCTCAATTGTAGTCTCTACTGGGGCCTCGAAGGGCTTATTGCCCTTTTGTTCCTTGTGTCTAAAGATTGTGTACGGTGTGGCTGGAGGCGGGACAAGGGTGGCGCTTGCTGCAGAGTATGGGTGGGGCCTGTAAGGGGGCCCTTGATTTATTTTGCCCGGGGGCCCTGAGGGTTCTCAGTCCGCCCCTGGGCATAATGGCGAACGCAGGTCAGAAATATTAGTAATTAAACCCATAGTGTGTCATTGTGACTTTAAATGACGAGTGAAATGTGAAAATGGAATTGAAATAACATTGAACGTTGTGTTTGTTCCAGGCTCTTAGTACTTCAGGTAATTGAAAATGGAAACACTTGAATAGGAAAAGGCGTTAACGTTTTCACAAGATGTACAGTCATTCCAAAAATTCATTACTGATGATTTTACCTTCAATTTACAAGCAGGATTGACAAAACAGCTTTCACGGAAAACACTGAATATCCCTAAGCTAGGGAATGTAGACTTTACCTTTGTTTGTAGTACTGTAATGTTTCTAAATAACACGCAAAGTTGCTTTAAAACTACTGGTAAAATTTAACAAACATGTTCTTACACCATAAACATATTTAGAATGTGTCTTGCTATTAACAAAAGTTAATGAATCCCTCAGTATCACATGTAGGCTATAGATGTATATGATTCTCATTAGATCTACCAAACCAGTAAGGCTCTACTCTATATTTTCCAAACTTGTCTGATGAGTGCTGGAGGTGCCATTCTGATGGGGGGGGGGCTATCTCCACTTTTGGCTACAAAGCCCACATATTAAGGTTTTTTGGGCAGACACCCTTTGTGCTCTTAAAGAGAGACTTTTGGCTCATCCTGTACAATTCTACTGCATTATGCTATCTCCAAACACAAAAATTATTTTGTATGCCATTCACTTAACATGGCTTCCTCGCTGATACATAGACAAATGAAATTAGATACCCCCTCTCATTTTTTGAGTGAATAGATGGGATGAGAACAGTTAATTTGATGGAGCCTTAAATATCCACAGGTTTTTGTTTAACTATTTGCTTCCTGGCTGTCAGTGCATCTTGAAGGCAAATAGTAAAAAAACAAATGTTATAACAAATTTTTGCTGTTGATATTTTCAAGGTTAATTAGTGAGAATTATGTCCTTGATAAATGGCATTGAATCGCTGAATATTTTCAATGCTATGTGTAATATTGATTTTCGATATATTTTGAAAATCGATATTACTCAAAACAATATGATAGGTAATGTAATCAGTATTAACCAATAATAGGCTTATCAGGAGCTGGTAAACAGACAATAAATATTATTGATCGGAATATAATTGGTATCATATTGTGCCTGCCATACCATTGCCATACCATTGCCATTGGTCCAAGTGTAAATCATTTGCAATAAGATAACAGTCACCCAATAAGGACTTTGTTACTCTGTAAACTTACCATTTATTCAATAAACACAACTCTTCATTTTACACAACAAATTGAGATCCCAGAAATATAAAATGTATACAAATTATTAACTTGCATTAATATGTTTTCTGTCATTTTAAGATTACATACTGCCAAAATATTTGGTAGTTAATTTAATCACATTTTTTTTTTAATAAGTAAAATAGGTTTTGTTCCATGCTCTGGCAATTAACTTATTGTTTGAATGAGGTGTATAACAAGTAATCATATTGAGACTTAAAAAAGCAAATATCCAGATTCCATTCTACTAGGATTATTAAATTATTTTTATTTGGTTTTCTCTTCCTGTAAATGTCCTTGCATGTGTTGGGAATTCACATTATTTTAGATAATGTTATTTGATTGTTCATATATTGCAAAAAAAAGGAGAAAAACACATCTTCATAACAGAGACTGCAATATTATAAAACAATACATATTGAATTTAATCTGAATAGGGATTGTGTTACCTACTCTTGATCTGTATTTAATATGGGGCTATAAATCCCTAAACTATATCCATGCCGGTGGGCAAGGGGGAACTTTGAAGACAGGATTTAAAAAAAAATCTTCAAATTTTTAAACTATGAAAATACGCATAGCTGTATCTGAGCTTCATCTAGGGATATGATGTTTCCTCTTACAGATAACACAAAAAAATTGTCTTGGGAACATGGAGGTGCTTTTAAATGGAAATATTAAGGTTTGTTCTTTTTATTTTATAACATATATTTGTTTTTGTTTTTTATAATTCTTTATTTTTTCATCTTGGCAGGGAAACAGTGGTATGACATTTGCAGAATAAGCATCACAGTTTCACATAGTAAATGACATATAATATCGTTGTGGAATAATTACAATAGATAGATGTTATATAAATTATGCTTAGCCCACATGGGTAAAGTTGTCGCTGTCCGCCAAGGGTTTTTTAAATTTTTGTTAAAGATTTGCATGATAACCAGACATGTTTGTAAACAGAGCTTAGTGGTTCCAC
This sequence comes from Pelobates cultripes, assembly GCA_933207985.1. Taxonomy (NCBI): domain Eukaryota; kingdom Metazoa; phylum Chordata; class Amphibia; order Anura; family Pelobatidae; genus Pelobates; species Pelobates cultripes. Next base: position 232,836,718 of record OW240914.1, on the reverse strand, counting down.
CTTACCTACATATGCAACGAGTTACAGGTATATTTGCGTATACACATTGCGTATTTTAATTAAACCATGTCATTGGTGAACCACTGCGTAGTTGTATGTCTCGCTTTATATATCAACCCTTAGATGTGGGGGGGTGTCCAAGAAGAGAGGAGAGGAAAGAAGAGGGGGAGAGGGGGCTGTTAGGTCATCCATTAGTCTTATCTCTTTAATTCTAGCTATAAGTCACTCCTGGGGTGGTAGGCTTCAGCCAGGAGGCTGCTGCCACCTTCATAGCTGCCAGTGTGATCTTATGGATAAGCTTTTGTTCAGTTCTAGACCACCCCTCCAGTGATCTGTTGAATAAGTATACCCAGGGGTCTAAGTCTATGGTCCTAGTGAACACCTGCATCAAGAGGTTTTTAACTAGATTCCAGAATCTTACCATACTGGGGCACTCCCACCACATGCGTAGATAAGAGCCCTTAAGACCGCAACCCCTCCAGCATACATCAGTCGTGGTTTTGTGCATTCGGAATAGCTTTATGTTAAACCTAAACATCGGTTTAAAAGATTGTTCCTGGAGGGTTACACATACAGAGGTTCAATCCCTTCTAGTACTTCACTCAAGTCCTGTTCCCACTGATCAGCATACGTTAGTCTACCCCATTCTCCCATCTCCGAGCAGAGATGGGCGTACAGCAGTGTTATCATACACTAGGGTAAGCTCTCCGTCAGGCACCAGCGCTCAAAAAACATCAGTGGTTGTAAAGCAGCACTCCTGATGTGTGGTTGTTTTACAAAATCTTTCAGTTGGATGTATCTAAAAAAGTCTCCCGACTTGAGATGCCTCCCTTGTGCGAGGTCGTCGAACCCCACTATCTCGGTGTCTTTGTATAAGTGGCATATCCTCTGGAGTCCTATATGCTCCAGGTTCCTAAAGTCTCTGGCAGACATGCCCCGGAGTGAAGGATTTATTATGCAGGTAGGGCATCAAGGAGGAAGGTGAGGTTGCTAGTTTATATTTTAGATGTGTTAGGTCCCACAATCTAAGTGAGTTCAAGACCGCAGGGCAGGTAGCCCTGATCATGGATCTATGATCTTTTGGTACCCATATGGCAAATTGCGGCAGATCGGTTCCTATCATGAGAGATTGTATATCTACCCATTTCCTTTCGTCTGGGGGTGTGTGTCACATCGCTATCTGTGCTACTTGGACAGCCAAGTAATAGTAATACAGGCAGGGCAATCCTAGTCCTCCCCTCATCTTGGGTCTATAAAGGACCTGTCTATATATTCTGTGACGTTTATTTTACCATATGAAGGCCCCTATGGATTGTTGCAGTGGGAGTAGCTGGGTTTTGGATAGGTGTATGGGCAGTGCCTGGAACATGAATAGGATGCGTGGCAGGATGTTCATTTTCACAGAGTGTATCCATCCTACCCATGATATCGGCTTATCCAGCCACTTTTCAAGATCTCTCGTTAGAGTTTTCATTTGTGTGGTGTAGTTGTAGTGAAACAATTTTTCTGGGTCCGCGGTCAGACGTACTCCTAGATATTTAATGGAGGTGTGTTCGATGTGTATAGTGTGTTCGTGCCCAATCGCTGCCGCGTCCGCCGCCGACATACCCACTGGGAGTGCGCTAGACTTAGACATATTAACCGTGTAACCTGAAATCTCTCCGTAGTACTCCTTGCAATGCTGCCATAGATTGAGCTGGGTTTGTAAGAGACAATAGTACATCGTCGGCGTATGCCGTGACTAGGAACTCCCTTCCCCCCACTGTGATTCCGCGTAGTCTTGGATGTTGCCTATGTGCCTAAGTGGGGTTCAAGAGACAAGATGAAAAGAAGTGGAGATAGTGGGCATCCCTGCTTCATGCCATTATGGAGCTGGAAGGGGGGGAGGGGCAGGGGCGAGACCTGCACCTGGGCATACGCCGACGATGTACTTTTGAGTGCGATATATTCCTCCAGTGGCCCAAAGTGCGATAAGACCATGAATAGGTATGGCCATTTTACCCGATCGAAAGCCTTTTCGGCGTCAAGTGAGACAAACAATGTCAGTGTTGATCAGGGATGTTAGGAAGGGATTTAGATGCAACGTTTGTATTTTAGCTAGGATCTTCATGTTGTGATTAATTAGGGAGATTGGTCTGTAGCTTGCTGGTAGCATTAGGTCTTTCTCCTTAAACAGTTGGTGGAGATAGGGTGATAGTTCGTCCCTGAACGCCTTATAGTACCTGCTGTCAAAGCCGTCGGGGCCCAGGGCTTTATTTCCCTTTAGTGCCGTTATGGCTTGGCTATTTCTTCCTCCGTAATTTCGACTGCCAGGGCTTCCCTTGCCTCGAGGGAAAGTGTGGGCAGCTCTAAGTCCTTCAGGAAATTGCTAATGGATGCCTCTTCAGTTGCTTTACGTCCCTCTGAACCTGGGGAGTGGTTATACAGCTGTGTATAGAATTCAGTAAAAACTGCTGCTATCTCGGTCGGGGTGGTTTTGGAAGTTCCGTCAGGGTGTCTAATTGAGCTTATGTGTTTACGTCTCTGTCGGGGATTTAGGATTCTGGCTAGTAGTGTGTCCATTTTATTGGCTTTTTCATAGAATGTCTGTCTCGAATGGGTCATGGCTTTGGCCGTATCGTCCAGTAGTAATGCCTTAATAGCGTGACTCACAGCGTCCAGTCGTTGGAAGGTTGCTCCGTCTGGGTGCATTTGGTGTGTTTGTTCTAATGTGCGGAGCTCCGCAAGGAGCCTCTCAAGTGATTGGGATTTAATTTTTTTCTTTCTAGTGGCTAGGCGGATGAACGTACCCCTTATCACTGCTTTGTGGGCAGCCCAGATTGTGCTCGCTTTCAGGTCTGGTTTATCGTTCGTGGTGAAGTACTCTTGGAGCTCCGTTTTTACCTGTTTTGTGATGACCCCATCCCTAAGTAAGGATGTTTTCATCCTCCAGGACCATGGGGTCGCCCTACACAGGTTGCCTAAGGTTAAGGTCACTTCAGCATGATCAGACCATGCTATTGAACCTACTTCCGAGTTCGTGACACGTGTCATACAGTGGTCATTAACCAGGAACAGGCCAATCCTGGAATATACCACGTCGGGATGATTTGCCCTCCACACATCTACGAGACCTGCTTTTGTTATGAACTCGTGCAGCAATTTATCTTGGCCACCTCGCCCCTGAGACCTGGGCACCCCCCTGTGGGCGCTCCTGTCGATGGCGGGACACGGCACCGCATTGAGGTCCCCCCACCACAACCATGCCAAGCGGCAAAGCCTGCAGTGTCTGTAATAACTGTTCCCAGAACCACCGTTTGGGTTAGTTCGGTGCGTAAACGTTGATGAGGTGGATTGTATGTGAAAGTATGGTGCCGGATAATATAATGTACCGTCCCTCGGGTTCAGTTTCGGTTTTTGAAACGTGAAAGGGGCAGCTGTTGCGAATTAGTATTGCCACTTCATTGCATTTTCTATGGGCCCGCGCTTCGTGTGTAGTGTCGTATGTGCGATCACGTAAACGGAGCTGTACGTGTCTGGGTAGGTGGGTGTCCTGAATAAACGCGATGTCTGATTTCATTCTTTTTAATTCGCGGAACAGGAGGCCCCACTTTGTGGGGGCGTTCAGGCTGTTAACGTTTAGTGATGTAATATTTAAAGCAATGACTGAGTTGCAAGTGCCCTATTATACTGTATGTCCATCTTGGCTCTACCCATCCCTCATTTGTAAAAGTGCATTGACAGCACTCCCAGACGAGTCGCCCACGCCACACTCCGCCCCTCGACAGCGCAGCTCAGCACCACATAATGAAGGGAAGGGTGAAGATGGATAAGACAGAAAGGGGTAAGAGAAGGGTATAGTTCACCTCCAACTTGAGGTGGAAAAGGTCTGGTCTTACTAAGTGCCAGACATAACTTGGGTGCATGGGACCGCACCTCCATTGCATCCAGCGCTTGTGAGAGACCAGGGCCCATGAGCCGTGACCATGTCACGCTGCTTTGCTGCATGCCAACTCTATTTCTTCCTCCCCGACAGGGGTGCGTGCAGTAGTGTGTGCCCCACCTGGTGGGCAAGTCCAGTTATAACTAGATAACCCTTAAGAAAGCACACTGTCTATAACTAAACTACAGTGTGCAGAGAAGAGCCAATTAACAACAATCAACATGTCTACCTTGTACAGAGGCTTCAGTCCGCTATCTAGCCAACCTTCTGGGGTTCTATACTTTTGCTAAGTAGGGGGTTTTCAGCATGTGCCGTGCTGTGAGAGGGGGAGGGATGCCGGAGAAAGAAGGGACGGCAGCCCCCGGGGGGCCAGAGGGCATGGTGTACAAGTAGGCCAATTTGCGAGTGTTCAGGTCATGGTGGGGGAACGTTTGCGCTGTGTCCTGAGACCCTTGTGTGGTGGATAGTGGTATCGTTCTATGTTATCCTCCAGTATGTGTGACTATGTGGGCGTATCGCTACCAATTGTTGCGTAGCATAATAGAAACATAGAAACATAGAATGTGACGGCAGATAAGAACCATTCGGCCCATCTAGTCTGCCCAATTATGTCGGGTAGTATAAAATATTGTTTACCCTCTGGGGTTTGGGTGAAGAGAAAAACATTTTCTTTTTTCTCTTTTTCCCACGTTTTAGGTTGTTGAGGGAGTGCTATAGTCAACAAAGTGTGTCTGTTTGTTATTGTCGGGTCTAGCCATGATGAGGTGTCATGATGGCAGCATTCATTACTGGGGGGGAGATTTATAGCAGGGTAGACAGCCCTGGGTGGATGTCTTAGGAGCTGCCAGGGGGCTAGGCCATTTGCTTGCAATACTATAAGAATACTGTGGCAGGAAAAGTACATGGTTACAAAGATGCCAGTGTGGCCCTTTTCGTCTAGGGTACGAAATGCCAATTTAGTCCAGGGTCTCTGGGGCCCAGTCTCTGCGGCTTCCATATTGGCCTGAGAAAGTACGGAAGTCCCCGCAGCGTCCCAGGATACAATTTGTCTCCTCCAGAGCATTGTGTCCAGGACTGGACTAGGCCTATTGATCTTTTGCCAGGGTATCCCCTCCCCAATTTACTGCTTGGCCACCCACCATTCCCTTTGCGGCCCGGTCTAGGGTTTAGTGGCCTGTTACAAACCCCTCGGTGTGCTCCGCCACCAGCCAGCACCAAAAAAACCCTCCCTCCCAAAAAAGAAAAAAAGTAGGTCCCCTCTCAGTTCACTATAGTCGCCTGCAAATACGTGCAGTCCCTGGTTAGCCATAGTCGGACTCTGCCCTTTTCATACAATACCTTTCACTGCCGCTGACGCCTTTTGTCTCCGACCTCCTGCCACTCCGTGGGAAAGCTGTTCAGGTCTTCCGGCACTGCGGGCACTGTAGGTAGGTTAAGTGGTGGTTGTAGACCCAGGCTTCGGAACAACTGTTGTGGATCTCCGCCGGGGGTGAGGGCATGTGTTCGGCCATCTTTGAATGCCAGGAGTTTCTTATCCCAGCCCATCGAAGGGCCTCGGTTATGGGCTTCCATTCCCACCGGCACTGTAGGATGCTGGGCACCAGGTCCTGATATAGGGTGATTTCGGCTCCCTCGTATTTTATGGGGCCTTCCCGGCTCTTCCGCAGTAGGGCTTCCTTTGTTTGGTAGTGTAGGAAGCATATTACCACGTCCCTTGGAAAGGCTGTGTCCGCCCTCCGGGCATGCAGGGCCCTGTGCGCCCACTCTATAGTCCATTGGTCTGTTGGGAGCTCAGGCAGCAAGGGCCGCAACACCTCCAGCATGAGGTCTCTTACTGGGCCCTCAGTCTCCCTCTCTGGTAGGGCTCTCAGGCAGGGGGTTGTTACGCCTCGATCTCTATCATCAATTCCGTTTCCGCCATGCTGTGTGTGAGGCTGTTAACTTGGGCCACGACCGCGTTATGGGCTGCAGTGGTAGTTTCAAGGCGGGTCTCCAGGCGGTGTGTCCTCGCGCCAAGCGCATGTATTTCAGCCTGCAGGACGGATTTTTTGATCTCCCCAGCCAAGTAAGATCTCACCTCTGCCAGTTTCACAAGGATCTCTGTTGCATTGCCCGAGGCTGTTTCGTCACTGAGGGCCGCATGTGGCCAGGGTGGCTGCGATGATAAGCCCTCTCCTGCGCCATCTTGATTCTCGTATTGACCAGCTCTCTGGGCGACAAAGAGGCCCGCCACTGTATTGTTTCCATCAGGTCCTTTTTTGGGTGCTTTCTTAGGTTGTCGCTTCTCCATTGGTAGGGTTATTCGCAAATTTTAATTGGTCTTGTGGGCTAATTGCAGCGTTATCGGAGCGGAGCTCTAGTCAGACGCGTCCAGCTTCCTTCACAGTCAGGCCACGCCCTTCAAGAAGTCCTATAGCATATATTTGTATACATATAGAAAGAAGGACTGGAAGGGATAAGTTAAATAAACAAATCCACTAGCAGACCTGGTATCCTTGAGAGAATACTCTACCCTTGATAGGTTAAAATGCCTTAAATATTTAAGAGCTAGAAAGAAGTACGATCCAATCTACTGTCAGACACAGACATGCAATTCTGTTGTAACGATTTGCAGCTTTATACTAAATAGCAGTCTCTGTCTGTAACTATTTGGATAAATTGTTACAATGGTGGGTCCTATTTTAACCACTGATTATTTTTTATTTTTTCACATAATTAGTTTTCTCTACACTAGTTTATTTATATTTTATTATTTAGTTCTTTGCCTCATTAGGGATTAATAAAATTATAGTTTCTTCTTCCTAGCTCTTAATTAATCAAGGCATTATAACCTATTAAGGATTGAGCATTCTCTCAAGGATACTAGGTCTGCTAGTGGATTTGTTTATTTAACTTATCCCTTCCAGTCCTTATTTCTATATTTATTTCTGGGTTATGACCTAAGTATCCCACAACCACTGCAACATTGGTGGAAAGGTTTTCCCTCTCGAACCACTGTTGCACTTTCCCCCTATATTTGTATACATGTACACTAAAATAAAATTTTATAAACCACTCCAATATGGATTGCTTGATGCTTTTTTGCTGATGTGGTTAGAAAGCTGCAATCAAATATCATAATAATAGACAATATTATGTACTCTGCAGTACAGTAAACAATATAATACTATGAATCATGAACACCCCCCCAACATACCTATCATATTTTTCCAAGTACGTTCCAAAGGGAGAATATGAGTGTTTATATTAACAGGGTAATTCACAAAAATATCAGTTTAGTCCTGGTGGACAAAATCTGGGGGAAATGGACGAATTTCGACTGCAATGACAATTCTCAGATGAACTATTCCAGTCAATGTTCAGCTAACCTGACCAAATCTGCCCCAATCAGATGAATGCATTCGGTGTCCAGTTTAAAATCAGTGCTTTTCACATCTGAACCCTATAAAGGAGTCCTAATGCATCCAGCTGGATGAACATTCACAAATGATCGTTTGTAATATTTTTGCAAGTGAAGAATAACATTAAGCACTATTTGGCTGCACAACAGGTAAATAGTAAAAAAAAAAAAAAAAGCCTTGGTGCTGTGTGGTTTAACCATGTTATGGCTAGCCAGTGCTTGTCCTCCAGCCACTATAT
>OW240914.1:232778036-232816560 GCA_933207985.1 Pelobates cultripes | reverse complement strand
CGGAGCTGTAAGCTAATAGCGGGTCCTCCACGCTCTCCCTTCCTCCCGCCGGCTATCCTGTAAAGTGCCTGTGGGCCGGTGAGGGAGATCTTTGCGCATGGCATATGCCCAGTATGCCCGATGGCCAGTCTAGGCCTGCACATGGCTAATGGAAAGAGAGAGGGGGCATGGGAACGGGAACTTACACATGGCTAACTGTTAAGGGGGCTGGAAACATGGTTAATGGAAAGGCATAGAGGCTGGAAATAGAAAGGGAGAGGGGCCATGAGGGCTATAAACATTACTGGTAAATGGAAGAGGGCTGGTCACTGGCTGATTAAAAGAAGGAGCAGGCAGCTGGAAACAAAGCCAGTTGCTGTCCAGACAATGTACAGGACTGGAAATTTGCTATCTGAGGTGGTGTGACGAACTACCCTTCGCTACTGGCTTTTGGAGGGGCCTGATTGCCAGCCCCCTGACCTGTGACTATGGCCCATGGCTAAAAGACATGTTAAAAAGTGACTTCCATGGGAAAATATGCCTCTTTCCCTCCCCCTTTTTCCTGTCCTATTTTTCTCCAGCAGGGCGTTGTCCCAGGGACACTGTCAGACCAGTTTAAACTGGCTGCTTTGTCCCTCCTCAATCTCCCATCAGCCCTTGCTATTTTCTGACTCCACCCTTATTTGTACTATAGCACTTTTAACATTGGACATATTGAGCGCTCAGATCCTAGCTATCTGGGGATATGTTAGACATATAGGTTAAACATTGTATTATAAGAGTTATGTATTTTTATGTGGTTTTTGTAACAGTTTTTGTCTTAGAGATATTTCCTGTATCTGGAGATAATTAAGTTACCACAGCCACTTAAGCCAATTATCTCCAGGATAGAGGAGAAGATAAACCGGCCGCACAGCGTAAATCTGTGGAACTATTTTGTGCATGAAAACCATGCTTGCGGTCGGTCAAATGTGACTTCCATAACACTTTTGTGGGGATATGTGGTGTTTTGGGGTGTTTTCTGTGTTTTGTGAAAAATGTGTGTTTTCTGCTTGTGGGTAATTGAGTTAGTCCATTGTGTTTGGTAATTGTATCACAGGCAGAGGGGAGGGGTTGTGTACATTATCTGGGAGTGCCTAACTGAACAAGAATCTTTTGATTGGCTTTTTAACTTTGGGTCCTGTGCTCCACAAGGTCCACAAGGGTGGTAACTTTGTGGGAAAACTTGTATAAAAGAGACCATAAACCCTCACTTCATTCTGTTCTGCTTAACCCTCAATACGTAGCCTCGTCTCGTTATTGTAGGGAACTGCTATATTCACACTAGGGATTGCTATACTTTGTATGCCCTGACCTCTAATCACTTAGCTCTTTTAAGAGCTGTTCCTGAGTAGAGGTCGCCCCCACACGGTTCTGGATGTCAGAGGTTGATCCAGGGTGGAAGGAAGACGGCGAGAATCCAGTTAAACTACGGCGGTTGTGGAGTCTGCGGTGGTTGTGGTGTCCGGTGCGGTGCTTATGGTCCTTGGCGTCAGCTAGGAAGTGTCTGTCAACAGAGGTGCCCAGTCGGGGTGCCAGGTGATCCGTTACAGGTGGTTGGAGAAAAATCTGTGATACGTCTGAATGTGTTGGGAAGGAAACTGATATGATTGATTGGAGAGGGTATGTCTAGACTCTAGGGGAACGGACACACTTTACACAAACACACATACACAAACATGCATGGGCATGCACTCAAAGATTACACATGTGAATAATCTAAATGTTTGTGTATACACAACAATTTATATCATATTTAACCCCTTAAGGACTGAGCCAAATGTACATGTTGTGATCAAAACATAAACAAAACCTGGAATTTTACCAAATGTCTGTGCAACCATAATTCACCTCTTTCATATTAAGTACACCCACACTTATTATATATAATTTTATGGCAGACAGGGCTTTCATTTACCATCAAATATTTAGGAATGAAACATAATTTAATATGAATAAAATATAAAAAGAAAATGGGAGAAAAGAAATGTTATTTTTTTAGTTCTACATGACATTTTAACTGTGAATGTCATAATACTGTTTGCATTTACTGCAATAAAATACACATATTTGTATTCAGCGATGTCTCACGTGTAAAACAGTACCCCCTATGTACAGGTTTTATGGTGTTTTGGGAAGTTACAGGGTCAAATATAGCATGTTACATTTTTCAGTTTTTTCACAGTGAAATTTGCCAGAATGGTTACATTGCCTTTGAGACCATATGGTAGCCCAGGATTGAGAATTACCCCCATGATGGCATACCATTTGCAATAGTAGAACACCCAACGTATTGCAAATGGGGTATGTCCCGTCTTTTTTAGTAGCCACTTGGTCACAAACACTGGCCAAAGTTAGTGTTAATATTTGTTTGTGTGTGAAAAATGCAAAAAATGAATTTGAACGCCAATTTTGGCCAGTGTTTGTGACTACGTGGCTTCTAAAAAAGACTGGACATACCCCATTTCCAATACCTTGGGTTGTCATGGGGGTAATTTTCATTCCTTAAAAAAATATATAGACAGAGCCTAGCACTTATTATAAAACAGACAGAAATATTTATTGTGATAAACTTTATACCATTTAGCTGCTAAACATTCATATGATCCCTTTCAATATCATCAATACAAAAAACTGATAAAAAATAAATAAAGAATGTAGCGCTTTAAATACTTTGTGTCACCTTTTATATTGCTTGTGAGAGAGATTTTTCACTGATATCCCTGATTGCACGTGTTTCTTTTTCTATTGCTGGAGGGGGGGATCTTTTTCGCTAGTATTTCACTTTACCAGTGTATCTAGAAAATAATTATTACAACATAGTATAGACCGTACCAAAATTGAAAGATATAAATTTGTAGGAAATGGCACACTTACAGACCCAGAGCTGAAAACTCAGCTCTAGTTGAATTCACTTCTGGGTCAGTTTAGGCGACCCACCCCTCAATAGGAAATTTGGAGCTCCGTCTGCTGTTTTTTTTTTTTTGTTTTTTTTTTTATAAAATAGGAGCATCTGCATAAATTCCATTTTCACATCTTCTCTTTCGTAGTACGAGTTCTTTTCGTTCTTCTAGTGTTTTAGAGGTATACAGGAGTGTAAAGTCCATAGGGCTTTCTTGCAGTTCTTAAAGATTTTCCTTTTTTTTCCTTCGGCAGTTTTTAAAGTTATAGAGTCCATAAACGTCTTTGGGCATCCTCAAAGTAACAGACATGAAAAAAATACAAGGGGAAAGTATTCCATATCAGTTCTTATCATTATCAAATTATTGATTCGATTTTTATATATATATATATATATATATATATATATATATATATATATATATATATATATATATATATATACACAAATATCTTTAATTATAATATTGATACATACAGAATTTTAATATCCGTATATCTATATACAAATATATTAATATTATACTTGGAGATATCTAAAATTTAAATATTCATACCTCATATTTAAGGATTGTATTTACACTATTATTTAGATTAAATTCACTTAATTAGGCATTACTGATCTGATGTAATTTGTTTCACTATATAATATTTATGCCTATCAGTTCCTTATTCTTAGAAGTCAGCACAAAAAAAAAAAAAAAAAAAATTTCTCTTTTCTTCCTTTCTTCTCTTTTTCTTCCCTTTTTCCCTTTCTTTTTTTCCCCTTCTTTCTTTTTTATATTATTATCTCTTTCCTTTTCTATTCCATTCTCTTTCCTTTTCCCTTTCTCTTCCCTTTACTTTCCTTTTTCTTTCTTCTTTTCCCCTTTCCCTTCCCTTCCCTTCTTCTCTTTACCTTTATCTCCCTCTTCTCTTTCTCTTATAAATTAACAATATAGTGTCAACCTCCAAAAACAAAGACTTTATTAATCAAATCTGTTTTATTCCCCAATATTTATTATCTACTGTTCTTTCCCAATTATGAAATATCAATTAAACTTGTTACATAATTCACATCAATCTATTATACTTCATTACTCCTTACTCCTTTTCTCCTCTAATCTAAGTATTTTTCTTTACAGTTTTAATGGGAACTTTTATAGAGTGGTTCTATAGGAAATGGCACAACTCAAAATCTGAGTTAAGGCCATATGGAATTAACGTATTTAACCTATAGATCCACTCCATTTTTATTTTACCCAGTTCTTTGATGAAATCTCCTCCTCTCCAATTTTTCTCTAGTTTTCTTAATCCCATAAATGTTAGGCCTTCAGGTTTCTGATTGTGGATTAATTTGAAATGATTTGAGACACTGTGTTGTTCAAATCCCTTTTGGATTTTATAGATATGTTCTCTTATTCTTATATGTAACGGTCTTGTGGTTTGACCTACATATTTTAATCCGCATGGGCAAATTAATAGATAAATTACATTTTTTGAATAGCAAGTTATGAATTGTTTAATTGGTATCTTTATCTTTTCATTTATAGCTATATCTTTAATTATTCTTCTATTGCATCCTGATCTCTTGCAAGATGTACACATCCCACAACCATAAAAGCCTTTTTCATTTTTACATATAGTGACTGCTTCTTTTTTCTCTTTAAATGAACTTCAAACTAAAGAATTTCTAAGATTCTTTACCCCTCTATAGATAATTTTAGGTTTTGGCGGAAGGATTTTTTTTTTTTTTTTTTTTTGTGCTGACTTCTAATAAGGAACTGATAGGCATAAATATTATATAGTGAAACAAATTACATCAGATCAGTAATGCCTAATTAAGTGAATTTAATCTAAATAATAAATAGTGTAAATACAATCCTTAAATATGAGGTATGAATATTTAAATTTTAGATATATTAATATTATACTTGGAGATATTCGTATATAGATATACGGATATTAAAATTCTGTATGTATCAATATTATAATTAAAGATATTTGTATATATATATAAAAAAAAAAATCGAATCAATAATTTGATAATGATAAGAACTGATATGGAATACTTTCCCCTTGTTTTTTTTTCATGTCTGTTACTTTGAGGATGATGCCCAAAGACGTTTATGGACTCTATAACTTTAAAAACTGCCGAAGGAAAAAAAAGGAAAATCTTTAAGAACTGCAAGAAAGCCCTATGGACTTTACACTCCTGTATACCTCTAAAACACTAGAAGAACGAAAAGAACTCATACTACGAAAGAGAAGAAGATGTGAAAATGGAATTTATGCAGATGCTCCTATTTTATAAAAAAAAAACAAAAAAACAGCAGACGGAGCTCCAAATAGGGGCGTCCGCCTGCACTATTGGAGCACATAGAATGATCGAGGTTTGGACCACACACGCTTTGCCGATAGATGGTAACAGCGTGTGCGGTCCACGCACACAATGTAACAATTAACCAATTAGGAATGATACATATAAACAGAAAGGTGAACCAGAATATGTGCAGCTGATTTATCCGGTTGAGGAAGCCACAACAAAGTGGTGAAACGCGTTCCGGCTTTTATTTGGACATTGTTCCTTATTTTGTTTTATAGATTTAATAAATTATTTAAATTTTTATTCTGCATCTACCTGGTTCGACACCTTTATTATTCCTTATGGGAGTGCAGCCCCTAGCCTGCATAAAGTTTGAAAAGAGAGTTATACAGACTCCACGTTTGTGAGTACCCATTTATGGGATTTCTTTACAAGGGATACATTTATTTAAACTATATTACGCTATTTTTCTTTGTATATCCATTCCCCTTCAGGACTGAAGATCATTTCCTATTGAGGGGTGGGTCGCCTAAACGGACCCAGAAGTGAATTCAACTAGAGCTGAGTTTTCAGCTCTGGGTCTGTAAGTGTGCCATTTCTATATTTATAACATTTTAAAACTTGTTATGGGCTATACTATGTTGCTATAATTATCTTTTAGATATATTGCCTACTTGGAATACGAGTGAAAAAGATTTCCCTCCAGCAGTATAAAAGACCTTTTTTTACAATTCGAGATACTGGTGAAAAATCTCCCCTGAAGCAATATTAAAAGACTGATTACTACTTTCTACTGAGGGGTGGGTCGCCTAAACTGACCCAGAAGTGAATTTAACTAGAGCTGAGTTTGCAGCTCTAGGTCTGTAAGTGTGCCATTTCCTACAAATTTATATCTTTCAATTTTGGTACGGTCTATACTATGTTGTAATAATTATTTTCTAGATACACTGGTAAAGTGAAATACTAGCGAAAAAGATTCCCCTCCAGCAATAGAAAAAGAAACACGTGCAATCAGGGATATCAGTGAAAAATCTCTCTCACAAGCAATATAAAAGGTGACACAAAGTATTTAAAGCGCTACATTCTTTATTTATTTTTTATCAATTTTCATTCCTTGGCTACCATACAGTCTCAAAGGCAACGTAACCAATCTGGTGAATTTCAATGTGAAAAAACTGAAGCGCAAGCCTTATATTTGACTCTGTAACTTTTGAAAACACCATAAAACCTGTACATGAGGGGTACGGTTATACTCAGGAGACTTCACTGAACACAAATTTTAGGGTTTCAAAATAGTATAATGTATCACAACAATTATATCGTTAGTGTAATTGCCATTTGTGTGTGAAAAATGCAAAAAATGTCACTTTCACTGACAATATCATCGTTGTAATACATTATACTGTTTTGAAACACTAATATTTGTTTTTAGTGAAGTCTTCCGAGTAAAACAGTAACCCCCATGTACAGGTTTCATGGTGTCTTTTAAAAGTTACAGGGTTAAATATAGTGCAAGCCAATTAAATTCCCTGGACTTTCGGCCTGTTGTCAGGCAGGTCCCGCAAATTGTAATTAATAAAATGACCTAATTATGTAAAAATATTACATAAATATATACGTAGAATTATTATGTATATACATGTATATATATAATTTTTAAATATTTTTATTTATATATAGGTATATATATATATATATATATATATATATATATATAGTGATATATACGTATATACTTATGTATATAGATATATATTATTTCGTTCTATGTGTATTTTGATATCAATATATGGTATATATATATTAATATCAAAATACAGTTAGAATGAAATTACACATATATATATATTTTTTAAATTATTTCTTTTTTATTATTTTTATTTTTTGACTTTTAACGTATTTACATATTTATTTTATATTGTATATAAAGATATATAATTATATATATATTTAATCAATATCATTCTATGTGTTTTTGATATTGATATATATACACAAAAAGACAGTGTATGTGTATGTATGTATATGCGTATATATACTTAGATCATATATATATATATATATATATATAATCTAAGTACATATAAACTGTTTTAAAACTTTTATTTTACTTTTTACAGGCAGCAGGGGGACTACCTGTAATTACAGGCACTGCCCCTGCTGGCACTACTGTGGACGGCTATGCTGTGCATGTGATCGTGAGGTCCTCGTAAAAACCTTGCGATCACATGGCTCAGGAGGGCCAGAATGGCAGAAGGGGGACTCCCGGGCATGCCAGGTGAGTCCCTCCACCTTGGGTAAATTCATAGGACGGTGGGGAAATGCTATGCTGCCCGCCAGCGTTTAGAGCCGGGTCCCCTAGGATGACATAGCACAAATTCGATCCTGCTGCTAATGTCTTGGTGCCACATACCCAGGACACGTTCAGAGGTCTTGTTGAGTACATCCTCAAGGCAAGGAATACTAACCCAGAGACAAGTATATACATTATTATATATACAAATTATATATACAAATACAAACTATCCACGTATACTTACTTTATATTAAACACATATAATTAGTATCATGTTAATAATATAGACTATTCATTGATAAATATCAATGAAAAATATCATTATTTAATAAATGTTATTGGAATTGAATAATCTTACACACAGCTTCACACAAGAATACAAGAAAGCCAGGCACTAGTTACAGATAACACATTGTAAGATTTAGAAAGTAAAATTAATTACTAAGTCCCATCAAAAGTAAAGGGTGAAATTAAGGTTAGGAGGTGTCAATTCTAGTATTACGATTCAAATTATAGACACGTATATGACTGGAAAAACCAAAGAAAATGCTTTGAAGTGACATGTCCTGCAATTTATAGCAGACATAAAGATAGCTGGAGATGACGTCAAAATCATCATAAATTCCAGTTACTACTGACCAAAAACTAGATGATAGTCTGTAAGGTAGACACACCTACAGTTCCCTATTCGTCCGATCAACTAATGACGTGCAGAGAGTTTGGCCCTTTAAAAAGTAAGGACAAAGGAGATTCAGGGGGACACACAATCAGACATTCAATTCTCTGGGACTGACACACATTCAGCTCTCTGGGACACTCATACTCTTTGACCACATTCAAACTCTCTTGAAACAACTTAAGAAACAATTTCCTGGATCTTTTCAAACCAACACCACTTTCTCAATTACATGCACGCCTCTATACATCACTTATACTTGCAATCAATTCCTGAGACTATCTACTCATCTGATAAGAACATATACAACATAACTGGTAATTATGCTGGTTTTATTTAATTAATTAAATTAATAAAAAATTTTACTAATAGCAGCAATATATCTGGATAAATCTTGTCAGATTTCAATCATTATCAATCTTAGTTAACTAAAGAATATATGGTTATAAAAATTCCAATCATGCAGGTGGAATATAAATAACAATATATCAAAGGTAATATTTACCAACTGGTTAGCATGACACTTGTTATCCAGAAAAATTGACTTGCTCTGAAATAAGATAGTGTATCTTATGTAGGGACATTAAAATCCGGCTAATGTAAAATCCTGGTAGATTATTCTTATTGGATGGTTCCAGGAATGGCTAATGATCTGGTATTAACATTGCTTTGATTGAAAATTGCAACAGAATAGGATATTATATGCCTAGGATGATTCTAGCCAGCAGTAAAAGGGTTACTAACTGTTATCCAAGGTTTTATTGCTTCTCGCTGTGCTGTGGAGTTCTGTATCTGTGAGATTGCTAAACTCTCATAAATCTTGCTAAGTTCATGACAACTGATTGCTTTTAGCTGCTGTACTGTTTAAACCATTGCCATTTCGTATACCAATGTTATACTAAATATTCACTGATTATTGTCACGCATGTTACATATTATTATTTTTATTATTATTAGTCACAATAAATTATATATTTTTTATAAAGAAATTGTGACTTTACTGTGTGAAGAAAAATCCTCTGATGACTTGCTCTAGGATCCAAGAGAATTAATATAGTGGGTAATTCTCAGTTTTATTATATTATTCATTTTGGGGAACAGTGCCGCGATAACAATTTTGATATAATAAAAATTATTAAATTCATTTTTGATAAATTTTTATGAAAATATTATTTTATATTTATCACCCCATAAATATCATCACAGGCATTAGAGTTGTTTTGGCAGCACAAGGGGGACCTACACGATATTAGGCAGATGGTTTAATGTTGTGGCTGAGCAGTGTATGTATGCTATCTGTCTATCTGTCTCATTTTAAAAAATGTTCTTCCACCATTAATATTCTTGAAAAAGAACAAAACTTGCATAGTGTCAAATGTTACAATAACAGAATCTTCATGTATACAAAATTGCACACTTACAAAAACAACAAAGAGCTGTAGCATTCCTCCAAATAACAAGCAGTGGTTCGGATCCCACAGATTCCACTACTAAAATCAGCCTTCTTGAATCCCGAGGTAATCACACCACAAGCAGCTGTCAACACCTAATAACATTGAGGTATAAAACTCCAACCATTTTCGTCCATCTGACATCATCAGGTAGAGTTGAATGACTAAATATCACACTCCCCACCCTTGTATACCCCCATACAAATCAATACTGAATAAAACTGTGCGAGGCACTATGCCTTCTACCACAAATATGGCCTCCAGGATCCTACATAAGCAACATAAAAATGTTGCACATGCGCTATAATGCTTCCGTGTTCAATCCCTCTCGGAGAATGGCATTCCAAAATGAAATACAATGAAGAGAATACATAAAAACAGATACAAAATTTAAAGAAGCACTCCAGGCACTAACATAACTTCATCTAAATTAATTTGTTATGGTGCCAGGAGGCCCCCACGGGCGCGGTCTTACATTCACTAGTTAAACTGTTCTCGAATGGTTTAACCCCAAAGTGAGCCTGCAGAACCAATGTCAACTCCCCCCAGACGGTTTCAGTTTGAGGAAGTGGGGAGTGCTGCCGGGGAGTTGATTGACTTGGAAACAGTAAAAATTTACATTTCAGAAGCAGTATGGCGCCTTGGAGGAGCTGAGATCTTCCCTGGAGGGTTTAATCCCTTGTGGTAAGAGTGGGTCCGGGGGCCTCCTGGCATCATAACAATTTTACTTAGAGCATTTACCAAGCAATCTGCCCATGTTTAAGCCTGGCATGTTGCAACAAAGAACTTAAAAAATAAACAAAAAAAAAGAAAAAAGGAAGAGAAAAAAAAAAATGGACAGAAAGGAGGAAAAAATTAGAGAAAAAAAAATATATAGTGAAGTAAAATAGCAAAGATATATAAATATATCTAAAGTTATATACATAAGAAATATATAAAAATTATATGTATTTAACTTTACATATTTAGAAAAAAATTAGATATAAAGTAAAATTATAATTTAAATGAGAAAAAAAATAAAAAAAAAATGAAAAAAATAAAGCAAACTAGTAAAAAGGAATGACTAACATATACTCCTACTTATCTGGTGCTAAGTATCTGTTCCAGTGATGCTAAGATTAGTGCCTCAGTGCTGTCTTTCAAGGCACAGTATATATAAACCATCATCTAGCCCCTCCTGCTTTCATCCTACTATAGTGTCCCTTTCATTTCTGCCTTTTGCAATCACTGGTAGTGATGCACCGAACGGTTCGCTGGCGAATAGTTCCTGGCGAAGATAGCATGTTCGCGTTCACCACGGCGGGCGAACATATGCGCGGTTCGATCCGCCCCCTATACGTCATTGAGTAAACTTTGACCCTGACAGTCAGCAGACACATTCCAGCCAATTAGCAGCACACCCTCCCTAGCAGACCCTCCCACCTACTGGAAGGCATCCATTTTACATTCATTCTCAAGCTGCATGCTTAGTGAGAGGAGGGAAAGTGTAGCTGCTGTTGATTAGATAGGGAAATGCATAGCTAGGTTAGGGTATACAGTGTCCACTACAGTCCTGAAGGACTCATCTGATCTCTGCTGTAAGGACAGCACCCCAAAAAGCCCTTTTTAGGGCTAGAACATCAGTCTGCTTTTTTTTTTTTTTTTCTGTGTAATGTAATTGCAGTTGCCTGCCTGCCAGCTTCTGTGTCAGGCTCACAGTGGATACTGTGCCCAGTGCCACCACTCACTCACTGGTGTCACAATAGCTTGCATTTAAAACCCAAAAACTTTTTTCACTGATATAGATTGAATATAAAAGTGGCCTCTTTGAGATAAATATTTCCCACAACAGAACAAAAATAAGGTTTCTCTACTGTATGGCTCCTCAAATGATGCTTAAGATTGGAAGCGGCTGAAAAGCATTTCTCACACTCAGAACAAAAATATTTTTTTTTTAACATTCTCTCCACTTTGAACGAAATGACGTTTGGGAAGAGATTTTGTATGAGTAGGTTTTTCATGTACGATACGGGAACATGATTTAGATCCTTGGTAAGTTTTGCGAGATCCAATAGTGTGTATGTAGGGGTAACAGTCAATCCATATCTGCCAAGTGACCCTATGTAGGAGGAACAGTCTCTATTCTGCTCTGTGTCAGTGTGTATCAGGGGCTCTGAGGACAGGTGTCAATCCATATCTGCCAAGTGACCCTATGTAGGAGGAACAGTCTCTATTCTGCTCTGTGTCAGTGTGTATCAGGGGCTCTGAGGACAGGTGTCAATCCATATCTGCCAAGTGACCCTATGTAGGAGGAACAGTCTCTATTCTGCTCTGTGTCAGTGTGTATCATGGCTCTGAGGACAGGTGTCAATCCATATCTGCCAAGTGACCCTATGTAGGGGAACAGTCTCTATTCTGCTCTTTGTCAGTGTGTATCAGGGTCTCTGAGGACAGGTGTCAATCCATATCTGCCAAGTGACCCTATGTAGGGGGAACAGTCTCTATTCTGCTCTGTGTCAGTGTGTATCATGGTCTCTGAGGACAGGTGTCAATCCATATCTGCCAAGTGACCCTATGTAGGAGAACAGTCTCTATTCTGCTCTGTGTCAGTGTGTATCATGGTCTCTGAGGACAGGTGTCAATCCATATCTGCCAAGTGACCCTATGTAGGAGGAACAGTCTCTATTCTGCTCTGTGTCAGTGTGTATCAGGGGCTCTGAGGACAGGTGTCAATCCATATCTGCCAAGTGACCCCTTTAACTCCATCTGCCCTCCATCATTGCCTTTTTGAGTATTGCTCATGTACTGATTCATATGCCCATCTATCTGACAGGACCTTCCATTTTGTGGGGAGACAAGTGATTGGTCAGAAGTTAGGTGGTGTTGTTGCGTTGTGAAGGTATTGTTAGGCCTTGTGTTAGCCAGTCAGAGTTGGAGCCAGGTGCTAATAAATGGTTCCTTTGTGTTGCTAGAACTTCATGCAGCATTGATAGTTTCTTTATCCAGTAGGTGTGGGTCATGTCAAGTCTTGGGGCTGACAAACTTTTCATGTGGGCTATTCATTGTCAGATATCTTGGCTGGTTCCTGTTCTGGAAGCATGCTGTGGTCTACTTTTAGGTCCAGTAGCCACTGAGCCTTGGTGTTTTAAGATTCTTTTTTCTCTGAGATGTTCCTCCAGTACTGTTCAGTCTTTGCTATGGGTCGGCCTTTGGTGGATATGTTGTAGTTACCCTGCAGCTGTGCATATACCTTGGATGGTTCTTTGGTAAACAGGGCATTTCTCCTGTGGTGTATCTTCTCAGACTGGTTGCCAGTGTTGTCAACCTTTGCTTAGCTATTTCCAATGTATCTGTTTTTGGGACACCCTTGTAATTCTTCAGTAGTCATTGTCTATCTTTGATCTTTCCACCTCTGTGAAGTTAATCCAGCTTACTAACGTTCTTATGTGTTGCCTTTATCTTGTCTTCCCGTGTTAGTCTCAATGGTGTGTATTGTTTCTCCTTATTAATTATTATTATTATTATTATTGCCATTTATATAGCGCCAACAGATTCCGTAGCGCTTTACAATATTACGAGAGGGGAGATGTAACTCCTTCACCCTGATTTTGCAATCAAGAGGGCGATTTCCCCCTTGTCCCTCTTGCCAACCAACCAAACTGAGAATAGCAATTATATATACATTAAAAGAGTGTACTAAATATAAAACAAAGCTTTGTAATTTGTCAAAATGGTTCAGTTTTCAAATCTCCGAAAACTTGGTAACACTAGCTCATGCTGTAGCTAGGGATTCTGGAAAGGATATTCAAATGATACTTTGAATGATTACTTTTAACCTTTGAATTCAATTGGACCTATTCAACATCAATGCTGTTCAAAACAGTTATTGAATTATAGCCAAGGCTATAGGGTGCAGTACTGGAGAACTAACTTGTTTCATCCTAAGAAATGGGAATAGTCAGCATTAGATTGGATTCTGTGAAACTGCATTACTTACCAGTATGGTACATGGAGAATACAGAACAGTTATGGGTTGTAATAGAAAAGTGATGCATGCTTACACTGAGCTGCTTTGAGAACCTAAAGCCGGTAGGTATTCATCTTGGATCTAAATGAAAGCCTATGAAACAGGTTTAAAATACTAGGTTAGTTAGAGGCAGCTTTAATCAGTGTATAATTTGTATATTTCATCAACAATTATACTGTAGGTTTTTTAAATTAAGCATGTGTTATATTTTTATATGCCATTCTTAATTTTGTATATATATATATATATATATATATATATATATATATATATTATGCCTTTTGTTATTTTCTGCTCATAGAGTTATAATATATAAAATAGAAGCACAAATAGCAATTATAGTGAGTTGAATTTAAATTTTTTTTATTTTTGCTAGTTATCAAAATGCTCATAAAAATCTAGAATGTTTTTATTTATATCAGCTTCATCCTGAACAGATATTTTATTAAAATTATTAGCATGAATTTGGCTGCAGGAGAGTCTGAGATATGTGACAAGCCGCAGAAGATTATATGAGAAAAGAAAATATCAGTTAGTGTGAAAAACCAGAGCTTATAAAAATCTGCAGATCAATGCAGAATAATGAATTTGCAGGCTGCCTTTGTTCCTTGGTATAGGCACCTGCCATCCTCAGCTCATGCTTTTTCCCTTATCACACCATCTCTCTGACAGCTTTGCTGTATATCTGGAGAGATAGGGGTCTGACAGAATTGGTTCCACATCATTTACTTCTCTGACTCTCTCTCACTTCCTTGTCCTGACTTTCAGCCTTCTCCTTTTCTCTATCCAATCTGTTTCCCTTTTGTCCCCCTATTCTCTCCTCTCCCTTGTCTATATCCCTTTCTCTTTTTGTCTCTCTTTGCTAGTCTTCCCTAATTCTTTTTTTCTTGCTTACAATCGTCTCTCACTTCTTTCTTTTTTTTGTTTCCTCATCCTTTATCCCCATCCCCATTTCATTTTCTTGTCTCTCTCTCTCTCTCTCTCTCACATACTTCCACCACTTTTCTTTCTTGCCTTCCTCACCCCTTCTTTCTATGCCACCCATTTTGTAATTGTCATTTTTTCTTCTGTCACTGTCTATCTCCTCCAGTTCAAATAAAAGCAGCTCTATTGACATTACAGTAAAAAAAAACACCATTGCAAAAAACAGGAAATAGACTGCATGATATTTTACAAGGGTTTTTACAGCAATATCCTACATAAACAGGACAAGAGAAGACTTCTGTTTAATGAATACCTCAGCATGACACGTGTACATCACATATTGCCAAAGAAGACTAAAATATATAACTGAATAAACAAGTAATAAATATAAAAATACCATTAAAGGGTATGATTGCTGGTTGTTTATGTGTACTAAGAATTTTATATGCTATTATGTCTCTCGTTTTTAATGCATTTTTATTCTTCCTTCCTTGTATCTCTTATCCTTCTTACATTATTCACCTTTAAAGGACCACTATAGTGCCCCCACCCTCAGGGACCCCCTCCTGCCCGGCTCTGGAAGGGGGAAAGGGGTAAAAAACTTACCTTTTTCCAGCGCTGGGCAGAGAGCTCTCCTCCTCTCCGCCTCCGTTACGCCCCGCCGGCTGAATGCGCATGCGCGGCAAGAGCTGCGCGCGCATTCAGCCGGTCTCATAGGAAAGCATTTACAATGCTTTCCTATGGACGCTGGCATGCTCTCACTGTGATTTTCACAGTGAGAAGCACGCAAGCGCCTCTAGTGGCTGTCAATGAGACAGCCACTAGAGGAAACAGGGGGAAGGCTTAACCCATTGATAAACATAGCAGTTTCTCTGAAACTGCTATAATTATGAAAAAATGGTTTAACCCTAGAAGGACCTGGCACCCAGACCACTTCATTAAGCTGAAGTGGTCTGGGTACCTAGAGTGGTCCTTTAACCCTTCATGTTGGAAAAGACATTTGTGGATCTCAGGACCAGCTATTTTGAACTTGTCCCAGGATCGAAGGACCAAGCAGCTGGCCAACAGGTCCAAAGATTCTGTTACTTGGGTCCCTGAATAAACCAACCAGGACAGACAGTTCCATAAAGAGGCTAACACTCACTACTGCTGGACAAGGACTAGCCGTTGTTGACTTGTCCTTAAATATTTGGTGAAATCCATATATATACATAAACAAATATGCATAACTTGAAAAACAAGCAAGATAATTATGACTCAAACATAATAACTAAATTTTTAAGCTATGGAAAAGCAGAGATCTATAGATGCAACTAGTCACTTTTTTGCAATTCTAATGTGTTAACGAGCACTGCAATTGCTGTACAAAATCAGGACCAATACGCATGTGTAGGAATGTTGATAAGTAGTACAGTAGTAAATGCATAGAAAGACAATTAGAGCTTGCTAATTGGTTGTTAATTGCCACATTATGGGAGTTACCTCTGAATATCTTGCTTACGTATAATCTGCAAAATGCCTGATATAAAAATGCTGTAAACCCTTGATTGGGGGCTCAGCCTCTTTTAGACACGGGTATGCTGAGTGAGACGTAGCTGGCTACTAAAATAAATGGTTATTTGTAGAGCTAAGTGAACCCGAACGTACCGAACATGAAGTTTTTTGAACACGGACGTATCACTGTATGTTCGGGTTGGAGTTCGGAGTTCAGCGATTTAATGACACGTTTTGAAAGGCTTCAGGGCGGCCAATCAACAAGCGTTTGACTCGTGTGCCCTTAGAAGCCATTACAGCCATGCCTACTAATGGCATGGCTGTGATTGGCCAGTGCAGCATGTGACCCAGCCTCTATAGAAGCTGGTCACTTAGTATTAGTAAATTATGCCCCTACTCGCTATACCGCGAGTAGGAGCGTGTCTATTAAACAGTGAGCAGCCTGTGGTTGCTCACTGTTAAAAAAAAATTCCCCCCTCCTGAGAACTATTGTCCCCCGCCCCACAGCCCCCACCCCTGAGCGGTGGGGGTCATAAATAAAAATTGTGGGGACCTAATGCCCTCCCCCCCGGCCCCCACCCCTGAGCGGTGGGTGGGGGCCATAAATAAAAATTGGGGGGGCCTAATGTCCTCCCCCCGGCACCCACCCCTGCTTGGCGAGTGGGGGCCCTAAATAACAATAAGGGAGGGGAAACCTACTGTCCTCCCCCCCGGCCTCCACCCCTGAGCGGTTGGGGCCATAAATAACAATAAGGGGGGGACACCTAATGTCCTCCCCCTGGCTCCCACCCCTGAGCAATGGGTGGGGGCCATAAATAAAAATTGGGGGGACCTAATGTCCTCCCCCCTGGCCACCACCCCTGAGCGGTGGGTGGGGGCCATAAATAAAAATTGGGGGGACCTAATGTCCTCCCTCCGGCCCCCACCCCTGCGGGTGGGTGGGGGCCCTAAATAACAATAAGGGGGGGACCTACTGTCTTCCCCCCCAGCCCCCACCCCTGCGCAGCGGGTGGGGGCCCTAAATAACAATAAGGGGGGGACCTACTGTCTTCCCCCCCGGCCCCCACCCCTGCGCAGCGGGTGGGTGCCCTAAATAACAATAAGGGGGGACCTATTGTCCTCCCCCCCGGCCCCCACCCCTGCGCAGTGGGTCGGGGCCCTAAATAACAATAAGGGGGGACCTAATGTCCTCCCCCAGGCAACCCTGTCACACCACTCTGATTGATTGGCTTGAAATCCACCAATCAGAGTACTCTGTGTAATTTTACACAGCCTGCAAAAATTCCAAAGAACTTTCCCACGCTGTGTAAAATGACACAGAGCACTCTGATTGGTGGATTTCAAGCCAGTCAATCAGAGTGGTGTGACAGGTAAAGGTAGAAACTTACCTGTCAGTCTCTTCATTTACCTGTCAGAGCACTCTGATTGGATGGCTTAAACCCACCAATCAGAGTGCTCTGAGCCTAATTGCAGGGCGGGTGAAGGCTTTATAAGCCTTCCCCCGCCCTGCAGAGCTCAGTCTGCGCAGAGCCCTCCATGGGTGAAGGATTATTATTTTTTGCGCTTTTTTTATTTTATTTTTATTTTTTTTAAAGTGCATCGGTTACTCTGGATTTTTATTTGGCCTTTTTTGGGGCTGAAAAAATAAGATTTTAGAAGAAAGAAGACATCAAATGGTAAGTCTAATTTTTACAGGTATTTAGAAAAGGGTCCCCCCTCATTATTTTTAGGATAAGGGGGGTAGGTAGAGGGGATTTTGTTGGGGGGGGTGGGGGGTGACTAGGGGTTTGATGACCTCTAGTCACCTGGGGGTGGATTTTTATTTATGGACATTAGGTTCCTCCCCTTATTGTTATTTAGGGCAACGCAGAGGTGGGGGCTGGGGGGAGTACATTAGGCCCCCCCCCTTATTGTTATTTAGGTCCCCCACATGCCGCACAGGGGTGGGGGCCGGGGGGAGGACAGTAGGTCCCCCCCTTATTGTTATGTAGGGCCCCCACCCAACGTGCAGGGGTGGGGGCCGGTGGGGAGGACATTAGGTCCCCCCCCCAGTTTTTATTTATGGCCCCCACCCACCACTCAGGGGTGGGGGCCGTGGGGGAGGACAACAGGTCCCCCCCTATTGTTATTTAGGGCCCCCACCCGCCGCGCAGGGGTGGGGGCCGGGGGGGACAATAGGTCCCCCCCTTATTGGTATTTTTAGAGCCCCCACCCACCGCTCAGGGGTGGGGGCCGGGGGTAGGTCAATAGTTATTTAGTATTAGTAAATAACTATTGACCCCCAATTTTTATTTATGTCTGGGGCAATAGGTTTTTTTGTTGTTGTTTTTTTACAGTTTACTAGACACGCCCCTACTCGCGATATAGCAAGTAGGGGTTGAATTAACTAATACTAAGTAATCTTTACTTAGTATTAGTAAATGTGGCGGAGAGACCAATTTAGGTCTTTCAGCCTTTTGGTAGATAGCTCCCTAAAAACGTGTGAATTAGGGAGTTATCTACTAAGCGGCTGCTTATTTTATGTTATTTTTAAGTGATTTCCCTATCCACATTTGTTTGCAGGGTACTTGTCCTACTCTTACCCCCATTTTACTTCCTTGTGCAGCCATCTAGCCCTTTCCAGGACTTTTTTAGAGCATCCAGGTGTCCACTCAACTCTAGTTATTTGTCCTGAGAAACCTGTGTCCAGTCTCTTATGTGTTTTCTGACCTCAGATTCCTGCAACACTAACTTGCATATTGTGATTATACAAATCAGTTTTCCAGTTTTACCAACAAAGGGCAATGGATAGTCCAATTTTGCAACAGTCTAATTCTTGTCTTAATCAGCAAAGAATCATGTTACTCTATCTTTTTTTCTGTTAAATTTCAATCTGGTTTTATCCAGAGCCAGAAGCTGTGATTAAGTAGCATATGGAATATTAGAACAAATTGGCCTATAGTACAATCCCACAGCTAAAACTGAACCACATCTCTTGTGATTGGTGATTAAACTTGTCCTGAATGAAGTACAAATTATTCAATTTAACCTATTGCCCTTCATATATTATTTTCCCGCACCTCTTATAGCCTCAGGACCCCTTAGCTCCTAGCAAGTATTATACAAACATGCTCAGAACCGTCATATCTAAACCTTTACATTGCAAAATATTAGCCTGTGTTCAATTATGAATGAAACACATACTGTCAGGCTGCAGCAGAAAGATTTTCTGTGGGCTGTTTTAATTATATTCTTGTGTCAAAAATTTCAGCCTAAGAATGAAATTGCTCTTAAGAGATCATCTGTGATATTGCATCCCAGCTGCATAAGCACGAAAACTGCTTTATCATCTAGCCCACTCCTTGTCTGTCTCTGTCTATCAGTTTTTTTAGTTTGTTGCAAAGATTTCACTCTACAATTAGTGTGGACTATAGCTTCCTGTTAGCAAGGGCATCTAAACTATTCAGCAATGTTTGCATTTTATATACCCAGAATCATTTGCCAGACAGTCATTATTTAAAGGGGCACCATAGTTACCAAAACAACTTTAGTTTAATTAATTTTAGTGTATAGAGCTTGCCTCAGAAGTTTCACTGCTCCATTCACTGCCATTTAGGAGTTAAATCTCTTTTATTTCCGTTTATGCAGCCCTAGCCACACCTCCCATGGCTGTGGTTGACACGGCCTGTATGAAACAAAATGGTTTCATTTTCAATCAGTTGCAACTTACTTTAAAAGTTTTTATCTCCTGATCTGTAATTTAAACTTTGATTAAATGCAGGAGGCTATTGCTGGGTCTAGGAAGCTATTAACAGAGCAGGAGATAAGAAATTCTAAATTAAACACTGTGTAATAAAGGAAGTGTAAACATTAGATGACTCTTTACACAACGTGTTTAGGATGGTTGTGTAAGTCCCATGCAGGGAGGTGTGCTAAGGGCTGCATAAAAAAAGTGATTTAACTCCTGAATAACAGAGAATTGAACATTGAAATTTAACCCCTTAAGACCGGAGGGCGTACAATTACGCCCTATTTTAGGCGGTTCTAAACGCCGCCGGGTGTAATTGTACGCCCTCCGGTATTTTATTACTTACCTCCCAGGGAGCCCCCCGCAGCAGATCCTCCTCCTCCAGTGCCCCCCGGCCATGTGAGAGTGAGGTCCTTGCGAGGACCTCACAATCACATGGACGGGTAGGCTGCCTCCTGCATTGCCAGCAGGGGGGCTGCCTGTAATGACAGGTGGTCCCCCTGCTGGCTGAAAATAAAACTAAAATAAATGAAAAAGTGTAAAAAAAAAAAAAATGTATACTTAGAATATATATATATATACACACACACACACACACACACACATACACACACACTGTCTAGGTGTATTTTACTATATATATATATATATATATATATATATATATATATATATATATATATATATATATATATATATATAATATCAAATTACACGTAGACTGATACTGATTAAATATATATATATATAATTATTGAGATAGATATATATATATATATATATAATATATACAATATATACACAATATAAAAAAATTAAATATGGAAATACGTTAAAAAATAAAATTTAAAAAAATTTACAAAATAAATGTGTTATTTCGTTCTAACTGTATTGTGATATTAATATATATATATATATATATATATATATCAAAATACACGTAGAACGAAATATATATCTACATACATATAAATATATATATATATATCTACATACATATAAATATATATATATATATATATATATATATATATATATATATATATATATACACACACACACACACACACATATACATACACACACACACACCTATAAATAAAAATATTTAAAAAAAAATTATATATGTATACACATATAGATTCACATATGTGTATATATCTACATATATTAATTCTACATATATATGTAATATTTTTACATAATTAGGTATCTTAATTAATTACAATTAGCGGGACCTGCCTGACAACCCATGCCGAAAGTAAAGGGAATTTAATTTGCTAGCACTATATTTAACCCTATAACTTTCCAAGTTACACCATAAAACCTGCGTACGGGGAGTACTGTTACTACTACTTGGGAGACTTCGCTGAACACAAATATTAGTGTTTCAAAACAGTAAAGTGTATTACAACGATGATATCGCCAGTAAAAGTGAAATTTTTTGCCTTTTTCATGCACAAACAGCACTTACACGGACGATATTATTGCTGTGATACTTTTTGCTGTTTTGAAACACAAATATTTGTGTTCAGCGAAGTCTCCCGAGTACAACAGTACCCCTCATGTACAGGTTTTATGGTGTTTTCAAAAGTTACAGCGTCAAATATAAGGCTTGCGTTTCATTTTTTTCACATTAAAATTCGCCATTTTGGTTACGTGCCTTTGAGACCCTACGGTAGCCCAAGAATGAAAATTACCCCTATGATGGCATACCATTTGCAATAGTAGACAACCCAAGGTATTGCAAATGGGGTATGTCCAGTCTTTTTTAGTAGCCACAAACACTGGCCAAAATTGGCTTTTTTTGCATTTTTCACACAAACAAATACTAACACTAACTTTGGCCAGTGTTTGTGACCAAATGGCTACTAAAAAAGACAGGACATACCCCATTTGCAATACCTTGGGTTGTCTACTATTGCAAATGGTATGCCATTATGGGTGTAAATTTAATTCCTGGGCTACTATAAAGTCCCAAAGGCAACGTAACCAATCTGGTGAATTTCAATTTCAAATGTAACGTGCTATATTTGACCCTGTAACTTCCCAAAACGCCATAAAACCTGTACATAGGGGGTACTGTTTTACAAGTGAGACTTTGCTGAACACAAATATGTGTATTTTATTGCAGTAAAAGCAAACAGTATTATGACATTGACAGTTAAAATATCATGTAGAACTAAAAAAAATAAAATCTTATTTTCTGATATTAAATGAAAGTCCTGTTTCCCCTGAATAAAATGATATATAATAAGGGTGGGTGCATCTAATATGAAAGAGGTGAATTACGGTTGGACAGACATGTAGCGCAAATGCCAGGTTTTGTTTACATTTTGTTTCGTTCACAATGTGTACATTTGGCTCCGTCCTTAAGGGGTTAATATATATATATAATTTTGTTCAGGAGAAACAAGGCTTTCATTTCACCTCATATATTTATATATGAAACATAATTTAATTTGAATAAAATCTAAAAATAAAATAAAACATAAAAAGAAATGTTATTGCTCAAGTTCTGCATTATTATTGCAATTTATATAGCGCCAACAGATTCCGTAGCGCTTTACAATATTATAAGAGAGGGGATTTAGCTATAAATAGGACAATTACAAGAAAACTTATAGGAATAGGTTGAAGAGGACCCTTCTCAAATGAGCTTACAGTCTATAGGAGGTGGGGTGTAAAACACAATAGGACAGGGAATAGCAATCAAAATAGGTGGGAGTGAGGCAGATCTGGAGGAGAGAGTAGAGACAGGTATGTGATGTAGAGGTTACTCTGGTAGGCCATACACTTTCCTACAAAGATGGGTTTTAAGGCACTTCTTAATCGATTGAAGACTAGGGGAGAATCTGATGGTGGTAGGCAGGCTGTTCCATAGGAAGTGAGCCGCCCACAAGAAGTCCTGCAAGCATGAGTTGGCTGTACGGGTGCGAGTAGCGGACAGGAGAAGATCATGGGCAGAGCAGGGAGATCGAGAAGGGGCATACCTATGGATCTGTGAAGAGATATAAGAGGGGCTAGAAGTGGTCAATGCTTTATAGGTATGGGTTAGCATTTTGAATTGACTCCTATAGGATACAGGAAGCCCATGTAAGGACTGACAAAGGGGTGAGGTGTGAGAAGACCGACTAGAGAGGAAAATCAGTCTGGCGGCATTCATTACAGACTGTAGTGGGGCAATATGTTTTTTGGGAAGACCAATTAGGAGAGGGTTACAATAATCCACGTGGTAAATTACTAGAGCATGGACACGATCTTTGGTAGCATCTTGCGTAAGAAATGGTCAGATGCGGGCTATGTTTTTAAGATGAAATCTACAGGATTTGGTAACATGCTGGATGTGAGGCTCAAAGGTGAAACTTGAATCAAATATGACACCAAGACAGTGTGCTTGCAAGGATGGACTGATGTGGATACCACTAACTTGAAGGGAGAGCGAAAGAAGAGGATCAGTATTAGGAAGAGGAAAGATAAGGAGTCAGTTTTAGAGCGATTTAGTTTTAGAAAGTTGGAGGATATCCAGTCGGAGATGGAGGAAAGGCAAGCAGTGACATGCTGCAGGACGTCAGGGGAGAGGTCGGGGGAGGAGAGATATAGCTGGGTATATAGCGGAGATATTAGCGTACAGGTGGTAGTGGAATCCAAATGAGTCAATAAGTTTGCCAAGAGAGGCAGTATAAAGAGAAACTAGGGGACCAAGGACAGAGCCTTGGGGGACTCCAACAGAGACAGGATGAATGGAGGAGGTATCATTAGAAAAGGAGACACTGAATGAGCGTTGGGAGAGATAGGATGAAAACCAAAAGAGGACAGTGTCACAGTGTAATAAAAGGTGGACTCTTAAAAAAATTATTCTGCTTGATACTTATTCATATATATGTATGTAAATTCTTCTTTCTTATTGTTGGGTGGCTCACCTTGTATCATGCATATTATAGTTCTTCTTTGTCACTTAAACATATAAGGAGAGCATGATCAACGGTGTCAAAGGCAGCAGAGAGGTCAAGAAGTATTAGTATGCAGTAGTGGCCTTTGAATTAAGCTGCGATTAGGTCATTAATAACTTTGATAAGAGGAGTCTCAGTAGAGTGGAGGGGCAGAAGCCAGATTGAAGAGGGTCAAGGAGAGAGCTGGAATTGATGAAGTGAGATATAAGGGTAAAGACACGTCTTTCCAGAAACTTTGAGGAAAAAGGGAGCAGTAAATGCTAACAGTATTGTGGCGAAACCAACCTCGCCACTGTGAACTGGAGAAGCCTGGTTGCTCGCCTGCTCCCTTTGGACTATGGCCCTGCAGGTTAAACCGTTTATTTCCCCTGCAGAAAGGCTTATTTGTGTGATCTGGGTGCCATTCATCTAATAATGTGCACTCAGATCCCAGCTATCTGGGGATATGTGAAATGTCTGTGTGTTATGTGTAAATGTGACTTTATGTATTCTAAAGTGTTTTGTGTCTTTTTGCAACCATGTGCTTAATGGAGTCTTGTGTCTATCCTGGGAGATAATTGAATTACTTATCTCCAGGATAGAAGACTCTGGAACTGGTTTGGGCCAGAAAGCCATGCTTCATTTAGTCACAAAGGACTTTTTACTAACTTTTGAACCCCTTGTCTGATTTGTGCCATTTTTGAATATGTTGTTCCCCTGAATGGATTGATTGTGAATATGTAATTTTATGCGAATGTGATGTATGGTTTTGGAGTTATGAAAGTTGGGTAGAAAGTATGTTTTAACTGTATGTATAATTGAGTTTCCTCTCAGGATAAGGGGAGGGAATATGTGGGATGTAACTGTGATGTGATTGGTTGTTTTGTAACGCCCTGTGGGCTGTACTATGTTTGTGGATTGGGAATAAAAGAGACTGTATGTGACAGTACAGGGAGTTCCTGCTTAACCCTCAAAGTGAAGTGTCGCCTCATTATTGGGGGAAGGATTTATTGTATGCTGTTCCAGTTTGACTGCTAGGAGAGTAAACCTATTCATATGGTTCCTATTCAACTGTCTACAGCATTCATATGCTTGCGAGCATTCATATGCTCCTACGGTTCGGTGGTTTTGGTGTCTGCTGCAGTGCTTGGAGTCCTCAGGAAGCGCTAGGAGCATCCTTTAACGGAGGTACCCAGTCGGGGTGCCAGGCGATCCGTTACAAGTATTATGACATTCACGATAGTTAGAGGGGTGGATGGGTCGAGGGATGTTTTTTTCAGGATATTGTAACTGTGAATTTCATAATACTGTTAGCATTTACTGCAATAAAATACACATATATTTGTATTAGGCAATGTCTTAGAAGTACAACATTACCTCCCCCCTATGTATAGGTTTTATGGGCTTTTGGAAGCTTACAGTGTCAAATACAGGGCCATTTTTGCACATTGAAATATGCCAGATTGGTTTGTTTGGTCTGTGTTGCTTTTGAGACCGGATGGCAGCCCAGGAATGAAAAGTAACCGCATCATGAAATATCATTTGTAAAAGTGGACAGCCAGGATATTCAAAATGTCCAGTCTTTTTTAGTAGCAACTTAGTCACAAGCCCTGGCCAAAGTTAGCATTCAAGTTTGTTTTTTGCATTTTTCACAAAAAAAACTGCCTTTTCACCAATTATATCATCAGCATTATACATTTTACTGCTCTAAAACACATATTTGTGTTCAGCAATGTGTTACGAGTACAAGAGTAACCCCCATGTCCAGGATGTGTGGTGTTTTGCAAAGTTACAGTGTCAAATATAAGGCTTGCCCATATCAGTTTTTACATATTGAAATTTGCCAGATTGGTTATGTTGCCTTTGAGACCATGTGGCAGCCCAGGAATGAGAATTACCCCCATCATAGCATACCATTTGCAAACATAGACAACCCAAGCTATTCAAAATGAGGTATGTCCAGTCTTTTTTAGTAAAACAACAGCACATGGAGAGACAAAATAGTATAAGAACAGCCAGGTGCAAACCATATAAACACTCCCTCAAGTGCTTTAAATATTCAAATGTATATAGAATATAGAATGCACACTATAACAATCTCAAAAAAAACTTTGCTTTATTATGTACAAAAAAGTACCAGAGTGAAAACATATAAAAAAAGATAAACAAAGTGACAGAAGCAAAGGCAAACACAATAAAACAATAGTAAATTACCACAAAAATTCTTACAAGCCTCCAGACAGAAACACGAGTCACCAAACCCCCCCCACGTTTCGGCACCAACTGGCTGCCTTTATCAAGGGTACCTGTATCCATGTTCACATGTGTCTGCTTATAAAGCCCTCTTACAGCTGATGGCCATCAGCACAAAATTGTTACCAGCTCAGGAAGTGACATCATCACCTCAAGTCCTGGCACAATATTTTAATAGTAACATTTTAATATCAAATCAAAACTGATTGGGTGCACTGAAAACATATATGGAGTAAAAAGAGTCATAGGACCTAAAATAATAATAACAGATGTTAATATTCTAATAACCAACCTCTATAGACAATAAGTGTACTCCCACTTTATCCGGTGTCCATAACCGCCATCTTACCTATTGGCAGAACACACACAAACAGCTGTATAAATATGCTCCACAGGCATCACAGCCACTGCTGCGCGCAACGATAGTCCGTGCATGCGTTCTGTAATGAGTGCAGCGCATAGTAACATCCTGCTCGCGCATGCGCATAACGGCAAACTGCCGCGCATGCGCATAGCAACATCCTATTTGCGCAGGCATACTATGTGTGCCGTGCATGCGCGTAGTAACATCCCGCTCGCGCAAGCGCATAACGGCAAACTGCCGCGCATGCGCATAGCAACATCCCATATGCGCAGTCATACTATAATGAGTGCCGCGCGTGCGCGTGCGCGTAGTAACATCCCGCTCGCGCATGCGCATAACGGCAAACTGTCGCGCATAAAAAAAAACAGTCTTTTTTAGTAGCCACTAAGACACAAACTCTATATTTCCATATTTCTGGCCATAGATTTCATATTTGTTACTTGCATTTTTCACACAAAAACTGCACTTTCACGATATCATCATGATACATTTACTGTTTTAAAACACCTTTATTTGTGTTCAGAGAAGTCTCCTGGGTACAACAGTACCCCTCGTGTACAGGTATTATGTGTTTTTGAAAGTTACAGGGTCAAATATAGGGCTTGCAATTTAAATTCTCTGGACATTTTGCCTGGGTTGTCAGGCAGGTCCCTCAAATTACAATTAATAAAATCAGTGAATTATGTAAAAGTAATAGATAAATATATATGTAGAATTTATAATTTACAGTCAAGGACTGTGTGTATGTGACTATGAGTGACTGTTGTTACTTATATTGTGTAAGCATGTGATCAATTCAGTGTCCTTATGGATGTGTGAATGTGTGTGTGTTTTATTGTTTGTGGCTGTCTAGGTATGCATGGGGCTGTGTGTGTAATTGTGATTATGTATGTTGTGATTTAGAACGCTGAATGCCGGACTTCCTTGTTTTGTGTAAAAACGTATGTCTAGAGATGTGATCACCTCCTTAGTTTGGATTTTCATGATTTTTTTTGTTTTGTTTTGCCTTTTATATCATTTTAATAAAATGGAATTCTGTGATTGGCGTCCAGTCCCTTTTATTTGATATTGATGTGTTCAGTTTGGGATTATGGTTATGCCCATATGTACATGTGATTGCATGACTATGGTCTAAAGGGTTTAAAAGGGGTTAAGAACACACAAAAAGCAACAGTGGGTTAAGAGACAAGACTGTAAAAGGAAATTCGACACATACAAGGTGAGAGAAGGGGATTAGGAGAAACATTAATGAAGCAGCAGGATAAACATACACAGGGTTGAGGAGGAGTGAAGTAACACACAGATGTTTATTTTAATATTCTAATCTATTGGTATGGTAAGGACTAACCTATTCCAAAACTGCTAAAATGGAAAAACTATCCAATTCATTACTTTTCAGATCAGTTATATTGTCCAAGATATATTGTTTTGGCTTAGATATTAAAATACCTTTAGGTAGGGCAAAGGAATGGGCCAGGGATCGATGTTGTGAGGATTTTTCTTGCAGGGTGACTAATGGCCACCCCTGTCTGTCAGTGTGTGTGTCTGCCTGTGAGTGTTTTTAAATCAGTGAGAGTGTGTGTTTATAATTGTGAGTGTCTGTGAGTGTGTGTTTGTCAGTAAGTGTGTATGTGTCTGTCTGTCAGCATTTGTGTCTGTCAGTGAGTGTTTCATATCATTGAGATGGTGTATCTGTCATAGAGAGTGTGTGTCAATGTGTCTGACTATCATTCTGTCAGTGTGTGTCAAATCAGTGAGTGTGTGTCTCTATCAGTGAGTGTGTGTCTAGATGGAGAGGTGGAGTCATTGCAAAGGGGAGGAGTTAGTAAGATGACCACACTCACCTGGGGATGCCCAAAAAAATTCTACATCCAGGCGTCTGTGACCCTAGGACTGGCCCTGTACATGGCCCTGGTGAGCTGGAGTGGCAGAGCTGCTGCAGAGGGTTGTCAGGCATTCCCCCAGACCATGACTGCTGACCACAAATACCAAAACCGTTACCCCCAATAACGACATGACACCTGATTGTTGGGTAAGGGCAACGACCACAGCTTTATTAAACTTTTACACAGCCAGCATTTCCACCTGTCAGCTGTTGGGGTGACTACCCAACAGACAGATACTCCAAGTCTTTATCCAGAGTTCGTACAGCCTGCTTTCGGCCATCAGCCCTAGCAGGCTGCGACTCCCCAAATCCTTTCCGTGCATTACGTGCGCTGGCCAGGAACTCCGCCATAGCTGTGACAAAACAAGAACAGAAACAAACAACACCACAAGCCAAACCATCACAGAGCATGGGAAATTTTTTGGGGAGGGCGGGCGAGAAACTGTTCCAGACTGCTCCTTCTGCACTGGTGAGTCCCACCCCCCTGCTCTCCCTCTTATATCCCACTATATAGGCAACATTGTATCTTTTATATTCCCACCCCTTACTGCAGGGCAGCAGTCATGCCTCCCCTTCCTTGCAGTCCAGGGGATATCTTGACTGCTGACCACAAATACCAAAACCGTTACCCCCAATAACAACATGACACCTGATTGTTGGGTAAGGGCAACGGCCACAGCTTTATTAAACTTTTACACAGCCAGCATTTCCACCTGTCACCTAACAGACAGATACTCCAAGTCTTTATCCAGAGTTCGTACAGCCTGCCTTCAGCCATCAGCCCTAGCAGGCTGCGACTCCCCAAATCCTTTCCGTGCATTACGTGCGCTGGCCAGGAACTCCGCCACCGCGATGCCGTCTGAGAATAGTGCCAAACACCGGGCCAAGTCGTGCTTGACAGAGTGCATCAGATCCACCGATCTAACCCTCCCTAAATCATTACCTCCCGCATGGATCACAATTGTAACAGCCCCCGACACGAACCTGCTCAGGGCCACGCACTCCGGATAGACTTGCCTCCAGGACAGACCCCGAACACCCCTCCAGCGTACCCTTGCTATGTCCATGGAGATCCCTAGGTTCCGTCCATAGGAGCGAGACTGAGCCCGTCGAGCTGCCCAATATATAAACGAATGCCCCAAGATCCATACGTAACGGGGGACGCAACCTGAAACAAATTATAACAAATGTGGTCGAACATACAGCTGAAACCGCCTAGAAGACCATCTGCCTAATCGCTGCACCACCGAACCTGCCAAACCCATACCGCTAGCCTGAGTAGCGGCCCCGATCCTGAAGGAATGAGGCGAGATCCCGGATGGATCTTGACCGCAGTCCACCAGAGCTCTACCCAACACTGACGCAAACTGAAAACGCGTAAGCGGGGACCCATCCACATGCACCAACAACGAGGCCGCCGCCGGCCGACTCGCCATATACTGTTGGAAGAGCCGGACCGGACAATACTCACCACCATAGCTCCCCACCCTGAGCCACACACCAGCACCAGCTTGATCTGCGGATATGCAGGTCCACAAACCCATCCGCCCAACGCACATCTGACAGCAGGAGTGGAGAAACCGAACGGCGATTGGGGGCGACAAGCTCCCCCACCCGCAATGCCCCGAAGAAACACAGCGCAAAACTAACCTGAAACAACCGACTCTCTGATACCGAGACACAGACCCCCGGCAACGCCCCCATCAACTGCCACAACAGCTCCACTGAAATCGGACGCCGCCGGTCCGGACTCCTCCGGGTCCTCCAACCGCGCAGAACCCGCTGCAGGCAAAACTCCTTCGTTATGTCCCGCCAGCCTAGAAACCGAAACAAAAATGACAGAGCCGACAGCGCTCTCTCCGACGATGCGCATGATTGACCTTGCTCCAGGAGCCTACTCATATAGCGTAACGTCACTGTGAACCGGGCAGACTCCGATGACATACGATCAGACCCCTCCACACACGACAGCCAACCTACCTATACCGACCTGTACACCTTCCACGTAGCCGCCGACAACGATTCCGACACCAAGGACATCAGCCCTCCGAAACCAGGTCCCATAAGTATGCCGGGCAGCGAAGACCCTCCTGATCTGCTTCCGGGGCCGACTCACGAAAACGGTCCCACTGAAACCGAGAAAGAGAGTCAGCCACCACATTCAAAACCCCTGGAACATGCCGAGCCTGCAACCACACATTAAACTGTAAGCTCAGCAGCACTAGGTGACTCAAGAGAGCCAGCACTGGAGGGGATGCAGACGATGATCGGTTAATCACATGGACCACACTCATGTTATCCGTGTGAAAAACCACCACCTGGTTCCGCAATTCGTCCCCCCACAGTGCTAGCTCCACCACTATGGGGAACAGCTCCAAGAACGTAAGGTTCTGCATCAACTCCAGCTCACGCCATGCCGCCGGCCAAGCAGCAGCACACCACTTGCCCTGAAAATAAGCCCCAAACCCTACGGATCCCGATGCATCCGTATACAGTTCGAGTTCGGCATTGGGAACCGCTTTCCGCAACCAGCATGATCGGCCGTTATACCTACCCAGGAAGACGCTCCATACCTGCAAGTCAGCCCTAAGTTTGGTCGACACCCGAATAAAATGGTGAGCCTCCCTGATACCAACCGTCGCCAATGACAAGCGCCGGCAAAAGGCCCGACCCATGGGCAAGACTCTGCAAGCAAAGGCTAGGTGACCCAGCAGTACTTGCATCGTGCGCAACTGTACCTTCCGAGACGATTTTACCAAGTCAATCTGCTTGAGCAGGACCATTAGCTTTTCGTCCGGTAAGCGAAAAACCATGTCCACGGTGTCAATCTCGATGCCCAAAAACGACAGCCTAGTGGCTGGCCCCTCCGTCTTCTGCTCCGCCACTGGTACGCCAAACCACGCGGACACTGCGCGGAAGGCCGACAACAACCGAGAACATCCGGCACCCTCCCGAGGACTCACAAACAAGAAGTCGTCGAGATTGCGTCACCGGATCCAAACCCGAATACTGAACCACAGACCATTCCAAAAACGAGGAAAACATTTCAAAATAAGAACACGATATCGAACAACCCATGGGAAGGCACATGTCATAGAAAAACGACCCCTGGAATTGACAACCCAGCAGGTGATAACATTCTGGGTGAACCGGCAATAACCGAAAGGCCGATTCGATGTCTGATTTAGCCAGGAGTGCCCCCAACCCCGCTTCCCTAACCAATGACAGGGCCCTGTCAAACGAAGCATAACGCACCCTGCTGAATTCCTTATCGATATCATCGTTCACCGACCTCCCAGTCGGGTAGGACAGGTGATGAATCAACCGAAAGGAGCCAGGCTTATTTTTAGGTACCAGCCCCAAGGGCGATACCCGCAAGTTGGGAAATGGGGGGTAAGAAAACGGCCCTGCCATGCGCCCCAATGACAATTCTTTTCCCAACTTGGCACCCAAAACTTCCTCCTTACCCTTGACCGACCGAAGATTATCTGCCAACCGTGGCTCCGCCGAGAAGACAAAGGGGATCCAGAATCCGACTGAAAACCCTTCCTCCAACACCGCGGCATCGCAGCGTTTAGGGTAGGCCTCGAGCCATGGCAACATCCTTGCCACGCTCACTGGTGTCCTCCCCTATGGAACAATCCTCTCGTGACCCTGCCTTGGGAATGGACTGCTTCGCCTTCTTGAAGCATCGCATGGCGGGGTGAGCCCCCCCGCAATGCGAGCACTCGTGCTTGAACCTACAGGAGGAGTACCACGTGCAGTGGCTCTCACTGAAGAGCCAGCACACTCCCTTTTTCTGCCCAGCCGGCGCACCGGAGGAAGCTCCGGCGCCGGCTGCCCCTAGAAAGGACGCCGGACGACTAGGCGTCATGAGTAACAGCCACAGGCTGCCATCCTGCGTGCCGAAGTCCAATCCAGGACACGCCGCCATCTTCTGCCGGAACTGCTGGTCGTAACGGAACCAGCTCTGCCCGCCATACACCTTATACGCACCCCAAATCAGATCCAAGTATCCGAACAGCGGCGGCGCCCTATCCGGGAACCGACGGGTCAGAATACTTGCGAAAACCGCGAAAACCTGTAACCAATTCCCAAACGTTCGTGGGATTTGCTTACCCTTCTCAGGGTCCTGTGGCTCGCCACGACGTGGTCGATCCACAGAATCCCTGTCCGGGGAAACCAGGGACAAAAAGTCCACAAATTCCCCTTTAATAATCTTATCCCGTGTCTCCCCTGGGATATGCATGCCCAAGGGAGATAGTTCACAACCTGGTAGAGAGGGACGGAACCCCCCCCCACCTGAGCCCTATTGGCTGGAGCCTCCTCCAGCACCCTGCGCACGTCCCCTGATTGGCTATGCGCAGCTGGCAACCTATCTACCACTGCCCTGAGCAAGCGCAACAATTCCCTATCCGCAGCCTGCTCCTGCCCTAGCGCACCCGGTCCCCCAGCTAGGCTACCCCAAGCGCTAGCGCAAGCCAACTCACCGCTTAGTGGAGCTGCCACGGTAGCCTTCTCAGGTTGGCGAGGTCTGGGAGCCATCCTCTGGTCCAACTCTTCCTCCTCTGATCCGGATTCCGAGTCCTCCTGCACCTCCTCTGGGTGCTGTCCCATGTTGGACTCCTGTCCGGCAGCCCCCGAGTTCTGGGCTCTCCTTGCTGCAGGGCATCCGCCCCCAGCCTTCTCCTGGGCTGTACAGCCCTCCGATCCCGATCTTGGGCGCCCCTACGGCTCCCCTGGGGCTCCGGCACCGCATTTCCGTGCACTTCCGGGTTCTCCAGTGGGGCCTGTGACGTCCGCACTGTGCGCCGCGCGTCCGTCACGTACGCGCCCCTTGTGACGTCCGGCGTCTCCACGCACCGCCCGGACGTCAGACGTCGATGCGTCACTTCCTGCCGTACCGGAAGAGAAGGAGGACTGCGCGAGCGCTCTTCTCGCGCTCCGCCATCTTGGGCCCGCCTCACCGCAGCTCTCACCACCTGCGGCTGCCTCCTGGAAGCCCTGGATCCGCCATCACCGCCTCCATGCTCCGGCGCCGGCTGCTGCCCGCTGGTCCCGGCCTCCGATCCCCCTCCTCTACGCACCGGACTGGGGGAAAGGCGGGAAGGAGGCCTAGAACGCCTCGGCCTCCTCCTGCGGGCCAGAGAAGGGGTCTCCGCCACCGGCTGCTCCACTTCCATCCGGGCCTGGGGAAGGTCGGCCATCAGCTCTGCCAGAGAACCGGATCCATTGGAAGCCAGGTAGGCCTGCAGCACCCCCAGCAAAGCCTCCCTTGACAAATCAGCCATCTTGCAGGGAAGGCCTAGCTTGCAGTTAACACTGGAGTAAAGTAACTAAATGCTTTTTTTTTTTTTTTTTAACAGCAGAAGGCTAGAAGCTAAAGGGCTCTGAAACTTTGAAAACTGTTCCAGACTGCTCCTTCTGCACTGGTGAGTCCCACCCCCCTGCTCTCCCTCTTATATCCCACTATATAGGCAACATTGTATCTTTTATATTCCCACCCCTTACTGCAGGGCAGCAGTCATGCCTCCCCTTCCTTGCAGTCCAGGGGATATCTGGATTGCCTCCTTAAGGACATAATAGCACGCCCACCACCCTTAAGGCGTTAATCTAACTTGTTTTGGTGACTATAATGTCTTTGTAACATGCCATAAAGAGCTAGCAAAATATTTTACTTCTAAATAATAGCATGCTGCTGTGTTGTTGTAAAGAATATTGGAACAGCACTAGCCAAATATTCATCAGTATTTAAGGATATCATAATAGTGTATGAATTGCAGTTTATAACAAGACAAAAGGTGTTGCTTAGTGCATAACCTATAAATGTTGATTATATCCACAGATGAAGTGAAAAAAAGTAACCAACAGAGAAAAAAAAAATCTAAAATTATATACTATCCAGACCCTCCCTTTCTTCCCTCTATTGTTTAGTTTTTCTAATTTGATCTGTGAAACAAATGGTGGCAAAAGGCACTTATCAGTGTGCTGCAAAGTATTCACATAATATTTTCATTATACATTTTGTAGTAAACCTGTTTTTGTGCCCTTTTGATTTGTCTGAATCTTTATTTTGGTAACAAGATTCAGACAAGCTGAGCCATGCTATGGTAAAATTTAAATGTCCCACACCAAAATTGCCCAGTGTTTTGAGGATTGCATGAAATGTCAAACATCTTTAAAGAAACACTATAGGGTCAGGAACACAAACGTGTATTCTTGGCCTTGTAGTGATAAAAACATAACCTGTTATCAGCTATAACATAGGCTGTAGTGTAAACACTGGCTTGTGTGTGAAAAGACAATAAACACTGCCTATTCGCTGCAAAAAAAACTGCAGGAATTGATTATACACACCAGAACAAATACAATAAGCTGTAGTTGTTCTGAATAATAGTGTCCCTTTATGTTACCATTGTTTGCAAAGTAAACAAATGTAAATAAAACCCAACCATGATTCTACCATAAATTATATAAATGTAGTCTGTGAAAAAAACTGAGTAGTAAACAAAATGGTGGCTCAATAAAGCCTTATTTTGATAAAATACGCATCTAAATGAAATATGCATAACAGGCACGTTTTGCATGAGCAGTTTATAAAATTAGTGAAATCACCGCTTATGCTTGCTCTGTACTTTGCTTGATGTGTGATACCTATTGCTTTTGCACATTTAAACTACATCACTACATCACTCGTCATCAGAAGAGGCAATAAGTACCTTTACAGAACTGGCAGCAGTAAGCCACTATGATATATCATATCAATGGATGCCAGGTAGAAAAAAAAGAACAAATAAAAAAGTAAAATGGCACTCACAAATGGAAGTAGCCAAAATACCTTTAAAACAACATTAAATATACACAGCAGGTTGTGGATATTTTATATTGCTGTGTATATTTTATATTGTTTTAATAAGGGTATTTTGGCTACTTCCATTTGTGAGTGTGCCATTTTATGTTTTTATTTATTTTTTTATTTTCTTCCTGACATCCATTTTATGTTCCAGTGAGGACTACTCCTAAAGTATCAAGGTGGGAATTATACCACGTACGCCTATACAGTGAGCAGTTTGTCTGCTCTACCAAATGTAAGTAACCATTTATTATTTAATTCTCCTGGCATTTTTTTACATAGTGAGCACTATTGTTGCCTCTTTTCAATTTCTTTTATGGTCCACATATTGACAAAACATCTACATTATAACATATCATCACGTGATAAATGTGGATTGTACCACTGCATGCTATTCATACTAGAGCTAGTTATAAGCTCTTAAAAATGTGAGAAGGGCTATATTAGACTTTTAATACTAGTATTACCTATCTCTGGGATATATTGTACTATTAGTTTTTCCTTTTGTTTTTACATACGGATGAATACCCTGATCTGACACTGTTTTAGAAGAATTATTCCAGACATATTTGAGGCTATATCTTCTGGCAAGTTTTATTGGGACTTTTATTGGACGACTTATTATTTTTTACATTGGATTTTTTTGTATATTGGATTTTTTATATATCTGAAACTATAAACTTTGCCTACTCTGTTTTGGCGCAACCTTATCTCCTATATATATATATATATATATATATATAAAAGAATGCACTTTACAGACATAAGACATTCACATAGTTTCTGTTCTAAGACAATTCTCATTTTATAGAGCCTATTTATAGAGCTGTTGTTCATTTGTGCAACCATTGCTTTAACAACATTGCCCTATTGTGTTTTATACCCCACCACCTATAGACTGTATGCTCGTTTGAGCAGGGTCCTCTTCAACCTATCGTTCCTGCAAGTTTTCTTGTAATTATCCTATTTATAGTTAAATCCCCCCTAATATTGTAAAGTGCTACGGAATCTGTTGGCGCTATATAAATGGCAATAATAATAATAATGAT
Organism: Pelobates cultripes; assembly: GCA_933207985.1. Taxonomy (NCBI): domain Eukaryota; kingdom Metazoa; phylum Chordata; class Amphibia; order Anura; family Pelobatidae; genus Pelobates; species Pelobates cultripes. The sequence goes on along the minus strand of OW240914.1, from coordinate 232,780,426 downwards.
AAAGCATGGGATTTATATTTGTAAACATAAAAAATGATATATATATAAAGGTTTATCCCTCTAAACTTCCTTTTGCAGGTAGCTTAGATACATTTTCTGTAGTGAGCATTGCTGAGATAGTCAAAATGGAAAATATCTACAGCTTGCTCATCCAAATTGTATTTCACACGCTTATTTTAAGTTATGCACACACATTTAGGTCTTCTCAAATTAAATCCACTTCACTTGATGAGTATCAACTATACGGACATGGTGTATTATACGGTAAAAGGACGTGTTAATGAGCTCTGAAGGTGTGAAATGTGCCTGTCTGCACTGTTATATAATTTTTAACTGTTTCCCATTGTCGATAAATCTGGGGGCTCCCAAACTCTTCCAAGACTATAGCTGTACTTGCTTTTAGAGAAAAAAATTTTAAAGGACAAGTAATGGACCGTGTGTGTGCGTGCGTTTGTGCAGCCTAGATAACCATTGTATGGTAACACATGAGAATGATCACAATTTATTTAAATATATAATCTAAGCCTAAACAACACAGCTTTAGCTAGCCACTGACATCTACCACTGTAGCTTAAACTGAGATAAATTGTCATAAGACCTCGAAACTCAACACCTACAGAAGTTGTGGCCCAAGTTAATTCCAGATTCCACATGACTGAATTCAGCAACTGGGTTGAACGTTGAACATTAAACCTGATGTACTTATTATGTTACTTTGAGAAAAACTTGTCAGTCCAATAAATTCTGCCAAATGTCACCTATGTTGCATCTAACATTAAGGGGTTACTCTAAACACCAGTACCACTTCACTGATTTGAAATGGCCATGGTGCTAGGGGTCTGGATGTGCAGTGTTTCAGTATGATATAGAGATCAGGGTTGGCTTATGTTAAATCTGTGCATATTTGTCTTCTGTCATCAGCATAGCATAGAAAGGCTGATGACAGATGTGCCTCTGTTTTAACCCTGCAATTGAACCCATTGGTGTTCATTGGAAGAGCAATGTTTTCTTTGCAGGGTTAACCTTCCTATAGTGGCTGTCATACTGACAGCCACTAGAGGTGCTTTCATGAAACAGCAGAGTAAACCTAAATCAATCTTGATAATTGTTACGGCACCCCCAGGCATAAAAGGGGTTAACAGCTGTTTAGTAGATCTTCCCCTTCCAGACAACAGGCAGCTACTGTAGACACCAATCCACCGAACCGGAGAAGCATATGAATGCTCTCAAGCATATGAATGCTGTAAACAGCCGAATAAGAACGAGACAAGTCTCCGTTTTGAGGGTCAAGCAGGAACAGTCAGAGCTGTGGGTTTATTGTTCTTATATACACATTAGTACCACCCACAGGGTTTTGGAAAACAACCAATAAACACATACAATACACTCAGACACTCCCACACAAAATCCTCCCTTCTGCCTGTGATATAATTACCTTACACAATGGGTAATGTAATTATCACCGGCATAGAAATACAGTTTTTCCACATTATTCATAACTTGAAAAGTATGCATCACATTCACATAACACTTACTTTTCAGAATCAGCATACTCCAAATACAAACCTATGTCAAAATCATCCAAATTGGTCCATGGGTTCAAAAGATAGATCAAAGTCCTTTGTGACCAAATGAAGCATGGCTTTTCTGCCCAAAACAAGTTCCACAGAGTCTTCTAATAATAATTGGGAAGTAATCCAATTATCTCCAAGGACAGAGGCAAAACTCCATTGAACACATGGCAACAAAAGACAATAAAAAGGCAGCAAAAGACAATAAAACACATAAAACACATAAAAATATATAACTGTGCAGCCATTTCACAAAACAGGTACATTCAACATATCCCCAGATAGCTCAGATCTGAGCGCACATTATTACTGAATGGCGCTCAGAGCACACACACACAGTTCAATTGCCATGGAGCTAAAGTCTTTCCCATAGTCTTTCATTATACGAATGGGCTCCATGGCATAGCTATCTGGGGTATCACCGCTCAAACAGGGCCAGCACCGAATGACCTGGCTTTCGTGTCTTCGCTAGGGAAAATCAAGCGTTTCAACATGGGGCCATAGTCTAAAGGCAGCAGGCGGGCAAACAGGCTCCTCCTATGCACAGTGGCGATATTGGTCTCGTCACAATAATCTTAACTAAATAAGCCAGGCTGTGTGCTGGAGACCAATGGTGCAAGTGCGAAAAGGTATGCTACATCTTTTGACACTAACTTGGTATTATTAGCTATAGGTTTATTGAATACAATACAATAGCTATGGAAATATGATTAGAGGCAAGAATACAGGATGTGAACTACAAAAGTTATCAGATGACTGGTTTGAAAAGCCTGATCCTGCCAAAGTTGAAATGTTTGCCTTCTTTAGAATCATAACCAC
>OW240914.1:232619964-232775186 GCA_933207985.1 Pelobates cultripes | reverse complement strand
TTCCTCTGACTAACGCTGAAGGAGGAGGAGGAGGAGGAGCATGTGTCTGTCATGCTCCCTGCGGTTCCCACAATTCCCAGCACAGGATGACAGACACATGCTCTTCCTCCTCCTCCTCCTTCAGTGTTAGTCAGAGGAATGCCGCCGGACCGGCGAGGCTGCTACCCGGTCCGGCGGCTGCAGCATGAAACGGCCGGCCCCCCCTCACAGTGTGCCACCGGACCGGCCACCCGGTGGCACCTGCAGTCCCCAAATGCCGCCCCCAATCCAGCCCTGCCGCCGGGCCCCCTGAAGGCGGCCCTGGCGGCGGGCCCCCCTCCCGGCCGGGCCCTCGGACCATGTCCGAAGTGCCCGACCGGTCAGTCCGCCCCTGTCTCCTCCAACCTTCTAGCCATCCTATTCCCCAGCACAGCAGACCCTCTTCCGTTTAGGTGCAATCCATTATGACTATACAGGTTGTACCCAAGCGCAAAATCGGCCCAGTGCTCTAAAAACCCCAAACCCTCTTTCCTGCACCAAGACTTTAGCCACGCATTGACCTCTCTAATCTCCCGCTGCCTTTCTGCTGAAGCGCGCGGCACAGATAATATTTCTGAAAAAATTACCTTGGAGGTCCTTTTCTTTAGCTTACTTCCTAGTTCCCTGAACTCATTCTTTAGGACTAGGGATCGACCGATTATCGGTCTGGCCGATATTATCGGCCGATATTTGGTATTTTTGGCAATATCGGTATCGGCCAATTCAGATACCGATATTGCCGATAATATATAACAGGACCGCCGGGCCCATTACAAGCCCGGCGGTCCTGTGGGGGCCAGCAGCAAGCGCTGACTTACCTTGCAAGCAGCTCCTACAGCTCTGTGTAAATCTCGCGAGACCCGCGGCCGCAGAGCGTTGCCACGGGTTACCATGGCAACGCTCCGCGCGGCACTAAGAGCCGCGAGATTTACATAGGGAGCTGTAGGAGCTGCTTGCAAGGTGGTAAGTCAGCGCTTGCTGCTGCTGAGCCACCACTGTACTTAACAAGCCACTGGACCACCAGGGAATACTATATCCCCCTCCCTGGTAAGAAGCAGGGAGGGGGGACTAAACAAAACAAACCCAAACATTTAAATATTAAAAAAAAATATTAAAATAAAAAATTACACAAATTACATCACTACACACACACAAACACACACTGCACACACACTGCATTACATACACACACTACACAGACAGACACTACACACACACCACAAACACACACTGCACACATACTGCATTACAGACACACACTGCACACACTGCACACACACTGCATTACATACACACTACACAAACACAGTACACATACTGCATTACATACACACTACACAGACACACACACTGCATTACATACACACTACACAAACACACACTGCATTACATACATACACACTACACAAACACACACACACTGCATTACATACACACACAAAAACACACTGCATTATACACACACTACATAAACACACTGCATTATATACACACTACACACACTGCATTATATACACTACATTCATTATACACACACTACACAAACACACACCCTGCATCCACTACACACACACACACACACACACACTACACAAACACACACAGTTCCCCTGTCTAAACACACTTCATCCACTACATGTGGCATGTATATTTTGTGCATTTACCTTTCGAATTAGTTTATTTATTCAAAATAGTAAATGTACAGAATATCGGCAAGATATCGGCTATCGGCCTGAAAGTTCGCAGATTATCGGTATCGGTATCGGCTCTAAAAAATCAATATCGGTCGATCCCTATTTAGGACCTTCCATTTTCCTCTGACTTTGTCATTGGTACCAATATGGACCATGACAGCTTGGTCATCTCCAGCCCCTCCCAATAATCCCTCCACTCTGTCGGCAACATACTGGACCCGAGCACCCGGGAGACAGCAAACTGTCCGGTTGAGTCGATCAGAGTGGCAGATTACCCTGTCTACTCTCTTAATAATACAGTCCCCTACCACCACAACCTGTCTAGACTTCCTTACCCTCTCAACCCCACCCGTACTAGAGGGGCTGTTTCCACGGCTGTTAGCAGGAACAGCTTCCTGCAGTACAGCTACTCCTGAGCTGATGCTCCCAACATCTTCACTCAAATGGGCAAATCTGTTAGGCTGCATGAGATCAGAACTAGCTAAACCTTTTCTCTTCCCTGCCCCCTGCTTCCTCGCCCCACTGTCACCCAGCTACGTGCCTGTTCCCCATCTGTCTTATCTCCTCCCTCTCCACTACCTGCACCCACTAAACTCTGCTCAGTGAGCAGCAGACTCCTCTCAAGATTGTTAATCTCCCTCAGTGTTACAATTTGCCTCTCCAGTAGTGATGTCCCGAACGGTTTGCCGAACAGTTCGCCATGGACGGCGAACATATGCGGTAAACTTTGACCCTGTACCTCACAGTCAGCAGACACATTCCAGCCAATCAGCAGCAGACCCTCCCTCCCAGACCCTCCCACCTCCTGGCTGGTTTACGTACTACCTGGGAGCAGGTTCAGCATTCTTTGGTGGACTTTGCTGTTCGCCAAAAGGTTCAAGCTGACAAACATCACAGGGCGGCTCCATCCTATGTTGTGGGGGATAGGGTTTGGCTTTCCACTTGCAATATCCGCCTTCGTGTGCCTTCTATGAAGCTGGCTCTCCGTTTTATCAGTCCTTTTTGTATCTTACATAAAGTTAATCCTGTTTCATATGCCCTAGATCTTCCTAGGAACCTGCGAATTCCTAACGTCTTTCACACCTCCTTGTTGAAGCCACTCCTGTGTAACCGTTATACCCGACATGTTCCTCCTCTTCCTCCTGTTTCTGTGGAGGGACATGAGGAATTCGAGGTGGCTGCTGTGCTTGACTCTCATTTTCTCCGGGGTCGCCTCCAGTACCTGGTGCATTGGACGAGGTATGGGCCTGAGGAACGCAGTTGGATTTCCGCTGACGCTGTTCATGCTTTCGCATTCTGCGCTCCTTCCGTTCTCGTTTTCCTGCCAGGCCTGGTCCACCCCGCCCGGTGGGCGTGTCTTCAGGGGGGTACTGTAGCGGTACTTACCCCCTCCGGGGGCCGGCCATGGTCCTCTGTTCCCGCTGCACGCAGTCCTGCATCTGCACAAGCCGTGCGCGGCTCATCCGATGGTGTTATCAGGAAGGCAGGCACTGACTGCGAGACGCCATATCCAAACAGCACTCAGATGCCACAAACACAGTCAAATCGCCATGGGGTTTAGGTTTAGCATGGGCTGATGAGAGGGGCCATAGTCATGAGGAAGGAGGCTGGCAAATAGGCTTCTCAATAAGCCAAGGACACAGGGCAATTTGTCACATAAAATCCCAGTTACAAACGGCAGTTTGTAACACTTCTGAACCTGATATTACATTGCCTGAAAGATTCACTGGTCGCAGGGCTTCCTTCCACTCCTTTATCACGAACTGTGAAATCCTGTTTGTAATTAAACCCCGTACCTATGCCACAGATATTGCTAAAGTAAGAACTGTCATCACCCTGTTATCTGGGCAACCCAAGACCTGGGCTCATAAACAGCTGTATGCCAAAAGCCCTGCACTGAACACCTGGGAATCCTTTGCTACAGTCTTAACCTCCTTGTATGAGGACCCCTTCCGTGCCTCCAAAGCCAGGACTTCTCTCCGTTCCCTTAAACAAGGAAACTGTCCTGTGGAAAATTACATCACAGAGTTCTGTGGCTTGTCATCAGACACTGGACTTAATGAAACTGCCCTAGTGGATTAGCTGAAACCCTTAAGGATGAACTGGCACAAGTGGGAGTTCCAACCTCCCTAGAGAAATTAATGGTGCTAGCCACCCAGCTGGTCTCCGGTTCAGGGAAAGAAGGCAGGAGCGATTTGATCAACGCTCCCAACCTGCTGGTGAGACCTATACCCCTTTCCCAACCATGGACATAGAGGAACCCATGCACATTGAAGCACTAAATATCATGCTCACAGTAAATGAAAAGGCCAGAAGGAGAGCCAAATGCTTCCTGACCCCTTGCCTGGATTGAGCAGTGCTGATCCACCTGCAACCCTTTTCCAATTAGGGTCAGCTGCATCTAATTAGCAGGCTGTAAAAGCCAGACGTGCCTGAAACCTAGGATTTGGTCATTTTGCCTGTTTGTTTTTTCCTGTCAGATATTTGCTTCTCTACTGACTGATTTCCTGGACTCTGACCTCTGCCTGCTTTACCGACTTCGTTATTCCGCTGCCAGCCCTGACTTCTGCTTCTCGTCTGACCCTGCCTTTGGATTTCTCCTTAATCTGTACTGCACTTTTGGTTTTAGCCTCCTCCCTGTGCCATCTCCTGCAACTGGGCTCCAACTCCCTATTACACGTACACTTCCCAGAGCATTCACACATTACACCTAAGAGTTACACATTGTATATAGCATTCACACATTCCTCACAGGACTTACACATTGCATATATCATTCACACATTACACACAGGAGTTACAAATTGCATGTAAAATATAATAGTCACACACATATCATTCACAAAATACTGCCTGTCTACAACATTCATACAGAAATAGGTACATTAATATAAAAATACCAAAAATATCTATGTATTACATGCCTTTTAGTTTGAACAATTAGAAGTGCATGGCCACAAGAATATGTAAGTGCATGTGAGATATTACAAAGCAGAGGATATATTCTTTCAAATTACCTTTCATTTTGCCATCCCCTAGTATTACTGCCAACACTATCATTTTGGAAATGCTCACGGTGCAGGTAATGTACCTATTTAATCCTTGATGCTTCATAATTGATGTCAGTGTAATGGATAATAAATATTTAATGTCTTGTTTTCCTGTGCTCTCCAGCAAAAGACTGAATCAGCATGTTTGTCAACTCCACAAACTTTTATGTCATATCTTTTTATATGCATTTTCATCTTTTCATCACATGGTAAAATAACCCTTTATATGCCCAATGAAAGCAAGGATCAAAACCAAAGTGTGTAGTGCTACTCCATGGCAGCCATTCGTTAACAGTTTTACTGCGAAGGGGATTTTCAAAAGTCCCTAGAGAAAATGAACAAATTCTCAGGGTAGACAGGCATATTCTCAGAGTTAAGGGACCACATTAATATGCACCATATTGAACAGACATATTGTGGTGGTGTCATTCAAAGGGGAACATTTGTAGGCTTATTGGGCACAGGGAGCACACCTATGCATATTCTCAGGATGCAGGTACCTCTATGCTCAAGATGAAGGGGCTCATTTGTGGAATGCAGATTCTCAATGGGAAGGTGTAGCGGAGATGCAATATTACCCAGGGTATCTCCGCTTGTAATCCAAGTGAGGCTCAGGAACAAGTAAATAGTAAATCCACAGGCAAGGTTTCCAGCAGGTAAAATACAGCAATATCCCAACAGCAATCCCAATAACTGGATGACACACAGTTTCAGGAGCATAACTGAAAGCCTTTAATCACAGTCTCCTTATAAAGCATGCTCCCATGCAAGGGAGGGATTTACAGTAATTATTACAGTAGCCAATCCTGTCCTGGTAACCTCCCACACATCTCCTCCCCTCAGCCAGCATCATAATCCCCTTATCCAGCACACCAATTCCCCCCGTTTCTGGATGTACCCCTAAACGTAGGGGTACCTCTTTAAATCCTACATCCCCGGATACCCCTGATCTGGGTGAACAACATATCCAAAAATCACCCAGATCAGACCAGGGGTTCGGGAATTGTATGGAGGGAATAAAATGACCGACCGCACTAACTGATATAGCCGAATAAGGTTCCATGCGAATGGGCCCTGCGGTCGGTCCTGGCATAAGGGAACAAAATACACGAAAGCCTCTAGCTATAGAGGCTAGGGAGGGTTCGCCTGAATCCCCTCGTTCGGTATTTTCTATCTACCGAACGAGGGGCCGTTCGGTAGTTTGGAACCGAACGGACCAGGGCTGTGGAGGTCTCAGCGGTGTTCGCCTACTCGAGTGTCCGATTTTAGTTCCAGACACTCGACGGCAAAACACCGCTGTTCGGGAGTTTTAAAATGGCCGCCGCCACGTGTTCGTTTGTCGAATGGCGGCCACCCCCGAGAACAAAGGACGGCTACTTACTATTCAATTACCCGTTCGCAACAATGTTGCAACGGGTAATTGAGGACACACTTCACACAGGGGAGGTCTGGTTGTTCGGTAGTTTCATTCGAATAAACTAAGGGAATGAAACTACCGAACAATCAGAGGAATACAATCCTTTTTAATACATAGAAAATACAGCAGATACACGAATGCAGGTATATACAGTATATTTGTAGGGTCGCCTGGTGCCATCCGCTACAGAAGGATCCCATTCTTATAGGCATATTGAATTTACTAATGCACAGGCTGAAGGGGTATGATTACAGGATGAATGAACAGGTCCAGTAGATGAATAGGCAACTAAATGGGTATATGGGATGATTTTTTAATCTCAGGGTAAATGGGCAGATTCACCGGCAGGGCCGTACTGGGGATACGAAGCAGCCCTGGAAAAAATCTATGCCAGCCCCATAAGTCATTGTGCTATGTAGGGTGTTTATATATATATATATGTGTATATATATATATATATATATATATAGGCAATTGAAATAGTTGGCTGCACTCTCGGATTTCCTGAAAATGTAACTTTTATTGAAATATTTAAGAGAAGATCAATGTTTCAGTCCCTCTTGTGAACTTTCGTCATGATCCTGATGCAAGTCCACAAGAGTGACTGAAACGTTGATCTTCTCTTAAATATTTCAATAAAAGTAAAATTTTAAGGAAATCCGAGAGTGCAGCCAACTATTTCAATTGCCTATATATATACTGGATACTGGAGCCCTGGTGATGCAACAGTGTGTGTGTATATATATATATATATATATATATATATATATATATATATATTGATACATTTCTTCTTCTAATTCAAAATATTAGTTCTTTTTAGGGTGATTAAATTATACAGTAAAGCATACTCACACACACACAGACAGACAGACAATCTTACTGATGCACACAAATAGGCTCATTGACAGACAATGACACACACAGACAAGGTTACTGGCACACACATAAATTTAGTACAGACAAACTCTGATACACACACACAAGCTTACTATAGACAAGCTCACTGTCACACACACACGCTCACTACAGACAAGCTCACTGATGCGCACACACTCTCCCTACAGACAAGCCCATTGACACACACGCTCCCTACAGAAGAACTCACTAACACACAGATTCACTACAGACAAGCTCACTGTCACACACACACGCTCACTACAGACAAGCTTACTGATGCGTACACACTCTCCCTACAGACAAGCCCATTGACACACACGCTCCCTACAGAAGAGCTCACTAACACACAGATTCACTACAGACAAGCTCACTGACACACACATGCTCACTACAAACAAGCTCACTGACACACATATGGTCACTACAGACAAGCTCACGATCACACTCATGCTTACTACAGACAAGCTCACTGTACACACATGCTCACCACAGACAGCCACACACACACACAGGCAGACAGTCACTGACACCCAGGCAGACAGCCACACACACACACACAGGCAGACAGTCACTGACACCGAGGCAAACACCCACACATACAAAGACAGGCAGACAGCCACACACATACACAGACAGACAGTCACACACACAGGCAGACAGTCACACACACACACGCGCAGGCAGACAGTCACGCACACACAGGCAGACAGTCACGCACACACAGGCAGACAGTCACACACAGTCACACACTCACACAGTCACACACAGACAGTCACACACTCACACACTCACACAGACAGTAACACACTCACATAGACAGTCACACACAGACACACTGACCTGCTTCTTCCCTCCTGCTTGGAGCTCCTAGAGGCTGGTTGTTGGGGAAGCAGGGACTCCTTCCTGCTTCCCATGCAGCAGTCAGCCAGGCCCCCGCCTCACAGTAAGCCCCGCCCTGACGCACGCTAAGCCCCGCCCATGCATCACGCTTGCTCCGCCCCGCCACAAATTTTTTTTGTTTTTTATTTTTTTTTAATGATCCCGCCGGCCATGTGTGAGCTGTGCTTGCCGCCTGGCTCCCCCTGCTCCCGTGGGGCTCTGTGTGGCCGCACAGCTCATACATAGCCGGCCGGGATCACAGGAGCTGTCAGCCCAATGATTAGGGCTGTCAGACCGGCCCCAGGTGCCGCGGCCCACCGGGAAATTTCCTGGTATCCCGGTGGGCCACTCCGGCCCTGTTCACCGGTTGAATTAAACTTTCTGTAGGTATCTGTTCTGTTGTGGTAGTTTGTTTCTTTAAATTCTGAACTTTTTTTTTTTTTTTTTGTATACTTTGTCCTGTATATTCATTCAGTGTTTAAAATTCTAGGGTTGGCTTGAAACTTTGTGAAAAGATAAAACCAAAACCTAAAACTGTAGAAACTAAGCCTCAGTAACTTTAGAAAAAGCTATTTTTCGTTTCTCGTACACCACATGCATCTAGTGAATCTTCTTATCTGATCAGGAAATCCACCATGCCAGGTAAAAACATAGCTTTCATGTACTTTATAGCCATCTTTTAGAGCTCTGAATATGAACTAATTTTAACACAAAGCCGAAAAAGCTATAGCTGGCTCAACTTGGAATTGAAAGGGAAAAAAAAGTAAATTAAATTGAATGTATTTAGGGAAAGTACAATTTGACTTTGCAGCAGAGACATAGATTAATAAAAAAGATACAAACTTTTTATAAGCTGTTAAAGAAGACTATTTATTGAACCCGACTGCAAAGTTAGACTATGTGAAAACAGAGGAGAAAGCGGGGCCCAAAGAGGAGGGAGTATGCATAAGATTGGAAGGAAATCCTAACTTTATTAAATCTGAGTGTATATATATAATCTAAAAACAAGTAGAAAGAAAAAGGGCTAATGTGGGATGCTAAGAGGGTATATAGGGGCGATATAAGGCAACCAGCTCCTCTCAGCAAGAGAGTAGACGTGCTACTGATTGCTATTAAAGCTATAACCACAATAAGCAAAAACAAAGGTAGGACGTATATGGAGGCAATGAATCAAGGGAGGTAAATGTAAGCAATCCCTAAGAGGATACCTAATAGCCCTAATCCCTCCAACAAGAAGGGAGGAAAAATGGAACCGAACCGTACGGACAGAAGATAGACGTAAGTCTTCAGCAGAGCGTAAGGGCCTAAACGGGACATACTAGTGTTTTAGTGAGGATAGATAGGTGGGAGCAGCATTATGTAGAGATTTGAAAACAAGAACCAGAATTTTAAATTGAGCCCTATATCTTACAGAAAGCCAATGTAGGGACTGACAGAAGGTTGAGGCGTGGGAAGTGCAGGCAGACAGGAAGATGAGCGTCGCCACCGCATTCATTATGGACTGTAACGGCGCAAGTTGGGAGCACATAAGACCACTGAGAAGCGGATTACAGTAGTCAAGGCGAGAAAGGACAATGGAATTGACCAGCACCTTAGTCTGGCGTTAAGTAGGATTGGATGCGCGCAATGTTTTTGAGATGGAAACGGGATTTGGCGATAGACTGAACATGAGGCGTGAAGAAGAGGTTAGAGTCAAAGAGAACACCTAGGCAGTGAGCCGCGTGGTGGAGCAGATGGTGGCACCATTGACTTGGAGGGAGACAGACATAGAAGTAGCAACACTTGAGGGAGGAAAGACTAGAATTTCAGTTTTGGTCAAGTTGAGTTTAAGGAAGTGGGCAGTCAGAGACACTAGTCAAGAGGGACCAGGAGAGGGCAGGTAGATTTGCTTGTCATCTGCATAGAAATTATATTGGAAGCCAAAGGAGCTAATGAGTTTAACAAGGGAGGCAGTATAGATGCTGAACAGTAAGGGACCAAGGGGGAACATTGGGGGACACCAACAGAGAGGAGTTGGGGAGAAGAAGCAGAGCCAGAGAAAAAAACACTGAAAGAGCGCTGGGAGAGGTAGAAGGAGCACCAGGAGAGAGCAATATCTTGTAGACCGATATTGCGTAGGATGAGAAGAAGCTGTTGATGATCAACAGTTTCAAAAGATGATATAGATATCCAGATCTAAAAATTCAATGTGTTCTTTAGAGTGGTTAAAAGTGAAGTTCTGTCCCTGTGGCTCAGATATATTGACGATTGCTTCTTTATATGGAAAGGAGACCTTGGGTCCTTAGAGAGTTTTAAAACTTATCTTAACAACAACCCATATCATCTGAACTTCACTTTTAACCACTCTAAAGAACACATTGAATTTTTAGATCTGGATATCTATATCAAAGAGGGACAAATCAACACCAAGACTTTTAAGAAGAGTGTGGACTGTAATAGTTTTATTCCTTTTAACAGTCATCACAAGTCAACATGGTTAAGAAACATACCTCAGAACCAGTTCAGGAGGGTAAGACGCAACTGCTCGAATAATGAAGTGTGTAAGTCACAAATGGAAGAAATGAAACAGAGATTCCTGAAAAAGGGTTATCCCCCAACGCTATTAGAAGAATCTATGGATATAGCACTTACCACCCCAAGAGAGGATACCTTATGCAATAAACCCAGCACCACAGAAGTATCCAATTCAGCACCCACCTTTATCACTAAATATAATCATCAATTTCATACAATACAGAAGACACTAAGGAAGCACTGGGGGATCCTTAAGAATGATCCAACGTTATCTAAATTCCTCGACAATCAACCTCAGATTATTTTTACTAGGGCACCCAACCTGCAACTTATGTTGGCACCGACCACTAAACCTGAAAGTGCTGATTTGGATCAAGGTACCATCAGTGGCTTCACAAGATGCAAGAAGTGTCTAGCATGTAGAAATAATCCATCATTAGAAGACACAACCACTGGATTTAAATCCCTCACTACTCAAGAGGAATATGATATCAAGACCAACATGGACTGTACTACATCAGGAGTCATCTATTTAATAACATGTCCATGCCCACAACAATATATTGGACGTACAAAAAGACCCCTCAAAATACGTATTGCTGAACACATTAGAAATATTAAGAAGGGACTTGCAACGCATAATCTTTCCAAGCACTTTAAAGAGATACATGGGGGAGACCCCACAGGACTTCCATTTATGCCTATTGAGAAAGTGAATACCCACTGGAGAGGAGGTAGCATTGATAAGGCTCTAGATCAGACAGAAGCGAAGTGGATTTTTAAGTTAGGGACTTTGGTCCCTAAGGGACTCAATGTAGATTTTGAGCTTAATGCTTTCCTATAATATATATATATATAAAAAAATATATATTTTTTTTTTGTTTCACCTTTATTTATTGTCCCCTTTTTTTTTTTTCATCTTTATTTATAGTCCCCCTTTTTTCTTTTTTTTTCATCTTTATTTATAGTCCCCCCTTTTTTTTTTATCGTATCATAGTACCATATATATATTTTTATATTTTTATTCTCTATGTAGTAGTATTTTAGCCATTAGTCACCTAGCCAGCTCCTGGTATTCCCACTCTTCTAGAGAGTTCTTTTCCCTTGTTCTATATAGGTTTTTAGTGAATCCCTATCATTACCAGTTTTCGAGCAGCTTAGTGCTAGTCTGTCTCCCTCTCTCCTGTGTGGTACATTAGGTACACCAGAACCGTTCTACTTACCCTATTTAAAAGGTACCTCCAGCCAATGAGGTGAAGGGGGCGTGCCATGAGAGTTCCCACCGAGTCCGGTGGGGAGGTTACGCCCCGCCCGATTGCACGTCATCCCATTTATGAGAGACTATTGGTTGCAGGGGAGGGGATGGAATAATAATGCTGATTCGTGATGTGACCGGGGGAGTTAACCCTAGAGAGTCCGGGGAAAGCCATGGATTCACATAGAAAGAAAAAAGCCTGACATATCTTCCCGATGTTCTGGGTGATGAATGGCACTGTAAAGTCATCCATGACAAGAACATGCCCTCCCTAAGTGACACCATCCAGGAGCACATTGGGAGTAATGCTCTTGTAATATCTTTCACCTCTTTATGGCCACCACATTAGTCAGATTAATTATATTCCTCCCATGAGTGGTTAAATATGACCCTGTGGTGTAATAGTGAGTTTGTACCACACACAAAAAACTCAAATCAACCAAACCAACGAACAAAAAAGAAATGTGAACAGTAATGAAAAGAAGAAATATAAAACTTGTTACATAAATGACTAAATAAGGTATTTACAATTAAACAGTCCCAAACTCTCACTAGATGTTAGATGTATTGTCCTTGTATAATTCATTTGTCTAGGAAGGGTAAGAAAGTAAACCCTTCATTGAGACCTCTAGGAGCCAGGGTATTGAACCTATAGATCCAGAAGCATTCTCTTTTCAGGAGAATTTGATCCAGATCCCCCCTTCTCCGACCTAGATGTACCTTTTCGATCCCTGCAAACCTCATATCACTTGTGGACCCATTGTGATGTGTCCCAATGTGCCTTGCTACTGGGGTGTCTCTGTGATTAGTGGCTGAGTGAACATGCTCCATCATCACTCGCCTTTTATAGGCGGAGACAAGAATTTTTAGCAACAGGAGTACAACTGGTTAGGACAAGAAGCACAGTAATACCAAGCAATGATAGCTTGGGAGATCAGGTATTTTACTTTTAATGATAATGTGTGAAAATCCTACAATCCTTTTTTAAAGCAAAAAATACACCTGCTCCTGCTGGGAATTCCAAAATGGGCAAAATCATCCTTTAGGGATTTAAAGTCCAAGTTGACATTGTTACGTAACAAATTAATCTAAGGCACTTTCCCTTTAAGAATTAAAAGTAATAATACCCTAAAATCTTATTAAAAAAATAATAATAATAATATGTGCTGTTATGCTCTAATCCTCTCACAGAATATAATTTAAAAAAAAAACTATTATTTAAAGGAGCACTATAGGGTAAGGAACACAAATGTATTCCTGACCCTATAGGGTTAAAACCACCATCTAGCCACCCTACTCCCCTCATGCCTCCCTAAAAATAGTAAAATCTTACTAGTATTCAAGCCTGGAGCTGCTGGCTTTTCCCTGTTTCCTTTAGACCTGCCCCTACCTGCTGACATCAGCAGAAGTGGGAGCCTGATCCAATCACAATGCTTCCCGATAAGATTGGCTAAGACTGACAAAGAGGCAGATCAGGGGCAGAGGCAACATGATTCAAACACAGCCCTGGCCAATCAGCATCTCCTCATATAGATGAATTGAATCAATGAATCTCTATGAGGAAAGTTCAGTTTCTGCATGCAGAGGGAGTAGATACTGAATGTTAGGATGCATTTTATGCAGCCATGACCCAGGAAGGATCTCTTAGAGCTATCTGAGGAGTGGCCTGTGAAGTTATCACTGGGCTGAAAAGACAGTGTTTACAGCAAAAAGCCTGAAGGTAATGATTCTACTCACCAGAACAAATTCAATAAGCTGTAGTTGTTCTGGTGACTATAGTGTCCCTTTAAAAGTCAGCTCACTCAAAGTTTGGTGGTGCTTCTATGGAGATTGGGTTAATCTCCATCTCTCCTACAACTTAAAGGACATCTCAGCTTAATGAAGTGGTCTGGGTTCCAGGTCCAGCTAGGGTTAACCCATTCTTTCAGAGAAACTGCTATGTTTATGAATGGGTTAAGCCTTCCCCCAAAGCCTCTAGAGGCGCTTGCGTGCTTCTCACTGTGATTTTCACAGTGAGAGCACGCCAGCGTCCATAGGAAAGCATTGTAAATGTTTTCCTATGCGACCGACTGAATGCGCGCGCAGCTCTTGCCGTGCGTGCGCATTCAGCAGACGGGGAGGAACGGAGGAGGATCGGAGGAGGAGAGCTCCCCGCCCAGCGCTGGAAAAAGGTAAGTTTTACCCCTTTTCCCCTTTCCAGAGCCGGGCGGGAGGGGGTCCCTGAGGGTGGGGGCACTCTCAGGGCACTATAGTGCCAGGAAAACGAGTATGTCCTTTAATTTAAAACACATTGTAAAAATTACTTCATAATGTGCCTGCTACATAATAAGGCTTCATATAAACAGACACCGTGTTTACATTGTATCATTTATCACTGGTGCTGCGGCAAATCATTTGTTCTTAGCAGGAAATACATATACAATTCATTATCAGGCAATTTAATAACAATTAAAACGAAATGTTCATTATAATACATACATACTTAAATGTTCTTATTTTAGAAATATGTTAATAAAAAATGTATTAAAAATATATTGAAATTTTTTAAATACTCTAATTAAAATATATCAAAGCTTATAATACCAATAATAGTAGAAAATTGTTAGGGGGTTCCATATATATCAATTTGCCTCAAAGGAATAACTACTCTAAAACATGCGTACTAAGATGTTCTTAATATAACATCTCCCTGGGGTTAAAATACTTAAATTATCCTGATAAAACAATAAACCTATCGTGTCACCAAAATATTCTAGCCCCGCCCCACCCCACCATAATTTAGCCCCCGCCACATGCTAAGCCCCGCCCCCGCCACAATGTTTTTATTTTGTTTTGTTTTTTATCCCGGGTGGAGAATAATGAAATCCTCCAGCTGGGTTGCCGGCAATATGTGAGCTGTGTTGGCCACAGGGCACCCCCTGCTCCATGGCACTCTATGGCGCCCTGTGCGGCCGCACAGCTCGCACACCCCTAAGGCCACAGAAGGGGATTGTCAGCCTTGCGTGAATACATGCCAAGCGAACACAGTACAGACCACGCAGAGAGCTACTGAGTGCTCTTTGCATAATTCTTCTGATCCGTCAACAGAGTGCAAGTACTCCTGATGCACTCACACTGTGTGCTGGCTGGAGAAAGTTCTATGGTATTCCTGGATGCTGGACTAGGCCCCAAATTAGATACTGACCCACTAAAATCGGGACTGTTCAGAGGTCTTTTCATGTAGCATTTACACACATGCACATAATGAACCAATTTGAGTCAGGAATATTGTGTTAAGGATGAAAGAAATAGACAATTCATAAACAATAATTTTATTTAAATCTCAATTGTGTGTAGCTTAAATAAATGACTCAATGCCAACATCTCAGAATGCAAGAATGGATTTACAAGATGACTGAGTGGAATTCAGACTCTAGGTTGCTCTGTTGCCCTGGAGCTTGTTTTTCTGGCACTGTCAAAATTGTATCAGTTAGGTGCTCTTTCAATTTTCTGTTAAAACAAATTTAATGTAGTGAAGTATGAGATGCACAGAGTGTTTCAGAGTGCAGCATTTTTGGAAGTCTTTATGTGCCCAAAGTGGTTTTGAACCTTTATATTGCTAGTCTATCAGATTAGGCTTATCCTCTGGTTTAAAGTTTTGGTATTGCTCAATTTTTTTTAATGTTATTTACTCCTGCTCCAAACAGTGACCGGTTAACAAAAAACAAAAAAAAAAAACTGTTGTTTTGAATGCAATCTTTGTATGCCCAAAGAATAGTGTAACAGGTATGGGTAAAATTCACACTTTGGACAAATTATTCAATAAAGAAAAGACAGAGCTTTAATTACTCTTTAAAACCATCTCCAGTCCCTTGGCATCGATCAGCTACTAAAATCCAGCATTTAATAAATTAAATGTTGCTAAGTATGCAGAACATGAGGATTTATTGTACAGCAAGATTAACGTGTGCCGAACACGCTCATTTGCAGCATGGTGGGTAGTCCCTGTCTGTATAATTATCTTTTGCACATTCAATAAACATGGGATGTAGGGGGGAATCGGTGCAAAACACACAGCTCTTCAATTCTGCCTGTGGCTCTCTAAAAAGAATTTGACATACTGCTTATTAAATTAGATATCAGCGATCCCTTTCTCTTCAACCTCCCTGTATGCCTATCTTCTTCCCTCATAACACTTGTCAACCGTGATGTGCTGCTCACTTAATGAAAGGCGAATGTCGGAGGAGGCCAATGAGTTTTATGTCTCATCGGGAGAATGCGTTTTTCAGAAGGGGCTAGATCAGCATTTAATTATATTTTACACTGTTCCATGAACTAGCTTGTAATAAACTGCAATAGCCAGACACCGCTGGGATGAAATGGATCTACAGTCTTTGTCAGCCAGGGGTTTGCTTAACCATATACTCTTAATAGTAAACTGCACAGAAATACTAGCAATCATATGATGGCTTTACAGGGAGTGCAGAATTATTAGGCAAGTTGTATTTTTGAGGATTAATTTTATTATTGAACAACAACCATGTTCTCAATGAACCCAAAAAACTCATTAATATCAAAGCTGAATATTTTTGGAAGTAGTTTTTAGTTTGTTTTTAGTTTTAGCTATGTTAGGGGGATATCTGTGTGTGCAGGTGACTATTACTGTGCATAATTATTAGGCAACTTAACAAAAACAAATATATACCCATTTCAATTATTTATTATTACCAGTGAAACCAATATAACATCTCAACATTCACAAATATACATTTCTGACATTCAAAAACAAAACAAAACAAATCAGTGACCAATATAGCCACCTTTCTTTGCAAGGACACTCAAAAGCCTGCCATCCATGGATTCTGTCAGTGTTTTGATCTGTTCACCATCAACATTGCGTGCAGCAGCAACCACAGCCTCCCAGACACTGTTCAGAGAGGTGTACTGTTTTCCCTCCTTGTAAATCTCACATTTGATGATGGACCACAGGTTCTCAATGGGGTTCAGATCAGGTGAACAAGGAGGCCATGTCATTAGATTTTCTTCTTTTATACCCTTTCTTGCCAGCCACGCTGTGGAGTACTTGGACGCGTGTGATGGAGCATTGTCCTGCATGAAAATCATGTTTTCTTGAAGGATGCAGACTTCTTCCTGTACCACTGCTTGAAGAAGGTGTCTTCCAGGAACTGGCAGTAGGACTGGGAGTTGAGCTTGACTCCATCCTCAACCCGAAAAGGCCCCACAAGCTCATCTTTGATGATACCAGCCCAAACCAGTACTCCACCTCCACCTTGCTGGCGTCTGAGTCGGACTGGAGCTCTCTGCCCTTTACCAATCCAGCCACGGGCCCATCCATCTGGCCCATCAAGACTCACTCTCATTTCATCAGTCCATAAAACCTTAGAAAAATCAGTCTTGAGATATTTCTTGGCCCAGTCTTGACGTTTCAGCTTGTGTGTCTTGTTCAGTGGTGGTCGTCTTTCAGCCTTTCTTACCTTGGCCATGTCTCTGAGTATTGCACACCTTGTGCTTTTGGGCACTCCAGTGATGTTGCAGCTCTGAAATATGGCCAAACTGGTGGCAAGTGGCATCGTGGCAGCTGCACGCTTGACTTTTCTCAGTTCATGGGCAGTTATTTTGCGCCTTGGTTTTTCCACACGCTTCTTGCGACCCTGTTGACTATTTTGAATGAAACGCTTGATTGTTCGATGATCACGCTTCAGAAGCTTTGCAATTTTAAGAGTGCTGCATCCCTCTGCAAGATATCTCACTATTTTTGACTTTTCTGAGCCTGTCAAGTCCTTCTTTTGACCCATTTTGCCAAAGGAAAGGAAGTTGCCTAATAATTATGCACACCTGATATAGGGTGTTGATGTCATTAGATCACACCCCTTCTCATTACAGAGATGCACATCACCTAATATGCTTAATTGGTAGTAGGCTTTCGAGCCTATACAGCTTGGAGTAAGACAACATGCATAAAGAGGATGATGTGGTCAAAATACTCATTTGCCTAATAATTCTGCACTCCCTGTAAATGCAAATAGCCTTTAAAGTTTTCTTACCACTGGCCGTGCAGGTTATGATAAATCCTTAGATTATTCTACATTAATTATGATTAAGTATATTAGCTACCTTTATGCCATGGTCACAATTCTCCCTCACAAGATTGCTCTGATCTTCAAACAAGTGGCATTGAACCCAGGTAGTAGTCATATCCTTTGGCCTGCAGGAAGGTCAAAGGTTCTTGTCTACTGAGACTGCAAATCACACATGTTGTTTTATATAGAATGGAAAATTGTTTCATACTTACCGATATATTCCTTTCCCGGTAATTAGCCATGGCAGCACTACTCCAGGGTTAGCTCCTCCTCACACTCCCATTGGACAGGACTAAATTTTAGCCCATAAAAAGCCACATGACCATAATGCCCTAGTTCGTAACAAGCCAACGACCAGGAAGGGTGCCTAGTGCTGCCATGGCCCATTACCGGGAAAGGAAAATATCGGTAAGTCTGAAACAGTTTTCCATTTTCCAGGCCATGGCCATGGCATCACTAATCCAGGGCAATGCCCAAGCTATAAAACTCTGTGGGGGAAAAAAATAAATATACAGAACACAATATGGATGCTGAAATGTATTAAGTAACAACATAAGTTCAAGAAGCCACTAAGACGGCAGAACCAAATTGAGCCTCTCTAGAGGATCTCACATCCAGTCAATAATGCCGGATAAAGCATGACCATGTCACTGCTCTGCAGATCTGAACAGAAGACACTTGTGCAACAGCTGCCCAAGAAGTGGATAGAGCTCGGGTTGAATGGGCTTTCAGACCTTGAGGAACCAAACCCGTTTAGCCTTGTAAGCCTTAGTAATGGCCGAGACCAGCCACCTAGAGATGGTCTTAGGAAATGCTTGCAGGCCCTTATCATGCCCTGGAGGGAGGGTAAAAAGCCTAGAGGATCTTCTCTAGCTGCCAGTTCTGTCAAGGTAGACCGATAAACAGCGAACCACATCCAGGGTGTGAAACGTTCCTACTCAGAAAAAGTAGATGGGAAGAAAGCAGGCAAGATTATCTCTTGGAGAAAAGGAGGTGTACTAGCGCTAATATATTCAAAATATTCTGACAGTGCACAAGGAAAATATCATAAAATAGCTGCTATAACATCAAAATATCTTTTAAAATAGAACTTGAAAAATAGAGGGTAGATGTAGCGCTATATTTGAATATATATAAAAATGGAGATAAAAAGGCGGTACCTTACAGAGTCTTTTAAAATTAAATTAATCTTCCCAGTTATTGTTTCTAAAAAACATAAGAGAAAAACGGAACGGACATAGTGTATACCGTATAGTAAAATATAGTAATAGAATCAAAGGGGTAAAATCCCACTCACAATTTTAAGAGCTATAATATAATAGCTCAATTTCAGCGCTCTTGGGGTTCAGTAAAGGCGACCCTCACCCTTCTTGAATCTCAGTGCTTCTGATGTTCTATTGGAATGAAACAGAACAAATATGGTGCAGTACCGTTGATCTTTATAAGAGGATAATAAACCAAGATGGGGTACTTACAAACTTAGAGCCATCCAAGTCGGCTCTAATCTGTGCACTTGTGTGGTTAAGGACCACACACCTTCTTTAGAAAAAAAGATAGCAGGGATAATGCCAATAGCAAGTAAAAGTATACAATATTTATTATAACCATAACATTATAAAATATATATATATATATATATATATATATGTAAAAAATAATAAAGTAAAATTGGCATATAAAAATCCGAAGATCCAAAGTCTCACAGTCTTATTCCAGGACGCGTTTCGCCTATATCGACTTCCTCAGCTGGATAATAGTGATGTAGTCTTCCTTGGGATTCTCCTGCTATATCTACCCCTCTCCCGGGTGAATAATTGGTGTTTGGCTTGTATTTTCGCGGGCAATCACCATAGAAACGGTGATGCCCTGCGTTTCAAGCCTCTTCCTCATTCTTTCTTCCGGATTTGAGCTCCGTCACGTCACTTCCGGAGCTCAAATCCCTTTTTAAGCAAAGAAAAAGGTTTTTTCGGATGTGGCCAATGTCTGATGAATGAATGAATAGATGAAATTCCCGTTCGCATGTCCAGGTGTTTCACTGGGCATGTGCGGGAATCTCACAGTCTATCTAGTGTGGGCTGATGACGTGTCCCACAGGGACTTCACCTACCCACACAAAGATGGCGGTGCCCTGAATAAAGATCGGGGCAGAAAATAAGGATTAAAAAATAGGTAATGTGGGGGGCATTTGGGGGTGACTAGTGGGTCAATTGGATGTAGTGGAGGCGGGAGGGGGGTTAAAAAAAAAACGAGATTCGGCATGACAGTGCCGCTTTAAATGTATTGGTATTGACACATGTAATATCCCATTGAGAGGGGGTGACATTAAAAAAGTTTTAGGGAAGAAAGAAATGGAATGGGCATATAATTTAAAAACTCTTGCCCCAACAGGGTTAAACATTGATTTTGATCTTTTTAACTTTTTGTAATAATTTAAAATGTGATTTTATTGTAACCTATCATCTTCCTTGTATTTTAACTTTATTTTTTATTTATTTATTTATTTATTTATTTATTTCTCTATGCTTATATATACTTACTGTTATTTTATGGTTCATATTGTTATATTCTCTTCATTTTATAATTTTATATTTGTATCCACATACTTTTTTGTACTCATACATCTGTACCCATAACATGTCTTTTACTATATTTATTTCATAATGTAGAGAATTCTTAATTACTATGTGATATTATGTGCATACATATTGAGGGTGCTGCTTACTGCATATGCATTTATTGAGCCTCACTACTCCTGGCTGTCTGCCTGTCTATAATAGACAGACCAACCTGAAGGCTCTTATGTGTGTATATATATTCCCTTCTTCATATCTAATTTTATTCAGCAGCCCTCCCTTCTTAGTTCGCATGCGTTCCTTTCGGATCGGAACGCATGCGTCTATTGTGTATATCACGTGACGCGGAAGATACTGTAGCCTCGCGTCACGTGATTATGACGCTTGTGTTCCATTTAGTCGGAACGCATGCGTTTCATTTGAGCATCATGTGACGCGGAAGCAATTCTAGCTTGTTTTTTTATCTAATTTTATACTTTATTTAACCCTCGTTTTTGTATACAACCTTTATAATTGTTTTATCTTTCTTTTACTATATTGATACACATTATTTCAACTTGTTTTCAGTTCTATTATAAAACCAATATTTTGATGACGTCATTTTGGCGGGAATTTCGAATCCCCATAGTATTATTGTATGTTATATAAACCTTTGAATGTCTGCTCTAGAGAATGTAAGTTAGTTACTTTATATTCTTACGTTTAATCTATACAGAGAGCACTATATTCTCATTCTCTCATTTTGGGTCGAATAATATTAATTTGAACACCGAATCTGGGCCAGAAACCCTCCAATCAAACAATATTCCTGCATATCCTTGAGTGGGGATCATTCCACTTCACGCGCATAATATCAGAGCTATAATCTAGCTCTGAAAAGTGTGAGTACGGCTATTTTCACTATGCTAGAATCTCATTTTCATTGATATACTGTACCATTGGAGTTCCTGTTTCTGTTTCCCTTTCATATATTCTCCACTGGATCCGAGCCTACCATTGTGAAGATTCCACACCGCCAGACGTCCCAAGACTCCTTGTCTTCCTATAAGAACCTATTATTACGAACTCTTGATAAGTGTTTTGGACTTTTTCTTATTGTTTAATTTTATAATTTTAAATTTTATACTCTATATTATTTTATATTCTGCATATGTTTTATTATAATTTTTAGGCGCACTCTTATTCTTTTTACATGAAGATACAATACCTGAGCAGCTGGAAAGAGATTGCCTGTTAGGGACTAATATCCAGCTAAAACAAAAAACTTTGTAATTCATCTAATGCAAGTTAAAAAAAAATAATCATAAGGAATTCCACAAAAAAAAGAACTTACTTTATTGCACAAAAAGGAAATCCAAAAAGATCTGCAGAAATCAGAGCACTGTATAGCTTGCAGGACAAATAACCTTAGATTGCCTCCAGACTCAATAGGAAAAAAAAAATTTAAATGAGAAAAAAACACGGAAACGAAATTGGCAAATTCACCCAAATTTCATCCAAATTCAATCGAATTCGACCGAATTTCGACCAAATCAAAGGTCCCATCCGGCAAAGGCTGCCTGACCCGGAGGTACTTACTGTTAGTCGCCAAAAATGCTAGCATATATGAAATTCACCTCTCTCAAGCTATGTAAGAGTTCCTCAGCTGCCAGGAAGTCTGGAACCTGTTACCCTCAGCAAAAACAAGGTACGCATAAGGATTTATCCAACATTGCAAGGTTCCTAGCTGCTACCCAAGGGTCACTGCAGCATGCACCCCCAGTCACTAAGGGGGGTTCTGCAGGGGGTCGCCTTTGGTGAGGTACCGTATACAGCAGCATCTGGGAGAAGAGAGGCTGAACTAATCCCATGAACTAATCCCATGAAAAGAAAAGGAGTAGTGCTACCATGGCCATGGCCAGGAAATAAATATATATATATATATATATATATATATATATATATACAGTTGCAAGAAAAAGTATGTGAACCCTTTGGATTGATATGGATTTCTGCACAAATTGGTCATAAAATGTGATCTTATCATCATCATCTAAGTCACAACAATAGACAATCACAGTCTGCTTAAACTAATAACACACAAAGAATGAAATGTTGCCATGTTTTTATTGAACACACCATGTAAACATTCACAATGCAGGTGGAAAAAGTATGTGAACCCTTGGATTTAATAACTGGTTGAACCTCCTTTGGCAGCAATAACTTCAACCAAATGTTTCCTGTAGTTGCAGATCAGACGTGCACAACGGTCAGGAGTAATTCTTGACCATTCCTCTTTACAGAACTGTTTCAGTTCAGCAATATTCTTGGGATGTCTGGTGTGAATCGCTTTCTTGAGGTCATGCCACAGCATCTCAATCGGGTTGAGGTCAGGACTCTGACTGGGCCACTTCAGAAGGCATATTTTCTTCTGTTTAAGCCATTCTGTTGTTGATTTACTTCTATGCTTTGGGTCATTGTCCTGTTGCAACACCCATCGTCTGTTGAGCTTAAGTTCTCCTGCAAAATGTCTTGATAAACTTGGGAATTAATTTTTCCTTCGATGATAGCAATCCGTCCAGGCCCTGACGCAGCAAAGCAGCCCCAAACCATGATGCCCCCTCCACCATACTTCACAGTTGGGATGAGGTTTTGATGTTGGTGTGCTGTGCCTTTTTTTCGCCACACATAGTGTTGTGTGTTTCTTCCAAACAACTCAACTTTGGTTTCATCTGTCCACAGAATATTTTGCCAGTACTGCTGTGGAACATCCAGGTGCTCTTGTGCAAACTGTAAATGTGCAGCAATGTTTGGACAGCAGTGGTTTCCTCTGTGGTATCCTCCCATTAAATCCATTCTTGTTTAGTGTTTTACGTATTGTAGATTCGCTAACAGGGATGTTAGCATTTGCCAGTGACTTTTGTAAGTCTTTAGCTGACACTCTAGGATTCTGCTTCACCTCATTGTGCAGTCTGCGCTGTGCTCTTGCAGTCATCTTTACAGGACGGCCACTCCTAGGGAGAGTAGCAGCAGTGCTGAACTTTCTCTATTTATAGACAATTTGTCTTACCGTGGACTGATGAACAGCAAGGCTTTTGGAGATACTTTTATAACCCTTTCCAGCTTTATGCAAGTCAACAATTCTTAATCGTATGTCTTCTGAGAGCTCTTTTGTGCGAGGCATCATTCACATTAGGCAATGCTTCTTGTGAAAAGCAAACCCAGAACTGGTGTGTGTTTTTTATAGGGCAGGGCATCTGTAACCAACACCTCCAATCTCATCTCATTGATTTGACTCCAGTTGGTTGACATCTCACTCCAATTAGTTCTTAGAGATGTCTTTAGTCTAGGGGTTCACATACTTTTTCCACCTGCACTGTGAATGTTTACATGGTGTGTTCAATAAAAACATGGCAACATTTCATTCTTTGTGTGTTATTAGTTTAAGCAGACTGTGATTGTCTATTGTTGTGACTTAGATGATGATCAGATCACATTTTATGACCAATTTGTGCAGAAATCCATATCATTCTAAAGGGTTCACATACTTTTTCTTGCAACTGTATATATATATAATATGGAGAGATGACCAGCACTCATGGACTTCTACAGTTAAAAGTTGTAGTATCACACAGAGAAAATCCAAGGGAGTGTGGAAAGGAAAAGAACTGGGGAATTATGGTAATGTGGCCTTTTATGGGCTAAAAGTTAGAGAGGGGAGGAGCTAACCCTGGAGTAATATGGAGAGATGACCAGCATTGATCCTGATGATAATATGGAGAGATGACCAGCACTTACAGACTTCTACAGTTAAAAGTTGTAGTCTTTATTGAAGAATCATTTAAAATAGGACCAATGTTTCAGCCCACGCTCAGGACTTTCATCAGGATCAGTGCTGGTCATCTCTCCATATTATGTGTATAGGGTCGAAACGTTGATCGGAATTTACAGCACAGTATTTGAATAAAACACTTTGAAAAAGACCTCTGAGTGCACCCTTACTTCTCTGAATTATATATGGACGTGGGTTTGAAACCAAGGCAGGGATACTTGGAAACGAGGTTCAAGGGATGAGTGCCAATTTGTATCTACATTATATATACAGGTGGTTACAATCTCACGTGTAACCACCTAAACTGGCTATCCCAGACTTTACTTAAATATCCCAGACTTTACTTAAATTTGGTATAGCTCCCCTGTTTCTTCAAGCTATACTCAGTTTGCACATGCTTTTTTCAGCAAGAGTCATTAACTCTGGATTCTTGTCAGGCCGTCTTACAAACATTTCAAGATTATGAGGAAGTCTCTACATAGATAATGCAAACAAAACACATTTAAATATATACACTATATCACATTGCCAATATCTAGGCCAAATTTATTTGTTAAAACTGTTAGAGCCATATTCACTTGGTATTTGCCCAATAGAGGAATTTATCGTGTTTATCATAGGACCTCCTGATTGGAGGATAGGTAGCAGCAGACATGACAGAAATTAAACAACTCGTGTCTCAAAAAAGAGACTTTGGCTTTTTTAACATTGTGTCAACATTATAAGTTGCAAAACAAATAATTATTTACTTCTTGCAAATCAAGCATATATTGCACTCTTATCAGGTTCTCATCCCTCAACCTGACACATGGTTGGCATTTTATAAATTTTGTTGTGACTTTAAAATGAGTAATAAAAATTATCCTCCTGCTAAAAGGCCTCCTCGAGCTAGAAGTCCTACTATAAGGCCAGGTTGAAAACACAATATTTAATGAACTCGCTGGGCTTTTACTCACACTACTCCGGAGAGCTGCAGTCAACAAGGAAATTGATGATTAATTATATCATAAGCTTCAACATGGAGAATTCAGAAACTAGAAACACTTCAATCCGAGTAGAAAACGTAACTGGCTTTATTGCAGCATATAAAAATCAGACACAGAAACCAGCATGAATTACCATTACCTAACATTTGACCTGCTTTTTATTTGACATGTTACTCCCTCAGATTAGTGGCCCCAGAAAATGATCCTATTACACATTATTTTGGCAGCACATGAAAATATTGCCAAACATATGAAATCCACCTCTACACCCCTAATACACCTGGTATGGTCCACAATTCAATCCACAAGAAATTGTAAATGGTTGGTTTCAAGTGCCATTATGTCTTAACACCTTAAGGACCAAACGTCTTGAATAAAAGGGAATCATGACATGTCACACATGTCATGTGTCCTTAAGGGGTAAGCAACTGTACCTCATTGTTCATTTATGTACTCTATCCATCTGATAATTATCATGGTACTATATTGGTATGCCATTGATCAATCCCCTTTGTATTTCTGTATTTTTGAACTTTGTGCTCTTGATATCAATATACATTAAAATTTGGGGAATAAGAAGAAAATCTTGTGAATGCTACATTCATACCCAATGCTTTTGGATCAACGTAAAGGAAAACCAAGTATGAACCAACCTAGCCTCCTCACTCTCCTTCCAGCACGATTTTATGGCTGAGGATAAAGCCCACTAAATGATTAGCTTAGAAACAAATCTCAAAGTGCTGTCAAAGGGGGTAACAGCATCCAGGGACAATTGCCCCTTTCACTACTAACTATGCAATTATCTGAAAAAATAATATGTAGACGTTATCTGATGCTTAGGTGTTCAATATTATTTACTACATTGTCTCAATATTATATACGGTTATTTTCTTTAGTATTTATTCACAAATTAGGGCAGTCCCCGATGGTTCTTTTCATTAGTGAAGGTTCCCATTGATATGTATATCAATACACTGTATAGTATATCATTAATCATATGAAATGTGTGGGGACTGAGCCTGTCACATCTTAATATATACTACTGTGCCAAACTCATTCAGATACAGGTGTGGCATGACCCATTTGGTGTTCAAAGGTGGGAAGATCTGGAATCAGATCTTATGGCCCAAATTTACCAACATTACTTTTATTGCTACCAAAAACACTGAGAAGGCTCCTTAGGGTTAAATACCCAGCAGACCTTAATCACTTTCAGGCTGAGGCAAGGCAACTGCCCAGCTCTCCTTAAGAATGTTCTTTTTTCACATGCCTCCATTTCTATAAAACAGAGCAGGATTCCCACCAGAGAAGGATTATGATTAAAGTTGAGCAAACCCGGACTGTAAAGTTCAGGTTCGTACCGAACATTACGTTGTTTGGACCCCGGAACCGAACATGGACATATCACTGTATGTTCGGTTTTGAGTTCGGTGTTTGGCAATTTAATGGCTCGTTTTGAAAGGCTGCAGGGCAGCCAATCAACAAGCGTTTGACTTGTGTGCCCTTAGAAGCCATCACAGCCATGCCTACTAATGGTATGGCTGTGATTGGCCAGTGCAGCATGCGACCCAGCCTCTATATATATGCACTTCATATCTGAGAGTCAAATAGA
The DNA here is from genome assembly GCA_933207985.1 of Pelobates cultripes. NCBI lineage: Eukaryota > Metazoa > Chordata > Amphibia > Anura > Pelobatidae > Pelobates > Pelobates cultripes. Next base: position 232,748,397 of record OW240914.1, on the reverse strand, counting down.
AGCATCAAATTCTGCGGTGACAGTGCAGTTGTAAAATTCTAATTGTTTTGGTGCTAAACTGCTAAATAGTAAATTTGGGCCCTGCACTTCATATCTGAGAGTTAAATAGAAGCATCAAATACTGTGGTTACATCGCACTTTCAAAAATTCTATTTTTTTTGGTGCTAAATAGTACATTTGTGGCTTGCGGTGCATTTCTTGCAGTCCAATAAACTAAAAAAAATTTTTTGACTATTGGCGGTTACATTGTCGCCTGACATAAAACATCTGTTAGTTTGGTGGGTGAACGCAAAGAATGAGGAGAGCGTCAAATAAGGGACGTGGCCCTGGTCGTGGTGCTGCTTGTGTTGGTGGAATCCCTGTTGCAGGGAGAGGACGTGGTCGATCTGTGCCAGCTACACGCACAAGTGAAACACTTTCCTCATGTGCGAGTACGCGACAGAACCTTCAGCGTTTTTTGATAGGCCCGAATGCCGCTCTACGAATGGTGAGGTCAGAACAAGTACAGGCGATAGTAGATTGGATGGTTGACAGTGCCTCCAGTTCCTGCACATTGTCTCCCACCCGGTCCCCTGCTGAAAGCTCAGAGTTACCACCTGCAGCCCATGGCCATCTGGCTTTCACCTCACCCCCTTGCAAATCAGCCAAGCAGTCTGAGCCACAAGGCATGCAGCAATCTCTTATGCTTTTTGATGACTCTGCTGGCTTCCGTAGGCTATCCACCTAGCCCTGCCCCAGAAGTGGAAGAGATTGAGTGCACTGATGCACAACCACTTATGTGTCAGGATGTGGACATGCAAGGACCACCGCAACACGTCTCTGATGATGACGAAACACAGGTGCCAACTGCTGTGGCTTTCGACAGTGTGCAGACCGGCAAGGAGGCCAGGGTTGAGGAGTGGGTGGAAGATGATGTGGAGAATGATGAGGTCCTAGAACCCACATGGAATGAAGGTCATGCGAGTGACATGTCCAGTTTGGAGGAAGAGGCGGTGGTCACGCAGAGGCACCAGCACAGCATAAGAGGGAGCAAGTTGCAAAAGCGGAGCAGCCGTCCCTTTAGACGGTACGCTTGCTACTGGCCACCGCACCCAGGGACCAAGCACACCAAAGCCAGCTCCAAGGAGTTCCCTGGCGTGGCAGTTCTTCAGACAGTGTGCTGACGACAAAACACGGGTGGTTTGCACGCTGTGCAATCAGAGCCTGAAGCGAGGCATAAACGTGCTAAACATGAGCACAACCTGCATGACCAGGCATCTACATGCAAAGCACGAGCAGCAGTGGAGTAAGCACCTTAAAAAACAAGAAAGGTCTCAGGCTGCTCCTGCTTCCTCTTCTGCTGCTGTCTCTGCCTCTTCCTCCACCTCTGGAGTCACAGTGACACCTGCCACCCAGCAAACAGAGGATGTGGCAGCAACGCCACCACGTCCGCCACCGTCCCCAAGCATCTCCACACTGTCTCATGGAAGCATTCAGCTGTCCATCTCCCAAACACTGGAGAGAAAGAGGAAGTACCCTCCTAGCCACCCGTGATCCCTGGCCCTGAATGTCAGCATTTCAAAATTCCTGGCCTTTGAAATGCTGTCATTCCAAAGGCCAGGAATTTGGCGGTGGCTGTGGCTGTCCCCCAGTACATCACTACTTATCCAGGCGAGCCATCTCTTCCCTGCACAAGTGATGAAAATCCCATAAAGCAATAATTCCAGCAAGCAAGGTAATTCAAGAATATCCCTATACAGATCCCAATGACTGGATGACACACAGCATCAGGAGCAGAACTAATGTTTAATCCACACAGTCTCCTTATAAAGCATTCTCCCATTCAAGGGAGGGATTCACAGTAATTAGTACAGTATCCAATAGTGTAACTGTTACCTCCCACACATCTCCTCCCCTCAGTATGATACTTAATCCCATTATACATACTGTAGTTTTCCCCGAGTTCTGAATGTACCCCAAAACCAGCAGTTACAATAATACTGTGGGTACCCCCTGGAACAGCTGATCTGGGTGACTAACATATCCAAAATTCACCTAGATCAGACCAGGGATTCGGGAGTTAGGTGGAGGATGTATTTTGACCGACTGCACACGAGGTGGCACCCGAAAAGGGTTCCATGGGTTTTGGCCCTGCGGTCGGTCTACGTTCGGGAGGTAAAACACACATAAAATACTGCCATCCAAGATTAATCTTGTATTCGTATGAACCCCCTTGTTCGGTACTTTGAATCTACCGAATGGGAGGCTGATTAGCCTTCCCGTTCATGAGCTATGGAGCCACGTAGGTCTCAGCGGTGTTCAGGTAATCGAGAGTCCGCTTTGAGTTCCAGACACTCGACGACCAAACACTGCTGAGATTTTCGTGTGTAAGATGGCCGCCGCCACGTGTTTGTATACCGAACGGCGGCCGCCCAGATACATCACTAAAGTACCGAATAACCTGCGCTTAGAGAAGTGTAAACGCTCAATAAGGTACACACTTCTCTCTGGGGTGGTCTATTTGTTCGGTAGTTTACATTCGTATAGAGTACGGATGGAAACTACCAAACAATCATGTGAATCCCACATACATTTTAACCATAGAAACAGAAACAACACACGAATTGCAATATTATTCCAGCATTTTAGGACAGCCCTGGTACCATCTGCTACATCTTTCTACAAAAACGTAACAAAAAAAAACTGTCAAACTGTAAATAGTTGATTCCAAGTTGGTGTTTAGTGGTAGTCACTACCAGTAGGATGACTGAAGCGGATATATTTAAAAACATTAGGATTAACAATGGAATAGCAATCTCCTATCTCCCACTCAAAGTTTGTTTAAGTGCCACTGACACTAACTATATTGCTTTCCAGATAGATAGAGCACCTAGTCTAGTCTCACGCCACGATCAATGACACAATGGCACTCTCCCACTCATATTTGTTCAAGTACCACTGGCAGTAGCTAGCTAGGTAGATACAGCAATAACTTAAACCTAGTCTCCCATCCAATGACACAGGCTGTCTCCCACTTCCATACATACACAGCAAGGATAAAACACACACTATCACTGCTGGTCCTTAAAAGCTGCAGTAAAAATGTCTGGAATATTCCAGCTTGGAAGTATAGAATGTTTTACTGCTCCTCCTTTTCAGTACTCTCTGTACAGTTTCAGTACTCTCTGCAGGGCCGTAGTACCGTGAATAAAGGGCAAGTGTGTCTAATCATGTGTTCACACTATGCTTGTTGGGGACAGTTCCCTGGTGTCCCCAAAAGCTTGACACCAGGGAAGAAAGTCAGTATGTGGAAGAACCGAGAATCAGGACTGCCCCATCAAAATCGGTATCCCCCATGAGCACTTGATTTTTTAAAATTTATTTCAAAACACCAGATTGTGATCACTATTTCCATGTCAATCAATCTTCAGCATGGACACTGATGTTGCTTCTATGCTGATGACTGAGTGACATGAGAGAAGCAGGAGAGACCTCCTACATGCGGGACTTACCACTCGGGCACATTGGTAATGGAGGTTTAAATAAATTCCAATAGTTGAGTATGTCAAACCTAATATATAGATAGTAAAATATATATGATTCAACTCACAAGTGAAGAGCCAAGTGACGGACTGGCTCAAATCACATTTGCCTTGGTGTATATTGGGAGACACCTTCCCTCTTTAATTTATTTCTTCAATACTCATGAGAAAATATATGAAAACAAAAATATCTCTCTGGTGAAGTATGTTAAAAGAAATCTGAACAAATTTGAACACCAAATGGTATATTGCTCACCTTCTCCAGAGCCAACTCTGTATACCTAGCTCTGGTTTGAACAGCTTGTTACCACTAAGGGGTGCACACCTTCTTTGGAGGTAGATGGAGATAGCAGCAAAATAGGGACTAAAAATGTATTTAAAGTATTAAAAAGTAACACATATATCTTACAAAACAATAAAAATACTGTCCTGTATGCTGGAAATCTCCTCGAGACGCGTTTCGGCGTTTCTTCTGGCTTTTTCAATCAATGTTGATCTCTTTATCATTACCTCCTACCTTTTAAATCCCCAGTCTTGTTCCTGATTCGTCCTCTCTGCTTCTTAATTGTCCAATCAGGTCCGCCGGGTTTGTAAGCGTTTCCTTTACAGCTGATCATGTTTGCCATGCCGATTACCGGAAGTGATGTCATGTCCATCCGTCACTTCTGGTCCTTTTTTTTTTGTTGCATATTTAAACCTCCATTTTGAATTGATTGATACCTCTAAGACTAGGGGTAAGTATCATTTAGCGCTCCATTTAAGGGATTTTGTTTGGTAGGTGATTTGTGTTTCACTAACCCTCTCTTAAACTCCCTAATTCTTACTATGCTTTCTGATTTGGTGGATTAGAGAGATCCACATTGAAGTGTTGTAGCAGCTATATAAATTATATACTTACTATCACTCTTTAAGCACCTATTCTCCACACAGATCACTCTGGTTACATTGGTAATGGACTTAAGGCAATCAGTGGCCCAGTTGCACAGTCATGATGAAAGATCTCCTCAACCAGAAAGGCATCATCCAGAGAGATTTCAGTGAAAGGTTGCATTGCAAATTAATTTCAACTGTTCAATGTGAGACCTGGAGCATACCTGCTCTCTATGTGCCAGATCTCCTTTTTGCTTTTCTTGCATCCTTGTGCTGTGAGGATGGGAAGCAGGGATAGGAGGTGACATCACATCCGCTGCTCTCTCCTCTCAAAAAGAATGCTCTCGCAGCAGATTTGAAAACTGAGAATAAGCAGCAGCCTGGCAGACACACCACATCCCTGCCAGATATGCCTTAAGTAAGGTGGAGAGAGGAAAAATAGAGCCAAAATACACTTGATTTTACTTCTCTCTAGGACAGTCTTCAAAGGGCCAAGGGTCTTATTTTGCACCCAGAATGCTGTCAGTTAATTTCTAAAGGGCAAGACTTTGAATCACAAGCACCTGCAGGCACAGAAATTTCAAGTGCTTCCAAACCAATAGAATCCTATTCCCTTCCTCCACATTTTCCTCTTTTTATTTTTGTCAGATTAATAGCAGTGTGTGTGTGAACAATGTGGGTAACAGTATGTGTGTGTGTGTGTGTGTGTGTGAGTGTGTGTGTGTGTGTGTGTGTAAGTGTTGGCAGCAATATCAGTAGATGTGTGTGCGAACATATTATTTTTGAGTTGTCCATTCTGGCCTTATTCCTCTCATGTCTCCCTTCCCTTTAATCTGAAAGATTAAGTCCATGCACAGATCAGGCTCCCTCAGATTAGACGGAAAAATGCAATTCCAGAGTCCTGGATTATCAGTTCCATTCAGCAAACACCAACAGGAGGTTGCTTTTAACTGGCAGCGTAGGCACGCACCTGTAGGCAGGTATCTACTATGCCTAATGGGAAATCCAGCCCTCTCTACAGGTAGTTCCTGCTCTTATAGCAGTTACAGTGCAGGCTGCAGTTATTTGCTCAGTGAGTGCGCCTCATACTCTGCTGGTGAATATAGGGATGGAGTGACTGAAGCCACTCCTTTCTGACACCAAACTGCTGGCATTAAATCCTGCAACATGTCCCCAGGCACAGTGGCGTACACATGACCCATGGGGCCCCGGTGCGAAAATTGATCTGTGGGCCCCCCCCTGCGCGCTTACTCGGCCCGGGTTGGGGCCGCAACACATGGTGGCGGGCACCTGGTATGCACACACACCTAAAGGACCACTACAGACACCCAGATCACATCAGCTCAATGAAGTGGTCTGGGTGCTAGGTCCCTCTAGTTTTAACCCTGCAGCTGAAAACAGCCGTTTCAGAGAAACGGCTGTGTTTCACTGAGGGTTAATCCAGCCTCTGGTGGCTGTCTCATTGACAGCCGCTAGAGGAGCTTCCGCGATTCTCACTGTGAAAATCACAGTGAGAAGACACTGAATGTCCATAGGATAGCATTGAGTAATGCTTTCCTATGGGCGGTTTAAATGCACGCGCCTCTTGCCACGCATGTGCATTCGGAGCTGAGAGGCGTAGGGATCTCCAGGGCCAAGGGAGTCCGGCGCTGGAGAAAGGTAAATGCTGAAGACACACACTCTCACGAACAGACGCATACACACTAGCTAACAGACACACACATTTACTGACAGAGACACACTCAGCGACAGACATACATACACACTCACTTACAAAACATACACTTTCACTGACAAACACACACTCACTAACAGACATCAAACACACTCAGTAACAGACACACAGTAACACACTCACTGACACTCACTAGCAGACACACACCCAATAACAGACACACTCACTGACACTCACTAGCAGACACACACACTAACACACACAAACACACTAACACACACACACAAACACACTAACACACACCCACACAAACACACTAACACAAACACACACACAAACACACTAACACACACTAACACACACACACTAACACACACACTAACACAAACACACACACTAACACAAACACACTAACACACACACTAACACAAACACACTGACACACACACTAACACAAACACGAACACACTAACACACACACATTTTTTTTTAAATTGAATCCCCCCAGCCTCTTTACCGTTTGGAGAGCTGAGTGGATTACCTGGGGTCCAGTGGTGCTGCTGACACCCGGCGGGCTGGCGGGCTGTCTGGGTGACCGGCGCGAGAGGGAGCTCTCTCCCCTGAGTGCTTCCTCTTCAGCTCCCTTGCGTGCCACTTACAAACATGGCATGATGTCAGCACTGGCACTCAAGAAGGGTGAGTAGAACCTTATTCAAATAGCCTAACTGGAAAAACTCTCCAAATAATTTATGCTTTCTTTTTGGCTGCTCTGGCCGTAAATTTTTTATTTACTTTTACTTCAATCTGAATTCTGACTTTAGTAAATAACCCTGTTAATATCTCATTAAACCCTTAACCCCTTAAGGATGCAGCTTCAGAAGCAGGACATACACTTAAGGACACAAGCTATTTTTGCATTTTTTACTGTTTGTGTTCAACTGCAATTTGCATCGCTCTCATTTATTGCATCAACACATATTATATATCGTTTTTAAAGGACAAAATGGGCTTTACTTTGATGTGACTTATACATATATAAAATCTAATTTATTATTAAAAAAATGTAAACATTTTTTAAAAAACTATTTTTTTCACAGTTTTGGCAATAATAGTGTGTGCATAATATGTCAAGCTTAGGAAAAGTAATTCAGAATAAATTCATTTAGGTGTCTTGTTTTTCAAAGTGCATAATATGTAAAGGATTTCAGCTTATTTTAAAAGTTACAGGTCACTTTTTTAAAATTTCAATGTGAAAATGTTTTAGAAGTTGGTATGTTTGACTTGTAAGTTTAACAGCAGTCACAGAAAACAAAATTGCTACACAAAAGTATATATTTATATAAAGTAGACATCACAGGCTATTTATTTAAGGGTATTTTGACACTTTTTTTCATAGCCATTTCCCCACCAATCTCTGCTAAATATTGTTAAAATTGTGTTTTTTTCTGTTTTTTGAAATACACACATATAACAAGTTTTTTTAAATGTGCATTTTGTAAAGCTGCTGTGTGCTATTCCTGGTCAAAATCCCATTTTGTGGTCAGCTACATCTGCTGAGTACAACAATACCCCCATTGTATGCCTTTGCCACTATTTTGGGAAGCTAGAATGACATATAAGAGGCCAGACTATTTCAGTTTCTACACTTAGAAAATTCAAAGATGGATTTAATGGAGCTATGTCTTATTTTGGGGCATTATAGTAGTTTGGTTGTTCAAATGACCACACAAAGGCCTTCCATCCGTGAAAGTAGACACTCCAGGGTATCTCATATGGCATATATTGTGCCTTAACAGTTCGCCATTTTTTCACCATTATATGTCAAAGTTTGTGGGAAAAAATATTTTTCGCATTGTTTACTTAAGCATTACATTTGTGCTGGGCATTTTGTATATTTGATATGGTCCACTATGATCAAACACCCCTAATTATGCTAAGCTAACTCTTCCGAGTAAAACAATACCCCCATGGATGCCTTTGACACTATTTCATGATGCTACAGTGCCATGTAGGAGACCTGACAATTTCAGTTTTTAGAATGGAATTTTGAGAGATTAATTTTATAGGTTTATGACTCATTTTGGGGTCTAATACCAGGATGCTTATTGAAACTTCCCCCACAAAGTCCTACCATTTTTTTAAAAAGACACCACAGGGTATTTCAAAGGGCCCATTTTGAACTTTAGGGTGGGATAATTTTTTCACTAGTTAGTACCAAGTCTAGTAGTAGTAAGCATTTTCTCTGCCTTTTGACACACACTTTGAGATTTTACTGCATCGTTTGCAATCCTCAGGTGTGCTATGGCAGTATAACGCTTCATATGTCACTCAGTTATGTCGTCTGAGTACAGCAATACCCCTGCACACACCTTTCCCAGGTGTATGTGGATGTTGAAGGGGCAAATTTGAGACTCTGCCATTTCAGGGTTTTTTTCAAAGTTTGAATTTTTATGCTGGGTCCGTGTCCCATTTTGGGTCAAACTCTGAGGCACTGTCTGTCACCTCTGAATCCGCTGTCAGAATTATCTAAGCCTCCTCGGCACTGAACTTCCTAAGTATTTTGAACTTTTTACACAAGAACTTTAATAAAACAATGTCATAATAATGATTTTATTTTATTTTTTGAGGATATTTTAATTTGTATTTTTACCCCTTGCATTCACACTAAACTCCCCAATTTCCCATCAACTATCACCCTCCCCAGTTAACAAAATACAAGTAAAATATATATAAAATATATAGCCAGTGGTCAGATAACAGAAGAACTACAACAAAAATATTAATTGTATTGAGAATGTATTGGCCCTGAGTATGAAATAATTTAAAACAGTTCCCAATACAAAGTCCAGGCTGAGAGGGACAATCAGGGCAGTAGAAACTGGTCTTTGTTCGAATGCCCCTCTGGTAACACAGCCTGCACCTTTTCTGGGGGGTCTTTTTTGGAGGGGTGGGGGTATCCGAAAACAGAAGTGACCTGTCTGAAAATCTCTGCTGCTAGGCCCTACTGCACTATGTGCTGCACTGTGGCACATAGTGAGCAGCATATAAATTAGCTGAAACTGAAATATAAGAAATCAGCTGGGGATTTGTCTTTTTGAAAAGGATGAATGCATTGTGAGTAGCCATTTGCATTAAATAAATCCCCACTTTCTTATATCATGCCCCGGTCTTTCTCATTATCAGAAATGGCTGCAGCAGTTGATCAGACAGGTCAACTCCCCCCATGTGTTTATTGTATTGCTTAATGCAGACAGGCAGCCGTCTTGTTTCCTGTCTGCCACGGACTGCGACCCTGCAACTGTGCATGGTAGTCAGTATGAACACCTCCTTTTGGTCTCTGTATTTCAGAGCCAGCAGTTCATCCTGGCAGAGAGCAGCCGTTTCCCACTTTTTAACTTTTTTCTCTGCCAGAGCCTTTGAGAAGCTAGTGCGTGTCTGGCGGATAGTTACGCATACCACAGTCTCAAAACAAAATAGCATTTTTGGAGGGGTAAGCTATTATAATTGTTATCAATGTAGAGGTGGTACCCCTTGTTCAGTAGCGGGTTCATTAGATCCCAAACTATTTTTCCGCTATTCCCAACTACATCAGGGCAGACTGGGGGATCCCGGTGGCTGTCTTTACCTTCATATACTCTGAAGGTATAAACATACCCACTGCTACTTTCACATAACTTGTATAGCTTGATGCCATACCGGGATCTTTTGGCTGGGATGTATTGCTTGAACCCCAGTCTACCCTTGTACTTCATAAGGGACTCGTAAATACATATATTCTTTTGGGGAGTATAAATTATGCCAAATTCTTTATTAAAATTGTTAATTAGGGGGCGGATTTTATAAAGTTTATCATACTGTGGATGATCTCTGGGGTGGCACTTCGAATTATCATTGAAGTGCAGAAAACGCAGTATTGATTCATATCTGGGCCTACTCATGGTCTGACAGAAAATGGGATTATTGCATACTGGGTTTTTGGACATTCGAATGCTGGGCTTTTTTATAATGCCCATTAGCATGGTTAGTGCCCAGAACCGTTTTACTTCTGGCACACTGGTGGGGTACCAGCTCCCTTTTTTGCCGGATACTGCGCTGCATAAAGATTTGTCTGTGTAACAGTCTGCCCTAAAAAATCATCCCCAAGGAACAGCTCCATAAAATCCTGGGAGCTATAGCTAGTCACGTCTGCCTGAATACCAGGAATCGCAGTAAACACAGGGATATTGGGGACAAAATTGTTAGGGGGCACCCAGTTATCAGCACCAGGAGCAGTGCCAGGGCTATCGTCACTTTTTTCATCTGTGTCTGGCACAGTCACCCGCTGCACTCTCTGAGGCAGTGTCGATTGCCTCTGAGTCGGCCGCTAATATATTATATGCCTCCTCGGCACTAAACCTTCTAAGCATGGTGAAAGCTTAAAATTAACTTTCACTAAATAATATATTCTTTTTTTAGTTTTCTTGTTTTTTTTTTTTTGGAACTTTTTTAATACTTTTTTCACTTTTTTAAAACTCTTAAAAACTTTCTAAAACTTCAAAAACTTTTAATAAAAATGAACCCCTGTGGGTAAAAACAGAAATCAGATCACCGCTAAACACAGTGCTTACACCTAGTTTTGACTTAAAATCATTTTCCTTTTTTTCACTTTTTTTATACTTTTATAAACTTTTAAGAACTTTTAAGCTTCCTAGCCTCCCTAATGCTAGATTCCACAATTTCTCCCAGCTTCTACCCACCCCAGCTAACTAAATAACTGAAAATACAAGTATAGAAATAATAAATTAAATATATTTAACCCCTGAGGGTTAAAAAAAATAAAGTTAACCCCTGAGGATTAAAAGAAAACTCTGATCACAGTAAAGTACTGTGATCAGTATTGTGATCACTGCTGTCAGTGATTAAAGGGTTAATCTCATGTAAATTTTCACGGGTAAAAGGGTTTTGTAATGTTAAAATAGTTTGTGTCTGTCAGGGACGGTAATTGATGGAAATTTTCCATCCAGCGTCCTTAAGGGTAGGTCTGCCTTGATGGAAAATTTCCGTTGAGCGTCGTTAAGAGGTTAAGGATGGAGCCAATTGTACAAGTTGCGATCAAAACAAAACGAAAACAAAACCTGGAATTTGTGCTATATGTTGTTCAACCACAATTCACCTCTTTCATTTTAAGTGCACCCTTATTATATATAATTTTGTTCAGGGGAATCAGGGCTTTCATTTCATACCACATATCCATGTATGAAACATAATTGAATGTGAACACAATCTAAAAAAGTGTGAGAAATTAAGGAAATGTGTTATTTTTCAAGTTCTGCATCACATTTTAACTGTGAATGTCATTATACTGTTAGATTTTACTGCAATAAAATACACATATTTGTACTCAAACATTTCTCACGAGTACCACAGTACCCCCTATGTACAAGTTTTATGAGTTTTTGGAAACTTATAGGGGTCAAATATAGGTCCCGTTTCCATAGAAATTTACCAGATTGGTTTGCTGGGCCTATGTTGCCTTTGAGACCATGGAAGCCCAGAAATGAAAATCAACCCAGGGTATTCAAAATGGGGTATGTCCAGTCTTTTTTATTAGCCACTTAGTCACAAACCCTGGCCAAAGTTAGCATATATATTAGTTTTGTTTGCATTTTTCACAAATAAACTGCACTTTCACCACTGATATCATCAGTATTATACATTTCACTGCTCTAAAAGACTAATATTTTTGTAGAGTAATGTCTCACAAGTACAACAGTACCCCTCATGCACAGGTTTTATGGTATTTTGGAAAGTTACAGGGATAAACTTGCTGCATGGGTTGTCACGCTGGTCCCTCCAATTATAATTAATAAAATGACTTAATTATGTTAAAATATGACATAAATATACACATAGAATATACAATTAAATACAATTACTGTGAATTATGTATTTTAATATTGATATATATAACTATCTATATAAAAATACACTTATTATGGGTTATATATATATATATTTATAAATAGACATAGAATGTGGCTGGTGGGGAAGTAAGAAATAAACAAGAGGGGTTGTAAGAGACACACTAAAGGGGGTGTAAGAAACATCTTCGCCTGTGTAGCCAAAAATCCTTGCACCGGCCCTGCACAGCACCTAGACCACTACAATTACCTGAGGTGGTCTGGGTGCCTACAGTGTCGCTTTAAAGGACCACTATAGTGCCAGGAAAACATACTCGTTTTCCTGGCACTATAGTGCCCTGAGGGTGCCGCCACCAGCGCATGCGTTGCAGGAGTTGTGAGCGCATTCAGCCAGTCACATAGGAAAGCATTCATAATGCTTTCCTATGGACGCTTGCGTTTTCTCACTGTGATTTTCACAGTGAGAAGCACGCAAACGCCTCTAGCGGCTGTCAATGAGACAGCCACTGGAGGCTGGATTAACCTATTTATAAACATAGCAGTTTCTCTGAAACTGCTATATTTATAAAAAAAGGGTTAACCCTAGCTGGACCAGGCACCCAGACCACTTCATTAAGCTGAACTGGTCTGGGTGCCTATAGTGGTCCTTTAAGTGCATTTTATGGTTAATACAGCTATGGATGTCCATAACAGATAACAGTATTTTTTTTTTTAGTCTGTATTTCTTTTCCTTTCTTGGAAAATTAAACTAACATTTCTGATTTTACCTCCTGTCCTCCTTCTGCAAGTACATTCTGTGTTGTGTTTGTTTAGAGTTGTTTTGTCTCTGTTAGACTACAAACAAAACATAGCTCCGGGCTTATTTTTCTATAACACTCTTCTTTGCTTTCAGAGCAAATTTCTATTATTTAGAAATGCTGGTTGAGAGACAAGCTGAATCACTGCAAGTGTAAATGTGGCCCTTACAGTACCACTTAAGCAATACACACGCAGAAATTCAACATGCTTGTTTATTCTAGTGCTGGATTGGCATCCTTTAAAAATAGGGCTATTCATATATTTCCAGGAGTGTAACAAGGTGCTGTGAAAACCCCACGCATGAAAAGTGTATTAGCAGTAAAAATAAATAAATCTGTATTAATAAAATATATATTTATTAAATAATATATTTCTACAGCTCCTTTTTTTCATCTATTGGTAACTTGTTGGTATGCTCACTATATCTGTGAAATCAACATTTAGTAGCTGTCCTCTTACTATTAATCAGCTTTTATCTCCTACATGATGGCAAGAAGAACTACAGAACACATCATATGAGGTGCCTCCCAAATGTCCCTACTTATCAAAGACTGTCAATATTTTAGGCTCAAATCCCTCTTTCTCTCTTTTTCTATCCTAATGTCTCTTTTCAATAAGCTTCATATTGCTGGGTCTGAGTGTATTAAAGACCTCCACAGAAATAAAACTGACCATTAAAGCAACACTGTCACACTCCCCCCGTCCTCAAAAAAAATATAAAAAAAATATAAGTATAGCTGCACTCACGGTTGGAGATAAAATCTTCAATGCTCTATTTATTTGTCTTGATCCTGACGAAAGTCCACAAGCTGGAGTGAAACGTTGATCCTATTTTAATGAATTAAATAAAGCATTGAAGATTTTATCTCCAACTGTGAGTGCAGCTATACTTATTGTTTTATTGTTTTTTATATTTATATATATATATACATATATTTGTATTTTATAAATATAGGATATAAATATAGAATAAAACCACTTAATCTGTCCCTCTTTGTCCATTTGATATGTTGGAAGCTGTGACAGAACCATCTGTCTGTGAACTACTTCTACTCCCCCTTTGGTTTTGTCTGTTTGTTCGGTTAATTGCCTGTCTGTACCCCCCGTTCGTTTAATTCCTTAACTCCCGAATAAACTGCCGAATGGCCGGCCACCCAGCATGGAAGTGTGCTGCTGGTTAACCTCTTGGCCCCATTCGAACGTTGTGGTTAACCGCAGACACCTCTTAATTGTCAAAGGTAGGCTGGGTGGTCGTCGTTTGTATGCCGACCACGAGGCAGCGGCCATCTTGGACGCACGAATGCCCAGCAGTATTCGTCGACGATTCCCTGGAATTAAAAACGGACACTATTTCTCACGAACACCGCTGAAGCCGCCGACCTCCCTTCCCCATCATCCAGCATACGGATGCCGGCCCGTTCGGTACTTTTTCTGCATGAATGGACTTAATCAAGATAGCTATGCCATGGAGTCCATTCGTATACCGAAAGACTCTGTGAAAGACTTTGGCTCCATGGCGATTTAACTGAATGTATGTGATCTGAGCACCATTCGGTAATAATGTGCGCTCAGATCTAAGCTATCTGGGGATATGTTAATTGTACCTAGTGCATTCAGTATTTTTCCTATTATATATTTTTGTGTTTTTACTGTTACATGTAAAATGGTGATTTGCTTCTATCCTCAATGATAATTGGATTACTTCCCCAATTATCTCCAGGATAGGGAGGAGGGTCATTTCAGCTAAAGGGGAGTGTTTATGCCAAGCCACTGTGATTGGCTACTGTATTCTTATTGTCCCAGTTTTACACCAGGTCCCATAGGGGAGTGTCCACCTGGTGGAAAGCCTGCATAAATACCGGGCAAGTAGCCCACATTAAATCAGATCTCTGCTTAACCCTCAATACGGAGCTTGGTCTCGTACTTGGGGGTATTGGATTAGTATGGTTTACTCGTTCGGCTGTTTGATACGTGAAGGATTTTGTATGGTTCCTGTTCAGCTGATTGGAGCTTTTGTCTTTCCCTTCAGAAGGTGAATGTCCTCAGCGGTATTAACCCCTTTTATACCTGGGTGTACCGTAACAGAAGCTATGCCATACCAGTGCTGTATGTGAAATAGAACAAAATATTAATTAATAATAACTCTTGGTATCTATACATTCAAACATAAATACCAACATGCTATAAAAGACTAGAAGAACAATTTCTCAGCTTAAACTTAGTGTACGAACTCACCCATAAGATCCCCATTTCCACTTAGGCCTTTCCATCATCACATACAGGAGGGGAGAGTGGGAGAAAGAAAGTGTGAAAGTATTATTTGTGAGATGACCAAGCATGTTATCTTAACTCTGGTCATTAAAGTGGCGATGTAATGCCTACAGCATTCTCTAGTTAAAGGGACAATATAGGTTCCAGAACAACTACAGCTTATTCTATTTGTTCTGGTGAGTATAATCATTCCCTTCAGGCTTTTTGCAGTAAATACAGTTTTTCAGAGAAAAGGCAGTGTTTACATTACAGCCTAGGGATACCTCCACTGGCCACTACAGATGGCTGCTAGAGGTGCTTCCTGGGTCAGTGCAGCACAGTGTGCAGCACAGCCATTTAGTGTCTCCTCCCTCTACATGGAGAAACAGAAGTTCCTCATAGAGATGCATTGATTCAAAGCATCTCTATGAGGAGATGCTGATTGGCTATGACTGTGTTTGGCTTGTACTGGCTTTGCCCTGATCTGCCTCCTTGACAAGCTCAGCCAATCTAATGCTTTCATATGGGAAAGCATTGTGATTGGCTCAGATCACCACTTCTGATATAAGCCAAGCAGGCATATCAGGGGCAGAACTAGCAGCAGCAGACTGGAATAAAGGTAAGCTATTATTATATTTAGGAGAGTAAGTGTGGGGGGGGGGATTTGGTGTTTTTAACTCTATAAAATCAGGAAAACATGCTTACTGTAAAAACCACGAATTAACTCATTATTAGGGATGTGCGTGGGCAAAAAATTAGGTTCGGTTCAGCATTTCGAAATTTGGCACTTCGGCAATTCAGTTCGGTTCGGCACTTCTGAAATGAGGGACTTCGGGACTTAGGGTAAGTGTAGGGTTAGAGGTAGGGTTAGGGGTTGGGTTAGGAGTAGGGTTAGGGTTGGGTTAGGAGTAGGGTTATGGTTAGAGTAGGTTTAGAGTTAGGAGTAGGTTTAGGGTTAAGAGTAGGGTTAGGGTAGGGTTAGGGTTAGGGTTGGGTTAGGAGTAGTGTTTGTCAGGATTACTAGTTGATCCAGCACGTAGAATTGTGTCACACAGGTGACTAGTAGGTAACGTATTACCGGGCCTTAGAATGGCCGGACTTAACGTAAAGAGTAGTCAGGATACTTACCAAGGTCAGGGGATACAGAAAGAGACACAATGATAAGGGAAAGCCAGAAGTCATGGATACCAGAATACAGGGAAGTCAAAATCAAAGCCAAAGTAAAAAAACATAAGAAACTTGAATCAGAAACGCACTCTCGGACAACCACTAGGGAAATCACGACAGTGCACTATGCAGGATAAGAACTGGGCCTAAATACCCCTCCTCTGGATCTGATAGGCTGTAATCAACCTTTGACCCCAAAGGCAGTTACCAGGTTTCCATTTGCATAATTGCTGCTCAGCACAAACCTTCCTGTGGATTTGATTGCTGCTCGGCACAACTTTTCCTGTCAGGACAGTAATGTTGCTTGGCACAAATTTTCCTGTCAGAACAGTAAATGTCATTAATCACATTTTTATATGTGGATGAATACGTGAAAGTGTTAGGGTTAGGAGTAGGGTTAGGGTTAAGAGTAGGGTTAGGGTAAGGGTAGGGTTAGGGTTAGAAACATAGAAACATAGAATGTGAAGGCAGATAAGAACCATTCGGCCCATCTAGTCTGCCCAATATTTTTTTTTATTCTTTTAATTAGTCCTTGGCCTTATCTTAAGTCTTGGATAGCCTTATGCCTATCCCACGCATGCTTAAACACATTCACTGTGTTAACCTCTACCACTTCAGCTGGAAGGCTATTCCATGCATCCACTAGAGTAATAAAGTAATATTTCCTAATATTATTGATACAATTTTCTGTTGCCTTCAGCAGTGCAACTTTTAAATAATCCCATTTCTCCTGGACTCCATTTCAACTGCTCCGGTCTGACAAGGACTCCTTTACGCATATTCTACGCAAGTCTGTTTTTCTAAAGTCTAAAACTTTTGTTTTTGTGTGGTGTGACTCAGTCACCGTTCTTATATTAAACCACACTGACTGATGATCACTGGATTCTAAACTTTCACAGTAATATCTGATACCAAATCTCCATTTGTTAACACTAAATCTAGTATGCCCTCCTTACGAGTTGGTTCCTCAGCAAGTTGTTTTAGAGATTATCCCAGTAGTGAGTTTAGAATATGTGTGCACCTGGCACAAGCAGCTATTTTGGATTTGCAGCTCCCATGAGGAAGATTAAAGTCACCCATGATGATAACTTCCCCCTTCATTGTCATTTTAGCTATTTCCTCAACTAGTAGATTATGTAACTCTTCTATTTGTCCAGGGGGCCTGGAACATGAGTTACTGGGTGATCTCCAAATTCTAACGTAACCCAAACGGACTCTATGTTCGCCTCACTAACTTTTATTAGGTTAGATTTTATGCTATCCTTCACATATAGGACCACCCCTCCCCATTCTTGCCTTCTTTGTATTTTCTATATAAAGAGTACCCTGGTATTGCTATGTCCCAGTCATTTTTCTCATTATACCATGTCTCAGTTACAGCCACTAAATCTACATTCTCAGTTGTCATTATTGCCACAAGTTCATGGATCTTTTTACCTAAACTGCAAGCTTTTGTAGACATGACTCGAAGCTTATCTTTTTTTAACACACTTGTTACAGTTACATTCTGTCCTTGTTTTGGGGGGCAGTTGGATTGATGTTTTATCACCTTTTTGTCCCCCCCTCCTAGTTTAAATACTTCCTAGCAAAACCTCTGAACTGCTCGCTGAGAACATTTGCCATGAGAAACAAAGCCAAATCCTTGCTCCCGACACCATTCACCAAGCCACAAATTAAAGTTCCTAATATGCATCCGCCTGTCATTCTGATTGTTATGCACAGGCAGAACTTCAGAGAATGACAGTGTGGAAGCAACCTGCCGTATATCATTGGCAAGAACACAAAACACTTCCTTTGCCTCAGAAATATCATTACAAGCCAAATTATTTCTCCCAAGATGGACAAGTACATCTAATTCCACTTCCTGCTTTTATTTATTATATTACAAATACGGCTTCTGTCTCTGTGAGCAGTAGCTCCAGGAAGACATCTCACTATTGTTTAACTCCACACCTCTTAAGATAGAATCCCACAACAACAACTGCTTTCTATCAGGCCTCACCTTGTCCTTTTTGTCCTTGGGTGCACTCTTGCTCACCTTAGATATAGAGGATGGTGGTTGCACAAACCCGGTGTCTGAGCCTTTCTCCGTAACACCATTACAATCTGAAAGTGCAGAAAATGAATTATGTAAATACACAGACTGTGCAGTATGCCTTTTGTCCACATCTCTAATTCTATCAGATCCTACAGTAATTCATCTGCCATTCCTAGGACCTCTCTCCGGCAGTGGATTTGCAACAGTCTCAGTCTGAGATTGTTTACAGGATAATTTACAAATCTCTGACTTCAAAAATGCAATCTCCCGCAATTTAGAGAACTGCCTACAGATTAGACAACAGCCAAACCTCCAAAAACTGGAACGTGAAACAAATGCACAATAACTATTACACTGAACTAAGTCTGCCATTTTAATGAGATGAGGAGTTTAAATCAAACAAATCTTACTTTTTGTTTCTCTTTTTTCCACCTTCTGTGTACCTCAGGCTACCTGTAGAGTATCTCCAGAATATATCTGTGATGTAGTGCCCTTCGCCACTTGTGCCTAGAAAGTACTAATTGCCAGCCTCCTGCCTTGTGACTATGGCCCCTGGAAGATTTGGCCCTCTAAAACGTTGTTTGGGCATATTGGATTTTATTGTATTTTTTCTGCCCCTTTAAATTGTATTGGAGCAAGTTTGCAACTTTAAATTGGCACTTCGGATTCAGCCGAAATAGTCAAAGTTGCCGCCATTCGAAAAAACGAACACGTGGCGGCGGCCATTTTAATTCAGCTGAAGTTTTACCTTCTTCAGACTTCAACTCATTCGACTATTTGAACGCCGTTCGACAATTCGAACGCCGTTCGACAATTTGTTCGACAATTTGAACGGTTGCCGCTCGCCTATTTGAACTATAGTTAACAGGGGAAATAGACCGCCATGAAAATGTGCGTGCGGTTGGTCAAAATATGACTTCCAGCTATCTCCCGAACCACTGGACCAATTCTCACGAATTTTGGACATGTTGTTCCCATAGTTATGCTGGTTATAAAAATGTAAGTAATATTATAAATATTGAATGTATGGTTTTAAAGTTATAAGAAATGTGTAAACATTGTATATTTTCCTGCCTGTGATAATTACATTAACCCATTGTGTTCACTAATTATATCACAGGCAGAGGGGAGGATTTTGCTGTAATGAATGGGAGTGTCTGACTGTACTGTACGTTGTTGATTGGCTGTTCCACAAGGCCCACGTGGGTGGTAACCTTGTGGAGAAATGTGTATATAAGAGCAATAAAGTCTCAGTGCATTCAGTTCCTGCTTAACCTTCAATCTAGAGTCTTGCCCTTATTGGGGTAATTGCTATATCACTACAAGGGATTGCTATGCACTGCATGCTCTCTTGGATAATCACTACTAAGCTCTTTTAAGAGCTTGTTTCTGCTTCACTCTCTTGGAGGAGAGGTTCACCCACTGGAGCCTGGAACCTTGTCGTAGGTCCAGGATGGGTAGGAGATGGCGAGACCCCAACCAAGCTGCGGAGGTTAGAGGGGTCTTTGGTGGTTGTGGTGTCTGGTGGAGCCCTCTCAAAGCGTTAGGAGCATCCAGTAACGGAGGTACCCAGTCAGGGTACCAGGCGGTCCGTTACAATCTCCAAATACACTTTGTAGCAGCACTTAGAAGCAGCTGCCAAGCTATTTTAGCCAAGATAATATCTACAACCCTTATAGGCATCAACCCCTAAGATTGTAATACCTGAGCCTGTGCTTACACCCTGTTCCAAATTATTATGCAAATTCTATTTAAGTGTCACAAAGATTAAATTTTAGTTGTTCAGTTTAATTCATGGATGGCATTGTGTCTCAGGGCTCTTTTGATCACTGAAAACAATCTCGGACACCTGTGATAATTAGATTGCCAGGTGAGCCCAATTTAAGGAAAAACTATTAAAGCAGAGCACCATTTTCATGCAACATGGGGAAGAAAAAGGATCTCTCTGCTGCCGAAAAGAGTGAAATAGTTCAATGCCTTGGACGAGGTATGAAAACATTAGATATTTCACGAAAACTTAAGCGTGATCATCGCACTATTGAGAGATTTGTGGCTGATTTAGAGCACAGACGGGTTCGTGCAGATAAAGGCACATTGAGGAAGATTTCTGCCAGATCCATGCATCGGATCAAGAGAGCAGCTGCTAAAATATCATTATATAGCAACAAACATATATTTGAAGTTGCTGGTGCCTCTCGAGTCCCAAGGACGTCAAGGTGTAGAGTCCTCCAGAGTCTTGCAACTGTGCATAAACCTTCTATTCGGCCACCACTAACCAATGCTAACAAGCAGAAATGGCTGCATTCAGCAGAAAAATAAATGAAGACTCCTTTTTAGAGTTGAGCGGACACCTGGATGTTCGGGTCCAGCGGGTTCGGCCGAACTTTGAAAAAAAGTCCGGGTTCGGGATTGAGCTTGACCCCGAACTTGACCTTGAACCCAAACCCCATTGAAGTCAATGGGGACCCGAACTTTTGGGCACAAAAATGCCTGATCATCGCACTATTGAGAGATTTGTGGCTGATTTAGAGCACAGACGGGTTCGTGCAGATAAAGGCACATTGAGGAATATTTCTGCCAGATCCATGCATCGGATCAAGAGAGCAGCTGCTAAAATATCATTATATAGCAACAAACACATATTTGAAACTGCTGGTGCCTCTGGAGTCCCAAGGACGTCAAGGTGTAGAGTCCTCCAGAGTCTTGCAACTGTGCATAAACCTTCTATTCGGCCACCACTAACCAATGCTAACAAGCAGAAATGGTTGCATTCAGCAGAAAAATAAATGAAGACTCCTTTTTAGAGTTGAGCGGACACCTGGATGTTCGGGTCCAGCGGGTTCAGCCTAACTTTGAAAAAAAGTCCGGGTTCGGGATTGAGCTTGACCCCAAACTTGACCTTGAACCCAAACCCCATTGAAGTCAATGGGGACCCAAACTTTTGGGCACAAAAATGCCTGATCAAAATGCCTCTAAAAAAGTCCTGGAAAGGGCTAGGGGGCTGCAAAATGAAGTAAAATAGGGGTAAGAGTAGGACAAGTGCCCTGCAAACAAATGTGGATAGGGAAATCACTTAAAATACCATAAAAATTAAAAATACAGCAGAGCCATAAAATAGCACTAGATGGAATCTTTGATTTTAGCTTTGGAAGAACATAAATTAAAATCTAAAGCATGACTGTCTGGAGGATCACCAGAATTATCCATTTGAGAGAGGGTTGGAGTGCAGGGTATTCTCTTTCATTGTTCAAACTGAGCTCAACTCCTGATGCATGGAGAAAAGGCCTTCACAAGCCTCTGCTATTGTGTACATAGTTTATACTAAGTGACCCATAGGTTAAGGAGGCGGTGACCGTGGCAGTGTAGGTGGAAGCAGCGATGGAGGAGGAGGAGGTAGCCAACACTGTTTATTATATATATTTTTTTTAAATTAGGGTAGCCCCCAAAATATTGGGACATATAAAAAAAGAAAACAAAGAATAAGTGCACTTGAGTATAACAATGGTTGGGTGAGGCCGGTATAAATGTCTATTCTGCACAAGGTACAGACAAGTCTGGTGGGATCCATTCATGGTTCATTTTAATAAACATGAGCTTGTCCACGTTGGCTGTAGACAGACGGCTGCGCTTTTCTTTGAAAACGACCCCTGCCGTGCTAAACACACGTTCAGACAATACACTGGCTCCAGCACCTCCAAGGCATAAAGGGCAAGCTCAGGCCATGTGCCCAATTTGGAGACCCAGAAGTTGAATGGGGCAGACCAATCAGTCAGAACGTGTAGGCGTGTGCACAAGTACTGTTCCACCATGTTGCTGAAATGCTGCCTCCTGTTAAGACGTTCCATATCAGATGGTGGTGCTGGTTGTTGTGGCGTGCTGACAAAGCTTTTCCACATTTCAGACATGCTAACCCTGCCTTCTGAGGTGATGGTGGTTGGCGACCTCTTCCTCCTCCTCTGCCTTCGTCTTGTGCTTCCACTGAGCCCCCGGTGTCAGTTGAGAATGCCCTCAGCAGCGCGTCTACCAGTGTGCACTTGTAGTCTCGCATCTTCCGTTCACGCTCCAGTGAGGGAATTAAGGACGGCACGTTGTCCTTGTAACAGGGATCCAGCAGGGTAGCCACCCAGTAATCAGTACAAGTTAGAATGTGGGCAACTTGGCAGTTGTTGAGCAGGCACTGCAGCATGTAGTCGCTCATGTGTGCCAGGCTGCCCAGAGGCAAGGACAAGCTGTCCTCTGTGGGAGGTGTATCGTCTGTGTCCTCTGTATCCCCTCAGCCATGCTCCAGTGATGCCCACAAGCTGTGTTGGATGCCATCCTGCTGTGAACACGGTTCCTCCTCCTCATCATCATCATCCTTCTCCTCATCTTCCAGAACTGTGCCCTGGCTGGACAAATGTGTACCTGGCCTATGTTGGTGCAGGAACCCACCCTCCAAGCCACTTGTGAATGACTGGCCTGATAACCGTGGAAATGACCCCTCTTCTTCCTCCTCTTCCTCCTGTGCCACATCCTCTTCCATCATCGCCCAAAGCATTTTTTCAAGGAGGTATAGAAGCGGGATAGTAAGGCTGAGAACGGCGTCACTGGCACTGGCCATGTTGGTGGAGTACTCGAAACAGTGCAAAATGGCACACAGGTCTCGCATGGAGGCCCACTCATTGGTGGTGAAGTGGTGCTGTTCCACAGAGCGACTGACGCGTGCGTGCTGCAGCTGAAACTCCACTATCGCCTGCTGCTGCTCACACAGTCTCTCCAGCATGTGCAAGGTGGAGTGAGGCGGTGAGCGGGAAGGCCGAAGTTATGCTGCAGCGCAGAAGGCGAGCAGCAGCAGGGTGAGAACGCTGAAAGCCTGTACAACCCGCACTCTGCAGCAGCTCTGATATTTCTGGGTAGTTTTTCAGGACTTTCTGCACCACCAAATTCAGCACATGCGCCAGGCAAGGGATGTGCACCAAACCGGCTAGGCCCAGAGCTGCTACGAGATTTCGCCCATTATCGCACACCACCAGGCTGGGCTTGAGGCTCAGTGGCAACAACCACTCATCGGTCTGTTGTTCCATGCACGTCCACAGCTCCTGCGCGGTGTGGGGTTTTTCCCCCAAACATATGAGTTTTAAAACAGCCTGTTGTCGTTTCCCCCTGGCTGTGTTGAAGTTGGTGGTGAAGGTGCTACGCTGCCTGGATGAGGTGGTGGTAGAGGAGGAGGAAGTGGCGTAGGAGGCAACAGGAGGCAAAGAGAAATGCCCTGCAATCCTCGGTGGCGGAAGGACATGCGCCAAACCGCTATCCACCTCAGGCCCAGCCGCCTCTACATTTGCCCAGTGTGCAATTAGGGAGATATATCGTCCCTGTCCGTGCTTACTGGTCCACGTATCTGTGGTTATGTGGACCTTGCCACAGATGGAGTTGCGCAGTGCACACCTGATTTTGTCCGCCAATTGGTTGTGCAGGGAAGGGATGGCTCGCCTGGCAAAGTAGTGGCGGCTGGGAACCACGTACTGTGGGACAGCCACCGCCATCAGGTTTTTAAAACTGTCCATCTCCACCAGACGGAATTACAGCATTTCAATGCTGGCATTCAGGGCCAGGGATCGTGGGTGGCTAGGGGTGTACTTCCTCTTTCTCTCCAGTGTTTGGGAGATGGACAGCTGAACGCTTCCATGGGACAGTGTGGAGATGCTTGGGGATGGTGGCAGACGTGGTGGCATTGCTGCCACATCCTCTGTTTGCGGGGTGGCAGGTGCCACTGTGACTCCAGAGGTGGAGGAAGAGGCCGAGGCAGCAGCAGAAGAGGAAGCAGGAGGAGCCTGAGACCTTTCTTGGTTTTTGCGGTGCTTACTCCACTGCAGCTCATGCTTTGCATGTAGATGCCTGGTCATGCAGGTTGTGCTCAGGTTTAGCATGTTTATGCCTCGCTTCAGGCTCTGATTGCACAGCGTGCAAACCACTCGTGTCTTGTCGTCAGCACACTGTCTGAAGAACTGCCACGCCAGGGAACTCCTTGGAGCTGGCTTTGGTGTACTCAGTCCCTGGGTGTGGTGGGCAGTAGCAGGCGTACCATCTAGGGGATGGCTGCTCCGCTTTTGCACCCTGCTCCCTCATATGTTGTGCTGGTGCCTCTGTGTGACCACCGCCTCTTCCTCCAAACTGCACACGTCATTCACATGACCTTCATTCCATATGGGGTGCAGGTGCCAACTCTGAGCTTTCAGCAGGGGACCGGATGGGAGACAATGTGCAGGAACTGGAGGCACTGTCAGCCATCCAATCTACTATCGCCTGTACTTGTTCTGGTCTCACCATTCGTAGAGCGGCATTCGGGCCTACCAAATAACGCTGAAGGTTCTGTTGCGTACTCGCACATGAGGAAAGTTTTTCACTTGTGCGTGTAGCTGGCACAGATCGACCACGTCCTTTCCTTGCAACAGGAGCTCTACCAACACCAGCAGCACCACGACCAGGGCCACGCTCTCCTCATTCTTTTTCGTTCACCCACCAAACTAACAGATGTTTTATGTCAGGCGACAATGTAACCGCCAATAGTCAACAATTTTTTTTTATTTTTTTTTAGTTTATTGGATGGCAAGAAATGCACCGCAGGCCGCAAGTGTTCTATTTAGCACCAAAAAAATTAGAATTTCTGAAAGTGTTTCATGGTTCTATTTAACTCTCAGATATGAAGTGCAGGCACCAAATTGGCTTTTTAGCACCTAAAGAATTAGAATTTTTAAAACTGCTATGTCACAGCAGTATTTGATGGTTCTATTTGACTCTCAGATATGAAGTGCACACATCAAATTTACTATTTAGCACCTAAAGCATTTGAATTTTTAAAACTGCAATGTAAGCACAATATTTGACGATTCTATTTGACTCTCAGATATGAAGTGCAGGCCCCAAATTTACTATTTAGCAGATTAGCACCCAGAAAATAATAATGTTTCAAACTGCGGTGTAAGCGCAGTATTTGATGCTTCTATTTGACTCTCAGATATGAAGAGCACACCCCAAATGTACTATTTAGCAGATTAGCACCCAGAAAATAAGAATGTTTCAAACTGCGGTGTAAGCGCAGTATTTGACGCTTCTATTTGACTCTCAGATATGAAGTGCAACCCACTAATGTACTTTTTAGCACCAAAAATATTAGAATTTTGAAAACTGCAATGGCACAGCAGTATTTGACGCTTTTATTTGACTCTCGGATATGAAGTGCACCCCACTAATGTACTTTGTAGCACCCAAAAAATTTTACGTTTTAAAACTGCAATGTCACAGCAATATTTTACGCTTCTATTTGACTCTCAGATATGAAATGCATACCCCAAATGTACTATTTAGCACCCAAAAAATTGACTTTTTAAAACTCCGATGTAACCACAGTATTTGACGCTTCTATTTTATTGACTTTTTAAAACTCTGATGTAACCACAGTATTTGACGCTTCTATTTGACTCTCAGATATGAAGTGCACCCCACTAATGTACTGGTTTGCTGAATTATTTCCTAATCTGTCCCTGAAAGCGGCAGCATCCTCTCCCTATACTAATAAGAGCTCATGTAACATGCAATGCTACCCGACTCCAGCTTATATATAGAGGCTGTGTCACATGCTGCACTGGCCAATCACAGCCATGCCATTAGCAGGCATGGTTGTGATGGCTTCTAAGGGCACACGAGTCAAACGCTTGTTGATTGGCTGACCTGTAGCCTTTCAAAACGCGCCATTAAATCGTCGAACTCCAACCCGAACATGCAGTGATATGTGTTCGGATCCGGGGTCCAAAAAATGTAATGTCCGGTACGAACCCGAACTTTACAGTCCAGGTTCGCTTAACTCTACTCCTTTACAAACAGTCCTGTTCACTGATGAGTGACGTGCAACCCTGGATGGTCCAGATGGATGGAGTAGTGGATAGTTGGTGGACGGCCACCCTGTTCCAACAAGGTTGCGACGTCAGCAAGGCAGTGGTGGAGTCATGTGTTGGGCCGGAATCATATGAAGAGCAGGTCGGCCCCTTTAGGGGTGTAAAGATGACCTCTGCAAAGTATGTAGAGTTTCTGACTAGCCACTTTTTTCCCTCATACAGAAGGAAGAACTATGCTTTCTGTAATAAATTCATCTTCATGCATGACAATGGCTGTTATGGTGATAAAAGGAGAGAAAGTCATGGTGTGGCCTCCATCCTCCCCTGACCTCAATCCTACTGAGAACCTTTGGAGCATCCTCAAGCAAAAGATCTATGAGGGTGGGAGGCAGTTTACATCCAAATAGCAGCTCTGGGAGGCTATTCTGACATCTTGCAAGCAAATTCAAGCAGAAACTGTCCAAAAACTCACAAGTTCAATGGATGCAAGACTTGTGAAGCTGCTATCAAATAAGGGGTCCTATGTAGAGTTGAGCGAACCTGAACCGCAAAGTTCGGGTTCGTACCGAACATTACAGTTTTTGGACCCCGGACCCGAACACGGACCTTTCAGTGTATGTTCGTGTTCGAGTTCGGTGTTCAGCGATTTAATGGAGCGTTTTCAAAGGCTGCAGGGCAGCCAATCAACAAGCGTTTGACTCGTTTGCTCTTAGAAGCCATCTCAGCCATGCCTACCAATGTCATGGCTGTGATTGGCCAGTGCAGCATATATATAAGCTGGAGTCGCATAGCGCCACACGCACATGAGCTCTTATTAGTGTAGGGAGAGGATGCTGCAGCTGTTAGGGACAGATTAGGAAAGAATTATGGTGTTAAATCTGCAAACTACAGCGATTATTCCAACTACAGCGATTATTCAAACTACAGCGATTATTTTAGTGGGTGCTTTACCACATTTTTGTACCCTGCCCTTAGCCCAGTGCCACAGAGAGTGCAGTGCACTTGCAACTGCATGTGTGCCAGGTACATGACTTTAATCCTGTTCTGGTAGCTCAGTGGGCAACATCTAGGCATTTTTAAATACTGCAATTTTTTGGCTGCTAAATAGTACATTTGCATACTGCATTTCTTGCAGTCTAATAAAACCCTTAAATACTACTGTTACATTGTTGGTTTAAAAAAATCACACTTTTTTGTGCTAAATAGTACATTTGCGTCCTGCGGTGCACTTTCTATCTGCGAGTCAAATAGAACCGTCAAATACTGTGCTTTCAGCGCACTTTTAAAAATTCTAATTGTTTTGGGTGATAAAAAGTAAATTTGTGGTATGCACTTCATAGCTGAGAGTCAAATAGAACCGTCAAATACTGTGCTTTCAGCGCACTTTGAAAAATTTAAATTGTTTTGGGTGCTAATGCTAAATAGTACATTTGCGTCCTGCGGTGCACTTTCTATCTGAGAGTCAAATAGAACCATCAAATACTGTGCTTTCAGCCCACTTTTAAAAATTCTAATTGTTTTGGGTGATAAAAAGTAAATTTGTGGTATGCACTTCATATCTGAGAGTTAAATAGAATCGCCAAATACTGTGCTTTCAGCGCACTTTGAAAAATTCAAATTGTTTTGGGTGATAAAAAGTAAATTTGGGGTGTGCACTTCATATCCGAGAGTCAAATAGAACCGTCAAACACTGTGCTTTCAGCGCACTTTGAAAATTTTTAACTGTTTTGGGTGCTAATGCTAAATAGTACATTTGCGTCCTGTGGTGTACTTCATATCTGAGAGTCAAATAGAATGGTCAAATACTGTGGTCACAGCGCAGTTTGACCCATTCAAATTTTTGGGGTGCTAATTGCTAAATAGTACATTTCGTGACTACACTTCATATCTGAGCGTCAAATAGAAACATCAAATACTGTGGTTACATCGCACTTTCAAAAATTCACATTTTTGAGTGTGCTAAATAGTACATTTGTGGCCTGTGGTGCATTTCTTGCAGTCCAATAAACAAAAAAATAAAATAAATTGTTGACTATTGGCTGTTACATTGTCGCCTGACATAAACCATCTGTTACTTTGGTGGGTGAACGCAAAGAATGAGGAGAGTGTCAAATAAGGGAAGTGGCCCTGGTCGTGGTGCTGCTGGTGTTGGTGGAGCTCCTGTTGCAATGAGAGGACGTGGTCGATCTGTGCCAGCTACACGCACAAGTGAAACACCTTCCTTCAGCGTTATTTGGTAGGCCCAAATGCCGCTCAAGTACAGGCGATAGTAGATTGGATGGCTGACAGTGCCTCCAGTTCCTTCACATTGTCTCCCACTCAGGCCCCTGCTGAAAGCTCAGAGTTGGGACCTGCAGCCCATGGCCATCTGTCTTTCATCTCACCCACTTGCAAATCAGCCAAGCAGTCTGAGCCACAAGGCATGCAGCCGTCTCTTATGCTTTTTGATGACACTGCTGGCGAGGTTTCCATGGGCCATCCACCTAGCCCTGCCCCAGAAGTGGAAGAGATGTGGACATGCGAGGACCACCGCAGCACGTCTCTGATGATGACGGAACACACGTGCCAACTGCTGTGGCTTTCAGCAGTGTGCAGACCGGCAATGAGGGCAGGGTTGTGGAGTGGGTGGAAGATTATGTGGAGGATGATAAGGTCCTAGACACCACATGGAATGAAGGTCATGCGAGTGATGTTTCCAGTTTGGAGGAAGAGGCGGTGGTCGCACAGAGGCACCAGCACAGTATAAGAGGGAGCAGGGTGCAAAAGCGGAGTGGCCTTCCCCTAGACGGTACGCCTGCTACTGGCCACTGCACCCAGGGACCGAGCACACCAAAGCCAGCTCCAAGGAGTTCCCTGGTGTGGCAGTTCTTCAGACAATGTGCTGACAACAAGACACGAGTGGTTTGGGGGAAAAACCCCACACCATGCAGGAGCTGTGGACGAACATGGAACAACAGACCGATGAGTGGTTGTTGCCACTGAGCCTTAAGCCCGGCCTGGTAGTGTGCGTAAATGGGCGAAATCTCGTAGAAGCTCTGGGCCTAGCCGGTTTGCCACACATCCCTTGCCTGGCGCATGTGCTGACTTTGGTGGTGCAGAAATATCAGAGCCGCTTTCAGCGTTCTCACCCTGCTGCTGCTCGCCTGTCTGCGCTGCAGCATTACTTCGGCCTTCCCGCTCACCGCCTCATATGCGACGTGCCCAGAAGGTGGAACTCCACCTTGCACATGCTGGAGAGACTGTGTGAGCAGCAGCAGGCGATAGTGGAGTTTCAGCTGCAGCATGCACGGGTCAGTCGCTCTGCGGAACAGCACCACTTCACCACCAATGAGTGGGCCTCCATGCAAGACCTGTGTGCCATTTTGCTGTGCCATTTTGCACTGTTTTGAGTACTCCACCAACATGGCCAGTTCCGGTGACGCCGTTCTCAGCCTTAACGCTTCTATGCCTCCTTGAAAAAACGCTTCGGGTGATGATGGAAGAGGATGTGGAACAGGAGGAAGAGGAGGAGGAAGAGGGGTCATTTTCACGGTTATCAGGCCAGTCATTCACAAGTGGCTTGGAGGGTGGGTTTCCTGCACCAGCATAGGCCAGGTACACAATTGTCCAGCCAGGGCACAGTTCTGAAGGATGAGGAGGATAAGGATGATGAGGAGTTGGAGGAGGAACCATGTTCACAGCAGGATGGCATCCAACACAGCTTGTGGGCATCACTGGAGCATGGCTGGGGGTACACGGAGGACACAGACGATACACCTCCCACAGAGGACAGCTTGTCCTTGCCTCTGGGCAGCCTGGCACACATGAGCGACTACATGCTGCAGTGCCTGTGCAATGACTGCAGATTTGCCCACATTCTAACTTGTGTAGATTACTGGGTGGCCACCATGCTGGATCCCCTTACAAGGACAACGTGCTGTCCTTAATTCCCTCACTGGAGCGTGATCAGCAGATGCGCGACTAGAAGCGCACGCTGGTAGACGCCCAGCTGAGGGCATTCCCAACTGACACCGGGGGCTCAGTGGAAGCACAAGACGAAGGCAGAGGAGGAGGAAGAGGTCACCAACGCAGCTGGGGCACCGCCAGCACCTCAGAAGGCAGTGTTAGCATGGCCAAAATGTGGAAAAGCTTTGTCAGCACGCTACAACAACCAGCACCACCATCTGATATGGAATGTCTTAGCAGGAGGCAGCATATCAGCAACATGGTGGAACAGTACTTGTGCACACGCCTACACGTACTAACTGATGGGTCTGTCCCATTCAACTTCTGGGTCTCCAAACTGGGCACATGGCCTGAGCTTGCCCTTTATGCCTTGGAGGTGCTGGCCTGCCCTGCAGCCAGTATATTGTCTAAACGTGTGTTTAGCACAGCCAACGTGGATAAGCTCACGTTTATTAAAATGAACCAGGCATGGATCCCACCAGACTTGTCTGTACCTTGCGCAGAATAGACATTTATACCGGCCTCACCCAGCCATTATTATACTCAAGTGCACTTATTCTTTGTTTTCTTTTTTCATATTTTGGGGGCTACCCCAATTAAAAAAATAAATAAATAAATAAAAAACAAACAATAAACAGTGTTGGCTACCTCCTCCTCTTCCACCGACGCTTCCACCTACACCGCCACGGTCATCGCCTCCTCAACCCATGGGTCACTTAGTAGAAACTGTGTACACAATAACAGAGGCTTGTGAAGGCCTTTTCTCCATGCATCAGGAGTTGAGCTCAGTTTGAACAATGAAAGAGAATACCCTGCACTCCAACCCTCTCTCAAATGGATAATTCTGGTGATCCTCCTGACAGCCATGCTTTAGATTTTGATTTATGTTCTTCCAAAGCTAAAATCAAAGATTCCATCTAGTGCTATTTTGTGGCTCAGCTGTATTTAAAATTTTTAGGTATTTTATGTTATTTTAAGTTGTTTCCCTATCCACATTTGTTTGCAGGGCACTTGTCCTACTCTTACCCCCATTTTACTTCCTTTTGCAGCCCTCTAGCCCTTTCCAGGACTTTTTTAGAGCCAGTTTTGTGCCCAAAAGTTCGAGTCCCTATTGACTTCAATGGGGTTCTGGTTCAGGGTCAAGTTCTGGGTCAAGTTCGATCCCGAACCCGGACTTTTTTTCGAAGTTCGGCCGAATCCGTCGGACCCGAACATCCAGGTGTCCGCTCATCTCATAGACCTATGTTAAAATGTAACGTGACCTGTTAAAATGTTTAAAAAGTTAAAATGTTGTTATAAGTTTGATTGAAATAGCTTTTGTTTTCAGTAAATATGTTGCAAACACAACAAATTACAATTTTCAGTTCTTTACAACCTATAAAGTGTTTTGAAGCTTACTGTGCATAATAATTTGAAACAGTGCATTGTAAGTTTTTTATGTTTAAAAAAAATACTGTTATCATTAGGAGGTTTGTTCAATAAAATTGGAATTGTACTCTTAATAGTTGATAACATGAGAATTATGCTGACTATTATTTACATCAATTATTTAGGTAAATGAGAAAAATATAATTTTTTTTAATAATTTGGCAAACAATAGCAAATACCTAACTAATTAATTTGAATGCCTTACCAATTTTCAACAGGAAATCTAACTTTGTTAAATATAAAACCTTTTCCTAGATTGTTCTTACAAATTTTCAACAGGAAATCTAACCTTGTTAAATCTAAAACGTTTTCCTAGATTACTCTTACCCGTAAAAGTAAAAAGAAAAATCTTAGAAAAATCTTAGACAGTTGAATAATCAATAACTCTCCAAAATATCTCCAAATACATTTTGTAGCAGCACTTAGAAGAAGCTGCCAAGCTATATTGTTTAGGAATAGGGTTAGGGTTGGGTTAGGATTATGGTTAGGAGTAGGTTTAGGGTTAGAGTTGGTAACCCTACTCCTAACCCAACCCTAACCCTATCCTAACTCTACTCCTTAGCCAATCCTAACCTAAACTCTACCCCTTACACTACTCCTAAACCCTACCCCTAACCCTACCCCAACCCCTATCCCTAACCCTACCCGTTTTGCCACTTTTCAGAAATTCAAAGCACTTCGACACTTCCGAAATTCGGCACTTTGGCAATTTGGTTCGGTTCGACACTTCCGAAATTCGGCACTTTGGCAATTCAGTTCAGTTCGGCACTTCGGAAATTCGGAATTCGGGACATTGGACATTCGGACATTCAGAAGCATTTGAATGTCCGCATGTTCGAAATTCGTCCGAAGTTCAATCGGACCGAACCGAATTGCACATGTCTACTAATTATACTTATCAGAACAAATACAATAAACTGTATTTGTTCTGGTGACTACAGTATCCCTTTAAGGTTTCGGTACATGTAAAATCCTTAATTTAGATTGTTTCTGTTATGTTTTGTTTATTTTAAAGCAGCTGTATGGTTAAAGGGGGTATCTCTACTAAACAGTGATTTTCTTATTTTGCCCATTTGGGGGGACATGTGTTATTAGATATTGGGAATATACATAAGGAATGGTGGTATGTGGGGATATGTTCAATTCGATATAGGGAGCTGTTGAGAACTATAACTAATGGGGGCTGTGGGGGTAGATGTGGCAATGCATATTTGGGGCTGTGGGGGATATGAGTAATGGAAGAATGTGAGGGATATGTTGCATTGGATATAGTGAGCTGTTAGAAACATGCAGTATTGGATATGAGGTTTGTGAGGGACAAGTGGCATTGGATATGAGTGCACTGGGGATTATGATTAATAGAGGATAAGACAAAGCTCCTGTACTCCAGCCAAGTACCTCCACCCAGTCTGCTTTCTAGCCCTTTGCCTGCACCCTGAAAAACTTCAGCCTGTTTTCCCTGGTGGTCCAGTGTGGGCTGTCTAGCACCATGCTTGTGTCCCGCCTGTCATATGAGAGTCAGAAGAATTAGTTTTACTGCATGACAAAAAACTGTTAGTACTGTATATTCTCATATATACCATCAGGGCCGGCTCTCTAATTAGACGGTTTAGGCGGTTTGTTTTATTTGCCACACCCGTTTGTTTTCCATCATTCCTTTTGTTTCAGTGTTCCTGCAGGCAGCTGCTAAAGTCTTCTGCCCTTTCTTGCAAGTAAGTGACCAAGACCAGACACCTGGAGGAGGCCCGGTGGCTTGCTCAGTATGCCGCCGGGTGTGAGGCCCCCTCTGGCTGCCCAGCCAGCTATTGCAGACACCGGTCTACAGCTCTGCAGTGAGCAGAGCTGCAGACCTCTGCGGAGCTGCAAACCTGATGTATTGGCCTCCGGACCACCAGACAGCCCACCGGACCACCAGACAACCCACACTGGACCACCAGGGAAAACAGAAAAAGGTATTTAGTCAGGACCACACACAGTCAGGAAACATTGCTTTGCCATAAACACAATGCACAAAGACCACAGGCAGACACCCATACACACAACACACTTCAAGCAGCTACCCCATACACATACAGTCCCAGACAAAAAAGCAAACATGCTCACAGAGACATCCATTCAGACACACAGAGATACTCTCTGTCAGACACACTCTCAGGCACATACACAGGTTAACAGTGCATCAATGTTAATATGTGGCAGAGTGCATGTATTGCACCTCTATTTTTTAGTGGGCCTCATGTTTGAGTTTTGCCTAAGGCCTCATAAAGTCTAGAGTCGCCTCTCTATATTCTCATATATTCTCTGTAAGTGTGTCAGAGTGACAGCCACTAGAGACATTTTAACCCTGTAAAACAGTGATATTTTCAGTTGCAGGGTTAAAAAGACATGCCCTTAAAATTGCTGCACACTTTTTGATTCCCTACAGACATTAGAATCTCAATCAGTTCCACATAATACAAATGCATGCTTGATATTATAGAGATGGTTGAAAACTAGAAAAGAGACACATTACATGTGGTCAGGGGCCATGCAATAAAAACGGTCTTCCAATAGTAAACCAAAATAACAAGTATAATGTTTTATGTAAATAGTCACATATATGAATCAGCAAAATGTATTATATCACACAAGGCTGTTTTTAAAAGTTAAATATGATTATAAAATGTTTAAATGCAAGATTATGTTTAAAGTAGCATCTGCTTATAAATGATTCAGTGAATATAATATGCAGAGTATTATGGAAATTATTGGCCAGTGAGTAATCAAAAGTGCTGAAATGTTTTAAAGTGGACTCTTAAATCTTCTTTCTCCTACTCTGTGTATTCTTTTATTTCACTCTTAAACCTTACCTATCCACAGCAGTAAAAACTAATAGGGTTATTTGTAAAAGTAAAAAGACATTCTAACAGGAAATTACAGAATGAAATAGGGTTTAATTAATTACTTGGCAATATTCTGATATATTAGCGAATTACCCAGAGGATCAGAAATCATAATTCTTAATGGGCAATAACATTGTTAGAGGGACACTAT
The DNA here is from genome assembly GCA_933207985.1 of Pelobates cultripes. Taxonomy (NCBI): domain Eukaryota; kingdom Metazoa; phylum Chordata; class Amphibia; order Anura; family Pelobatidae; genus Pelobates; species Pelobates cultripes. The sequence goes on along the minus strand of OW240914.1, from coordinate 232,713,901 downwards.
AGGCACCAAGACCACCACATTAAAATTAAGTGGTCTGGGTGACATGTCCCTTTCATTTTAACCATTCTGCAGGAACAGAAATGCTTACATTGCAAGTATTAAATGACTCCAGTGGTTGTCATACTGACTGATAATACTGCACTCAAAAAATAAAGAAAATCAACAATTTTAATCACTTAGTATGGGCAATAATGCCTGTGTATTTCAGAGATTTGATAAGCAAAAAAGTAAGACCAGATTTGAAAAGATATATATATATATATATATATATAAAACAAAAATAGTAATGCACTCCACCTTCCTTGATGTACTTGCCCGGTGCTTATCAGCAAACAGATACAGCCAAAAGTACAAGATAGCACTCCAGGGACTTCCAAGTTGAATGAATAAAACTTAGCTTTTATTAGCTCAAAATAAAAATCAACGTTTCAGTCTGTATCACAGATGAAAGTCTGTGATACAGACTGAAACGTTGATTTTTATTTTGGAACTTGGAAGTCCCTGGAGTGCTATCTTGTACTTTTGGCTATATATATATATATATATATATATATATATATATATATATATATATATATATATATATACACATATACATACATATATATATATATATATATATATATATGCAAATAATCTATGCGCTTAAACTTGAGGATCGATCAACAGTGTAGAAAGATGAAAAGAAAATAATAATCAATAAAAAAAAATATATGTACAAACATACAAATAAAATAGACCATGCACAAAAATCTCTATGACCCCCCATACGTTCAATTCATCAGCATCTTTTTTCTACTTTCTATTTTTTTTTCTTGCATTATCTATTCAACTCCATACTGCAGTCTGATTTTATTCATCATTGTTTCGTGGATCAAATCAAGTGTTTGATAATTTTGTATATCTGTCCTTGTCCAAATCAATAAGTAATGTCTCTAGTGGCTGTCACTCTGACACACTAACAGAGAATATATGGTATACAGAGGCGGCTCTAGACTTTATGAGGCCTTAGGCGAAACTCAATCATGAGGCCCCACTAACACCAAAGTGAGAAAAAAAAGATAGAGTTGCAATACATGTACTCTGTCACATAATAATGTCCCTAATAGGCTGCTGCTCATCTTGTCAAACAGGTTTTCTCGAACTCTTCACTGCGCTAGAACCCGTAGAGGCTTGTCCACTACATCTCCGCAACAGACTTTTTAAACGTAAGACAAGACGCTTTCCCTATAGTTTCCCTATAGAGGAGTAACTGTATACTTAGTTTGGTGGGACTGAAGAGGTGTATGTGGTGTGTCACAAGTTCCGTCATCAATGTCTTGGTGTAGGAAGGTAGGGGTGGTGCGGTCAATGGTTTGATCTACAGTCTTCTGCAAATATTTCTGTTCACAAGGCATTATACAGCAGATCAAGAAAAGGAAAAGAATCATCACAGTTAGGACAGCCATTCCCACTTGGAAAAGTACTTTCTGCCATCCATTCATCCATCCAAACCATCTATCCCATGAATTAGTGCTCCCTGAGTTTCTTTTTAACTCTTCCAAGAGACTTTCAAGCTTCTCGATGGCCATTGTTACTTTCCCATTAGGGCCTGTGTGTCACATCATGCCATGGTCTGCAGAGATGTCTTGCCTTAGCTTCTGGTATCCAGTACTCTTTTTACAATTCTTGTTTTGTTTTTCTTTTTTTTTTGGTTTTCTATTCTATGTCTGGTTTTCTTTATGCTGGGTTTTTCTGGGTTCATTCCTGTAATCCGTCCCTGGAATTCCCAGTCTCCATGATTCATTTAAATGTTAGTTTTTTTGCCACACCCGTTTGTTTTCCATCATTCCTTTTGTTTCAGTGTTCCTGCAGGCAGCTGCTAAAGTATTCTGCCCTTTCTTGCAGGTAAGTACTATGTGTGTTTTCTTTGGTTGGTTTAGCTTGCATTAGCCAGAGTAGGACCTGCCAGATATGGGGTACATTGGCGTTGTTGGCAGGCTTATGCAATGTATGATCATATAAAGTACTTAGTTATTTCTCCTCTTGTTTTGCCTATCATCTCTTGTCTTGTTTTAGTTTGTATTCCCAGTCCATGTACAATCCTGTCCTGTCCTGCCCATGTTATGTCTGTTTCCCTAATGTATTGTGTACATGTTCTGGGTTTAGCTTTCTATCATTCTCTGGCTCTTGGTTCTCCTAGTTTTGTCTTGTTTTCAAGTTTGGTGACTATCCTAGTCTTTCCTTGTTTCTGTACTAGATACATGCTTTCTGCAGAGTCTCCCTATTCAGCAACTGGGAGGTCTGCTTATTTCCAAGCTCCTTATTTGCTGCAGAGCCTCCCTATCCAGTTCCTGGGAGGTCTGCATATCTCCTAGCTCTTGGGATCCGCAGTAGCTGTATCAGGGACATTGTATGTGACTGCACAAACGCTGGTGCTCAACACCAGGGGGCGTGTGGTTACCCTGCACCAGGCCCTGATAATCCACTTCCATGCTGAAGACTCCCACTTATCATCAGGCATACTGGGTCCCAGTCCTCGCACCGTCACCTGGACAGTATCAGCGTTGCTAATTATAATAGATATAGTTAATCCAATTTGCATTCTTATTGGCCGTGATGAGTGGGATCAAGGATTTGAATCCGGCCGCAACCTCATCCCTGGCTTTAAATTCATTTGCCATCCCCCTTGGCACCCCTATGGCATCTATGTATATGTGAGGATCATAACTGCCCTGTACAGGAGTCTCTCTTTGCTCTAAAGTATGTGTGTGGTGAATAAAGAGGGCCTTGGTGGTTATCTGATATTATGTGTATGGGCATAATAACTTTAGTCAGAGCACATTCCCCTCACCATAGGCCTGTCAATTTGGATCTGAGTTGCATGTCTCCACATAGCCAATAAATGTCTCCCAAGGATTTAACTTAATTCATTAACAGGGTAGCTGGAGGCTCTCGGTATGTAGCACAATAACTCCATCAGGTGGCCTGATATCCCTTTGGGTTAGAGGGTTTATCTTCTTCCATGATTCACATACTGATGAGTTAGTAATTGACTGCACATAGAGATTTAAGAAACATATTTCAACATCAGGAGGTCGATTTAGAGGCACTGTACCTAGATAGGGTCTGGCACCACCACAAACATAACAGTTGGTTTTATTATAAGAATCTGCATTATATCTCATCCACTCAAGCCATAGATTAGTATCTGAAAACCCAGTCTCTACTGCCATAGTATCTTCGAATGTAGGGTTGGCTATGGCCACCATGTCCTTAAGAGTCTTGATGTGAGGTTTTGAGAGGGTTGATGGTCATATGTCTTGTATCTACCCACTCAAGTGATGTGTGCATGTCTTGTAAATAGAAAGTTTCCAATTTATTATATGAACTGCCCCCTCTCCAGTACATTCCCATTATATACTCACCAGCGTCTCCTGGACTAGGATGTTCTATGTTTAAGGTAAGTTTCATGGGGGTTCACCCTGTTGGTTTAAATAAAGCCATTCTGTGTAACAGGGATTTCCCATTTCTGTCCACCCTATCTAAGGCATTTTGTGGTCTGCAGCCGCATGGTCGGCCCGTGTTCCAACCCGCTGCTTTCCATGAACTACAGTGATGTCCCCCAGCTAAAGTTCCCTCTTGGAGTGTACCTCACGCTAAAGAGTGCTATGGGAATACTTTCTGGCCAGGGTAGGTTAGTTTCTTGGGCCATTCTGGCTTTCAGAGTGCTTTTCATGCTTTCTACCTTACCACTACTTTGTGGGTGATAGGGTGTGTGGAATGCAAGGGTCACCTCCAGTGCTGCCCAGATCTCTTTGGTCAGTAATGCAGTGAAAGATGTACCCTGGTCACTTTCGATCACTTCAGGAACTCTGTATCTGCAGACGATCTCTCTGAGTAGATGTTTTGCTGTGGTTTTTGCTAGGGGGCCAAGTTCCTTCCATGTGATATCTGGAGCCTTGGTGAAGGAAACCTGAGGAACAGCTACTTCCCAATGATGGTACATGTGCGTTACTTCCATGGGTAAATGGACCAGGATTACACTGTTTCCTTTATAATCAGAGAACAGGTCTGTCAAGATGATGCATACCTCCACAAGTTTGAATAATTCTTCTTCAAAGTGGGGATCTGGTCCCGGGGCATTTCTGAACCATAAGGTGCAGTGTAAGTAACTTTCAGGCTGTTCGTCATGTTGGACTGGTGGTTTGGTTACCTGTAGTTCAAAGGCAACATCAGGGTTTATGTCTAAACTGTACCAGTAGTGTGGCACTCCCCCCCTGGGAAGTGGCAGAAGAGTGGCCAGGTTCAACAATTAACACCTCTGTATGGTGACATTATCAGGCAAAAGGAGTGGCCTGAAGGCGAAGATGTCTCTGAGACATGAGGTGTTTTGGCTGAACTTGATTAAGGATGGCAGTGATATCATGAGGGGCGAGGACGGCGAGTTTATGTCCAAGAACAAAGTCATTCGTTTTGTCCAGAAGAGCGCTGGCGGCAAACACAGCACGTAGACAGGATGGCCCCCCTCTAACCACAGGGTCCAACTTGCAGGAGAGGTAACCAATGGGACATTGACGGGAACCATGAGATTGCATTAGGACTCCCGAGGCATGACCCATCCGTTCTGAGACAAAGAGTTTGAAGGGCTTCAAGTAGTTAGGGAGGCCAGGCTCTTTGTAGAGCATAGAAACAGGTACGAGCTTCCAGGGATAAGGTGAAAGGTTCAGTCTTCAGGATATCATGAGTTGAGAGGCCTCATGAATCCAGGCCCTACAGTAGGCGATGAGGCCTAAGAAGGGATGAAGAGCTTGATGAGTAGATGGAGGGCAAATGGCAGTGATGCCTCGGACTCTGTCTCTGGTTAAGTGTCGGGTGCCATGGGAAAGGCAATGTCCCAAGACGACCACAGAGGGCTGGCACCATTGCAACTTCTTTTTGGAGGCTTTGCAGCCTTGTTCAGCAAGGAAACAGAGTAAGTCTTCTGAGTGACGTTCAGCAGCTGGAAGATCATCTGCGCAGAGAAGTAGGTCATCCACATACTGGAGGAGAACTACATCTGGATGGGATTTCTGCCAGGGTTCTAGTACTGTAGACATAGCTTTAGCAAATTGAGTAGGTGAATTTTGTGCACCTTGAGGCATAGCAGTCCAGGTATACAATGTGTGAATGCAAACAAATATTGGCATGAAGGGTCCAGAGGCACGCTGAAAAAGGCATTTGCCAGGTCAATCACAGTGAAGAATCTTGCTGTGGGAGGTACCTGAGACAAGAGTGTCTGTGGATTAGGCACGATGGCTGTATCCCTGACTGTGACATCATTGACAGCACGGAGGTCTTGAACCATACGGTATTGGTCTGGTTCACCCTTTTCAGTTTTCTTTTTCACTGGAAACAGAGGGGTGTTTACAAGAGCACCTTTTGCTAGTAGGCTTTCAACTTGTTTGGAGATGGCAAGTGCCTGAGCAGTTTCATCAGATTTCGAGGGATTTTGCAGTCTTCGTGGTGGGTTTGCTCCCTCATACAGCTTAGCAACCACTGGAGGTACTTGTAGATGCCCAATATCATCTGGGCCTGTGGACCAAAGCTTGGCTGGGAACCTATCCAGGGCACTGGGCGACATAAGGACCCTTACATCTTCTCTAAGTGGAGTAGGAGAGGTAAGGAGCAGAGGGCTGAAGTATCCTTAAGCGAGAGAGGTGTTAGTAACTGAACCTGACCATCAGAAGTGAAGGAGATAGAAGCCTGTAGATGGGAGAGAACATCAGCACCTAACAGGTTTATGAGACAGGTAGAAGAAACAGCAAACCGTGTGAGAATGTCTGAGCCCACCCTTAAGAGCATGGTTAGTGGGTTGTTACGAGGGGTACCATCAACACGAACACACGAAACATCGATGTTAGACAAGAAAGAAGAGTCAGGCAGGTCTTGTTCTCTGAGAACACTGCGGGCTGCGCCTGTGTCAACTAAAAAGGTAATTGGATGACGTTCAATGGGTAGGACCATGGTAGCTAGAGGCCTCCGTTTATCCCCTGTAGACACTGCCATAACAGGGGTGTTAGACACAGGTTTGCCAGTTACCTATTGTAGAAGATCTAAATGGGCCTGGTCAGGGCCAGTGTAGTGACGGATGGGGGCTGCAGGTGTAGAGTAATTTAGCTGTTGTGCACGTCGTACAGGATGATGAATGGTGGGGGCAGGGCGGTTAGTCTGCTGATAACTATCTGCATCATAGCCATCAGGAGAAATGTCAGTATAACCATGAGGTGCAGGATGATTGTCAACTGGTGGCAGTGAATAAACCATCTGTGGGTAACTCTGTGGAGGGAAAACAACCTGAGACTGAACCTGGACCGCTGCAGAGGGCTGAGGAAACATAGGATAGTCTTCCACAGGATTGGAAGGTCTTACGGGTGGTTGCTGTTGCCTAGACATCCTAGGGTGTGGGCAATCTTGTCGGAAGTGGTCAGGCTGACCACAGTTAAAACAAGCTCTAATTTGAGGTCTAGGAGCTTGGGACATAGATTGTCTCTGTGATGGGGGCACAGGAAATCCAGCGGGAGCTGGGGCAGGCCTTATAGCAGGATTATGGAAGCAAAACATCAGGGGATTACTTTTCTTTGACTGGGGTAATAAAGCTGACTCGAGACCTTTAGCGACTAGGAGGAGTGTATCGAAGGGTATATTCCTGTATTCTGGGCGGGATAGGATCAGGCCCTTCCTAATGGATTCTTTGAAGCCTGCGACGAAGGCAGCCAACAGCATCTGAGTATATGCTGAAGCCCAAATCATAGAAAGTCTGTGTTAACCCCGAATGGTATTTTTCCACGGACTCAATTTTATCCTGCACGATGTCATTAACACAGGTAGCTTGGTCAGCTAATTTATCCTGTGCCCAAGCACGAAGTTGTTCACAGAAAATTATGCCTGATTGGAAATCTGTGTCAGTAAGGAGACGGGCATCATCAAAACTCCTTTCCATGATAGGCCAATATGCATCCCGGCTTTGATTTCACAAAGACTAGACAAGTCACGCCAGGTAGCTGAATACGTTTTACAAATCTTAGCAAGCCTTCGGAAGAAGGGCATGGACTGTTTCTCTGGGTCTGGGAGAGAAGTTACCAGAGTTGCAACTTGGGATGGATTGAAGGTAACATACATCAAAGGGGCTCCATCGACGGAGGGAGGTAAAACAAGGGCGGGAATAAGGGGAGGGGCGGAGACAGGTACGGAAGGTGGAACAGAGGCAGGAATGGGAGGAGGGGCAGGTACGGGAGGTGGAGCAGAGGCAGGAACGGGAGGAGGGGTAGGGGCGGGAATGGGAGGAGGGGCAGGAGTGGGACTGGTAGAAAGAACGGGGACAGGGTAATAATATGACCCATCAACTCCAAGGAAGGGATACAAGGGGGTGGGTGCTAAGGGGGCGGTGTCAGTTAGAGTTTGTGACAGGACAAGTTGGGCAGTCGTGAAGGCGGGGTTAGCCTCTTCCTCTTTGTGCCGTACGCCATCATAGGGCGGTGGCCGGGAAACATCGAGAGTTGAATCAACAGTGCAAACATTTTCATGATACACTTAAATGTTCTGTCCTTGAAATTCCAATTCCTCCTCTAACCAACCTTCCCCATTTAAGTCCTCTTGCCACACGATACCAAGCCTCTGCAGCCTTAGTTAACCCATTATCGAGTAGCAATCCCTCCTTATCTTTCAACAATTTTCTCCAGCACTCTGGTTGTAACCGACCGCTGGGAGACATTGAAACACCACAGATCTAAGAGATCTTTTTCATTTTAAGCATAGCCTCCTCACCATCCCTTTCCTTCACTATATCACAAGCCAAGTACCCTTGCGAAGGTTTAGCATGTTCCTGTCCCATTCTCAATATACAAGGCATCCCTTGAAAGAGAGATAGAGAGATGGGAACAAGAAAAAGAGTGTCTACAGTGCTCAACTGCTACGAGAAATGAATCTACGTGCGTCTTCCCGAAACGTAGACAAGTCACGGGATCCGCCCACCCGAGATGGTGGTCACGGATCGGAGCGAGGCGAGTAAAGGGTGACTAACACTTCTCTGGGTCAAAGGTACAGTAGAGGAAGAGGACGAGAGAGAAAGTGAAAGTAGAAAGGCTTTAAAGAAGACATTTACAAGAATCAGAGATGTAGATATGTGCACAAATCCTTGAGTCAAGGATAACCCACACAACACACACAGATGCAACCAAACTCCACACACACACTACAACCCCAGCTGAGTAATAACCACAAAGTAATGAGGAATAACAATATAGCAACCATAACAGCAATAAATCAGCAAAACCCTGTTAATATCTGAACAGCCTAACAAAATCCCCGGCCCCTCTCTGGGTGGTAGCGTACCCTGCCCTCTAGGCGGTCAAGCAAATAGTATCAAAACCCAGCCTCTCTCTAGGCGGTAGCGGTCCCTGCCCTCTAGGCAGTCAAGCTAACAATAATAACAATAAGAAAAGTCCCCAGCCTTTCTCTGGGCAGTCGCGTTCCCTGCCCGCTAGGCAGTCAAGCTAACAATATATGCTAATAATACAATGCAATTCCCTGTCTCTCGCTAGACAGTCAAGCAAATAACAATTCAATGCAATAAAACTTATCAAATTCTAAAGCAAAAACTTTCACACCCAGGACTCACACTCGGGAGGCAGATAGACAATCAACAGGTTCTTATAAAGAGACACCGGGCAAGAATTTTACCTGTCTTTGATGCCTTCTGGAAGCCGGAATGGACCCGGAGGTAGACCAACACAATACATGAAAATATAGGCAATTACCATATATCTTAGGAGGTGATCAGTCTCCGGTCCCGTTTTTTTTTTAAATGACAGTTGCAGGAGAGTAATCAGTTGGGAGATATTAACAGTTTAATTGATATGCTCTTGTGAAGAAATTAGTTTTTAATGTTTTTTTTGAAAGAATGGAGACTGGGTGAGCTTCTAATGGAGAAGGGATGGGATTTCCATTGGAATGGTGCAGCCCTAGAGAAGCCTTCAAGGGGAGCATCAGAGGTGGGAGTACAAACAGAGGATAGACGTAGGTCTTTGGCAGAGCATAGATGCCTAGATGGGACATTCTTGTGTATTAGGGAGGATAAATAGGTGGGGGTAGCATTATTTAGAGATTTGAAAGCAAGAACCAACACTTTACATGAAGCCAATGCAGGGACTAACAGAGGGGTGAGGCGTGGTAGGTGCGGAAGGACTGGAAGATGAGCCTCGCAGACGCATTCATTATAGACTGTAAAGGGGCAAGTTGGCAGCACGTAAGACCACTGAAAAGTGGATTACAGTAGTCAAGGTGAGAGAGGACAGTGGCATGGACCAGCACCTTAGTCATATCAGACGTTAACTAGGGACGGATGTGTGCAATGTTTTTGAGATGGAAGCGGCAGGATTAACTGGACATGAGGAGTTAAGGAGAGGCTGGAGTCAAAGAAAACACCTAGGCAGTGAGCCTGCATGGTGGAGCTGATGGTAGCGTCATTAACATTGAGGGAGACAAAACGGGAGTAGCAACACTTGAGGGAAAAAAGACCAGAAGTTAGCTTTGGACAAGTTGAGTTTAAGGAAGTGGGCAGCCATCCAGTTAGAAATAGCAGAGAGGCATTTAGAGACACTAGTCAAGAGGGAAAGAGAGAGATCAGGAGAGGACAGATAGATTTGCGTGTCTCTCTGTAATGGCACTAGATGAGCTAAAACCAGTTTGAGATCTGAGCGGGGACCCACCGAAGGGTAGGGTAATTTTGAAGTTGTCCGTTCTCACCTTGTTTTTCTCTCCTTAAGTTTAAAGGGCAATCCAGACATGGACCCCTTGCTCATGGTGCCTAGACGGATATTGGCTATACCTCACTGATGATACCTTACAAGGTTAAAACAATCATCTGAGGTTGCTATATCTCTCGTGCAGAGAGCATTTGCTGGCATTTCGGATCTGGACTGCCTGTACGGGTGGGACCAGTATAATAGGTCTTGGATATGTTCTTTCTGTAATGGCACTAGATGAGCTAAACCAGCTTGAGATCTGAGCGGAGAACCTACCGAAGGGTAGGCTAATTGAGCTGTTGTCTGTTCTCACCTCTCTTGCTACTTGTTTTTCTCTAGATTTGCGTGTCATCCTCATAGAAATGATAAAGATCGAGAACAATAGGGGACCAAAGACTGAACCTTGGGGGACACCATCAGAGAGGGATAAGGGGGAAAAGGCAGGGCCAGAGTAAGAAACACTGAAAGAGCTCTGGGAGAGGTAGGACAAATACAAGGAGAGAGCAATATCTTGATGAGAAGAAGATTTTGATGATCAACAGTGTAAAAAGTAGCAGAAAGGTCAAGGAGAATTAGGATAGAACAGTGACCACGAGATTTTGCAGCCAGTAGATGGTTGGATACTTTGGTCAGAGCCATTCCCACAGAGTACTGAGGGCGGAAACCAGACTGAAGTGGGTCAAGCATAGAGTTGGACTCCAGGAAGTTTGTCAATCTCACATACACAACTCTTTCAAGGTTCTTTGACGCAAAAGGCAGTAGCGAGTTAGGGCGGTTGTTGGGCGGGGAGTTAGGGTCAATGTTCGGCTTTCTTAGAATCAGGGTTACAGTTGCATGTTTAAAGGGTGATGGAAATATGCCAGAAGAGAGGGAGAGATTGGGAATTTTATTGAGAGGCAGAGCAAGAGAAGGAGACAGAGTATGGATGAGATGTGAGAGAACAGGATCAAGGGAGCAGGTGGTGGGGCAGGAGGACCGGAGCAGAGCAGAAACCTCTTTCACTGTAGTGGGTTTGAATGAACATAGAACAGCAGAAGAAGGGAGGTTGGAGGAAGTATTGTAAGGAGAAGGGGAGAGATGAGAGATCTCTTTCCTGAATGTAGAGATCTTGTCAGTGAAGTCAGTTTCAAAGTTTGTGGAGGTTAAGTTGGTAGGAGGAGGAGGAGTAATAGGGTAAAGAAGAGAGTTAAAAGTGTGAAATGGTAATTTGGGTTCGCAGGAGAGTGTGGTTATGAGGGTATTGAATAAATTTACTTTTGCAGAGGAAAGAGTTAAGCTGTAGGAGCGCAGCATAAATTTATAGTGGAGACTTTCTCCAGCAGCGTTCAGCAGTTCTGGAGCATTTTTTGGAGGTATCAAGTCAGTTTGGTGTTCCAAGTTTGTAGTTTAGGGTGCTTGCTGCATTTCAGTGTAGGAGGTGCCGTGACGTCATGGAATTGTATGGTGTTTTATAGTTTATGCATGTGCTCATCAGAGCACCAGGAGGTCATGGCAAAGAACTGATGTCACTGTAGGGATAGTCCTCCAGTATAAAAAGGTTGCCATTTTCTATCAAACAGGGTCTTTGAAGGGAAGGATGACTTTTTAAGTGCACAGCTCCAGTCTGGACCCTTACAAGAACCCCCCTGGAGAAACTAGCAGTTGGACAGCAGTCTGAAAACCCAGAAACTGGAGAAGGTTCATCCACTGACTATATAGACCCCATCGTTTCAAACATAACATTTGAATAACAGCTATAAATTCCAAGTACATGGTGAGATCTAAGCCAGGATAAAAGTATATGTCAGCTCCTTACATAATGTGACAGGTAATTCAGTTTGCTAGCTATTCAAATTGTTTGCATCTTGGTTCAGTGATATTTTATTTCATTCTTTTTTTTTTTTTTTATGTTTTCACTTTTTTACACTTTTTTTCTACTTAGATAGACATTACTTTCAATCAGAATACACAGCAAATTTAAAGGACCACTACAGTGTCAGGAATACAAACATGTATTTCTGACACTATAGTTCGAAAATGACAGTTTAGACTATGGTTCCCGCTTACCACCCTTTTCCAACACCACACAAGTCTGTCGTGACTGGCTCCACCCATGCTCTGGCCCCTTGGCTGAGATCAGCAAACTTAATGATCTCAGCCAATCCAATGCTTTCCCAAGAAGCACCTCTAGGGGTCATGTGTAAAGGCAATGTTACATTAAAAAAACTTGCCGGGGCAGGCTATAGACACCATAAGAACTGCAGGGCTGTGGTGGGTTCAGGAAAATAGTAGTGCAGAGGGCATTGGGTCTGTAGTGGGTGGAAGGGGGAACAAGCTGAGTTGGGTGCAGGGGAGGACTGGGTGCTGAAGTGGGTGCAGGGCAGTATTGGAGCTGAGGTGGGTATAAGGGGGCATATGGACTGTAGTGGATACAGGGGGGCTATGGACTGAAGTGGTGCAGGGGTCATAGGGGCTGTGGGTGCAGGGGGGGCATATGGGCTGTAATGAATGCAGTGGGGACTACGGGCTGAAGTGGTGCTTGTGGGATGGCTGCTGATATGGGAGCAGGGGGGCATAGGGGCTGTGGTGATTGCAGGGACCCAGGGGCGTCCGCAGGAATTTTTCCGGGGGGGGGGGGCATAATTGTAATGACATCCATGCTTGGTACCTTTTTGACAGTGTCATGAAAGGGAAGGGGCATAGCCATTATCACAAAGCCAGGGTGAATAGCGTTTTCACAACTATGGTGTCAGGAATATGTTTGTATTCCTGACACTATAGTGTCCCTTTAAGCAAATTAAAGGACCATTCTGGTCACCATAACAACTTCACCTAAATGAAAATGCTATGATGCCAGGAAGCCCCTGGGTGCTCGCTTTCCTTTAAGGGGTTAAATCGCTCTCAAATGGTTTAACCCCAAAGGCTTCCTCCAGCTCCAGGTCGCTCAGTGGTATTTGGCTTCTGAAACAGAGTGTCAGGAAGTGCAGATTGACATCAGGCATGGGTGCCGCTGATTGGCTAGAGTGGACAGTTGACACTCTAAGCCAATCGCTAGTTCACGGTTCATAAAATATTGTAACTTTTTTATGAATGGAGAGCTACTGATTGGCTTAGAGTGCCAGCTGACTGCTCTAGCCAATCAGCAACACCCCTACCCAATGGCACTCTGTGCTTCCTGACACTCAGTAAATAAAAGTGAACACATTAATACTGATATTTTTTTACCTTTGGAGATGAGAAGGTCCAGCGTTTCCCTGCCTGGCCCAGGTACCAAAGCCTTATGATGTGGTGTCCAGAATAAAGTGGAGGGTTCACTTCATTTGTCCTTCCTGCTCCAATCTCCTTTTCCTCTCCTTCATTTGACAGTCTTTTTTTTATCTTCTGACACTGTTTTCTATCCTTGGCCCCTTCTGCTCTTTTACCTTTCTGCTACTTTCTGCTTATTTTGCGCCCTTCTGCTCCTTTCTCATTCTGATCCCTTTCTGCTCCTTGCAGACCCTTTCTGCTCCCTTTTCTACTTTACCTTTGTGCTCCTTCCTGCTCCTTGCAGGCCCTTCCTGCTCATTCTCCTATTTTACCTTTGTGCTCATTCTGCCCCTTCCAGCTCATTTCTGACCCTTTCTGCTCCTTCTATTTTACCTTTGTGCTGATTTACCTTCCAGCTCCTTGCTGACCCTTCCTGTTCATTTCTGTTCTTTTCTGCTCCTTCTCCTACTTTACCTTTTGTGCTGCTTGCTGTCCCTTCCAGCTCCTTGCTGCCCCTTTCTGCTCCTTGATGTCCCTTCCTGCTCATTTCTGTTCCTTCTCCTTTTCTTACTTTACCTTCCTGCTCCTTGCTGACTCTTCATGTAGGCTGTCTCCCCCATCCCTCACTTCCATAGGCGTGCGCACGGGGTGTGTCGGGTGTGCATGGGCACACCCTAATCCCTGCGGCACGCCAATGGATTGAGACCGGCAGGGGAGATCTCTGGATCTCCCTGGTCAGCTCATGCAGAGCCGACGCTATCTGAGCGGTGGCTCTGGTCTAAGCCTCCATGGGCAAGTGGGGAGATCAAAGTTCTACCTCATGGAGGGAGGCAGCAGAGAACCCGGGCTAGAGTTCACTCTCCACTGAACCACCAGAGAAGGCAGCAGGACTGGAATATTAACTAATCTGCCCCCACCTCCACCCAAACATACAGCACACACACAGCACCTACACAAAGCACACACAGCCCACAAACAGCACCCACACACATACATCACCCTCGCACACACAGCACCAACACACACCCAGCACACTAACAGCACCCTGACAAACACACAACACAAACAGCACACAAACAGCATACTAACAGGACCCGAACAAACACGCACACACAAACATCCTCTCTCACACACACACACACACAGCACACTACCAGTTCCCTCACACACAGCACACTAACAGCACTCTCACAAACACACACAAAAACACCCTCACCCACATAGCACACTACCAGCACCCTCACACAGCAGTGTGTGTGTATATATATATATATACATATATATATATATACACACACACACACATACATATACACATGGCGTGTGTTTGTGCTTTAGGGTGCACACCCTAATGCAATAGGCTGCGCACGCCTATGCTCACTCCCTTAATCTATAGGCTGCTGCCACCCCCCCCAGCCTCACTCCCCTAATCTATAGGCTGCTGCCACCCCCCCAGCCTCACTCTCCTAATCTATAGGCTGCTGCACCCCCAGCCTCACTCCCCTAATCTATAGGCTGCTGCAGGGGAACAACACATGCAGCCAGAGACAGCCTACAGATCAGGTAAGTGAGGGATGGGGGAGGGTTTGAAATAGCCTATAGATTTTGGGTGGGCAGCAGCCTATAGATTTGGGGAGTGAGGCTGGGGGGCAGCCTCACTCCCCAAATCTATAGGCTGCTGCCCCCCCAAAATCTATAGGCTATTTCAAACCCTCCCCCATCCCTCACTTACCTGATCTGTAGGCTGTCTCTGGCTGCATGTGTTGTTCCCCTGCGGTTTCAATCAGCAGAGAGAAGCAGGGATAAGATGCAGCTTCCTATCCCTGTCTCTCTCCATACACAGCACCCCCCCAGTCTCACTCTCCTAATCTATAGGCTGCTGCCCCCCCCAGCCTCACTCCCCTAATCTATAGGCTGCTGCCCCCCCAGCCTCACTCCCCTAATCTATAGGCTGCTGCCCCTCCTCACTCCCCTAATCCATAGGCTGCTGCACCTCTCACTCCCTAATCTATATAGGCAGCTGGCCCCCCAGCCTCACTCCCCTAATCTATAGGCTGCTGCCCCCCCCAGCCTCACTCCCCTAATCTATAGGCTGCTGCCCCCCCAGCCTCACTCCCCTAATCTATAGGCTGCTGCCCCCCCTTCACTACCCTAATCTATAGGCTGCTGTCCCCCCACTCCCCTAATCTATAGGCTGCTCCCCCCCCTCATTCCTCTAATCTATAGGCTGCTGCCCCCCCCTCACTCCCACCACCCATCCTCACTCCACTCTCTTAATCTGCCAGGCTGCTGCCCCCCAAATCTATAGGCTGCCCACCCCCCAAATCTATAGGCTATCTCAAACCCTCCCCCCATCCCTCACTTACCTGATCTGTAGGCTGTCTCTGGCTGCATGTGTTGTTCCCCTGCGGTTTAAATCAGCAGAGAGGAGCAGGGATAAGATGCAGCTTCCTATCCCTGTCTCTCTCCATACACATTGAGTATTGCAGTTCATTTTCAATCACGAAAAATAGCTGAACAAGCTGAAAAATCCGGGGGGGGGGCAAGTGCCCTCCCTTGCCCCCCCCTGCGGACGCCCATGCAGGGACCATATTGGCTGGGATGGGAGCAGGATGGATACATCCTACATGTGCCTCTTACTTTTCATTCCCCAATCCCTGGCGTGTGCTGTTTCTGCTGCCAGGCTGCTCCATATTTTCCACACTCTCCTTTATGGGGAGATGTTGACAGGCCAGTGTGCCATTTGGCTCTCCCTCCCCTTACATGGGAGAGCATGAATTCTAAAAACACTTTCCAAATGCACAATATTATGGAAAAAACTCCAAACTCCAAAATGATAGTCAAACTCATACATAAAACCATATGGGCGCAAACAGATTCTATCTCACACCGAACATAAGGACCAACAAGAGGGGAAGATTGTCGTCTGATGCAGGGATGAGGTGGGTGGAGGGATATAGTGGGATACGGAGAGAGGCAAGAACATATTGCATAGATATCGACACCCTGAGACAGCTTGAACTATAAAATACTTGTGAGAAAATTGTACTCAAGATGCTTAGAAGATTTATTTATAAGCTGTTTCTAAGGTTTCCTCTTTGTTACATTATACTGATCGCAACCTCTGTATGTACAGTCTGTTTTATTTGATTCCTTACGGTCTATATCAGTCCTCAACCAGCAAGTGACTCGTTGCATTATATGTGACTACAATAACTACAATAAAAGCCAATATAAAACCAAATAACAGTCAAATTTCTCCTTATATCAACAAGCTTGCATCCCACAGATTAACTGATTTACCTTTGTATATTTTAATATTTTATGTTTTAAAAATATGACTCACTCCTTTATTACCCCTTGGGATCCAGAACCTTGGTGCATTCAGGAGCTTACTCAGAACATCTTGGAGTCCCTTTGTGGCAGGTCTTTTGACCTATTGATGTGCCTTTCTGGACACTATTAGTGGCGGATCACTTGTGAGTTAATCACCTTATCTTTTATCATTTTATTTAACAGTTTTACACTATGTTTTGTTTTATGTTTATGTTTTTAAGTGATTAAAAACTGGAATATAATTTCCTAACTGGAGTACTACCAGTATATTTTGGGAGACCGATAACCAGTATATTATCTCATTGATGATCCTCACACATGTAATTGTAGCACACCACACCATTTCTTTTGAATTTTGTGTTAAAAATATGACATCCTGACCTTTCAAAAAAACAACAACTCACAAACAGGATTTGAAAATCCTTCCCAAGACATAACTATGCATCTCTATTGTTTTTACTGAAACCTCTTCCATAGGTGAAATTTCTCAAGTCTAAATGGATGATCTACTATGCTTTGTGCAACACTATTACAGAAACTTTCAAAGGACCATGACCACTTTAGACAGGCGATCAAACAGAGAGCTCATGGCTCCATGACAGAAGTAATGCAGGAAGGGAGAAGCACCTGCCAGATCCCAGGTTTGAAGTTAAAGGACCACTATAGTTTTCCTGGCACTATAGTGCCCTGAGGGTGCCCCCATCATCAGGGACCCCCTCCCGCCCGTCTCTGGAAAGGGGAAAGGGGTTAAAACTTACCTTTTTCCAGCACTGGGCGGAGAGCTCTCCTCCTCCGATCCTCCTCTTCTCCTCCCCAGCGGCTGAATGCGCACGCGCGGCAAGAGCTGCGCGCGCATTCAGCCGGTCACATAGGAAAGCATTCATAATGCTTTCCTATGGACGCTGGCGTGCTCTCACTGTGAAAATCACAGTGAGAAGCACGCAAGCGCCTCTAGTGGCTGTCAATGAGACAGCCACTAGAGGAAATAGGGGAAGGCTTAACCCATTCATATGTTTATGAAAAAATGGGTTAACCCTAGAAGGACCAGGCACCCAGACCACTTCATTAAGCTGAAGTGGTCTGGGTGCCTAGAGTGGTCCTTTAAACTGTTCTAAAATTGTTTGACAACTTACAATGGGGGTACACCAGGACACTATTTTGTAACACTGTATGCTGAATGTTACAAAAATTATATTACTTATATAAATATGGTTAAAATAGGGGATACAATTACGTCTCTAGTTTCTACTACATTTATGAGGTAGATATGGATGCCCATGTTTCCTATATAATAAAATGAATATGGTAGAGAAGGAATGAATGCCAGTTTTGTCAAAAGTGCACTAGAGTGTCCTTTTATAGCCGAGTTTTAAAATGCAAAGATTTTTTTAAACAAATACATATTCTAACAAGTACCCAGCTTAATATTTGTTTGTTTGCTTTCCATAACTGGATTTTAATAATGGGTGAAAATAAGTTAATCAGTTTGAATTAATTGAGTTTGCTTATTAATTGGATCTAGAGTAAAAACCTTTGAAAATTAAACCCCCCAAACAACACAGCTGATCTTATAAATACCTCTTCCATTATCTGCATGGATGCTGAGAAGGCAATATAACATTACATTGATGAGTCTATTACAATAACAATTTAAATGTGTTGCTATCTCTGTATTTTCTTAAAGGGACACTCCAGTGCCAGGAAAACAATCTGTTTTCCTGGCACTGCAGGTCCCCTCGCATTAGACTTCCCCATAGGAAAGCATTAAAAGATGCTTTCAATGCTTTCCTGTGGGGATTTCAGGGACGCTGGGGGTGAGGACGTCCTGCGACACTATAGCACAGAAAATCTGTGCTATAAACCAGGAATTGCCCTCTAGTGGCTGTCTACTAGAGGCGTTAACCCTGCAATGTAAATATTGCAGTTTATGAAAGCTGCAATATTTACAGTTGCAAGGTTAAGGGTAGTGGGAGTTGGCACCCAGACCACTCCAATCGGCAGAAGTGGTCTGGGTGCCTGGATTGTCCCTTTAAGGCAAATTTGCTGTTGGATATCCCTGGGTTAAGTGGAAAGTACCTAGTACAGGTGCACAGACTGAATAATCCTATGCGTAAACATAATATTAATGGAATGATTTTACAGTTTGATTGTTAACACCTAGATAATCCCTAAATCCTGGACTGGTAGGGAGTCCTTGAGGACTGGGTTGAGAATCCCTGCCCTAAAGACAACAGACTAGGCAACAATGTGCAATGTCAGTCATCAAGTTGCAAAGCCCAGTAATGTATTTTATACAAATAATTTTAAAGGTATACTCTTAGTACCATAATTACTTCTGCTTGTTGAATATAGTATTATGTAATCAATCAAACAAATTGTACAATTCAGGCAAAAACAAAAAAAAATATTCTATGCTATAATGAAAGCTTGGCTAATGTGTATATACAAATTTTATATATGGTATATTGTTAAGTAAATAAACCCTACATATGCTGCATGGATAAACAGCATCCCCTTGACAGAAAGTGAAATATTACTATTGTTAAAATTAGTATTAAAGCGGCACTGTCATGCCGAACTTACCTTTCCCCAATCGATTCCTCTTCTCTCCCTCTGTCAGGATCGGTTCTTCATTTCTTCCTGTCTGCTCTAGTTTTCTTTAAAACACAAGACAAAGTAGGGACTATATGTCTTATGGAGGTTTTCTACGCCTGACCATCTCTGACCAGCGGAGGAGCAAAGTGTGCTTCATTTTCGGTGGACTGAGAAATTTTCCCATAATTCTTACCTTTCCTTTGTGTTCCCGTGATGCTTCCTTTCACTTTTCCTGAACGTCATTTAGACAGAATGCTGGCGAAACTGTTGAGTTGCGTCCTCACAGAATGAGAACAGCAATTTGGGACTTTGTTTGGACCTGAATTTCATTCAGATGAATGAAACTCCGATCCTATTCGTCACGCAGCTGCATCTTGCCACCGCTTAGTAGATAACTCTATAATTCCTACGGTATTAGGGAGCTATCTACCAAAAGGCTGAAAGACCTAAATTGGTCTTTCAGCCAAATGTACTAATACTAAGTATTATGCCGCGAATAGGGGCATGTCTACTAAACAGTGAGCAGCCTGAGGCTGCTCACTGTAAAAAAACAAAACCCTAGTGTCCCCCCTCCCGAGCCCCCACCCATGCCACTCGAGTGGGGGCTATTAAACTGAAGGGGGGACATAGAGCCCGGCGGGTGGGGGCCCTAAATAACAATAGGGGGGAACCTATTGCCCTCCCCCCAGCTCCCACCCCTGAGCAGCAGTGGGGGCCCTAAATAGCAATGTGGCGGCGGACCTATTGTCCTCCCCACCGGCCTCCACCCCTGAGCGGCAGGAGGGGACCCTATGTAACAATAGGGGAGGAGGGACCTATTGTCTTCCCCCCCCAGACTTCACCCCTGAGCGGCGGGTGGGGGCCCTAAATAATAATGAGGGGGGGACCTATTGTCCTCCCCCCCGGCCCCCACCCCTGAGCGGCAGGAGTGGACCCTATATAACAATAGGGGATGGGGGGACCTATTGTCCTCCCCCCCAGACCTCACCCCTGAGCGGCGGGTGGGGGTCCTAAATAATAATGAGGGGGGGACCTATTGTCCTTCCCCCCGGACCCCACCTCTGAGCAGCGGATGGGGGCCCTAAATAACAATAGGGGGGACCTATTGTCCTCCCTCCCGGCCCCCACCCCTGAGCGTCGGGTGGGGGCCCTAAATAACAAAAGGGGGGGACCTATTGTCCTCCCCCCCAAGACCCCACCCCTGGGCTGGTGGGTGGGTGCTCTAAATAGCAATGAGGGGGGACCTATTGTCCTCCCCCCTGTCCCCCACCCCTGAGCGGCGGGTGGGGGCCCTAAATAACAATAGGGGAGGGGGAACCTATTGTTCCCAAAGCCCCTAGTCACCCCCCACCCAAAACAAAAATTAAGTTTAAGTGCCTGTAAAAGTGTATTTTTTCTAAAATCTTAGTTTTTCTGTCCCAAAAAAGGCCAAATAAAAATACCCGTCGAACTTGTAAAAAATAAAATAAAAAACCTGAGCGCAAAAAATAATCCAACAAAAAAGAAAAAAACAGATGCTAAAAATGTAATCCATCTTCACCCGGTGACGGCACAGTGCAGACTGAGCTCCGCAGGGCAGGGAAGGCTTATAAAGGCTTGTCTCAGAACGGGGAAAGGCTTGACTCAGAACACTCTGATTGGTTGACTTGGAATTCAACCAATCAGAGTGCTAGTCATTTTACACAGCATAAGAAAGTTCTTTGGAATTTTCCCACCCTGTGTAAAATGACACAGAGCACTCTGACGGCAGATAAGAACCATTCGGCCCATCTAGTCTGCCCAATTTTCTAAATACTTTCATTAGTCCCTAGTCTTATCTTATAGTTAGGATAGCCTTATGCCTATCCCACGCATGCTTAAACTCCTTTACTGTGTTACCCCCTCACTTATTTTAGGGTGAGGGGGTAGGTAGGGGTTTAATAATTGCCCCCCCTCATTGTTATGGGGGCAAGGGGCGGAGGACAATAGGCCCCCCATTCTCATTTAGGGCCCCCACCCGGCAAGCAAGGTGGTGGCCAGGGGTCGGACAATAGGTCCCTCTACCCTCATTGTTTTTTTTTTATGCTGGAGGTAGATTTATACCCCCAATAGCACAAGATATAAACGCTGTGAGCACAGCATTTAATAGCAAAATGTTGAACATACAGACTCCAGGCACCATTTATCTATATGCCTGTCCGGCTAGCTACCTATCTATTTGTCTGTCCATCTGTCTATCTATCTATCTGATTTTGAAAGAAAAGAAATAAAGAAACAAAGGAAGGATACAGAGAGTTATTACAAGGGGAGAAGTGGTAATCACTCAAGGCTAAATGGTCTTTTTCATTTTGTCATTTCCCAGTAATTGTTTGGAGTACAGCTCACAGAAGCAGCCCTTTCCAGTGTTGGCAATTTACAGACTCTTTATATTACAACACTATCTTTTCCTTGTACTGTTCCCTAAGCTATTCTCTGAGACAATTTCTTTTTTTTTTCTGCCAACATCTCTCATGCTGCACCCTGATTGCCACCTGCAGCATGCTCCACTCAGGTGATTGACTGAATTTTAAGGATTCCGATAGCAGAACATATCTCACGGCATAGAACACGCAAACAGCAGTGGGACGTGATCAATCTGAGAGACACTTAGAATTGTGGCTCTAAAAACAAACAAAAAAGTTATATATTTATGTTTATCACCACACACATTGCTGGTTTGCGATTTTGTGCATATTAATATAGTATTCAGGCCTTGCCAAGCCCTCATACAATTCTGTATCTGCTCAAGTTGTATTTGACGGCAAATAATTGTCACCACATAGGTGAGTAGCCATATACGTTTGTTGGTGTTTTACTAAAAGCTTAAATATTGGGCCATGTTTAATATTTCATGGTTCATCATCTCGGGAGAGATTTATCAAGGCAAAAATAAGTGCTATTCTTGGGTAAAGAGCTGAATAAGGAACAATCACTATGGAAACCAATGAAATGTCGTTCAACATCTCTTTGCACTCAAAATAGCACCTGTTTTGTCTTACTAAATCACCCCCTCATCATGTAACTGGCATACTTGAGCTGTGTCTCCTCTTATTCAATTCAAATTCAAATCTGCAAGGTTACCTATAAAACTGGATGTGAAGTTTTTCCATTGAATTTAGTGTTGAGAGAAAAGGACTAGATTTTGGAATTATAATATTTGTATGAAATATATATATATATATATATATATATATATATATATATATATATATATATACATATATGTGTGTGTGTGTGTGTGTAGAGATTGTAGCCGTATTAGGCCAGTGATGTAGATGTAAAAAACAGATAAAATTTGTATCTTGTAATACCTTTTTTATTAGACTAGCAGAATGCAACAAGCATGTCATTAACAAATCCTGTTAGTCCAATAAAAAAAAAAGGTATTACAAAATAAAAGTTTCTGTTTTTTTACATACTATATCAGCAATATGTACAGCGTAATTCCATGCACGGAGGGTGTCAAAGTGAATAGAAGAACATTGACTAAAACTACAATGTGGTCATGTAACCCCATTAAATTAATTTTATATCCATTGAAACTTAACTTTATATTGCAGTATTTCCAGTTAGAGGACAAATACTCATGCTTAACTGGACAGTGATCATACTGTCTAGAACCCTGCTCCTTAAATAGGTTTGAGAGTAATCTAATAAAATATGCTATTTGGAATTTAATAAATGAATATGGGAGATGCACTTA
This sequence comes from Pelobates cultripes, assembly GCA_933207985.1. Classification (NCBI taxonomy): domain Eukaryota; kingdom Metazoa; phylum Chordata; class Amphibia; order Anura; family Pelobatidae; genus Pelobates; species Pelobates cultripes. The sequence goes on along the minus strand of OW240914.1, from coordinate 232,691,260 downwards.
TATGCAGTAGATACATATATTGTATTTTTGTAAATAGTTATTTATTGTATATAATGTCACACAGCAACCCAAAGAGCAGCAACATATTCCCCTATTGATGCATTAGGATATTGCACTTATTGTATTTATTTTGCACACTATATATATATTCTTTGCATGAAGCACTTTACGTTGTCTGTGTATGGGATCATTATATTTATACACTATTTGTAGCTGTGCATCATTTACACATATAGTAGCACTGGCACTTTATCAGTCACTTTAGTGGCATTTAACACTGGGTATCTCTACCAGAATTATGCATTGGCACTTCATCACATACATTATAGTGTCACCCGTATTTATAAATAAGTAGCCATGATCGATCGTCAGATGAAAGGCATTTTTATCACATACACACATCGGCACTTGATGTTATCCACTTCCGGGTTCACATACTGCTGAAACCCTTATATATACTTGCTCACTAATTCTAACATTGATTATTTAATATTGGTCAGATTTTATTAACACATTAGTTTGTTTCTTATTAGCTCTGTAACAGGGGATACGTCCATAGAAGTCACCGTTAAGTGATTTGTGTACACGTTACCATTGTGACGGGCACGGTGTATTTTGACATCAGAGGGGGAGGAGCCTAACGACACGCATGCATATTTGGGGAGCAGGACACGCTAGTGCACAGGTGAAGGTGGTTAGGTAAGTTAGTCTCTTAAGTTCAATGTTTTATGCAATGTATTTTATGTCCTGAGGACACATCGACCATTTGACAAGTTGGATTAAAAGTCTTTATTTTTGATATTGAAGTCCTCGAGTGCTAGCCTTCTATTTGGATGTTATGTTTATGTGCAGCTGAGCACTGGGCTAAAATTGAAAGGAGAGCTGGAGTGCAAAACTCCCAACGAATTGTGTGTGTGTGTGTGTGTGTGTGTGTATATATATATATATATATATATGTATACATATATATATATATATATATATATGTATTAAGGCAATTTGCCTGGATTTGTGGGAGGTGCTGGTTTGCTACCCCTAGCCTACTTACCTGGCTCCTTACCGTTCGAGGTCAGCGTTGAATGAGGATCCACTTCCGGGTTCTCTCAGACGCCATCTTGGGTTCAGTATCCACAAGGTTTTTCAGCACGTTAGCTGTGTCCAGGAATCCTGTTCAGGCCTTTCCGCCCGTCCATCTTCTTCTGACTCCGGTCTTCGTCGAAGATCGCGTCCCAGGGACTCCTTAACCATAAGTCAGACCTACCTTTCACGCCAGGACCGGTTCCCACGGCGTACGGTACAGCATGGGTCCTCGCTTTACGGTTTTTCCCTGGTTATGTCACGAATGTTTCAAGCCGTTCGCGGGGTTTTTCATTCATACGGTCATTCGACTGAACAGTTTACTCGTAAAATAGTCATTTCGCATAAACTATTCCATGTTACATTGAAACGGATTAACATTCGGTTGTTTTGCCGATCGGCAATTTTGATATACGCTCAAACACGCTTTCGGTTTCACATAAATTCATACGGTTAAACTATTCGTTCTAACTTCTGTGTTTCACTCACATTTGTTTTTTACTTTATCTCTATGTATTACGCATAATCCTTTCATGAATTATATTCACCATTTCGTGTGTATATAACATTCGGTTAAGAATTGCTTGTTTAAATAGATTATTTCTATTACTTTTTAAATGTTTTTCAGTATTGTATTATGTCCATACAAACCAAGTCCACTTATCTGTATAGACCATTTTTGACTCCCACTCTTTCAGGGGTCTGCATTACTTATCCATCCATCCAAATGGATGTTACAGGCCTCATTTCTGTGTTATTACTACGACACATACAAAAGGATACAGGTTCTTTTCAAGCAATAATTCTCGGGTTGAATCACGTACTGATCCAACCAATCATACAATACAAATATATCATATATATATATATATACACACATCACTTTAAGCATTTTTGGGTATCCCTGCCTTTGGTTATTCTACTACATATCATACATAACGCTGTGTAAAATAGGCCATGACCTCATCCATGTTCCTTTCTATCAAACCAGCTACATTTCTGTACGGATCATTGAACTCCCACGCTAGGAGTTTTTATAATTATCCATTTCATTTCAATTAACTCAGACTACGTTACAGGCCTCATTTCTCTGTCATGACTATGACACATAAGGCTTAATTCCTTTTCATGCATACTCTGGTTGAATCACACGTACTGATCCAACCAATCATACGTTTCCTGCACAGTAATATACATATATATATATATAACGTACATTTCATGTTTCCCTTACACACCATTATCACATATGTTGTTTGTACATAGGCCACGGCCTCCCTCAGATGTCTTATTTAAGCATGCAAACATTTCTGAGCCACTCATATCTATTCCCATGGTATCAACATTTTTTCAAAACATTGCTGCCATAGGCTATAAATCTGTTCTTTTCAACAATCCACACTCATCATACTACTCTCTTTTACCCATTTTAGGCTGTCAAGCTTATATATATTTGCTCCACACAGTTTATTCCTGTGAATTTGTCATACTACCAGGTACGTACACCTGCTCATATGGTATTCTACCATACATTTAATTTCGTCCCCCTAGGTTAGAGTACTGGTAATAGGGTCACAGGATTCCCAATAGGTATTTACCCCGTCTTGGCAGTCCCCATCAGTTAGCAAGGCCAACACCCTGCCTCAAACGTTCCAGAGGCAAACACCCATCGGGCCACACGTTAGCTAGCCGCCTCGAATGTTGCATAGAGAGGGCCTCACCTGTCACTCCCTTCCCCTGTTTTCTGTCTTCCAGTCACCGAGAGGCCTAAAACTCCTGCCACTACATCGAGTGGCCTCAATAACCCCTCGCGCCAACGCATAGATAGAGCCTCTCAAGCCGCTTGGCAATTAGCAGGGCCTCACCTGTCACCAAACAAGTATAATGCTTTCGCCATCCGGCCCAGCTAGCCTGCCAGTACAATTTGGTGGTTTCATATACTAATTAATTGTTTTATTTATAGTATGTCTCAGGAAGGGGTAGAGGATTTCTCCCTGCCTAGCACCCCGGCTAGAGCTGTCACTCCCACACAAGGAGGAGAGCTAGCTAGTCCAGCATCAATCAGATCCTGGACGATCCCGCGTATAACCACGGAATTAAGGAGACGACAAATCCCCTACCCCTCTACAGCAAGGAAAGCAGAACTTTTCAAACTGCTACGCACATCGACTAATAACATGGATGCTGGGGAAGGATCTAGCCAGTCCATCCCAGGAGACATACATGGCATGTTATCCTCACTCATGGCATCCATGAGCAAGGTCAACTCCAAGCTGGAGAAACTTGAGTTGGTCACCACGGCCCTCACACTAGCAGGGCCGCCCGCTGCTGCGGCACAAACACCAGCCTTGCCATTAGTCGCTCCAGCCATCACCCTGGATGACCAGGAAGTTAGCCCGGCCCACATGATACCTGAGCACATTAAAAGGAATATCCTGGAAGGTAAAGACGTCAACCTGGCTTCCCTGTTGATTGCCTCCCAGGATATTGTGGAAAATAAGATGTATGCCTATGATGACGTATCTGTTGTTGTCAGATCTGGGGATGCCCGCCTGAATAGGAAACTGACTATCCCTGAATTTGTACTAGCGTTTGGTATTTACAGGGATGTCATCTGTGCGGTCTATCCCAACAGAAGAGAGGAGTTTGATCTCTATATGCACAAGCTGGTAGACCTGGGCAACAAATATGGTGGTTCAGCCTTCTATGACTACCATAGGTCTTTTTCTTCAAAAGTGTCTGGAGCCTTCTCCCAGTACGGAACACAATCCAACTGGGGAAGGATTGATACCATCATATTTTGCAGACACTTTGCAGGTCTAAGAACACCAGCTTGTGCATACTGCTCCTCCACAGCCCATACTACAAATATTTGTCCCAACACGGCGGACGGACATGCCTCCACGCAAGGAGCTAGTTCCTCTGGGGATCCAGGGAAATTGTCAAGAGACAAACTGGGACGCCCAATCAAGTTTCTGGGCAGGGCCGGTGCTTGGATTTTTAGGTACATAGGCGAAGATGCATTTTTCCGCCCCCCCCAAAATCTTCACCTATGTGCCTCTTAACCAGCCCCTCTCCCCTCCCCGACCATTAGTGGTCCCTTCCGTTCCCTGTCCCTTAGTGTTCTTCTCCCCTCCCCCCTTTCCCCCTCCCCCCTTTTTTCCCTGTCTCTTGGTGTTTCTCTCCCATTCCCTCCCTGTCCCTTGGTGCACCCCCACCCCTTTAGTGGTCACACTTCCTGGTGTGTGCCTCCTACCTCTATTGTTGCATTGCCGAGCGGAGCAGATCCCCTAAAGGAGCTTCAGTTTTCTGTACCCGGACGGACTGACAGGGAGTGCTCTCTCTGTGAGCACCTCCTGTCAGTCTGGCCAGGTACAGGAAACAGAAGCTCCTGTACCGCGCTCTGCTCCACTACACTCTGTACACACTGACAGTCACACACTCAATGACAAACACACAGACATCACTGACAGACACAGACTCATTGATCTGACACACTCATTCATTGACACTGACAGACCCACACTGATTGACACTCATTGACAGACACACTGATAGTCACACACAGACTCAATGACAAACATACTCTCACTGATTTGACAGACACACACTCATACACTGACAAACACACTCATCATACACTGACAGACACACTCATACACCCACATGCACACACACTCATACAATCACTCACAGACACACAGACAGTCACTCACTCACAAACACACACTGTCACTCACAGACACACACCGAAGCACACAGTCACTCACAGACACACACACACACACTGTCACTCACAGACACACGCTCAGTCAATCAGACACACACACTCATACAATCACTCACTCACACACACTCAGTCACTCAGACACACATGCTGTCACTCACAGACACACATGCTGTCACTCACAGACACACATGCTGTCACTCACAGATACACGCTCAGTCACTTAGACACACACACTCATACAATCACTCACACACACTCACACACTGTCACTCACAGACACACGCTCAGTCACTCAGACACACACATGCACACACACTCATACAATCACACACACACACTGTCACTCACAGACACACACGCTGTCACTCACAGACACACACGCTGTCACTCACAGACACACACAGAGACGCACACAGTCATTCATGGACACACACACTGTCACTCACAGACACACAGACACATGCTCAGTCACTCACAGACACACACACTGTCACTCACAGACACACGCTCAGTCACTCACAGACACACACACTGTCACTCACAGACACACACACTGTCACTCACAGACACACGCTCAGTCACTCACAGACACATGCTCAGTCACTCACAGACACACACACTGTCACTCACAGACACACGCTCAGTCACTCACAGACACACACACACTGTCACTCACAGACACACACACAGACACACACTGTCACTCACAGACACACACAGACACACACACTGTCACTCACAGACACACACTCACAGACACACACACTGTCACTCACAGACACACACACACAGACACACACACTGTCACTCACAGACACACATCACATACATTCACTAATAATTTTATAAATAAACATTTTCCACCCAGCCTCCCTACCTGGATAGCTGGTGTGGATGATGGATCGGTCCCTGAGGGCTGTTGGCTGCTGAGAGGCGCGCGGCAGTGCTGTGATCAGGCGCGCGAGGGAGCTCTAATCTCCATCCTCTGCTCCCTCGCGGGCTGCCTACTGATGACGTCATATTCCGGCTCCCGCGGCATCAGTAGGCAGCGCGCGAGGGAGCAGAGGGTGGAGATTAGAGCTCCCTCGCGCGCCTGATCACAGCACTGCCGCGCCGGGGGTCAAGATGGTGGCCGGGCAGGAGGGAGAGCTTCCCTCCTGCCGGTCACTGAAATATTGTGCCCCCAGAGCCCGTGCGCCCTATGGACGCGCCGGCCCTGTTTCTGGGCAAGTCCCAGATATGTAATAATTTCAATGTTGGGTCTTGTAATTACAGTGGATGTAGACTATTGCATGTCTGTTCAAAATGTTTTAGAGCGCATGCAAAGACCATGTGTCCAAATAAAATGTATTCCAAGCCTTACCCAACGTCCATTAATATGCCAGTATTCACAGCATTTATGTCTCAGCACCCATCTAGACACCTGGTAGACTTTCTTATTTCTGGTTTAACAGAAGGCTTCCACACAGGTATCCTACACATACCAGCCGGAACTCTGGAATGCCCTAATCTACAATCCGCCCAACACAACCCCACAGCGGTTGACACCCTCATAGCCCAAGAAGTGGATGAGGGCTTCATATTGGGGCCTTTTAGAACTCCTCCATTCATAGAATGGCGCACCAACCCCATTGGTATTTTCACAGGGAAATCTTCCCAAAAACAGAGACTCATCATTGACTTATCGGCACCCCACTCATCGGCCAACCCCAGTCTTAATTCCCTTATACCCTCTGAGGAATTCTCTCTGCAATACACCACCTTAGATCACGCCATTACAGCTATCATACAAGCAGGGGTTGGAGCCTGGCTCAGTAAGACCGACATTACTAACGCCTTTAAATTACTCCCAATCCACCCCGCACCTGCATGGCATCAAGTGGTCCGGGAACTACTATTTTTTCTCCCGGTTAACTTTTGGGTCCAAAAGTAGCCCAGCTATTTTCGACACATTTGCTGAAGCATTATTCCTTTTGCCACCTTAAACTCAAAATGTCATATAACACCATCAAACTCTATCTCACTGGCATTCAACACCACATGCTAATCTTACACCCAAATAACAACAGTTTCATGGCCTCTCACCAAATTAAGACCATACTCAGAGGTATTCAGAAATCAGAACCCACACATACAACCCAGAGGCTACCCATAGATAACCATATCTTTAAAGCATTGTCTTACCTGCTTGACTTAAAACCATTTTTTGACACCAATACAAATTCTGTCATCAAAACAGCAATATACATCGCTTTCTATGGATTTCTAAGACCTAGAGAATTCACTACAACCTCCACGAATCAAACTACTCCGTTCCTCCTCTATTCCCACTTGACAAAACATATGGATCATTACATCCTGACTTTACCTCACTCCAAAACCAGTCAGCACATACCCATAAACATTCCATACTATCCCACGCACAACTGATGGTGTTCCATCAAGGTTCTTGATGCCTACATAGAGCACCATCACTTACTGTCCTCGCAACCGTTACTACAACTACAAGGTGCAGTACTCACCACTGCAACCTTCATGACCTACGTCAGGTCCTTGCTCACACAACTGGGCCTCAACGCAGACAAATACTCAGGACACTCCTTTCGTATAGGAGCCGCGTCCACAGCCTCCAGTGTCAACATCCCAACTCATGTTATCAAAACACTGGGGCGCTGGAAGTCATCCGCTTACTCACGGTACATACCGAACCCAGTACAAGAATTAAGGGATGCTTTCAAAAACATGTCTGGTTGATAAAATGTATATGTATTGGTTGTCTGTTAATAAATTTGATTGCTTAATTTTTGCCCTCTTCTTTCTCAGGCCTACCTCATCGTCGGTATCGGCACACCACAACCGACTTGCTCCTTTTATTATCCTATGTTTATTCATGGTATTTCACACTGTACTATCTTAAGCACCTAACACACACATATATATATATATATATATATATATATATATAGTAACAAACCACCTCTTTTACAGGTAGGATTGTCACAGATCTTGCAGTAACCACAGCCTTCTAGGGTATAGAAAGTCCAGGACACATTCAGCTCAGTTTTCCTTTTTATTTGATAAAAAGCAGGTGCTTTAAATAATAACAAACAAACAAAATCCCTTGCTCTTACTTTAGCTCTTACTAGGCAGGAATTACTATATGTAATTGGGTGCTTTCCCACTTACCAATTTTCCACCAAAAAATGAAGATAGCTTTGCAATAAACACAAGTGTTCGTTTTTTCTCTCTCTCTCTCTCTCTCTCTCTCTTTCTCTCTGTTGTCTGCTAATTGACTAGCTACAGGTGAGTGCCAATTAGTAAACCCTTAAGTCAGATCCAAATTGTGGTCTGTTACACAGCAACTGGTGCTGTTGGAGCATTGGCCCACCCTGCTCTCCAAATACTCCGCCCCAGGGACCCATACCATGTTTTGCAGAACATCAGCAATGTAGATTGCAAACTTTAACATCTCTCCCTGGGGCATTTAACTGAAAATTCTCAGGTTGCTGTTTAGCAAATCAGGCCTGATGTATCTTCCATCAACCACAATTCCACTTTTACGCTCACAATACATTCCATACTATCCCATATATCAGCAATATGTACAGCATAATACCATGCACGGAGGGCGTCAAAGTGAATAGGAGAACACAATGTGGTCATGTCACCCCATTAAATTCATTTCATATCTATTGAAACTTAACTTTATATTGCAGTATTTCCAGTTAGAGGACAAATACTACATTCAATTGAATGGGACATCCATTGGTTCTGCGTAGCACCCATGTATGCCAATGGTTTAATGTATACTCTTGTTAAGCACATTCAATACCTAATCCAATTTATCGATTACATATTTTTTATATGGGCAGGCTTAGTCAATTACCTTCTTTTATTTGTTCAAACAGAGTATTAATGTACCCCCTACACTCAAATGGCAGATTAACTTTAAAGTAGAAAAATTCAGTTATACACTTTAGGGTAAAGAATACACAAGCAACTTATACCCTAATTGGCAGTGAATTATGGGGAAACAAAATTGGGCTACAAAATTGATAAAAGTAATGGAGCAATTTAGTTATGAAGAAAGGTTAACAAATGTATACCTCTTTAGTTTAGAAAATGAGTACCTCAGAGGGGACATAAATTAGACAAAATTTTAGACAAACATATTCGGGGCCAATACAAACCATTTTCTGGAAATCTATTCACAAACAGGACTATACATAGGACATTAGGTAAAACATTTAGACTGGAAGAAAGGAGATTTAGTCTAAGGCAAAGGAAATATTCTTTTACAGTGAGAACAGTAAGGATGTAGAATTTTCCGCCTGAATAAGTGGTTTTATCAGAGTCTTAGCTTCTTCATAAAATGATACATTTGACTGCGATTCTGGGATCAAGAATGAATTTTTTCCTAGTTTGTTGCTTCAAAACAGGTCTTTTGGGTCAACAGCAAAAATAGATGTATGGAAGGCTGAACTTGATTTACACATGTCTCTTTTCAGTTAGCCAATTCACGACACCATCTTATATGCATCTAGTTAACATCCCACCAGGCTTCCTATTTCACAATTTTTAGATTGATGCTGAACAATAGAGAGAGGGGCAGATGTGAATTTTAATTTAAAATGATGTTTGATCATTTCCTTTAACAAGAGTACAAACAGACCCTTAATTGGGCTTTGACACAAGCATGCAACAACACAGTGGTCAGAGATACAAAATTAGGAATTGTATAACCTGCATCATGTATTATGTAATTTACATGATTCTTTGTCCATGTGGTGTGACCTACATTGTACTAAGAATGACCTCCAAACAGGATTTGCAATCACAACTCCATGTGCACTGCAAACCTGGATCTGAAAGCTCCTTTAGTAGCTAGATATTTTCTAATTGCTGGGCTCCCAATGTCTTTATTACCTTTACTGGCATTGATCACATACCATCCGCAACACGTGGTGGAGAACATGATATAGTATTGTTGTGCAGAGAATACTTTTGGAGCTATACATATTAAAAACACTTCTCCTTTAGGACTTGAATGAAAAAAACACACCCAAGCTGTTTTCTTACTATGCACTATGCATGATGTTGTAGTCTATCTCTTTGTTTAGCGTAGTGCTATTTGACTGGTTTTCTGAATACCTTTCTGTGATATTTATATAGCATTAGCTCTGAAAATATTTGGACACCACAATTTTCATAATTTTGGCTATGTAGGCCACCACAATGAATTTGAAATAAAACATCAGTGATTTAATTGAAGTACAGACTTTCAGCTTTAATTCAAGGGGTTGAACAATAATATTATATGAAATGTTTAGGAATTGCAACCATTTTCATACACAGTCCTTTTATTTGTCCAAATATATTAAGACAAATTAACACAAACATATTTAAAATATACATTTTTAATACTTTGTTGATAATTCTTTGACAGCAATAACTGCTTAAAGTCTGGAATGCATGGGCATCACCAAATGCTTGGTTTCCTCCTTTGTGATGCTTTGCAAGACCTTTACTGCAGCTGTCTTCAGTTGTTGTTTGTTTATGAGTCTTTGTGCCTTAAGTTTTGTCTCAGGCAAGTGAAATGCTTAATTGATCGGGTTGAGATCAGGTGATTAACTCAGCCATTGCAAAATATTCCACTACTTTTCCTTGAAAAACTCCTGGACTGCTTTTGCATGTTCTGGGTCATTGTCCATCTGTAAAGTGAAATGCAATCAAATCAACTTCACAGAATTTGACTGAATCTGAGCAGACAATATATTCCTATGCCCTTCAGAATTAATTGGGCTATTTCTGTCTTCTGTCACATCACTAATAAAGAGCTCAGTGCCATTGGATGTTCCAATGCTGTTCCAGAACTGGGCACTTTCTTGATGTTTTTTGGCAAAGTCTAATTTGGCCTTTCTATTCTTGAGGCTTATGCATGGTTTGCACCTTGTGGTGAACCGTCTATATTTGCTCTTGTGAAGTCTTCTCTTTATGGTAGACTTGGATAATGATATGCCTACCTCCTGAAGAGCGTTTTCACTTGGCTGGATGTTGCAAAGGGGTTTTTCTTTACTCTCGAAAGGATCCTACGATCATCTGCTACTGTTGCTTTCTATGGACATCCAGGTTTTTGTTTCAGCCAAAGGATGGTCTGCTTCACTTGCATTGAGAGCTCCTTTGAACTTTGTTGTGGCTTCATAGCAACAACCTCCAAATTCAAATGCCACATCTGGAATCAACTCCAGATCTTTTTCACAATATGATTTTTATTGAAAGGTTTTACATGAATACATGGCAATACAAAAGACATTTGATACATTTTGGAGAAAACCATTTACAGCAATTTTAGTACTGGGCAAATCAATATAGTGTCCATGGAATAGTATTGCAGTGCTCATTTCTGATAACATTCAACAGTAATCACATGTAGTTTTAGCGATTGCAATACATGTTTTACATTGGTTTGTTGACCAGTATCAAGTGCGTTTTGCCACAGCCCCTGCACTCAACCAAAAGGTTGTTCGTGGAGCTATATTCCTGCCATGTCTGTATCCTTTAAGGGGGAAGTGATTGGAGGAGAGGTAAGTAAGGGAGAATGGGAGGACAGAGGGTAAATATCAGAGAAGGTAAAGATAAAGAAGTGAGATTGTGGGCATGCAGCTATTCATGGGGTAGGCCCATAGGAAGGGTTGGGCAATCTGACCGTTTTGTGTATACTGCTGGAGCGAGTCCACACAGCCATGCCCAGTTAGTATCCAGTTACCATTAAGCAGTGTGGGTTAAGCCACGCCACAGGCTTTATGGATTTGTGGTACAAAGTCATGGTTGGAAAGCAGTTATGTCAACTCCCCACCATTGTCAGCTAGTTTTGTAGTCTATGTACATCCTAGAGAGACATTCTCCCACCTAACGGGAATACAGCCTTGGTGAGGTTGTGAATGTTTATGCGTGCCCAGTATTTGTTTATTTTATTTTCTGACAATCCATCTAGCTCAAATATGAATAGATCACACCCACAGTGTGCACACAATATGTCTGATATACCACTTATTACAGGTATCAAAAATATGTATCACATCTGAAAAACAACTTAGACATACATAGTGCTTTCCGTAAAACACAAATATCAAAAAAGATAAAATACTGGGAATCAAACTCACAAAGACGGAGCCGTGTCAGGCTCTATATATGTAGCTCTAGGGTGCCTATACAGGCTCTCGATATACCCCATTCAGGAACATGAGATGATCCACAAAAATAGATGTATAAAATATGAATTAATTCAAAGCCTATATTAAGACTTTTAGGGCACATGGTTTCTAAAATAAAAATCCATTTGCCCTCTATTTTAATTAATTCTTTCACATTTTCTTCCCCTCTCCACTGTACCATTTTTCTCCCAATAGCCATAAAACTTAAAAGGGAAGCTTTACCTTTATGAGTATGAGTCAAATATAAGGCTTGTGTTTAATTTTTTTCCCATCGAAATTGGCCAGATTGGTTACGTTGCCTTTGAGACCGTATGGTAGCCCAGGAATGAGAATTACCCCCATGATGGCATACCGTTTGCAAAAGTAGACAACCCAAGGTATTGCAAATGGGGAATGCCCAGTCTTTTTTAGTAGCAGTCACAAACACTGGCCAAAATTGGCGTTAAAATAAATTTTTTGCATTTTTCACACACAAATAAATATTAACGCTAACTATGGCCAGTTTGCTTGACACATGCACACACATTATTTATGTTTAACCATTGAAGCACCTACACAACTATTTTCACTATTTTTACATGAATCCAGCTAGCTCAGCCACATCCAACAGGGATTCTCTAACATCCAGTCAACTATTCAAGTGCTTTGTGTGTTTGCCCTGGTTGCCTATTGCTTTGCATGCCATTTTTTCAGACTGATAAGTTAGTTCCAGTTTATGTAAAATGTCCTCTTTTTAAAGGGAATATGAGCACTTTTCCTGTGGGTCCCTAGGCAGGATTTTGCTATTGTGAGAAGGTTTATTATGACTGTTTTATTAGGATCCTCGCCCAACTCATGGTACATGTGTAAGAGATAAGTTTCTGGTTTTAGTGGGAGAGTCATCCAATAGTTCTGCACTGGTTTGCAGTCCCAGAATATGTGTTTGATTGTACCCACTTCAAATGCGCATCTCCAACAAGTAGAGCTAGCGGTATTGTAAATGTTAGAAAGTCCCTATGGGACCAAATACCACCTCATCAAGACTTTGGTGCTTCCCAGTGTGACAGGCTTTTGGACAAATGTTTAGTATGTCCTATAGCCTTACGCCACATTGGTGGGAAATATTTGTCCTAAATCTCGCTCCCATTACCGCATGTAAGATAGTGTGTCCCCACCCTCAGTCTCAACGAGTGAATTGTAACACAATGACAGTGGTCTAACATGGTGCAATTGTTTCAAGCAGTAACTGACAACCGGAGTCAACAAGGCAGTGTCCATGTGTGTTAATTGTTTGGACTGAAATATGTTTTTAATTTGCAGATATGAAAATATCTCTCTGGTTTCCAACTTGAACTCCAGATCTTTTACCTGCTTAATTGTTACATAGTTACATAGTTACATAGCTGAAAAGAGACTTGCATCCATCAAGTTCAGCCTTCCTTACATATGTTTTTGCTGTTGAGCCAAAAGAAGGCAAAAAACCCAGTTTGAAGCGCTTCAAATGTTGCAACAAACTAGGAAAAAATTCATTCTTGACCCCAAAATGGCACTCAGATATCTCCTTGAATCAAGCAGCTATTATCCCACTAATTAGAAACTATATCCCCGTAGGTTATGTGTTTGGAAGTATGTATCCAATTGCTGATTAAACATCTGTATGGACTCTGATAAAACCACCTCTTCACGCAGAGAATTCCATATCCATATAGTTCTTACTGTAAAAAACCCTTTAATTTGCCTTAGATCAAATCTCCTTTCTTCCAGCTTAAATGCATGACCTTGTGTCCTATGTATAGCCCTGTTTATGAATAGATTTCCAGATAATGGTTTGTAGTGGCCCCGAATATATTTGTATAATGTTATCATACCCGTTTTTCCAAAATAAACTTAAGAGATTTAAATTTTTTAACCTTTCTTCATAACTAAAATGCTCCATTCCTTTAATCAATTTTGTAGCTCATCTTTGCACTTTTTCTAGTGCCATAATATCCTACTTTAGAACAGGTGCCCAAAATAACACAGCATATTCAAGGTGTGGTCTTAGCAGTGATTTATTAAGAGGCAAAATTATATTTTCATCCCGAGAATTTATGCCCCTATTTATGCATGACAAAAACTGGCCTTAGCAGCTGGAGATTGACATTGCATATTGCTGCCTAATTTGAGGTCTATACAAATTCCCAAATCCTTCTCATGTGTGGTTACTCCTAATTCACTACCAGGGTGTAAGTTGCTTGTGCATTCTTGACCCCGAAGTGCATACATTACATTTAATTTACCATTTTAGTGCCCAGTTCCCCAATATATCTAAATCCATCTGCAGCAAAGAAATATCCTGCTCACATTTTATTACTTTACAAAGTTTTGTGTCATCTGCAAACAATAAATCAATGCCTATTTCAAGATCATTTATAAATATGTTAAATAGAAGCGGTCCCAAAACAGAACCCTGAGGGACACCACTTACCACTTTTGTACAGCTTGAATATTTACCATTATGACAACTCGTTGTACTCTATCCTTAAGCCAGTGTTCTACCCAAGAACAAGAATATTCATCTAGACCAATTTCTTTTAGTTTGAAGACTAACCTATTGTGAGGAACCATATCAAATGCCTTGACAAAATCCAAGTAGATAACATCCACTGCAACACCATGATCTATACTTCTACTTACTTCTTCTTACTTCTTACTACTTCTAATTGATGAAGAAATAACGAAGAAATAGCCACAAATCCACGAAACAGCTTTTGAGTCAATTGTCCCCTTGAAAAAGAGGAGCCTACATACAAAAGAGCTGTGGTTCCAAAACCCTTCCTCCAATTTGGATGTTAATACCCTCAAAATAAAGTTGAGACTGCACTTTATTATATACCAATGGTGGTGCTGATTATATCAATATCATCTCAATGTCTCACATTTTCTTTTACATATATATATATCAAAAGTTAGATGCCTGACCATATTCTTGAAAAGGTTTACCCTTTTTTATCTCTTTTTGGATGCGAATACCCTCAAACTAAAACGGAGAGACTGCATTTTTTACTATTTCACTGATGGTGCTGATCTTTGTCCTTGGACCATATCAATATCCTCAATTGTCCAATTACTTTTGGTCCCTTGAAAAAGAGGGGGCTACATATTAAAGAGCTGTCAATCTTAAGCCCTCCCTTCAATTTGGATGTGAATACCCTTAAATTAAAGCCAAGAGATTGCACTTTATTATATATCTCTGGTGGTGCTGTTCATTGTCCTGGGGCCATATCAATATAATCTCAATGGCTTATGTTTTATATTTCCGGACCTTACTGTATATCATATGTGTTTACTGTGTCTCAGCAAGGAACCGTTTGACTCCAAATTAGCTCCATTCTTTGCTTTAGATGCATGCCTTGTTCCTTATAGAGTACATGAAATCTTTTTCTCAATATTGAATTGCTGTATCTGCACCAGGTATCATACTGTAGCAATCTCCATAAACATATGTATTCACTTAAGATGGATACTTGATCCACTAGAATGTTACATGTTTCTCCAGGAACAGTGGTTAAAGGATCACTATAGTGTCAGGAAAACAAACTAGCATCTTTAGGATCCCCCACCCTCAGGGTCCCTCTCCCTTGGCGCTGAAAGGGTTAAAACCCCTTCAGCCACTTACCTTTATCCAGCACCGGGGTCCCTCGGCGCTAGTGACCTCTCCTCTCCCGCCGACGTCAGCTCAATGCTTTCCTATGGACGTTCTGCATGCCGGATGTGAATTTCACATCCAGCGTTGCAGAAGCGCCTCTAGCAGCTGTCTAGACAGCCACTAGAGGTTGGATTAACCCTGCAATGTAAACATAGCAGTTTCTCTGAAACTGCTATGTTTACATCTGAAGGGTTAAAACCTGGGGGACCTGGCACTAAGACCACTTCATTGAGCTGAGGTGGTCTAGGTGATTATAGTGTCCCTTTAACTGTGCAGGATGATTATCATTACCATTTTTGGTCACTTGTTACTCTCCTGTCTTCACTCTATTTGACTGGCCCTTCTCCTGTGGTTTGAGATTATTCCTCACTTTATTCATATCATTTCACATATTCTATTTTATTGTTGTAATGGTATTTATTAATTAATGACTTTACATCATAAATAAAGCATAGTGAGTTTAATGCTTTGGAGACACCACTAGGGGCAGTGTGTAGGAAGACATGTGCTTCTGGCAGTGACATCACAGACCAGCCTATTTAGGAATACACTGAATAAAAAACAGATGTAGGAGGAACTCTGTCTCTTTGCCTTTACTTGACTGAACCTAAGATGTAGTACCAGCTCTGACTTAACCCCAGCCAAAGCTGGGGCTTTGTAAGTGATATGATTCCATTGTAACATTCAGCAACTCTTCTAGCCTTTTGTAAGTAATATGTTGTAGTTTTGTATTGTACAATTATTGTAATAAATTGACATTCTGCTAGGATCTGTTTACTTGTTAAAATTACATTAAATATCCATTTAATATTACAATGTTTTGTGTATTTTATATCCATATATTCGACCATAATACCACAAACTATAACAAATATTATGTTGTTACTTATTGCTTAATTATTATATAGTAATTAAAAGCTTAATATTCATATTTAAGTCACGGCCACAACAGTTGTTTACCTTGGTTTCTGTGAATATATTCTGGGGGTGTTTGGTGCTTTACTCCATCAGTATCATGCTATGATGTCACAGCTTTTATCTTCCTAGCTCATCTTATCCACTCCTCTCTCTTTCACCTTTTTGGTGCTATATAATACTGTGGTTTGGCCATTGTCTTAAAAAAAAGTCTAAAATTCCAGTGGGACTGAACCATTGATCCGCTTTACACACATACTACCATAATCTTGTAATTAAAGCAGATATTGGTTGTGACAAAACCCCTGCTTGTGAATACCAGTACCTTTTTATTTTGTCTGCTGTTTGTGTATTTAGCCTTATTTTGTTCCTTTCTGAAAACCGAACAAACTACCTGTAACGGACCGTTTTGCAAAAAAGGGGAAAAAAAACGTTTAGGCGATCAGCCCCCTTTCCAGAGATACAGGAACAGCTACTGCAGAACACCAAACTCTTGAACTGGATACAAAATAGCACTCCAACTCCCGAACTGGAACCTCCCAAATAGCTGCTAGCAGACGAACAGGAAAAGCAGACAATAAGCTTACACTCCTGGCAATCAGTCTCTAACAGCATACAGTGAATCCCCCCCAAGAACGAGACAAGGCTCCGTGTTGAGGGTCAAGCAGTGGTCTGAGGTGCTGGCACACCCAGCCTGGTTTTTATTACAGTGTTTCAAATACAGGACCACCCACAGGGAGGGATAAAACAACCAATCATATCACAGTTACATCCCACATATTCCCTCCCCTTATCCTGAGAGGAAACTCAATTATACAAACAGTTAAAACATACTTTCTACCCAACTTTCATAACTCCAAAACCATACATCACATTCACATTAAATTACATATTCTCAATCAATCCATTCAGGGGAACAACATATTCAAAAATGGCACAAATCAGACAAGGGGTTCAAAAGTTAGTAAAAAGTCCTTTGTGACTAAATGAAGCATGGCTTTCTGGCCCAAACCAGTTTCAGAGTCTTCTATCCTGGAGATAAGTAATTCAATTATCTCCCAGGACAGACACAAGACTCCATTAAGCACATGGTTGCAAAAAGACACAAAGCACTTTAAAATACATAAAGTCACATTTATACATAAAACACAGACATTTCACATATCCCCAGATAGCTCAGGTCTGAGCGCACATTATTAAGTGAATGGCGCTCGGACCACACAAATACAGTTTAATCACCATGGAGCCAAAGTCTTTACAGTCAGTTTCATACGAATGGGCTCCATGGGATTCCCATCTGGGGTATAACACATTCAAACAAATCTACTGAACCCCAGGCAGAAAAGCACGAATGAAGCTTTTCTGCAGGTAAAAAAGATGTCTTTTAACAGGGGGCCATAGTCCAAAGGCAGCAGGCGAGCAACCAGGCTTCTCCAATGCAATGTGGCGAGATTGGTCTCGTCACATCTCTCCCCTTTTCCAAACAGACTAACAGGGTATCTGACCTCCTGCCGGTCAGTGCCCTTGTTAGTCCAGCAGCCCACCCACAAAACATAATCAACAGCACAGCCCACCCACAATAAATGGTTACTACACCTGGGTAAAGGAGAAGCTTGTCCATGTCCAGGTGCCTCACCACAGCTGTGCTGGGTACGGGTACACTGACTGGGTGGGTTGCTGCGTGGGCAGAGACCAGCGGCACTCTGCCCTGTTGCCAGCGCTACTGGGAGGGTAGCCTGGTTGAAGCCTGGTTGTTGCAGGGGGAGACCGACTGTCTCCCCTTTAACTACACCGCTCTGCTGCTGGAGACCGACTGTCTCCCCTTTTGTTGCACAGCTCTGCTGCCGGAGGGGGAGACCGACTGTCTCCCCTTTGGATACTCTAAGCTGTCGCTGGGGAGAGGGGGTAACAGGCTCCTCTCCCGATAGAACACTCTGCCGCTGGGGAAAGGAGACTGAGCTCTCTATTCCCTGCCCATTAATGATCCGCTGCTGGGGAGAGGTGGTAGCAAGCTCCTCTCCCATACATACTTTCATCCTCTGTGGAGGGAGACCGACTGTCTCCACTCCCAATACAGTGTCCTGCTGCTGGGGAAAGGAGACTGGGCTCTCTATTCCTGGTAGGACACTCTGCCGCTGGGGAATGGAGACTGGGCTCCCAATTCCCTGCTGTATCTCCCTCTGGGGAATGGAGACTGGGCTCCCAATTCCCGGCACATCACACTGCAGCTGGGGAATGGAGACTGGGCTCCCAATTCCCAAAAAATCACGCTGCCGCTGGGGAGGGAGGACACTGCTCTCCTCTCCCTGGACTTCACACTGCCTTCCCGGCATATCACTTGGCTGCTGGGGGGCAGGAACAACTACCTCTGCCCCCTGTAACTCAGCCTGTCGCTGGGGAGGGAGGACGCTGCTCTCTTCTCCCTGCACTTCACACTGCCTTCCCGGCATATCACTCTGCTGCTGGGGGGCAGGAACAACTACCTCTGCCCCCTGTAACTCAGCCTGCCGCTGGGGAGGGAGGACGCTGCTCTCCTCTCCCTGCACTTTACACTGCCGCTGGGGAATGGAGACTGGGCTCCCAATTCCCGGCATATCACACTGCCGCTGGGGAATGGAGACTGTTCTCCCAATTCCCTGCATATCACACTGCCGCTGGGGAATGGAGACTGGGCTCCCAATTCCCTGCATATCGCACTGCCACTGGGGAATGGAGACTGGGCTCCCAATTCCCTGCATATCACACTGCCGCTGGGGAATGGAGACTGGGCTCCCAATTCCCGGCATATCACACTGCCGCTGGGGAGAGGAGACTGGGCTCTCTCTGTCCCGCAACTGTAGCTGCCGGTGGAGGTCCACCCACCGTGGCAGCTGACCGTCACCCTCTGCCCGGTACAGCAGAGTCTTGAATACTAGACTCCTCACGAACTTCATGGATTTCTCAGCTGGATTAGGTCCGTAGAAGTTCAGCCGCAACCACATCATACGGTCAAATTCCTGTACAGAGTATCTGTACTCCACTGCTGGTTCCATTCTGTTGCTGTCAGGGTCGCTGTACTGAGACATGTGTTGCCCTCAAATTGTAAAATCCACAGAATGGTGTCTCCTGTAGCTGTCCTTCTGGCTGTAGGAACGATCCCGCCGCTTGCCACCAATTGTAACGGACCGTTTTGCAAAAAAGGGGAAAAAAAACGTTTAGGCGATCAGCCCCCTTTCCAGAGATACAGGAACAGCTACTGCAGAACACCAAACTCTTGAACTGGATACAAAATAGCACTCCAACTCCCGAACTGGAACCTCCCAAATAGCTGCTAGCAGACGAACAGGAAAAGCAGACAATCAGCTTACACTCCTGGCAATCAGTCTCTAACAGCATACAGTGAATCCCCCCAAGAACGAGACAAGGCTCCGTGTTGAGGGTCAAGCAGTGGTCTGAGGTGCTGGCACACCCAGCCTGGTTTTTATTACAGTGTTTCAAATACAGGACCACCCACAGGGAGGGATAAAACAACCAATCATATCACAGTTACATCCCACATATTCCCTCCCCTTATCCTGAGAGGAAACTCAATTATACAAACAGTTAAAACATACTTTCTACCCAACTTTCATAACTCCAAAACCATACATCACATTCACATAAAATTACATATTCTCAATCAATCCATTCAGGGGAACAACATATTCAAAAATGGCACAAATCAGACAAGGGGTTCAAAAGTTAGTAAAAAGTCCTTTGTGACTAAATGAAGCATGGCTTTCTGGCCCAAACCAGTTTCAGAGTCTTCTATCCTGGAGATAAGTAATTCAATTATCTCCCAGGATAGACACAAGACTCCATTAAGCACATGGTTGCAAAAAGACACAAAGCACTTTAAAATACATAAAGTCACATTTATACATAAAACACAGACATTTCACATATCCCCAGATAGCTCAGGTCTGAGCGCACATTATTAAGTGAATGGCGCTCGGACCACACAAATACAGTTTAATCACCATGGAGCCAAAGTCTTTACAGTCAGTTTCATACGAATGGGCTCCATGGGATTCCCATCTGGGGTATAACACATTCAAACAAATCTACTGAAACTCAGGCAGAAAAGCACGACTGAAGCTTTTCTGCAGGTAAAAAAGATGTCTTTTAACAGGGGGCCATAGTCCAAAGGCAGCAGGCGAGCAACCAGGCTTCTCCAATGCAATGTGGCGAGATTGGTCTCGTCACACTACCGAACAGCCAGACCACACGCAATGGGAGTGTGCAGCTCATTACACACCCAGAAGTTGTGGTTAACCACAACTATTTGACGAACGGCTGGGTGGTCGCCGTTCTTTTGAACGAACACGTGGTGGTGGCCATTTTAAACTGACGAACGTCCAGCAGTGTTTGGTCGTTGACCGTGTGGAACTATTTTCGGCCACAATTTCACATGAATACTGCTGGGGCTATCCAACTTCCATCTCTTTTGTCTCCATTTACACGAACGCCGTGTCGTTCGGTACATTCAGAACACACAAACTGAACCGACTCAGATTAGCTAAATCCATGGAGCTAATTCTGGGTATAGTTCTAATGAGCAGTCGGTGAACAGAATCTTTAGCTCCATGGTGATTTGACTGTGTTCGTGGGATCTGAGCGCTGTTTGGCTATATTGAGCACTCAGACCCAAGCTATCTGGGGATATGTGGCTGTTCCGGTCAGTAAAAGCAAAGTTATATATTTTAATGTATTTTGTTACTTTTGTAAAATGGAAATATTTTCTGTACCTGGAGATAATTAAGTTTTACTCTGGCCACTTAACCCAATTATCTCCAAGATCGAGAGGAGGGATTTCACTGTTTATTTTGGTGTGTGTTATATTGTATTGTAAAATGATTGGTTACTGTAACTTGTGTCTCAGTCCTCCACAAGGTCCCTGTGGCAGTATCCCTTGCTGGAGGACATGCATAAAAGGTCGAGCTGTGGCTGTCATTAAACAGATCGTTTTACCCCTTCATGAAGTCTCGACTCATGTTTGGGGGATTGAGAGCTATAATCACTATTCTGCTCTACTTCAGCTGGGATTTCGGGAGAAGCTACAAGGATCTTTCCTACAGGTATAATAGGATCCGTTACATTGGTAAAACTAAAAACTGTCTTCAGAGTATTGCTGTTAGCTGTTAAATATGGTGGGGAATCTGCAATGGTATTGTCAGACATTTTGTGGACATCAGGTCATATTATTGCTCTGCATGGTTAAATATAACTGCCAAAAATGTTGGATAAGCTTTTCAAGTGATTTCATATTTTTGGATAAACTCCTAAAATCATTTTTTAATATTAAAATATCAAAAAATATGTCATATATAACAATATATCTATATCAAAATATTATAAAATTATAATTATTCATAATATTGAATAATGTTAAAAGTTTATCACAAAACATTTAATCATTTGAAATGCGTATCCAGGAATATTAAAATTCAAGGTCTTAATGTGATCTACAGTAAACACATTGCTCTTTCATGATGTTCATTATTCCTGTATTATAATCGCTTACTCTTTAAAAAAATGTAACATTCATAGATTTATTAACAAGAAAGGGTCAAGGCCAAAATCTCCAGTTGCCACATCTTTCATGGAACCTTCAAGAATAGAGAGTGCAAATTAGATTTCCACATCTTACCTTCCTCAAAGAAACAGAAGCTTTCTACTTAAATAATGGTTTAACATCCCATTACACACAGTTGAAGACATTCATGACAGCATTCTGAAAGGGAATGAAGCTGTTCTGTAGGCAAAAGTTGACCCTTCATCTTTATATGTCCTTGATATTACTGTATTGTTAGGTGGTTTCCATTATTTTGTTTTTTGTATTACACTGCTGGAATTCATTAGTTTCAGGGCAATATAATAACCATGTTAACATTTGTTTACACAGCTATATTACGACAAGTTCTCGGCTTCTCATATATCAGGTAACACTTATATACTCCTTTGGCACTCAAAAGTTAATTTCTGCATGAACCTGAAGTTATAAGCTTGGCAGACACAGTAAATTGCTTTAATAAGTAGGAATGAGATGAAAATGCAGGAATGAACTAAGGTGCCTTATTATACAGAACCCTTGCATGTGCTCTTTACAGTTTCTGAACCTTCATCTGTGCTCTATTCTCACATCCTATAAGACCTTGGTTCCCTGTGTTCCTTCCTCGTGCTAGCTTCTAGCCATACTTGAAACAATTTTAAGAAAAATTACAAAAAGAAGACATATTCCCTTGGGTAATTTCAAGCTTACACCGGCATATCCCATGCGATTGCTGTCCCTTTCTCTTAGAGATGCAAAGAAATACATTTCGAATACATTTTAAATTTGGACTGTATTTCTAACATATTAAGTGTGTGGGAGGTATGATAATTTTTAACCCCATTAATTATTGGACAAAGAACAGAGCAAAAAAATGTCATATATGAGGTTAATCTCACCTATCCTGGTCTGTGATATTTCCTTTAAAATTATAAACAAAATGCTTGTACCAGTTTAAGGCAGCAGCATAAGGGGAAATGGAAATATATGACGTTAAAGTAGAACATTTTTATTAGAGATTTTAAGAGAATTTATATAATGCTTAAGGACCAAAAAGAGAACACGGTAAACATTTTAAGAAGATAGTCATCTGCTACAGTTGAAAAAGAAAACATGAGCCATTGAGATAATATTGATATAGTCCCATGACAATGATCAGCACCATCAGTGGTATTAACCAATTCTCAGTCAGGTGTCTTGGTGTAGGCTAATTCCCCAGATCCCTATTTCAGAGAAGTTTCTGGTGCTGAGTCCAAAAAGGCCTGGGTTTAAATCCAGACAAATTGAAAAGTAGCCCTTGAAATGAAAAAAGATGAGCTCTGTGTGATTGCAAAATCTTAACTCTTTGTCTTTGTTGTCTTATGCATATAAAACAAATGTGTCCAAATAAACATTATATGCTAAATATGTTTGCTACTAAAATACAGAACATGATTTCAAAAAACATGAAAGCCCATCTGCACTCTGTTATGTAAGTATAAAGTTGGATTATGCTTTATTTACTTCTTGAAAACATCACTGTAAAAATGCCTTTGACTGATGGTCTTAACCAAAGTAGAATTAACCATGGCGTGGCCTCAGGCATCCTCCTGGGGTCTAGATGTTAGACATGGACAGCAGCACCAAAAAAGTGGGCCCAAAGTGGTAAACCATCATAGGCATTGTGGGATCTTAATCCTTCTCTTGTCTTACCTCAAAATATTTTGGAGGATGCAGGTTATGAATGTTGCAATTTCTTAATCTTCCCCTTCCTTTTTGATTATCAGTGTTTGCTGGAAACTAACTACCTTTTCTCTGCCCCCTTCAGCACACCAGGATTAAGTTATAGTTGAAAAAGTGCGCATATAGGTTTCAAAGCCAGAGATAAACTGAGATTACTATTAACTAAAACCAGACAAATTGAAATAAACATATACGACCAGCACTGAGCCTCTGCAAAACAATGCCAGTCGATGGAAAAATCTAAAAAATAGTAGAGCACAAAAACTGTTGAAAACCAAATGTGTCTTTCTGATCTATTTGTTGACCACAAAACTTAAAAATCAAACACAAAACAATCATGGTATAGTGTGTTTTGTTTTCTGTTGAGATGTATCGGGAGCCAGTTTTGAAGAGGCAAGACAAAGATGGATGTTCCAAGTGGACAGACTCAATCTCCAACTTGATTTGCAGCTGACAGTATCTTGGTAGGAGATAGCTCTGTGCCTGTGCTACACCTTTCGCTTTTGGCGCAAACCTAAATCTTCGAGATGGTCTATAACCTGTGCCCATAGGATCAGTAGTTTAGCCACGTGGTCATCCAAGCCTGGGTTACCAAATCCCTCCTGCAGGAAGAACCATAAAGTGGAACTCAAAATGTAACAAGAATGAACTGTGCCCATAGGAGTCATGGGTAGCATTATTCCTGGTGAACTCAGTCCAAAGCAATAGGTCAGACCAACTGTCCAAGATGAAACAATGGAGGTATTGTTCCAGAGACTGATTAGACCTTTTTGCTACACTGTGTATGGTAAGCAGAAAAAAATGAGAGACTGATGCTCAACTCACATAGCTGAAAAGCAACATGCATTTATCAAGTTCAGCATTTCTCAAATCTATTTTTGCTGTTGATCCAAAAGAAGGTAAAAAAAAAAAACAGTTTGAAGTGCTTCCAAATTTGCAACAAACAAGGGGAAAAATACTTATTGACCCCAGAATGGCAGTCAGATCTTTCCTTGGATCGAGAAGCTATTACCCCACACATTAAAAATATTATCCCTGAATATTGTGATTTTGCAAGTATTCATCCAGTTGTTGTTAAAACATCCGTACAGACTCTGATAAAATTATCTCTTCAGACAGAAAATTCCACATCCTTGTTGTTCTTACTGTTAAAACCCTTCCTTTTGCCTAAGACCAAATCTACTTTCTTCCAGGCTAAATGGGGGACCTTGTGTTCTATGTATAGCCCTCTGTATGAATAGATTTCTAGATATAGGGTTTGTATTGCCACGGATATATTTATATAATGCTATAATTTTCAATCTGAGGCTCATTTTTCTAAACTAAAGAGATTTAAATTTGTTAAACTTTCTTCATAACTAAATGTTCTATTCCTTTCTTTAAGGCCTGGTAGGGTCAAAACGTTGCTGCTTTTGCCCCTATAAAGTGGTTATCTCTGTTATCCCGGAATGCCTGAAACGATTTTTATTTTGCATATCTTGGAAAGGAGGCCTGGCCAGCCCTGGCTTCAGACCACCTGGTTTATTTGGTAAATGTGGGATCCAGTACGACTCTACTTAGTGTATTCAGGTCACCAAAACTCTCCAAACTGTAAGTATATAGTTTTTCTATTCCTAGTGTGTCCAGAAACATAAAAAAAAAATTAAGTTCAAAGAGTTGTGGTGTTGGAAGTTGAGGGCTGAAAAATTTATAATGGGAATTTCTTGATTGAGCAGTGATGATAATGTTGTCAATCAGGGGTGGGAAATAGTGGAGGCGGTAGAAACAAGAGGTGCAGGATTAGAGTTATCTTAGAAACATGTTGTCTTGATGAAGCATCTGTCTTTCCATTTCTGGTACCAGAATGATAGATAATAATGTAAATACATTTTGAACAGAAATAGAAACCACTTGGCTTGATGGAAGGGCAGTCTCACCAATATAGATCTAATGTTTGTGTTGTGGTGGGTATACTTGTGTGGTTGATCCTTCAAGCAGGTGTAGAACTATGGCCAGATGTTCTTGATTGCAAATGACATAATTTTGTTCAGCACGGGTACTCCTCCTCCACATTCTCATAATTGTCCTTAATAGCTAAACCTGGAAAAGATCCGATGCAATGCGGAAGTTACTGCCATATTTCATTACTGACTTAAAAGTTTTGAACATATAGAAAGAGAAACATAGAATTTGATGGCAGATAAGAACCATTCGGCCCATCTAGTCTGCCAAATTTTCTAAATACTTTCATTAGTCCCTGGCCTTATCTTATAGCTAGGATAGCATTATGCCTATCCCACGCATGCTTAAACACGTTCACTGTGTTAACCTCTACCACTTCAGCTGGAAAGCCATTCTATGCATCCACTACCCTCTCAGTTATACTTCCTGATATTATTTTTAAACCTTTGCCCCTCTAATTTAAGACGACTTGTTGTGGTAGTTTTTCTTCTTTTAAATATAGTCTCCTCCTTTACTGTGTTGTTTCTCTTTATGTATTTAAATGTTTCTATCATATCCCCTGTGATAAGGTGAATGGGGTGGTCTGTGAGGGAGCTTATATTTCGACTGAATTGTTCAGAGAGGCATATGATGTTTAACCCCAGGGGGAGTGTGTGTATCTGT
The DNA here is from genome assembly GCA_933207985.1 of Pelobates cultripes. Classification (NCBI taxonomy): domain Eukaryota; kingdom Metazoa; phylum Chordata; class Amphibia; order Anura; family Pelobatidae; genus Pelobates; species Pelobates cultripes. Next base: position 232,664,762 of record OW240914.1, on the reverse strand, counting down.
GTGTGTGTATAACCTGAATGAATATTTAGTTATGGGCCCCTGGCATGGAGCATTTGGAGAGCAGGGTGGGCCAGTGCTCCACTCCACAGTTTAGTGGTTTTCTTGGGAGACATAGATCCAGGCCAGGGTTTTTGGACTGTCTCCAACCCACTGCTCAGCTGCAAGTGATCAGCTGCAGCTGCGGGAATAAACCCTCCCTTCTGGGCAGGTAAAAGTAGAGAGAATTTTGTTTCTTTCTAGAAGGAATGGAAGCCACATGCTGAGTGTGGAGTGCAGAGATCTGACAAAGGCACTAGGTTGGTGAAACCAATTATTGTTCTGTTATAGTTTAAACCCTTGAGAGATAGGGAACTTGATGTTAGTAAGTGCTCAGACTGAGCTAGCTTTTTGTTTATAGGGATTTGTGTAACTGGTTTCTTTTACATTTGATGCTGTATCTGTGGTGGAGTTTAACAATAAAGTGCCTGGAATTAAGTTGCCTTAAAAGACTGTGCATGTTTGTGCCCAAGAGGACCGTGCTACCTGCAGACAAGGATCACACCCCCTGTCTCATCCAAGCTATGCATGTTAAGATCCTTTAACCTTTCCTTGTAAGTTTTTATCCTGTAATCCATGAGCCATTTTAGTAGCTCTTCTCTGAACTCTCTCCAGAGTATCAATATCCTTCTGAAGATACGGTCTCCAGTACTGTGTACAATACTCCAAGTGAGGTATCACCAGTCCTCTTTCTACTGCTAATACCTCTCCCTTTACAACCAAGCATTCTTCTAGCATTTCCTGCTGCTCTATTACATTGTCTGCCTACCTTTAAGCCATCTGAAAAAATTACCTCTAAAGATGTTGAGGTTAGGACTCTATCAAGTATTCTATACTCTGCCCAACTACGTCCAAGATTATCTTGCACTTATCCACATTAAATGTCAGCTGCCTCAGCTCTGAACATTTTTCTAGTTTACCTAAATCATTTGCGATTTGGCTTATACCTCCTGCAACATCAACCCTGTTACATATCTTAGTATCATCAGCAAAAAGACATACCTTACCATCAAGACCTTCTGCAATATCACTAATAAAAAAATGAAAGAGAATGGGTCCAAGTACAGATACCTGAGCTATCGCACTGGCTTCAAATATACTCCATTGACTACAGCCCTCTGTTGCCTGTCACTCAGGCACTGCCTTACCCATTCAACAATATTGGAATTCAAACTTAAAGATTGCAATTTATTGATAAGCCTTCTATATGCAACAGTGGCAAAAGCCTTATTGAAATCTAGGTAAGCAATGTCTACTAAACCACCTGATCTATTATTTTAGTTACCCAATCAAAAAAAATCAATAAGATTAGTTTGGCATGATCTCCCTGAAGTAAACCCATGTTGTCTCTGATCTTGAAATCCATGTGATTTTAGATGTTCAATAATCCTTTCCTTTAACATGGTTTCCATTACTTTCCCCACTACTGAAGTAAGGCTTACTGGCCTATAGTTGCCCGACTCCTCCCTACTACCTTTCTTGTGAATGGGCACAACATTCGCTAATTTCCAATCTTCTGGGACTACTCCTGTTAACAATGATTGGTTAAATAAATATGTTAATGGTTTTGCCACTAAGCTCTTTTAATAAATTATCAAACCAAAAACAATATATCGATCCCCTTTTCTCCACTTCTCCCTATATCAGATAACTATCAAATACCAAAAGAGAGTGGCTCTCTTTCATGGCCCTGGAAACAGAGAAATTCCTTCAGCAGGGATATTACTTATGCGCATACCACTACTTATCGCAAGTCTACAAAAACCACGCCTCCCCTTTTTATTACTAGTCGCTAAAATACTCATCGCTCTTGATTTGTGCACTCCTCAAATACCAACTCAGACAGAATGACAGGGTAGAGTGGAAGATATCAGTCAAATTTAAGAAATTACCACATATAGACAAAACTCCCATTTCCACATTGCACTCTAGTGACAGCCCTAGGTAAATCATACCTCCGGGACTAGGACTAGACTCTACAATAGATAACTATCCCTAGACTCCAAATCCATTACACTAAATCTATGAAGAGACTATAACCAAACACCTACCTTAATTTAGACCTCATCCACTGCCTCCTTGTCTCAATTTAGACCTCTATGTGATGTAAACTACATATTTATTATTGAGTGCAGTACCAATCGAATCTCAACATACACTACCTGAATATCAATTAAGTTAACTAATTTTATTTTAAATAGTTTCATTATTCGTACTTCTAACCCACAATGCAAGATGGGTCATTCATTTCACACCACCTTTTGTGGGATTGATATTGGCTGCTTAAATACTGCATGAAACACAAATAACTGAATGTATGTTATCCCTCTAATTGTTACTCAACACAGTGGATCGTATAGCTTGGTATTCTACTCTATTATATTTCTACTGTATAATATTGTACTGTGTTTGTCTGCAAATAAATGTTTTGGAAAAAAAATGTTTTTTCAGCACTAGAAAGTTTTTGGGGAAAGACACAAGGATAGAGTGGACTATCATATGTGGTCTCTGGCAAAGTACAGCCCCAACTCCAACCTCAGATGCATCAACTTCTAAGATGAAAGGTTTTTTGGAATGTCTAAAAATAGCAGACACAAAGCTTTTTAAAGGCTTCTAAAGCCTTGGGACACCAGCTGTATATGTCAGTTCCCTTCTTAATAGGAGCAGTAATAGAGGACAAAGTGGAAGAAAACTCCTTGATAAATCTATGATAGTAATTAGCAAACACAATTAACTATTGGTTAGATCTAAGGCCCGGAGAAGTGGTCAGTCAACTATAGCTTCCCAGCTTCTCAAGGTCCATCTGAAAACCAGAAGAGGAAATAATGTAGCTTAGAGTAGGATTTTGACCTTTTTTCTCCAGCTTACAATATACAACAATGTGATGTGAACTTGACATACTTGTTTGTGATGTAAGGTATGGTCAGATGAATGAATAAGATTATCATCCAAATATACAACAACTAATGGTTAAAGGAATTCTCAAAGTATGCCATTAATTAACTTTTGGAAAATGGCCAGGGCATTATATAGTCTGCATGACATAACAGTTTACGCATAGTGTGCACTGCTAGTGTTAAAAGGTGTTTTCCATTTGTGGCCGTGCTAAATTCTCATGAAGTTGTAAGCTCCTCTTAGTTTCAGGGATATTTTTCATCCTTTCAATCTATCACAGAGTTCACTTAAAGGGGTATGGCATTTTTATGGCTTTTTTTTTAACCCACTGTAATCAATAAATGCAATAACCCCCATTTTATTCTCAAATAAAAAACCTGCCCTAGCTGCAGAAGATGATTTACAAATATATCCCTTGCACAAAAAATCAGTAACATAGGCCCCAGTAGCCTTGTTCTCAGCAGGTAGGTTCAGTCCCTGGGAGGACTAATTCTTGGCTTCTCTCTTATCAAAGGCCCTTGCCAGATCTAAATAAGGGTCTTCAAGATTAAGGAAGAGAAAATGTGTTTTATGGAGTCAAGGCAGTAGTGGTAATAGGTAGGACTTCAAGAAGCTATTTAACTATTATCCCAGTTGATGATGGGATTTTGTTTAATCAGCCATGGAAATTCCAAAACTACTGGGCAGGAAGGTGAAAATATCACTTGAAGACATATCTCTTCCAAATGTAGTACACCAATGAATACACAAATGAAATAATTCCCCTTCAGAATAAATTGATTGGAGAAAGATCTGCAATCAATGGCATCAACAGCAACAGCATGTAAACATTGGCAGATATAAGACATGATGTTTGCAGTAGAAGGGGGTTAAATAAAACAACCCAGAAACAGATATATATAGATATATATATATATATATATATATATATATATATATATATATATATATCCACATGTATCCACATATAACTAACTATAATTATGTTTAATCATATATAAATAGTACTAAATTAATAATATTAGAATATTCATGGATATAATATCAATGAGATACCATATTATTTACTACGTTTGTGGAATATGTGTAATAGACATGTATAAATCTCATGTGTAGCATTACTGAGTGCTACACACAGTTTCACACAAGAAAACCAGACACATGATTACAGAATGACAGATAACACTAAAGAAATTAATTTACTTTTTAAATATTAAGGATCTGATACAAAGTTCCAGTGTAAGGTAGGGTGAAATTAACGCTACACGTGTCAGAAACTAATTTAATGGCACAAAAGTAGACGTTCTGTCTGGTAAAAACCAAAGAAAACATTTTGAAGATAAACAGCTTTTTGATGAATTGGTATCATAAAGACAGCACAGATGATGTCAAACGCATCACGAAATTCAGTGAACCCATTATATGAAATAGTAAATGGATCCCCTGACAAGAATTTTCGGTGATGTAATTGCACCATCTACTGACCAAAATCTAGATAATAGTCTTTAGGGAAGACACGTCCACCTTACTCTATTGGTCAATGTCAACTAGTGACGTATAGAGATATTCTCCTTTAAAAATTAAGGACAAAGAGAAACACACTCTCTGGGGATGGGACATCTAACATCTAAGATCTGACATCTGGAGCAGGAACGAGGACACACCTAACATCTGAGGGATAACATTTGAGATCTGACATCTGGAGCCAAAAGCTGGACACACGTAATTCTTTGTATCTTTTCCAACTAACACTTAACTTTGAAAGTCTTTAAAATTCAGAACTCTGAAAACATTTCTATTTTCACACAATTCTCTATACTCATACCTGCATTCACCATTTTTGGGATACATCTCCAAGCCTGAAAAAAAGAAATTCTACAAAGAGTCGGTAATTATACTGGTTTAATTTTTTTAATTAATTTAAATTATTTAATTTTACTAAAAACAGGTTTCTAACTTAGAAATCATAATTAGCTAAGGAATATATGGTTATAAAAATTCCATTCCTGCAGGTGGACTAATTAAACAATATATTCGCTGGTAATTTGCCAAAATTAGAATACTGAACTTTTACCCAGAGGTATTGACTTATCTGGATTAGGGATAGTCATCTTTAATTAGGAAAGTTAAAATTCTGCAAATGTAAAATCTGGTTAGAATTATTCTTATTGGATGAGAAAGAAATAGTTCACTGATCTGGTATGAGAAATATTGTATTTGTCGTTGCAATATAAAAGGATATCTTGCTTATGATAATTGTAGCCAGCAGTGAATGAGTTGATTCAGTGTGAATTGACTGTCAGCCAAAGTTTGTATTGCTTTACACTGTGCTCCTGTGAGATGGTGTGTTCTGTGTTAAGGAATGGTTAGCAAACTGATTTCAAAGTAAAGTGTCCTGTCATAAATCTGCATCAATGGGGATAAAAGAAAATGTTGCTCTTATTATCTAAACTGCGTAAACATGTTGCCATGTGTATACTTATGTTATACTAATTATTCACTGAATATTATCATGCATGTTACATATTTTTATTTTTTTATTAATTATTGTCACAATAAATTATATTTTTATAATGAGTTTGTGATTAATGTGTGAAATAAAAATCCTCAAATAAAACATACTCCTTTCTTTGGACGCAGAGAAGACGTTCGAAACATCCCTATACCGTTTATTTTGCCTGTCTATGCTTTGTATGGTCATCCCACAGCAAAGGTCTCTGCATCTGGTTTCCTATCTGATAGCTTTCCTTTGACAAATAGGACAAGGCAGGGGTGACCATTATCCCCATTGTTATTTGTGTTCACCATGGAACCTTTAGCAGAAACAAGTAGGAAAACACCGAAAATTGAAGGCATTAATATTGGTGATACAAGCCATAAGATAGGACTATTTGCAGGTGACAGTCACTAAAGAACCCAATCAAATCCATAACACTCCTTAATATTATCTCAAAAGAGTTTGGAGAAATTTAATATTATGAACTCAGTACTCATAAAACCTAAGCACTCCCATTTAATATTCCATGGCCCAATTTGGATAAACTGAAAGAAGAATATCTTTTTGAATGGTGAGATTGATATATTGAATATTTGGACATACACGAATGCAAAAATGTGTCTAAAATGCATGACCAATTTTGAAAAAAAACTGGGATGGCTTACTAAAAGCGATAGAAAGGTGGTGCGGTATGGAGTTATTACTGATGGGCAGATTGACATCTATTAAGATGACTATTCTGCCCAAGATATTATGCTACCTTAGAGCAATTACTTTGTCCATTCCATTGTCCTTTTTTAACAAGGTACACTCAACATTGATCAAATACATCTGGAATAATAAACCGAGTAAGATTAAGTTGATCACTATGTAACATTTAAAGGTGAACGGTGTCCCAGATTTTAGGAAGTATTATAATGTTGCCAATGCGGCTTCTGATTTAAAATGTAACATGGATCATAACAAACCGAAGTGACTAGAAATGGAAGCAGAACAGATTCAACCATATTCTATTAAAGAACTATTATGACTGCCTTTAATCGCACGCCCTAAGACTAAATACATGTTCCCTTCAACAAAGATTACCCTAAAGGCATGGGATATAACTTTTAGTAGTGTTAGATCATCCTCCAGTTTATCCTGAACAATGCCATTTTCCATTCTAAATTATTACTTACACCTCTAGATCTAACTTTTTGGCACTCCCATTCTATATATAAATTGAATAATTTGTTTTCAGGGAATTCCCTTTTAACAATTGATCAATTTAAAGAAAAATTGATTTGGATGATCCTTTGTTACCAAAATATACCCTAATAACAGACAAAGTGAAAGAAAATGTTAAAATATTGGAATCGCATAAGGAAGATAAATCATAAAAAAATGTGAAATCAGAAAAAATGTATCTCTTGAATCCAAATTGTAAAGGCATAATCTAATTTTGCTATTCCCATATTTTTCCTAGGCCCACATCTAAATGATCTTTTATGGAATCATAGGAAAGAGATTTGGGAATTCAAAATGAACTGGAGAATTGGATACATTTTATTCTCGCCTTGAGAGGTGTCACACAGTGCGCTAGTCATCATGAGAATCATTTAAAAATTCTCTATCGTTGGTACCTGGTTCCATCACGCCTTCGCAAAATGTATCCTAAAGTCTCAGTCAGATGTTGGAGGGAGTGTGATGAGATGGGTACAATGTCACACATTTGGTGGTATTGCAATAAACTTGCTAGATTCTGGAGTGATATTCATAAACTTGTTAAAACTGTTGACCCAAATATTACCACCTTTACATCAGAACTCGGGCTCTTTAAACAATTTCCAGAATCTGTTAAAAAAGGTGGAGAAATTAATAATAGGACATATTCTTATAGCCGCCACATCCTTATTACCCAGATGATGTACTAAAGTTAGCATTAGAAAACAAAGCATATGAAATCACTATTAGACAGCCATCTTTATTATGGGATCAGCTTAATTATTTCTGGACTGAGTGGGAAAACAAGGTAAAAAAAATCTTATTGTTTATTATTCAAAATATTTAAATTATAAATTATTACTTGTGCAAACTTGTTTTATTCATTTTACATAGAGATATCATAATTGTTTTTATTATCATACCAATATTGCACTAAAATATAGTAAATTCGGATGGATACTTCCCCCAAGTTTCCCCTTTCCCAATGTTTTATTATCATTCATTTAATTATTGTTATTATAGTTGAGCGAACCCAGACTGTAAAGTTTGGGTTCATACCATACATTAGTTTTTTTTGGACCCCGGATCCTAACACGGACATATCACTGCATGTTCGGGTTTGAGTTCGGTGTTCGGGGATTTAATGGCGCGTTTTTAAAGGCTGCAGGGCAGCCAATCAACAAGCGTTTGACTCGTGTGTCCTTAGAAGCCATCACAGCCATGCCTACTAATGGCCTGGCTGTGATTGGCCAGTGCAGCATGTGACCCAGCCCCTATATATAAGCTGGAGTTGCGTAGCGCCGCACACTCATGCGGTTTTATTAGTGTAGGGAGAGGATGCTGCCGCTGATAGGGACAGCTTAGGAAATAATTCTGCAAACTAGTACATTAGTGGGGTGGGGTGCACTTCATATCTGAGAGTCAAATAGAAGCTTCAAATACCGCGGTTACATCGGAGTTTTAAAAAGTCAATTTTTTGGGGTGCAAAATAGTACATTAGTGGGATAGTACATTAGTGGGGTGCACTTCATATCTGAGAGTCAAATAGAAGCATCAAATACTGCTGTCACATTGCAATTTTAAAACTTAAAATTATTTGGGTGCTAAACTGCTAAATAGTATTTTAGTGGGGTGCACTTCCTATCTGAGAGTCAAATAGAAGCGTCTAATAGTGTGCTTACAGCGCAGTGGTAAACATTCTTATTTTCTGGGTGTTAATCTGCTAAATAGTACATTTTGTGGCCTGCTCTTCATATCTGAGAGTCAAATAGAAGCATCTAATAGTGTGTTTACTGCGCAGTTGTAAACATTCTAATTGTTTTGCTGCTAATCTGCTAAATAGTGCATTTTGGGGCCTGCGGAGCACTTCATATCTGAGAGTCAAATAGAAGTGTCTAATAGTGCGCTTACTGTGCAGTTGTAAACATTCTAATTGTTTTGGATGCTAAAGTGCTAAAAAGTTAATTTTGGGGCGTGCACTTCATATCTGAGAGTCAAATAGAAACGTCTAATACTGCGGTTACAGCGCAATTGTAAACATTCTAATTGTTTTGGTGCTAAATAGTGATGCACCGAACGGTTCGCTGGCGAATAGTTCCTGGCAAACATAGCATGTTCGCGTTCGCCACGGCGGGCGAACATATGCGCGGTTCGATCCGCCCCCTATTCGTCATCATTGAGTAAACTTTGACCCTGTACCTCACAGTCAGCAGACACATTCCAGCCAATTAGCAGCACACCCTCCCTAGCAGACCCTCCCACCTACTGGACAGCATCCATTTTAGATTCATTCTCAAGCTGCATGCTTAGTGAGAGGAGGGAAAGTGTAGCTGCTATTGATTTGATAGGGAAATGGATAGCTAGGTTAGTGTATACAGTGTCCACTACAGTCCTGAAGGACTCATCTGATCTCTGCTGTAAGGACAGCACCCCAAAAAGCCCTTTTTAGGGCTATAACATCAGTCTGCTTTTTTTTTTTTTTTTTTTTGTGTAATGTAATTGCAGTTGCCTGCCTGCCTGCCTGCCAGCTGCTGTGTCAGGCTCACAGTGGATACTGTGCCCACTTGCCCAGTGCCACCACTCACTCACTGGTGTCACAATAGCTTGCATTTAAAAAAAAAAATTTTTTTCACAATAATAGATTGAATAGCAGTTAGTTGTCTGCCAGCTTCTGTGTCAGGCTCACAGTGGATACTGTGCCCACTTGCCCAGTGCCGCCACTCACTCACTGGTGTCACAATAGCTTGCATTTAAAAAAAAAAAAATGTATTTCACTGTAATAGATTGAATAGCAGTTAGTTGTCTGCAAGCGTCTGTGTGTCAGGCTCGCAGCGTATACTGTGCCCACTTGCCCAGTGCCACCACTCACTCACTGGTGTCACAATGGCGTGCATTTAAAAACCCAAAAAACCTTTTTCACTGTTATAGATTGAATAGCAGTTAGTTGTCTGCAAGCGTCTGTGTGTCAGGCTCGCAGCGTATACTGTGCCCACTTGCCCAGTACCACCACTCACTCACTGGTGTCACAATAGCATGCATTTAAAAACCCAAAAACTTTTTTCACTGTTATAGATTGAATAGCAGTTAGTTGTCTCCAAGCGTCTGTGTGTCAGGCCTACAACGTGTACTCTGCCAACCTTTGCCAGTTCAAAGTGCCACTCTTATCTGGTGTCACAATAGCTTGCATTTAAAAACCAAAAAACTTTTTTCACTGTTAAAGATTGAATAGCAGTTAGTTGTCTGCAAGCGTCTGTGTGTCAGGCTCGCAGCGTATACTGTGCCCACTTGCCCAGTGCCAGCACTCACTCACTGGTGTCAAAATAGCGTGCATTTAAAAACCAAAAAACTTTTTTTACTGTTATAGATTGAATAGCAGTTAGTTTTCTGCAAGCGTCTTTGTGTCAGGCTTGCAGTGTATACTGTGCCCACTTGCCCAGTGCCACCACTCACTCACTGGTGTCACAATAGCGTGCATTTAAAAACCAAAAAACTTTTTTCACTGTTATAGATTGGATAGCAGTTAGTTGTCTGCAAGCGTCTGTGTGTCAGGCTCGCAGCGTATACTGTGCCCACTTGCCCAGTGCCACCACTCACTCACTGGTGTCACAATAGCGTGCATTTAAAAACCAAAAAACTTTTTCACTGTTATAGATTGAATAGCAGTTAGTTGTCTCCAAGCGTCTGTGTGTCAGGCCTACAACGTGTACTCTGCCAACCTTTGCCAGTTCACAGTGCCACTCATATCTGGTGTCTCTATAGCGTGCTTTTACAAAGAAAAAAAGTTTTTCAGTGTAAGCTAATAGCAGTCAGTGTTCTTAAAGCGGGTGTCAGGCCTTCAGCGTGTGCTCTGCAGACCTCTGCCAGTGTACTTTGCCACTCATATCTGGTGTCACAATAACGTGCATTTAAAACCAAAAAACTTTTTTCACTGTTATAGATTGAAGAGCAGTTAGTTGTCTCAAAGCGGGTGTGTCAGGCTCACAGTGGATACTGTGCCCAGTGCCACCACTCACTCACTGGTGTCACAATAGCTTGCATTTAAAAAAAAAAAAAATGTTATCACTGTAATAGATTGAATAGCAGTTAGTTGTCTGCAAGCGTCTGTGTGTCAGGCTCGCAGCGTATACTGTGCCCACTTGCCCAGTGCCACCACTTACTCACTGGTGTCACAATAGCGTGCATTTAAAAACCAAAAAACTTTTTTCACTGTTATAGATTGAATAGCAGTTAGTTGTCTCCAAGCGTCTGTGTGTCAGGCTTGCAGCGTATACTGTGCCCACTTGCCCAGTGCCACCACTCACTCACTGGTGTCACAATAGCGTGCATTTAAAAACCAAAAAACTTTTTTCACTGTTACAGATTGAATAGCAGTTAGTTGTCTCCAAGCGTCTGTGTGTCAGGCCTACAACGTGTACTCTGCCAACCTTTGCCAGTTCAAAGTGCCACTCTTATCTGGTGTCACAATAGCTTGCATTTAAAAACCAAAAAACTTTTTTCACTGTTATAGATTGAATAGCAGTTAGTTGTCTCAAAGCGGGTGTGTCAGCCCTACAGCGTGTACTCTGCCAGTTCACAGTGCCACTCTTATCTGGTGTCACAATAGCATGCATTTAAAAAACAAAAAACTTTTTTCACTGTTATAGATTGAATAGCAGTTAGTTGTCTCAAAGCGGGTGTGTCAGCCCTACAGCGTGTACTCTGCCAACCTCTGCCAGTTCACAGTGCCACTCATATCAGGTGTCACAATAGCTTGCATTTAAAAACAAAAAACTTTTTTCACTGTTATAGATTGAATAGCAGTTAGTTGTCTTCAAGCGGGTGTGTCAGGCCTACATGGAATGCGTGGCTCTGCAGAGGAGTTGGTGACACCGCCACGACTTGCAGGCAGGCCTGCTGCCACCTCCTCTACTCCTCCTACTCCATCCTCTTCCATAACCTCCTCAGCTGAGTCCTCTTCTGCTGCTGTGTCTTGCTCCACATCAACGGATAGGGGACGTAACAGGGATTAAACTGATAAGAATAGTACTACTTAACACACCACTCCTATCTGCTGGCACATTAGATTGCACGCGCAGTGCCCCAAATTTGAAGTAGGAGGACCGACCAAGCATCTTTTTCCATCTCCCAGTTCCTAAAATCGATGCCATATACAGGTCCCCTGGTAGGGGACGTAACAGGGATTAAACTGATAGGAATAATACTACTTAACACACCTTATAATAACGCAGAGAGAGGCAACGCAGAGAGAGGAGTCTGAAGAAGAGGAGTAAGAGGAGGAAGGTGGCTTTGAGGAGGTGGAAGACCAAACACAGCAGGCGTCCCAGGGGGCTTGTTGTCACCTTTCGGGGACCCTTGGTGTTGTACGTGGCTGGGTGGAGGAAGAGACCTTCAATGACATAAGTGAGGACAAGGAACGGGACATGGCTAGCTTGGTATCCAACCTTGTGCAAATGGGGAGTTTGCGGTTGTGCAAATGGACTGTTTGCGGTTGTTTGCGGTGCGTTAAACAGGGAGTTTGGTCTGTCACTGTGAAGCGGGCGTAACCCTTACACTACCTGATCGATACAACATCATACAGTAGGTCCCCCCCTCATTATTTTTATGGCCCCCACCCACCGCTCACGGGTGGGGGCAGGCGGGAGGACAGTAGGTCCCCCCCATTGAGATTTATGGCCCCCACCCACCGTGCCATAAATCAGTAGGTCCCCCCTGTGGGGATATTTATGGGATAATAATAGTAAACAGTTGAGAGTTGCCCACTAATTCAATTCTCAGATCCCAAAGAACGTTTATCGTGTTAAGTGGAATGTATTTCATATAATAATATCACAATGTATAAAAATAGATTTTTATTTATAATGACAAATTAATTAATAATAATATTATGCAACATGCATGACAATAATCAATGAATATCCAGTATAAATTGGTATGCAATACAAAGGAATGGGTATTACGTTTCAATGGGTAAAAAGCATTTTCTGTCAAGACTTTATTTATGACTATCTTTCACAGACATAGAGAAAGTTTCACACAGAGATTCCTCAGAGTGCAGCGTAAGGTCGTAAAGTTTAGCTGACAGTTAGAATAACCCTTTCAATGCTGGCTAGATCTCCTAGGTAGTTAAAATCTATTCTTATGTAATTTTAAATAAAATAACATTTAAACCAGTTCATTAGTCATCTCCTGGAACCATCCAATAAGAGAATCTACCATGATTATATAAGCAGAATTTTAATTTGTCTAAAAGATATCTTATCTTAATTTAGAGCAAATCAATACACCTGGATAAAAACAGCGGTATGCTAACACGTGATAATATCACATCAATATATAATTATTCTTAACTCCACCTGCAGAATGGAATGTTTATAACTATATATTCTTTAGTTAACTAAGATTTCTTAATATGGAAATCTGACCGTGCTTTATCCAGTCATATATAATGCTATTAATACATTTTAATTAATTTAATTAATTAAATGAAACTAGTATAATTACCAGTTGAGTAGATATTTCATCCGATTGGTAGTCTCAGGAACTTATTTGGATGTCTCTCTGCATGGAGGTTGGAGTCCCCAAACTTCCAATTCCTCTCTCCTCTTTTTCTTTCTCCTTTGCCTCTTTTTCTTTCTCCTTTGCATACCCTGCATCTTCCCTTTGTATTAACTTTTAAAGGGCCAGACTCTCTGTACGTCATCAGTTGATAACCCAATAGAAGTACTAGAGGTGTGGTTATCTTCCAGATCGCAATTTAGGTATTTGGTCTATAGAGGGCAGTCTTGTCCCACTAAACATACCTATCCAGGAAAGAGTTAACTTTTCCTGGTGGCTATTTTGACGTCATTTTGGCCTATCTAGATAGTGGCCATAACTTACGTATCCTTCACAGATCAAAGGGTTTATTTAAGTTTTGTTCAGACTATGTGTCTAGCAATCTGAGTTTTGACCCGTAACTTACAATGGGACTTTATATGTATAGACAGTTAAATTGTATTATTTAATCTTCTCTGTCACAATTGTCTGGGTTTAGAATTGATTATATTCTTCTTATCACTTGTTTATACTATGCATTCCTTTTAGCTCTGGCAAAGTGGCTAGTCTTACAGAAAGAAATCTTGTGTCTTTTTGTTAACTTGAAAATAACAAAATGGAGTCTGGTCTGTTCAGAGTGACTCAGAATATACACTTTTAGTTTCTATCATAGCACAAAATGTCTGCCGATATAAATACCCTGACACCCCTTATCCTTATTTACTGAATATTCCCCTGTATAACAATGTTTGGCATTTAGTTAATATTCCCTATTCTGCTCTGTGTCAGTGTGTATCAGGGATCCTTAGGATAGGTGTCAATCCATATCTGCCAAGTGACCCTATGTAGGGGGAACAGTCCCTATTCTGCTCTGTGTCAGTGTGTATCAGGGATCCTGAGGATGGGTGTCAATCCATATCTGCCAAGTGACCCTATGTAGGGGGAACAGTCCCTATTCTGCTCTGTGTCAGTGTGTATCAGGAATCCTGAGGATAGGTGTCAATCCATATCTGCCAAGTGACCCTATGTAGGGGGAACAGTCCCTATTCTGCTCTGTGTCGGTGTGTATCAGGGATCCTTAGGATAGGTGTCAATCCATACCTGCCAAGTGACCCTATGTAGGGGGAACAGTCCCTATTCTGCTCTGTGTCGGTGTGTATCAGGGATCCTGAGGATAGGTGTCAATCCATACCTGCCAAGTGACCCTATGTAGGGGGAACAGTCCCTATTCTGCTCTGTGTCAGTGTGTATCAGGGATCCTTGGGATAGGTGTCAATCCATATCTGCCAAGTGACCCTATGTAGGGGGAACAGTACCTATTCTGCTCTGTGTCAGTGTGTATCAGGGATCCTTAGGATAGGTGTCAATCCATACCTGCCAAATGACCCTATGTAGGGGGAACAGTCCCTATTCTGCTCTGTGTCGGTGTTTATCAGGGATCCTTAGGATAGGTGTCAATCCATATCTGCCAAGTGAGCCTATGTAGGGGGAATAGTCCCTATTCTGCTCTGTGTCAGTGTGTATCAGGGATCCTGAGGATAGGTGTCAATCCAAATCTGCCAAGTGAGCCTTTTTAGGGGGAACAGACCCTATTCTCGTGTCGGTGTGTATAGGGATCCTTAGGATAGGTGTCAATCCATATCTGTCAAGTGACCCTATGTAGGGGGAACAGTCCCTATTCTGCTCCGTGTCAGTGTGTATAAGGGATCCTGAGGATAGGTGTCAATCCATACCTGCCAAGTGACCCTATGTAGGGGGAACAGTCCCTATTCTGCTCTGTGTCAGTGTTTATCAGGGATCCTTAGGATAGGTGTCAATCCATATCTGTCAAGTGACCCTATGTAGGGGGAACAGTCCCTATTCTGCTCTGTGTCAGTGTGTATCAGGGATCCTTAGGATAGGTGTCAATCCATATCTGCCAAGTGACCCTATGTAGGGGGAACAGTCCCTATTCTGCTCTGTGTCAGTGTTTATCAGGGATCCTTGGGATAGGTGTCAATCCATATCTGCCAAGTGACCCTATGTAGGGGGAACAGTCCCTATTCTGCTCTTTGTCAGTGTGTATCAGGGATCCTGAGGATAGGTGTAAATCCATATCTGCCAAGTGACCCTATGTAGGGGGAACAGTCCCTATTCTGCTCTGTGTCAGTGTGTATCAGGGATCCTGAGGATAGGTGTCAATCCATATCTGCCAAGTGACCCTATGTAGGGGGAACAGTCCCTATTCTGCTCTGTGTCAGTGTGTATCAGGGATCCTGAGGATGGGTGTCAATCCATATCTGCCAAGTGACCCTATGTAGGGGGAACAGTCCCTATTCTGCTCTGTGTCAGTGTGTATCAGGGATCCTGAGGATGGGTGTCAATTCATATCTGCCAAGTGACCCTATGTAGGGGGAACAGTCCCTATTCTGCTCTGTGTCAGTGTGTATCAGGGTCTCTGAGGACAGGTGTGAATCCATATGTCAAGGTGTCAGTATGTCATATGTCAGGTGTCAATCCATATACATTGTGATTTAGGAATGTTAGGTGATTTCTGCCCTTTATGGATTAAGACCAGACTCTGCATCAACTGTGTAATTTTCCATGGGAGTTTTGCCATGGATCCCCCTCCGGCATGCCACAGTCCAGGTGTTAGTCCCCTTGAAACAACTTTTTCCATCACTATTGTGGCCAGAAAGAGTCCCTGTGTGTTTTAAAATTCGCCTGCCCATTGAAGTCTATGGCGGTTCGCCCGGTTCGCGAACATTTGCGGAAGTTTGCGTTCGCCATTCGCGAACCGAAAATTTCGTGTTCGCGACATCACTAGTGCTAAACTGCTAAATAGTAAATTTGGGCGTGCACTTCATATCTGAGAGTCAAATAGAAGCATCTAATACTGCGGTTACAGCGCAATTGTAAACATTCTAATTGTTTTGGTGCTACACTGCTAAATAGTATATTTGTGGACTGCACTTCATATCTGAGAGTCAAATAGAAGCGTCTAATAGTGTGTTTACTGCACAGTTGTAAACATTCTAATTGTTTTGCTGCTAATCTGCTAAATAGTGCATTTTGGGGCCTGCGGTGCACTTCATATCTGAGAGTCAAATAGAAGTGTCTAACAGTGCGCTTACTGCGCAGTTGTAAACATTCTAATTGTTTTGGTGCTAAAGTGCTAAAAAGTACATTTTGGGGCATGCACTTCATATCTGAGAGTCAAATAGAAGCATCTAATACTGCGGTTACAGCGCAATTGTAAACATTCTAATTGTTTTTGGTGCTAAACTGCTAAATAGTACATTTGTGGACTGCACTTCATATGTGAGAGTCAAATAGAAGTGTCTAATAGTGAGCTTACAGCTCACTTGTAAAAATTCTAATTTTCTGGGTGCTAATCTGCTAAATAGTACATTTGCGACTTGCGGTGCACTTCATATGTGAGAGTCAAATAGAAGTGTCAAATACCGCTGTCACATTGCAGTTTTAAAACTTAAAATGTTTTGGGTGCTAATCTGCTAAATAGTATTTTAGTGTGGTGCACTTCATATCTAAGAGTCAAATAGAAGCGTCTAATAGTGTGTTTACAGCGCACTTGTAAAAATTCTAATTTTCTGGGTGCTAATCTGCTAAATAGTACATTTTGGGGCCTGCTCTTCATATATACAAGTCATGCTACAACAAAATTAAACAAGTTTTAAAATATGTATGGGCCAACCAGTGGCTGTAAACAACAAAGTTTTACTGGTTACATTCATGACTACACTCTACTGAACAGGACCTTCATGTTTTGTGTTCTTTTTTTTTTTTTTTTTAAATCATACAGCATCCTTTCATGTGCTTTTCAGATGTCATATTGTGAATTACCAATTTTTGTGTAGCCTGAATTTTTTTTTATTAAAAAGTGAAAAATAAGTGTTATTGTGATCGCTTCATATACAGAAGCATTAATATACATTTCTATATTGTGTAAAGACACAACTACAAAGTTAAAAACCAAACATCAAAACAACGTGCCAGACAATCTACCTGTGCATGGCTAGTGTGATACAATAAGTCTACATCTTAAAAATGCAATAACCCACAGAAGATGGGCGAGAATTTTTTTTGCAAATGGATATTTGTTTCGAATTTACTACATCGGTCATTTGTAATAATGTTTCACACCTACAACACTTGTTACACAGATCTAAGTGATAGAAAACAGATTGATATTTTCTACACTAGAAACTACCAGATAAAAAAAGCTGCAATATTAAAACCAGTGATCAATAGCTAAGAGGTACTTCAACAATATTGTAATTCTGGGGCAATACCCTCACAAGTCAAACTGAGAGGTCAGTTTATAGGGAAAACTGTTGCCTGGATACAATTCTAAAACAATTTCCATATGTCCTTTGCAGACTACATGCTGGAAAAACACAGGTGCCAAATGCTGTGGCTTTCTGCAGTTTGCATACCGGCAAGGAGGGCAGGGTTGAGGAGTGGGTGGAAGATGATGTGCAGGATGATGAGGTCCTAGACCCCACATGGAATCAAGGTCATGCGAGTGACGTGTGCAGTTTGGAGGAAGAGTCGCTGGTCGCACAGAGGCACCAGCACAGCATAAGAGGGAGCAGAGTGCAAAAGCGGAGCGGCCGTCCCCTAGCGCTCGTCGGCATCTATTAGCTCGAGAATTACCAGTTATCCAAGTAATACATGTAGTGATCAAAGGATCCATAATAGAGTTTTCACGAACCCGAACTAACGATCCATTTGTAGTTTCACAGTGAGGTGGGCAGTCCGGTGACCAGAACCCAGACACTGTCTGGGCGGCGGTCGGACGACTAGGACCCAGTATGCCTGATTTTGAAGTTAGGAGTCACAGTGTGGAATGGATTAGCAGGGTCTGGTGCAGGGTAACCGCACGCCCCCTGGTGTTGAGCACCAGCGTTTGTGTGGCCACATACCAGGACCCTGATGCAGCTTCAGTAAAAAGAGTACTGGATACCAGAAGCCATCATCAGACTGATCCGCAACTTGGAACAGGATGTGACATTCACTGTAGCGGCTGTGCACGCTTTGGGCGTTGTCACCCTGCTGCTGCTCGTCAGTCTGCGCTGCATAGTAACTTCAGCCTTCCCGCTCACCCTCTCATGAGACTGTGCGAGTAGCAGCAGGCGATAGTGGAGTTTCAGCTGCAGCACGCACGGGTCAGTGGCTCTGCACCAGACTTCCCTCCAATTGATCAGAGTTAAAGGATTTCAAGTGGACTCATTACAATTACAGGGCCTCTAAAGAGTCCTGTATTGTTATTTGTTGTCACTACCTTCCCGCGTCGGGAGTGGGTCATTTGCGCGCCTGCTGCCTTCCTTGCATGTGGTAGCCGTTTCTCAGGGTCCCTGTACGGAATGGAACCCCGATTCCCTGTTACCCGTGGTCACCATGGTAGGCGCAGAAATTGGCATCGAAAGTTGATATGGATGACATCCGCATGCAAAGTCGCTGCCACGGGGATGTACCATTGGCCCGAGGTTCTCTAGAGTCAATAAAGTGCCTGCACAACTATAATTTCAACAGCTACTCTGCGGAACAGAGTTGTCTTTTTATATATGTCCCAATATTTTGGGGGCTACCCCAATTAAAATATATATATATATATAAAAATAGTGTTGGCTACCTCATCCTCCTCCTCCACTGCCACGGTCACTGCCTCCTCAACCTATGGGTCACTTAGTATAGACTAGGTACACATTAGCAGAGGCTTGTGAAGGCCTTTTCTCCATGCATCAGGAGTTGAGCATTTCTCCATGCATCAGGACTGCAAGAAATGCACCGCAGGCCGCAAATGTTTCTTTTTTTGTATGTCCCAATATTTTGTGGGCTACCACAATAAAAAACAAAAACCATAAAAAACTGTGTTGGCTACCTCATCCTCCTCCTCCACCGCTGCTTCCATCTACACCACCACGGTCACCGCCTCCTCAACCTATGGGTCACTTAGTATAAACTAGGTACACATTAGCAGAGGCTTGTGAAGGCCTTTTCTCCATGCATCAGGACTGCAAGAAATGCACCGCAGGCCGCAAATGTTTCTTTTTTATATGTCCCAATATTTTGGGGGCTACCACAATAAAAAAATTAAAAAAAAACAGTGTTGGCTACTTCATCCTCCTCCTCCACCGCCGCTTCCACCTACACCGCCACGGTCACCTCCTCCGTAACATATGGGTCACTTAGTATAAACTATGTACACAATAGCAGAGGCTTGTGAAGGCCTTTTCTCCATGCATCAGGAGTTGAGTTCAGTTTGAACAATGAAAGAGAATACCCTGCACTCCAACCGTCTCTCAAATGGATAATTCCTGACAGCCATGCTTTAGATTTTGATTTATATTTTTCCAAAGCTAAATCCAAAAGATTCCATGCAGTGCTATTTTATGGCCTAGCTGTATTTTTAATTTTTATGTTATTTTAAGTGATTTCTCTATCCACATTTGTTTACAGGGCACTTGTCCTACTCTTACCCCCATTTAACTTCCTTTTGCAGCTCTCTAGCCCTTTCCAGGAGGTTTTTTAGAGGCATTTTTGTGCCCAAAAGTTCAGGTCCCCATTGACTTCAATGGGGTTCGGGTTCGGGGTCAAGTTTCAAAGTTCGACCGGACCCGAACATTCAGGTGTCCGCTCAACTCTAATTGTTATTTTATTGTAATATTAAATACCTAATAAAAATTATTTTAAAATTATTCAAAATTGATAGTCACCTGATTAAAGAAACCCTACAGCCTTTCAGATGTCTTCCATAAGAAGTTTTAGTCAGGCACAGGTACACAAGAACACTGAATCATCCTTGTTACGGTACCTCCAGTAATAAATGCACAAACCGCCGTTAAGTAAATGCTCCCCGTTCGCAATAATGTGGTCTGGTAGCATATGCAGTGTAACCATGCGAACCGCCAGCTAGGGAACACTCCAAACTCCCGAACGGTACCTGTACAGCTCTTCCCCTTCTTGAGCTCTAAATGCACGAATCGCTAATAGCAGCCGATCGGCAATAGTTTCCAAGCGGCAGATAATTCCAATAAGCAGTCTCTAGGCGCCGGTAATAAAATCCGCCCAATAACGAGACCAAGCTCCGCTTTGAGGGTAAAACACGAACTGAGTTTACTGTGGGCTACCTGCCCGTATTTATGCAGGTCTCCCACTTGGTGGACACTCCCCTAGGGGACCAAATGGGAGACTGAAATGACAGAAGGACATGGGGACATTCTGGACATACATCCCCACAATATTCCCAGCATGCATCACAGTTTCCCCCCCTCTGCTCGGGAGATAATTGGGAAGTAATTCAATTATCTTCCCGAGCAGAGGCACATCGCCATTTTAACTCAAAGTTATAAAACACATTAAAATCCATAACTTTAATACTGCTGAACGTATTGCATTCGTATAACACATCCCCAGATAGCCTGGATCTGAGTGCATATTATTGGTGAATAGCGCTCAGATCCCATACGCATAGTTCAATCGCCATAGAGTCAAAGTCTATCACAGTTCTTCAGTATGCGATTGACTCCATGGGAAGGCTATCTGGGTTAAGTCCATTCGTGTTATTAAATCTCCCGAACGGCCGGTATTCGTATGCTTTTGTCGATTGAGAAGGGGAGGTCGACGGCTTCAGCAGTGTTCGGTTGAAAAAGTGTCCGTTTTTAGCTCCATGAAATAATCGTCTAACACCGCTGTGCTTTCGCATAGTCAAAATGGCCTCCGCCTCGTGGTCGACATACAAACGGCGACCACCCGGTATTCGGTTTTAATTGAGAAGTGTCTGTGGTTAACCGCAACGTTCTAATTGGGATCAATAGGTTAACCAGCAGCACACTTCTCTTCTGGGTGGCCGTCCGCTCGGTAGTTCCGTTCGACAAAAAAAAGACATTCCCTTAAACAAAGCATACGAATGGGGAAATTCATACAAACGGCAAAACAGACGAACACAGCAATTCTAGTCCATACAGATGGGTCTGTCACAATCCTAACAATGGACAAGGAAAAGTCACTGTCAAGAACAAGCCAGGTTGGTTTTTGGCCCTTCAATCTAGGCGACTATGGCTCTCTTCATATATGATTGACATTTACTGCTGGTCATCTGGCCCTGGTTATTCTCTAGCAGGTTCTGTTGCATGGTTAGCAATAATACTGTTTTAGTTAAGTGTTCTACCTGATAAGGTGTGAATAAAGGCTCACTAAAATAACCCCAATGCCCAAAGACCCATTGTGTAATTATTGTGACATTGAGAAATATATGTGTATTGATTATATGCAAATAACAGAATGAAAAAAATAACAAGTAAATAATCTTGCAAGAAGAAATTATATGTGGAATGGCAAGCAGATATCTGTGTAGTGGAATGAATGAATAAATGTATGAATGAATTACAAGTTCTAGCTGCATTTGTCCTGATTATATGCTATGTACCTTCTCCCCAAAAAGTAGATGTTCACCAATTGCTTGTTCCATTGACCAAAAATAAACTATATGATGTATTATAATGCAATTCTTTAGTCTCTGCTCCAAATAGATTGACAGTAGTGTAAGATTTTGTGTGTATGTAAACCTTAACCTTTTATGTAACAAATCTTTCTGCAATATTAATATATCCTATAGTTAATGAAAATGTATAGGTATATATTAAGTATGAGAAATTTTTACTCCACAAACAGGAACAGTGAAATGGCAATATGTGTCCGAATAATGAGATTAAGGGCCTAGACACCACGAAACGGCACTGTCTGGCAGTCAGAAGTGTTTTAAATTGGACTACGTATTTGCATCATAACTATTTCAGTTTTGCAGATGCGCTTTGTGCCAGACAGGATGCCAAATAATTAAGATAAAAGGTCAGAGTTATACCGATGATGTTAGAATGATGCAAGTGTCATCTAGTGATCTAGTGATAATGTTGCTGCATGCCGATAAAACAATTTGACTTGAATTTGATGCGGATGCATCAATCTTATTTATTTAATTTTTGTTGTGATAAATGATGTATAGTGCTCAAATATGAGCCATAAAAGTATCACTTGGCTCTGGTATATAACACACTAGGACCTCTAAGTGGTCAGCCTCATGCTTTGCTGTCAACTTCTTAAAGAAAAAGATACATACAAAAAACATCATAGTGCACTATATCCGTGCAATAACAGTAAATATATGGTAAATATACAAACGCAATAGGAGTACCAACTCACATAAAACACAGCCTTAGTGCTCGGCTCTTAGTGGTGTCCAAAAAGGTGACATCTACCACCCTATTTCTGATCAATAAATTGTGTATTACAAGTTACATACATAATCGACTAGGTCCCGAAAAAGGCAAAAAACTCAGTTGTAGCCATTTCCAATAATGCCACAAAGAGGAGGCGGGGGGGAGGGGGGATTCTTAATATGAAATATTTTGTTTATGCAAAAAAAAACAACCAAGCCTTTTTTTTTTTTTTTAATAAGCAAAAACACTTTCCGGTCTCAAATGGTGACCTCTTGTCTGTTTATTCCTGCTAATGAACAGGTAAGCACATATCAGTTAGTACAGACCCTGTATATATTTGTATAGTGCTATTGTATCCCCTCTCAGTTTTTCTGGCTCTTCATAACTATTGTTTTCCATCCTCCTTCTAGTTCTGTAGCTCTACTCTGCACTGCAATACCCTTCCTAAAAGCTGGTGTCCAAAATTGCAATGCATGTTTAAATGGGTTCCAAAAAGAGGAACCAAAAATATATATAGGATAGCCTATGATTACAAAGCTTCAGGTAAAACTAAAGGGAACCCTAAATTTAAAAATGTATAAGCACTAAGCTGGAGGAAAATTAAAACATCATGCCCTCACATATAACCAGTGCTTACTATCGTGGAATTAATCCTTTATTAATTGCTAGGATAAATGTGAAGTGGCATGTCCACTAAATCTCTCAAAAGAAGGGAGTAGGTTAATCACTACATAGGAGCTAATGCATAAAAATTTTGCTTTTAAGACAGAGGACAGAAAATGTTAAAAATAAAGTTACCCTCTCTTCCCCTAGTAGCAACAATGTCTCAATAGTGGTGACACATAGCCAAAAACTCCACTTACAGGAAATGAAAGTATGAGACTGCCAGTGCTCTATGAAACCTGCACAAAGCACGGACTCGCCACTGAGTGAACCAGATACCTTAGAAAATAAATATATCTCCCGGCTGCACTCAGATAAAGCAAATTCTAACCATTAAATCTCGAATATGCAGTTAAGTAGTGCCTATCCTTGCGGGGAATAAC
Organism: Pelobates cultripes; assembly: GCA_933207985.1. Lineage (NCBI taxonomy): Eukaryota > Metazoa > Chordata > Amphibia > Anura > Pelobatidae > Pelobates > Pelobates cultripes. The sequence continues at coordinate 232,641,330 of OW240914.1, read as the reverse complement.
TTTGGGTACACTGAATAAAAGCAAACCCTGTTACGATCCTGCACATTGCACCAATCCTAAAAGTTAAAGAAAACCTCTCCTGCTAAGTCCAGAGCAGCCTAATTAGATTTATGATGCCCACAACATCATTGTGAAGCAAACAACAAATAGGACAAAATAACAGAAAAAGTCAATGTGCATAACTATTCACCCCCCTAAAGTCAATACTTTGTAGAGCCACCTTTTGCGGCAATCACTGCTCCAAGTCGCTTTGGATAAGTCTATATGAGCTTGCCACATATTACCACTGGGATTTTTGCCCATTCCTCTTTGCAAAACTGCTCCAGCTCCTTCAAGTTGGATGGTTTGCACTTGTGAACAGCAATCTTTAAGTCTGACCACAGATTTTCTAATGGATTGAGGTCTGGGCTTTGACTAGGCCATTCCAACACATTTACATGTTTCCTATTAAACCACTCAAGTGTTGCTTTAGCAGTGTGTTTGGGGTCATTGTTCTGCTGGAAGGTGAACCTCCGTCCTAGCCTCAAATCACGCACAGAGTGCTCAAGAATATCCCTTTATTTAGCACCATCCATCTTTCCCTCAATTCTGACCAGTTTCTCAGTCCTGGCTACTGTAAAACATCCCCACAGCATGATGCTGCCACCACCATGTTTCACTGTGGGGATGGTGTTCTTTGGGTGATGTGATGTGTTGGGTTTGCGCCAGACGTAGCGTTTTCTTTGATGGCTGAAAAGTAAAATTTTAGTCTCATCAGACCAGAGCACCTTCCTCGATACATTTTGGGAGTCTCCCACATGCCTTTTCGCAAACTCAAAACGTGCCATTCTGTTTTTACTGAAAGTAATGGCTTTCTTCTGCCCACTCTGCCGTAAAGCCCAACTCTATGGAGCATACGGCTTATTGTCGTCCTATGTACAAATACTCCAGCCTCTGCTGTGGAACTCAGCTCCTCCAAGGTTACCTTAGGTCTCTGTGTTACCTCTCTGATTAATGCCCTCCTTGACCAGTCCGTGAGTTTTTGTGAGCAGCCGTCTCTTGGCAGGTTTGCTGTTGTGCCATGTTCTTTCCATTTGGATATGATAGATTTGATATTTTTTTATAACCTAACCCTGACTTTTACTTCTCAACAACATTGTCCCTTACTTGTCTTGTTTGGATAGTTCCTTGGTCTTCATGGCAGTGTTTGGTTAGTGGTGCCTCTTGCTTAGGTGTTGCAGCCTCTGGGGCCTTTCAAAAAAGGTGTGTGTATGTACAGTGTGTATGACAGATCATATGACACTTATATTGCACACAGGTGGGCATCATTTCACGAATTATGTGACTTCTGAAGGGAATTGGTTGCACCAGAGCTTTTTATGGGCTTCATAACAAAGGATGGTGAATTCATTCGCATGTGCCAATTTTCTGTTTTCTATTTCTAAAAAATAGTCTTATGTATAAATTTTTCTCATTTCACTTCACCAACTTAGACTATTGTGTTCTGATCCATCACATAAAATTCAGATTAATAAAACATTGAACTTAAGGCTGTAATGTTACAAAATAGGTAAAAAGTCAAGGAGGTGAATACTTTTGCAAGACACTGTACCAGAACACAGGAAAGTCAAAACGAAGCCAAAGTCAATAACCAGAAATAAACACTCAGGAGAACTCTCTCGGATAACCTACTAAGGGAAAGCACGACAGGGCAATAAGGAAAAGGAAAAAGGGGTTTAAATAAGCCTCCTTCAGATCCTATTGGCCATACCTGGCCTTTGACCCCAGAATACCCACGGTATTGATGATGTCAACGTGCGTGTGACATCATGCTAAGGACACGCACGCACGTTGATATCATCAATACCGTGGGTAGACGTGGGGTTACAAATTGGAATGGATCCATAGCGGCCAGCGTCTTTCAACATGCCGCAGGAGTTAGATATACCAGTACAGGGCTGCTGAGTGGCACCTCCATCAATGTCAGAAAGGCATTTGTCATTACAGACAGCACGAGGTGAGTATGAACAAGTGACACATAGTTCCCCTATAATAGCCATCAATATGTGTACGTGCAGGAATTACTGTGAGGTGAGTCGTCGCCAAGCTCTGGTTTTGGCATAATCATCTTAAAATCATGGGATCATGAAGAGCATGTATGAGTGCTTATGTATGGGATGAGTGCAGATAAGCTGAATGCTCCATTGAGGTTTAGAATCTCGTACGCCTCCTCTTCCCTTATCACTTTCCTCTGGTGGCGAACCATCTGGGCTGTATTCTTGCTTGGATAGGCAGCCTGCAGGCCCATTGTGTGTAGCAGAGTCCCTGGTTCATCAGCTGAAGTGAGGGTAAGTAAGTCCTCTTTATGTTAGATGGTGAGAGAACCTTCAGGATTTAATGGAGTGGGCTCTTAAGATCCTAGCCACAGGTGTCAGTTTTCTCCTTTCTATAAGAACTGAGAAGGGTAGGTCACTGTAAATGGACACCTCACAATCCTCGATGGCCACTTTTCCCTGGATCCTGGATTTATTCATGATAGCGGTTCGCACCACAATGTCCCAGGTAATGGCTATTGTCTATCTTGGAACTTCAGACGGTGCTGCCACAGATTTGTGCACCCGGCAGGATGGCATTATGAGTGGGGTGTCGGTTCTACATTTAAGGCCCATAGAAGCCATTATTCTCTGGATGAAGGGTAGTAAGTCCTCACCAGTGATCACTCGGGTATACTACGCAGGCGTATATTGCGCAATCGATGATGATTCTCTATTCTCTATCTGCTGAACATGTTTGGCGAGATCATCCACCCTTCTAGAGTCTTGTGTGTTTACCTCTTTGGCCATCTCCCTTTCCCTAAATATGCCCACTTCTGTATGAGTTTCTTGTAAATCAGCTTTCCATATTTGCCTTAGGTCTACTAGGAGTTTCTTGAAGTATCCATTTGTAGAAGGGACAAGTCTTTATCCGAGTCGGTTCGGAGGTACACTGCACTGGAGGCATTGGGTTCTCCTTCCCCTTGTGAGTCTTCTGAGGCCTCTGAGTCTCTCTTTAAATTGGGCGCCATCTTGGCAGTCGAGATCATCAATTTTGATGATCTCAGCCAAGGCGGTGGAGTGGTGGGGGAGGAGTCGGCCATGGAAGAGGAATATAGGTACATTTTAACCCTTTTTTCAGGGGCAAGGTGCAACTGGCTAGGCAAATGGTGTTTTTAACACTGTAGTGTCAGGAATACACGTTTGTATTCCTGGCACTATAGTGTTCCTTTAAAATTTGCTAATGATAACTACAGAGTTAAACAGAGAAAGAGACTATCAGACAGATGGGACGGACACTGTGAAATAGCAGACTCAGAATGACTATAAATGACAGACAGACATCCAGGGCTCATGAGGACTAAGAGACACAATGAGCACACACATATTGTTAAACCAATCTGATAATTTAGATTAAATTAGATTAAAAAACACTCCCTATGCAAACTGGGAGGAGGAAGAAAGGGCTGGGTTAGATGAAAGTGTGCACATTTACTGATTATTAAAGCATGATATATTAACAGCATGCTCCTTATCTGTCTCAGAAACAGACTGGACTGGCCTACCTAGCATGATGTTTGTATTTTCCAGCTGACACAGCTCTTCTCAACTTAATCTGCTTAAAATAATTATTGCTAGCGCAGTTGCCTGTTGCGGCTGAGCCACAATATCAGTTTCATAGGATAAGAAAATGCCTCCTCAAGGTTTATATATAGCAGGAAATAAGATGGGGCAACCTGGAATTCCAACAGTAGTTAGCTTCTCCATCCACCAAAATCAGGATTTTGCAACGGTTGACTTACCTCTGCATTCCATGCAAATATTTTCTTGGTTCAGAATTTATTTTGGTGAATCATCTAAATCCAGTACAGGTACACAACCTGTTAAGGAAATTGGTTTGTGGTGGAAAACTCTTTAATGGAACCAAATCTCCACAATCTGAACCAAATGTCCACCACCTGGCAGCATGGTAAAACCGTTTAAATTAGTGTAACATCTATGTCAAGGAAAACACATATTCTTTTCCGAAAAAAAATAATCAAATCTTCAATCTATATGTTCTTTAATAAAAGTAAAATTTTGAATGTTTTATATGTGAATTTGTGAATCTGATTCCTTTTACCTATTATGGAAACAATTATAAAGGGTTTGTAAATGTTATCTATACCTGTTGCCCTAAATGTGAAAAGGTTAATTCATTCAATTAACATAGTGTGATATACAAGGATAAAAGTATAAAATAGCACTGATAATTTAGGAGACAAAGCTGATTTGCTGTGTTTTTTCCTCTTCTTGAAATCATTTTTGGAAGGAATGCTCCATTACAGGATCTAAGAGAGATGAAGTCTTTGCAGCCCTGCCAAGTTTTGCCCTAAGGACTTAGTGAAACTATTTTCCATTTCAAAAAAAATAAACTAGCCTATATGACATTGCTTTTCAAGCTAATGAAACTGTGAGGCTGTGCTGAATCTCATAATTTCTGATACGCCTACGGTTTAACCATTGCACTGGAAAAAAAGTGTTTCAAATTCTGGAATAAGCTCCTTCATTAACCAATAAGGCATAACATATAGCTTATATAAGGAGTAAGAAAATCTGTCTCATACCAGATGCTGTGGAATACATTTCCCATGATGCCCTGTAAGCCCAAATACATTGTTACAAATGTTCATCCTGGCAAAGCTTGTGTAGCTGTAATAGACCAGACATTTATTATATCTAAATAAACACAGAGTTCTTGGCATACACACAAGGATGTGGTAGAATGAATTGTACCCTTCAGCCTACATGTTCACATAATTCTAAGGTATGCAAGATAGCTCAGTGAGTTAATGCTCAGATCACATAAGGAGAGTCAAAAACTGGGTGCAAGAGTATAAAAATAGAAATCACATTGTTCAGTAAACTTTTCTTTTTTTTATCATTTTTTTTTTTGTTATGCAAATGTTAACAATTAAGCTCGTGATGCCACAACAGCAGGTACACACATAGGAATAATAGACAGGGTAACATATGAACATGGCATTTAGTCGAACTGCACAATTATTAGTATTAGTAAAATAGATAAAGTATGGAGCAGAGATGCTAAAGCTCATGCACATGGGCATCCACAGGAGGGGGTAAGGAATGACACTGATTTTTAAAATGCCCCCTGCCCACAGGCAATTTTCCTTACTGTATAATTACATGTTTTACAATGACAGAACCAATATTTTGAATTAGAAAAAGAAAACATACCAATAATATACACTGAACAAAATTATAAAACGCAACACTTTTGTTTTTGCCCCCATTTTTCATGAGCTGAACTCAAAGATCTAAGACTTTTTCTATGTACACACATGGTCACTGGGTGTCCAGAGGAATTACATTACATAAAAATTGATCCATACGGTGATCATTCTCCTCTAGCTTTCTCTCGCAAGCTGCTATGTGCTGACACAATTCTACAGGATCTATGGCCATGTCGTAATGTCAGGATTACTAGTTGATCCAGCACGTAGAACTGTATCACACCTAGGACTAAAGGGTAACGTCTTACTGAGCCTTAGAATGACGTAACGTACCAGAGAATAGTCAGAATACTTGCTGAGGTCGGGGACACAACATGGGACACAACGATGAGGAAAAGCCAAAAGTCAGGGATACCAGAATACAGGGAAGTCAAAACGAAGCCAAAGTCAATAACCAGAAATAAACGCTCAGGAACACACTCTCGGACAACCACTAAGGGAAACCATGACAGGGCAATGAGGAGAAGTAAAAATGCATTTAAATAAGCCCTTTACAAATCTGATTTGCCGAAATCAGCTTTTGACCCCAGAACGTGTGCACGCATCTTCCGCGTGATGTCACACGCACGCCAATGTCGTTATCACCATGGGCGGACGTGGGGCTACAATTTGGCATGGATCCACAGCGGCCGGCGTCCACCAACATGCTGCAGGAGTCAGGCACACTGACGGATGGCCTCTGAGCGCAGACACCACAAGGTGAGGATGAACATGTTACATTACCCCCCACCTGAAGACCGCCCACCGAGTGGGCAGGACCAGATTTGAGAGGAAACATGGCGTTGAAAGAACAAATCTTGCTACCAGCAATGTCAACAAGAGGTCCCTGATCAAATAAACGTACAAAATTCTACCATAATGACATAGCTAAAAAGTCAGGGTGTTGATTGTCAAGGACTAGCATTTTTAGTATGTATTTCGTTGTGTTATGCAGTTTAGTCACACTGATCAGTTTAAAATCACCTTATTGATTGAACTTTCCATAGATTGTGAAATATTATATGAACTAAACAATGTTTGAAAGTTGTTATAATAAATATGAGAATGCTAACAATATAGACTTGTGCCAGTTATATTCGCTGCATGTATATGCCAGAGTACAAGCTGTTTTAACACCTTAGCTCCAATCAGACATTTACTGATTTTGCCGAACACTGGTAATTAATAAAAGAAGCCTCCCAGGTACTGATTGGTGTGTGTGAATACTTTTAATCAGGCATGCAAACAATGTGTGTATATATTTAGAACCCAGCTTCACACTTGCACAGAGACAGAAATAGGAATTATTGATAGTACAAGAGCACAGTCAAGCTTAAAATAGTCTCATGTGTACTATAGCTTGTGCAACAAGAGTGCAGAAACACAAAGGTGAAGGAATATAGAAGAAATTAAGACGTGTAAACTCAAATGAAAGTAAGAAGTAATATGGTGTGGGGGAGCGGTGAATTAATTCAAATAAGTAATAAAAGTATTGTTTTTAATTTACTTAAATATGAAAAATGGCTATCTCTGACAATGAAAGGCCACACACACAGCTATCTATAAATCTTTCTATAAGCATGTATAATAATCGTTCACTTATACCACAATGAATACAATAAATAAAAGAAGCAGTAGATAAGTTCAAATCTATTTATTCATCTCCAATGTGATTGTTTACTCCTATGGTCCAGAAACTCTCTGTTAAAATAAATATTTTAAAGGAAAGATAAGTCAGGGTGAATAGCCAAAAGTGAAAAGTATAACATGGCTAATCTACAGATTTAAGGCTAATTCAGCATATTTATTTGCATTTGATTTACAACAGGATCCGTGGTCTTACTTTTGTGGTTTATAAGTAGTCAGTGCCAACATTCTAATAGAAGAGATCAATAGCACACTAACACAAAATATAACATGCAAGTACCATAAGGAAAAGACTATAATATATTTGTGTAAGAATGTTAGCCACTAGCCAGCAAAAAATATATATCTTTTTATTTTTTGTTCTGGGAAGAGGAAAGCAAGAAGAGGAGCGATTAAAAAATGATACCTATCCATTTTCTGTTCATCCAGACAGTGCCCATAGAGACATCACCTGTTCTGTGATCTTGAAAAATTGTGTTACCTAAGATAAATAACTTGCTGCGTTTGTGCGACCTTCTCAAAGTCATGGAAATTGAGGCCACAACATTCCATAGTAAGAACTCCTAATAAAACGATCCATGTGAACATTATATTATGCCACAGTATTTCTCAAATCTGAGATTGGCATGTTAAAGTATAGGATCTGCTCAGATATATAAGTATGTTTGTTTTAATGTAAGCATATCTCTCTCAGTCAGAATGGTTTTGTGGGTGAGTGTGGGCTTTTTGTGGTATTGTTGAGTGTGTTGAGAGAGCTGTTTGTGGAGTTGTGTATGTGTGGGTTCTTTGTCATATGAGTGTGCCCTGTATATGGAATTGACTTGTGTGGCTGTCTGTAGTATTATACTTGTGTATGTGGACTAAACATGGTCTTTACTATTTTTTTGTGTGTGTGTGTGTGTGTATGTGGGCCATGTGAAGTATGTTTTGTGTGTGTGCTGTCTCTCATATGTGTGTATATATGAGCAGCTTGTTCTTTTGTGTGTAGCGGAGACTGTCTTTGATGTTGTGTAAGTATTTGTTTGTGGCACTGTGTCTGCATGTATGTAGGCTGGCTGTTGTGTTATATATGTCTGTGGACTCTGAGCTTTTGTGTGTGTTTGTGCACTGTATGTGATGTTAACTGTGTGTATGTGGGTTGCTTGTAATATTTTTAATATTTTTGAGTGTGGTGCAGCCTGTCTCTGGTATTGTGTGTGTGTGTGTGTATATGGCATGCCTGTTGTGTTATGTATATGTGTGCGGGTTGTCAGGGGTTTTGTGTGTGAGCCATGTGTATGTGGGTTGCTTTTAGTATTTGTGTGTGGTCGGGAGTTATCTATGGCGTTGTGTATGTGGGCTACATAAGATTTGTATGTAGGCTGTCTGTGATGATAACAGTGTCCACTCCCTCTTCTCTACCTATGGCTAGGAAGAGGGTATAAATCCTTATTAATCTCTAGTGGTCCTTTGGTGGACTTGCGGTGTACATCCCATGGCTGCAGATCCCTTTAGCCTCTTACTTCAGTTTGGCTCTTTACCACTGAGTCAGAATATTACCTTCATAACTCATGGCAATGTTCTGAATCAATGGGAAGCACTGGATCGTGAGGAAGAGTCCCCTGCTGAGTCTGCACCCACTGGAAGAGCAAATCACAGGCTTCCTTATGTTCCAGGCACTTTAGGCCAACTAGGGAGATCCTCTGACCTCCCCGTCTGGCTTATTTGCGCCTGGCAGCATTGTGTGCCATGTAGAGGCACCCCAAGTAACATGCATGGCACAACTGCCATAAGTTTCCAACCTGCCTTGCACTCAAAAAGGATTGAACAGGAAGTGACATCAAAGAGGAGTAAGATTTGGTTTTGTCTGCAATATAATTAAGTGTTCTTGCATAGCAAGACCACTTAATGTTATCTCACATATATATTATTATTAGGTGTTCTTGCATAGCAAGACCACTTAATGTTATCTCACATATATATTATTATTATTATTCTTATAACCAAATTTACCACCCTAACTCCTCCCACAGTTTTTACACTACATAAAGCATAATATACCGAAACGTGCAGATTGTTCCCGATTGGTGTGCTATTACTTTGTGGAACGTTTTGCCGAATGGTTCACAGAGTATCGTCGTTCTTGTGGCGAAATTGGTCCCATAGGAATGAATGGCAAAATGTTCAAAACTAGAGTGGGAGCTGGCAAAAGCTAAAAAATCAGGACATGATTTCTAATCTGCCACCACTCCCTCATTTTCAAACCCACCTACACAAATCTTATATCAAAACGTTCAGCTATCCCTGCTGCCACTAAAAATGTCAACGGCTAAGCCATAGTCCTGATCGTTTTCACAATATGACCATTTGTTTGCAACTCCCGCTGTCCATTGACATTCATTGAATCTCCACTCTAGCCAGCTAAAATTTAAAGGGCAATTTCTAAACTGCGACTGTGCCTTCATTTTTAATATTTCAGAGACATACTATGTATCAAAATATGACCATTTGAAAATGGCAACCGCCAAAATACTCTGACCTGTGCCAGGCTGGAGCAGCAAGTGATGTCATAGACAGGGCCTTTTGTACACCTGCTAATGTTTTTATAAATGTATGTTTTAATGTAACTGTGAAGCACTTTGGGCATCAACGTTGCAATTAAATGTGCTATATAAATAAATAATAACAGTTACTCCGCCCACTCCAGTTGTAGACTATTGGTGGAGGCAAGAACACTTCACACAATTTCCCCAGAAATTGTAGCTTTTCTAGTGTTTCAGTGTAATACTGTGATAAACATATATATCATGGTGTTTGTCATAGATATGTTTTCAACTTCTACACTGTCTGATTTTTCCTTGTTATTGCTCACCTGTTCTCTCATCAATTCACAGTGGTTCACAAACCAGTCCTTAGGGCCCACCAACAGTCTAGGTTTTGTCAGTATCTCCATTGTATTAAAGAAGGGGGTCATTGTCATTTTGTCACTGCTCTAGCTTGTTTTCATCTATATCGACAGGTGTCTTTTGTCTCATGCTTATTTTTAACCTATCCTCTTGTCATGTATCTATCTATCATATAGCCATCCATCTATACTGTTGTCGCTGCACATCTATTTTTCCAACCATCTCTCCTATGGTCTCCTCTCTATTTTGGACCATCCATCTATCCTTTTGTCATCTCTCTATCATGTGCCATGCATCTATCACTTTGTCACTGAACTGTCACATTGCCATTCATTTATGCTGTTGTCACCTCTGCATGATATTAAGATCCATTTTTCCTGTTCCTTTGGTTATATAATGGAGAGAACCATCTATCATAGCTTTGCTGAAATATCCTGTTTTTGAATTTTAGTAATTTATTTTTTAACTAAACTCTTCCCCTTTAAAAACACAGTTTCATTCAGTGCAAAAATAAACAGAGTAAATTGCAGCCAAGGTATACGTACAAAGTGTTATACGTACATAAGTCTTCAGAGGATTATACACAATGGACCTCAAGTAAGACCAAAAAACACAAACAAAATAATAATGCAATACAGTTTTATAACGTATAAGTGGTAAATAATCTAATGTCACTTCCACTCACATTCTTATGAGCTAAGAGCTCTGCTGTATTACGCATGGACGGAACAATCCCTGTCTAAGGATATATGATGATGTAGTAACCATGGATACTTTGAATAAGGTACAGTGTGCGGGGCAAATATGGAAGTAAATAAAGAAAGAAAAAGGCTCCAATGGTGAAGTATGTACAATTTAGAAGATCAAATAAGTAAAATTTTGTACTCACATTTGCTAGAGCAGAACTTGATCTAGTGTAAACAGCATTGGTGGTATAATCCCCACCTAAGGATATGATGGTACCAGGAAGCAGTGGCTGCTCTTTAGTGTATAACTTTTTTTTTATTAATAATTATCTTTATTATTTTCTTTTCCACTTACAAAAATCAATGATATCACAGATAGTTTGTAACTGCTTATCCACTGTTAAATCATGTTATACAATCATCATTATCCAATGTTAATCGTCCTAAGCAGAATAATAATAACATAAAACATTTTCACAAAATCCTGTATAAATCACAGGACTTTTACATTTAAGACAAAATCAATCCGTTATCGAGCAGGCGCATCACAAGGATTTATAATACCAATCATTATAGCAAAATATCTTCTAAAAATGCAACATTTAGGGTTAATTAGTAATCTATATCCAATGTATTTGCCCATTCTCCCCATATTTTAGTTGTTTTGGATCTGTAACCTAGAGTTTTACTGATGTTCTTTTCCATTTTAATTTGGAATAGTAGCTGTTCATATATATTCGACCAAAGCGGAGCTTGAGAATCTTTCCAACTATATGCAATTACAATCTTTACCACCAAAAAACATTGGCTAATAAAAAAACATATCTTGTTATTTATCTTTGGCCAGTTCAGATGCAAAAAAGCTATTTCTGGAATAAAATGAAGATCTAACTTGGTATGAGTTTTTATAAAAAGAAAAATCTTTTTCCAAGTATTAACTATTTTATTACAGCTCCACCATATGTGAATATATGTTCCATTAACCTCCTTACATCTCCAACATATAGATGGGTATTCAGGGTCCATTTTCTTTAATCTTGTCAGTACTAGGTACCACCTGTGTAGCACTTTGAATTGTATTTCTGCCCAGTTTATACAATGCATTACGTTTTTAACTTTCAACCATGCATTACACCATTCTTTCATGTTTATGGCATACTTGAGATCTCAGATTTGGAAAACTGGGAACCTTTGTAATTTTTCCATTAAATTATCAGATCCATACCTTAAGATATTTCTTTTGATGTTAAATCATAATTTAGAATATTAAAAAGTTTATTTATTATATCTGACTTTTCTCTCAATAGCTTGGTCATTATGTAATTTTAAAATCTCAAATAATTAAATATTTCCAATCCTGAGAGTTGGTATTTTTGAGCAATCTGTGGGGAGGTTTTACTCTTCCTGCTATTAAAATTTGCTCTATTTTTAAAATTTGCTTTATTTTATTTTTCTGTCTCCACCCCTTCAAATCCATGCCCTTGATATATTGTTCCATATAAACTAAATAAATATGTTCAGGGATATAGTTTGATATACCACATTTATTTTTTAATTCAATCCAGAATCCCATAAGATGATACAAAATAGTACTAGAATTTCTGACCAATATCATCTTTTCCATAGCAGAGAACTCAAATATTTTAAATGGCAAGATTCACTCTCAATTTGATACCACATTTCTTTTTCTTGTTTAATTAATTGAGTATTATATATATGATAAATCATACTAGACGAAAAATCATTTTTAATTAAAGGAAATTTAACTCCCCCGTTTAACATGCTTTGAGCTAAAATATTTTGATTTAACCTTTTTTTCCCTCACCAGATGAAACTTGTGATACTCTTCTGGATCATACTTAGCCACCAATCTGATAAATTCTAAGGAATCATACTAAACATATATTTCCATTTGGGGAGACTATATGAATTAATTATATTAATTCTTCCCATCCAAGATGTTTCTCTATTTCTCCAGTTCTTTAACAAATGGTTAGTATGACGAAGAAGTGACAGAAAATGTATTTCTCTAATACAATTTAAATCTCTTGATAATTTTATTCCTTGATAAATTTTATTCCTGATATTCTTATAATTTCTTATGATATTGGCAAAAGACTCAATGGACATAATATAAAGGAGCGGAGACAGGGGGCATCCCTATCTAGTACTGTTACTAAGTGAAAACCAATTTGAACATAAATTAGATCCTGCTACTCTTGCTGAGGGAGTTGTATATAACGCCATAATAGCCAAATGTATCCAACCTTGGATCCCAAACTGTTTTAATGAGTGGCTCATAAATTCCCAGCTGACCCTGTCGAACGCTTTTTCAGCATCAATCGACAGTGTCAGCACGGGGACTTTTTTTCTTGTGATAGAGTCAATAATGTAATTTATTCTCCTTGTATTGTATGAGGAGCTTCTCCCTGGTATGAAACGAATATGGTCTAGGTGTATTATTGTATCCAATATATTTTTCAGTCTGTTGGCCAAAATTTGCAGAAAATATGTTAGTATCTCCATTAATTAATTAAATTGGCCTATACTTTTCTACTGTTGTTAAATGTATGACTTGTTTTGGGATTGGAAGTAGATTTGCTTGAAGCATTTCAGTAGGGAAAGTCCCTTGCAAAATAATGTAATTAAAAATTCTATTAAATTGTTCTACTAATTGATCTTTGGAAGTTTTATAAAATAAATTACCAAGACCATCTGGGCCAGGGGTCTTAATTTTTTCCATTTTATTTATCTAATTCTCAATTTCCAGTCTAGATATAGGATTTTTCAATTTGTTTCTTTGGGATTCTGATATTTTATTTTAATTAGCTCTTATTAAGTAGCTCTTTTTGTTTAGTTTATCATTTACCTCTTTTAAATTATATAAAGAGCTATAGTAATCCCTAAAACACTGTCCTATTTTTCCAGGTGTTAATGCTATCTCTCCATTTCTTATTATTTTAGTTATTCGATTAAGACTTTGTTTTTGTTTTTAATTTGTGCAGAAAGTATTTTGTCTGCTTTATTCCCTTTACTGTAATATTTTAATTTGTTTTTCCATATTTTTATTCATTTTTTCCATTAATTTTTTTTATTTATGCGTTTTTAGATCTCCATCAATTCTAAGTGATAGCTGTTTGATTCTTCTATTTTTTTTATTAGCTATTTGATTACATTTTATATATAATTGAGCTAAATTTTAACAAATTTAAAAGTTGACTGTTCAGTTTTATCAAATGCCCTCTTAAACGGATCTGAACGCACACCAATTAATTGTAGGAGATGTATCCTTTGGATCGTTTTCTAGAAAGTAATAGTGAATTATTTCTTTAATTAGTTCGATATTCGATTCATCATATAATAAGTAGTCATTTCTATGCCATGTAGAATATTTCCTATGACCTACTGTATCTTTCACACTCCAGATAAGAAAATCGTGATCTGACCAAGTATTATTTTTTATTTCTATTTTACTTATATTTTCTAGTAATTTTCCATCTCCCCATAACATATCTATCCCTGAATGAGACAAGTGTACTTTTGAAAAATAAGTAAAATATCTTTGATTAGGGTGTAACACAAGCCATATATTGAATAAATAATTTTCGTTTAAAATATTTGACAATGAATTAGCTTATTTATATAATCTTTTATCCATTGTTTATCCTTTTAATATTTTTTATCGATATTTGGGTCTAAAACACCACTAAAGTCACCTGCTATGATTATAGGGACAATTTTTATTTTATCTATAAAATCAAAGATTTTTTTCAAAGATAGAATTGGTTTTATATAGGGTAGATACAGATTGACCAACATAAATTTTGTTTAATTAATTTTACATACAAGAACAATATATCTTCTCTCTTCATCTATAATCTGATGCTCTATTTCTACTGACACTTCTTTCGAGAATATTATAGCAACCCCACTCTTTTTTTTATCTTTATGAGATGCATTAATTATCTCGGGGAAGATGTTGCCTCTAAAATTGACTCTGTCACTTTGTCTCCAATGGGTTTCTTGGATTAATACCACGTTTATATGTTTTTTTCTCAAAAAAATCATACAACATCGACTTTTTATATTGTGTATTCATACCCTGCACGTTGATTGAACACATTTTCATCATCCCCCCGTGAACCTCTCCTATGGCTTCCTTCTCGACAATAGATTGATTCTTATACATATAACTCAATAACAAACATTTGCACACTTTAAACAGAAAAACATAAAATTGGTGTGACCTTCCAACTACATAGTCAGATTTACTCCTTAGTGTTATATTCATTATAACACGGTTCCTGCTTTCACTACTTGAGCGCATGGAAGGGAATATTCTAACACTGTCTGGTGCAGTATCACCCGGGTGTGTCTGGGAGGGGGCGTGATGATTTAAGTGCATGTATGTGCACGAGCACACACACGCTGAGAGGAGGGGACCACACACCCTGTTTGGCGGTCCAACTGAGTTTTTCGATGGCTCCAAAATATGAGAAAACTGGAATGGGCGAGCAGACAACAACCACAGTGGCAAAGAACATGGTGAAAGTGAGCCTGTGAAGCTGCACAAGTCAGTGGTGAGATTTTGAATACCCGCTAGAGATCTGTTTGACTTAATCCCCTCTGTGTGGAAGACATGTGAGGCAGTTGCTAACTTTGAGCATGCTTGTTGGGAGATGCCAGGAACTGAATATGCAGAGCTGATGTAACTAATTTATATGAAGTTTTGAAGTTACAAATTGAAAGCCATACCCCGGATCAAATCCCAGCAAAGTTGTTGAAGGTCAGTGCGCCAGCAATTGCTTAACCCGTCGCAACTCTAATTAACAAATCCTTGGTGTCTGGATACATACCCAAACTTTGGAAGACTGCAAGAGTAGTGCCTATCCATAAAAGTGGTGACACTACTTTGGTTTCTAAGTATCGCCCAATATCATTGCTCCCGGTATTGTCAAAAATCTTAGAAAAATGTGTCCATACGCAACTATGTGAGTATTACCAACAATCAAACTATCTGACCCCTGATCAATCGGGCTTTTGCCAGAATCACTCCACTACAACTGCCCTCTTAAAAGTTTGCAATTACATCTTAACTGGCATGGAACAAGGAGACCTAACTGAAGCTATTTTCCTTGATTTTGCAAAGGCCTTTGACACAGTAGACCACGACATTCTACTGCACAAACTCAAAAACTCAGGTATTGGTGATCATTCGCTAACCTGGTTTTGATTGTATGTATCGGATCGCTCGCAATATGTGTCCATTTCTGACAGCGACTCCCTCCCTCTCCCAGTCACGTGTGGTTTTCCCCAAAGTTCCATTCTCAGCCCCCTACTATTTACAATATTTATAAATGATCTGCATAATGTCTGCAAATTCTCAAATGTACACATGTACGCAGATGACACAGTAATCTATGCGAGCAAATCCAATCTACTGCAGCTTGAGGCTGTGCTCCAAGACCAGTTTACAGAGGTCAAAAAGTAGATCGCAAAAAACAAACTCTTCCTGAACACTGACAAAACTGTCACAATGATCTTTGGAACAGTACCTAAATTACACAAATAACACAATTCCCACCTATCCATCAAAACAAACTCAAATGGCACACTGACCGCAGTCCACTCTTTCAAATACTTGGGTATGATATTAGACCCCAATCTATCTTTTGGCCTGCACATAGAATAGCTTGCAACTTTATCCAAAACTAGGTGCCCTGTACAGAAACAAATCCTGCCTAAGCCCTACAGTAAAGGAAAAGATTGTACAGCAAATGCTGATGCCAATCATTGATTATGGGGATTTAGTATATGCATCTGCACTGCAATCCCACATTAATAAACTCAATACATTGTATAACTCGTTCTGACGATTTGTGCTACAATGTAATTACAGGACTCACCATTGTGACATGCTAAAAGAACTAAACTGGCTGTCACTGGAATCCAGACGCACCCTTCATCTTTCCAGCTTTGTGTTTAAGAGCTTTTCTGGGAAACGCCCACCCTACCTGAACAAAATGCTTTCCCCACCTGTTTCCACTTCCTATAACCTCCGATCCAGTACCAACACTTTACTTAGTCTACCTCAATACAAAAAGAAAACAGCCCGATCCTCCTTCTCCTACAGAGCACTGCAATTGTGGAATGACCTCCCGCATAATTTAAAATCTTCCCTAAGCCTAAAGTCCTTTAAGAGATCCCTCTCTACATACCTCAAAACAGAATGCACATGTCATGGTTGATTTATATATTTCCTACCTGTTCTATGTTAAATTTTGTATATATTGTGTATCAATATTGTTTTTGTATTTTATTGTACCCTATTGTAACAATGCAATGATTTGTGGACCCAGGACATACTTAAAAACAAGAGAAATCTCAATGTATCTTTCCTGGTAAAATATTTTATAAATAAAATAAAATAAATAATAAAAGAAATTGTGGGTGAACCTTGGTTGTTTATAACTACTAATGAAGATTTTGGGGGTGCAATATATGATAGCTGAAGATACTACCAAATGTGCTTAATCAACAAAGAGATTTGGAGACTGGACTACAACGCAAGATATTTTTTAGGCTAAATATGAAACTGTTTTTTAAGCTTTGAAGTTTCAATAGAATTCACTATTATTTGGGGACCTGAAGCTATCGGAGGTTTAAAGTTACATAAAAAAAAAAAAATTATATTCTTTTTTTTTTTTTTTAATTGTGAGCCTAAACTTTAAGTAATTTAATCTGTGAGCCAAATATTGTAAATTTGGTATTGAGATATACGTGAATGCTGAGTCAATATTGAGTGGGAGATAATCTGCAAGAAAGAGTAATAAGCTTAAATTATTTACTCTGCAAATTTAAAGTATTGAAGTTACTTCTACATAGAAAACCTGAAGTTTGAAGTTGCAGCTCAAGTTTGTAAAATTGTGAGCCGAATCTTTAAATAATTCAATATGTGAGCCAAATAGTATAAATTTGGGACTGAAACACAAGAAAGCAGAGTCATTAATGTGTGTTAGATAAAGTTTCTAACTGGCAAAAAGGAGCATTTAAATCAAACAAATTACTCTGCGAATTTGAAGCTATTTGAAGTTTTAAAAACTTCAAAATTGAGAATGAAAACTGTTAGGAAAAGAGAAAAGAAAAAGAAAGGAGAAAAAAAGAAGGGAAAGAAGAAGGGAAAGGGAAAGAAAAAGGAAGGAAAAGAGAGAAAAACAGGAAGGAAGAGGGGAAGAGAAAAGAAAGAAAGAAAGAAGGGGAAAAAGAAAACAAAATGTTGTTTTTTTTCAATCTGGGTGCCAATTACTGCAAATTACAATCTGATAAAAAGGAGGGAGAAAAGGGCAGTTATAAAAATGGCATTAAAAAAACAATAGAAAGAGACAAGAAAAAGGAAAGAGAGATGTTAAGGATTCCAAGTCAGAAAAAAGATTTTCTGGTTTTTTTTTCACCTATTCCCTCAAAAGAGCAAACAGAAAGTAACAGTGATGACTTATCAAGTTTACCGAATATTAGCTATCAAGACACATATCAAGAAGATGTGCTCCAATCTGTAGGCGGAGTAATTACACAAGTTTTCTTGAAACAATGTTTAGTAGATATGGCCCTAACTCTTAAAGAAGAGATAACACACAGCTCTACAGAAATCAAAAGGGATATTAAAACCATGGCGGACCGAATCTCCTCATTAGAAGAAAAAATCACTTAAATTGACTCACACTATACAGGCTTAAAAGAAAATAACAAACTATTATCCCAAAAAGTTAAAGGATTGGAATATAAAATAAGAGAATGAGAAGATCGTTCAAGAAGATCAAATCTTCGATTTCGTAACAACCCAGAAAGTATCACACAAGATAAAATCAAAGATTTCCTTGAAGAAATGTACAAGAAACTTGTTCCAAAGGCTGAAACACATGAATATAAAATGGAAATAATCCATAGGATATACAAACCGAAGAATATATCAGAAAAACAAGAGACGTTATTGTTAATTTCCATTCACATTCATTTAAAAAAATTATGAGATCCATTAGAGATAAACCCACACTGGAAGACAAGTTCAAGGACATTTGTGTATATCAAGATCTCATGACATAATCATGGAGGAGAAGTTTTGCCCCAACATTGATTACATTGAGAGATAAGAACATACAATATCAATGGGGATACCCAGATAAACTAAAAGTTAATTGGAAGAATCAACAAGATACTTTTGAGTCCCCAGAAGACTTATTAAAATGGACGAAACTGACAAATATAAGTAACTAATTTAGGAGAATAGATCATGGGAGGAGAGACAGAATTGGAATCTGGAGGTTGGGGGAGGAGGAGGTAGTATTATAGAGCAATAAATATTTGAGGGGAGTGGTAATATACAAAGCACTACTTAAGAAGAAAATATTAATATACAGAATTTATATAATACTTTTTTTTTTTTTTGTATTTTAGATTGACTGATACAATTAAATATATGATTACTATAAAATAAGTACATGGAGGATATACCAGACACTTTAAAAAGAAGTAACAAGGGGGAAATGATAGTTAAATTTAGGTGACAGCAAAATAAATGAAAAGAAAGACAAAATAATCACACACAAGAAGAGTCCAGACAGCAGATCCCCGACTGCAGAGACAGACTACAGCTCAGGTATGTGAAGGATGGGGGGAAAGGCAGCAGGGAGACATGGGGACACTGAAACACTAGGGGACACATGGAAGACACTGAGACACTAGGGGACACTGTGAGACGTAGGGACACTGGGAAACATGGGGACACTGTGAGACATGGGAACACTGAGATACATGGGGACGCTGTGAGTCATAGGGAGACACATTGGGACATGGAGACACTGGGTACACATGCTGTCTCACAGCCAGTGTCTCTAGTGTCTCAGTGTCCCCATGGCTCCCAGTGTCCCCTAATCTCCCAGTGTCTATGTCCCCATGTCTCTAAGTGTCCCCATGTCTTCCAGTGTCCCCAAATGTATGTGTCCCCATGTCTCCCAGTGTCCACATGTCTCCCAGCCATTGTCTCAGTGTCTCCATGTCTCCCAGTGTCCTCATGTCTCCGAGCTGGGGCCTCGCGGCCGCCTAAACCACCTTATGGCAGACTGTGTCAGGTCCGAGGTCACGGCAACGCTCTGATGGTCTCTCGATATTACACGGTCTGCAGCTCTGCGGAGCTGCAGACCGGAAGAAGTGCCCACTGGACCACCAGGGAAGAGAAGGTAGGCTCCCTCACCACCCTCAGCCTCCACCCACCAGCCTCCCCACCCCCACTAGCAAGCCTCACCACCTCAGCCTCCCCCACCAGCTCTCCCCCCACCAGCCTCACACGCCAGCGCCTTTCAATCCCCCTCAGCCTTCCCACCCCCACTGCTCACACCAGTGCTCTTCTCCACTCCTCACAAGCCTTTCCCATTCCTCTCATTAGCCTCACCACTTTCACAGCCTCCCCCACCAGCCTCCCCCACCAGCCTCACCACGCTCAGCTCTCAACCCCCACTAGCCTACCACCCACCTTAGCCTCCCCCTCAGCCTTCCCACCTCACCAGTTTCACCCTCACCACCCCCAGTTCTTCCCAACCCCCACCAGCCCCACCACCACCCTCAGCCTTCCCACCCCTCCACCCCCACCAGCCTCACCACCACCCTCAGCCTCCCCACCCAAAGCTAAGCTGGAGGAGGATGGTGCATCAAGGTTCCAAGCGGAAGCTGTAGAAGATTGGGTGTCCTGTGTTAGCCAGTAAACTATGTCCTCAGAACATTTCGAGTTCAGGGTACGTGGCCTCTGAACACTGGGCATTATTCTAGGGCCAAAGGGAATCACAGCACCACGACCACGACGGCCCCTGATGGGTGGCCTGCCTCTGTCTGTCATTTTTTTTTTCGATTAGTGGTACTATGCGTGCAAGCTACTGTGACAACAGATATGAGTGGCACTGTGCAGTGGCAGAAGTTGGCAGAGTAGACGCTGTAGGCCTGAGACACACGCTTGTAGACAACTAACTGCTATTCAGTCTATTACAGTCAAAATTGTGTTTTGTTTTTTTAAATGTACACTACTAGTACACCAGATATGAGTTGAACTGGTGTGACACTGTGCCCCGGCAGGCCCTGAAACGCACATGCATGAAGGAAACTGACTGCTATTATATTACAGTCCAAAATGTTTTTTTTTGTTTTTTTTTAAATGCAAGCTATTGGGACACCAGTGAGTGAGTGGTGGCACTGGGCAGGCCCTGAAACGCACACTTGTGAAGGAAACTGACTGCTATTATATTACAGTCCAAAAGGTTTTGTTTTTTTTAAATGTAAGCTATTGGGACACCAGTGAGTGAGTGGTGGTACTGGGCAAGCCCTGAAATGCACACTCGTGAAGGAAACTGACTGCTATTATATTACAGTCAAAAAAGTTTAGTTTTTTAAAATGCAAGCTATTGGGACACCCAGAGGCGGCTGTAGACTTTATGAGGCCTTAGGCGAAACTCAAACATGAGGCCCCACTAACAAAAAAGTGTCACATATACACATTGATGCACAGTTTACCTGTGTATGTGCCTGAGAGTGTGTCTGACAGAGAGTATCCTTGTGTGTGAATGCATGTCTCTGTGAGCATGTTTGCGTTTTTGTCTGAGACCCTATGTGTATGGGGTAGCTGCTTGAAGTGTGATGTGTGTATGGGGGGGGTGATGGTGAGAAAGAGAGGCAGGTGATGGTGAGAGGTGGGTGATGGTGACAGGGAGGTGATGGTGACAGGGAGGTGATGGTGTGGGGGTGATGGTAATGTGAGAGTGAGGGGGGTAACGTGAGAAGGAGGAGGGGGTAATGTGAAAAGGAGGAGGGGAGGTAATGTGAG
>OW240914.1:232528528-232619864 GCA_933207985.1 Pelobates cultripes | reverse complement strand
GGTAGTGAGGCTGAGGGGGCTAGTGAGGCTGAGGGTGTGGGGGGTAGTGAGGCTAGGGTGGTGTGGGAGGTAGTGAGGCTGGGGGTGGTGTGGGGGGTAGTGAGGCTGAGGGTGTGGGGGGTAGTGAGGTCAGAGAGATCAGATGAGTCCTTCAGGACTGTAGTGGACACTGAATACACTAGCCTAGCTATCAATTTCCCTATCAAATCAGCAGCAGCTACACTGTCCCTCCTCTCACTAAGAATGCAGCTTCACAATGAATGTAAAATGGATGCTGTCCAGGAGGTGGGAGGGTCTGGGAGGGAGGGTCTGCTGCTGATTGGCTGGAAAGTGTCTGCTGACTGTGAGGTACAGGGTCAAAGTTTACTCAATGATGATGAATAGGGGGCGGACCAAACAGCGCATATGTTCACCGTCCGTGGCGATCGCGAACAAGCGATGTTCGCCAGGAACTATTCGCCAGCGAACCGTTCGGGACATCACTATAGATTGGGTAATGAAATGTGTGGTTGTTCTAACTTGAGAAAGATGTCATCTGCGATCTTGTGGTTTTCACCCTCTACTTTAATACCATGTATGTCTGAATGATCTCTTATTAACTGTGTTAGAGGTTCTAGGCTAAGAATGTAAAGTAATAGGGACAGGGGGCACCCATGTCTTGTTCCATTGGTAATGTTGAATTGCTTTGAGGTGAAGCCTCCATTCACTACTTTTGCTGCGGGTCCGGAGTTCAACTCAGAAATCAGGGAGATGAATTGCTTTGGGAATCCAAATTTTGCAGGGGCAGAGAGAAGGAAGGGCCAGTGCAGCCTATCAAATGCTTTCTCTGCGTCTAGGGAGACAAGCACACAAGGCTCAGGAAGTTCAGTAGCTTAATGGCCCCTCCGGTCCCTGCCTATCCCCCACGAACCCCACTTGATCCTCTTGGACAATGGTTGGAATGATAGGGGATAACCTAATGGTATATATTTTTGATAAAATCTTGATATCGCTATTTAACAACAAAATTGGCCTTAGGTTTATGTGGAGTTATGTGCTAAGAGCATTTCCGGTTATATGTTGCCTATGTTTATGATATGGTTGAATACCTTTTCTAAGTTGGGAGCAAGAGTATTTGTGAATTGTTTGTAGTAGGAGTTTGTAAAGTTACCTGTGCTGGGAGATCTCCTTGCTCATAGGGTTTTTATGGTTTCTTGGATCTCCTGAGTGGTGATAGGAGCAGTTAAAATATATTTTTGCGTTTGTGTCAATGACGGCAATTGCCACATGTCAGGAGATGTTAAATTTCAGGTGTGCTAGTGTTTGGACCTCTTGGAGATTGTACAAGGAGTGGTAATAGTCTTCCATGGTGTTGTTAATGTCCTGGGGTTGGTATATTTTTTTTTACCAGTTTTTGTTATTATGTTTTACATTTTGGATTGGGAGTGTTTAGTTCTCAGCATGTTGGTGAGCAGTTTTTCTGCTCTGTTGCTTTGTGTGTATATCCTTACTTTCAATTTCTGCAGTAAACATGACGGTTTCGCTAGATATATGTTGTTTAATTGTTGCCTTGTTCGGGCAATGAGTCGTGTGTTTTGCTCTGTGGAGTGTGAGTAGTTGGCATTTGTGGCATCTCTCAGTGTTCTGAGTAACATTATATATTCTGTTTGTGATTGGCGTTTGAAGTAGGAAGCTCTGCTAATTGTCAAACCTCTGATGACCGATTTGTGTGCCTGCCAGAGTGATAATGGAGTAACTTCAGTAGTATCATTGATGTCAAAGTATGAGGTTACGCTGTCTTCTAGTTTATTTACAAATTCCTTGTTGTGTAATGGCGTATCATTTAAGCACCATGGGGTTAGACCACGAAATTGAAAGTTATCTTCTATTGTTATTGTCACAGATGCATGGTCAGACCATACTATGTCCCCTGTGCTACACTGCATGACGTGTGGAAGCAGTGTGCTGATTTGCATAGTAAACCAGCACCAGTTCAATCCTGGAAAAAACATTTTGGAATGCTAAGTAAAATGTAAGATCAGGGTCGTTGAGGTGGAGGGTTCGCCATGTATCATAGAGTCCATGTTCCGCAATCAGTTTAGTTAGCGCTTTACAATGGTTTGAGAGTGTCATGTGACGTGGATTTGTTTGGGATGGTTGTGTCTAATCTGGAGTCAAATACATGATTGAGGTCATTTTTGGGGGGCATTTTTGCGAGCACTTTATATTAAAAGTTGCGTTGGTGGGCATTAAGACTATATATTCCCACTAGAGTGAGATGGTTGGGCATTGAGGCTGCAATGCAGAATTAGAAATCGTCCTTGACTACCTATTCGTATGTATAGGAATTCAAAGGCGACTGATTTGTAAATCAGAAATGAGACGCCTTTAAATTTTGATGTGTGTGTTGCATGGTATTGCGTTGGGTATTCATTCAAGCCAAATTTAGGTACCCTGTTAGTTACGAAATGTGTTTCCTGAATGCACAGTATATCAATGCGATTGGAGTGGGAGGTAGCAGGGGTAGAGTAAAACGAAGGCAAGGGGGAAAATGTAAGATAGGTAAACAGAAGTATTTACAAAGATTCTGCCAAAGAGCCAGGATGTGGCTGGAAGTAGGATGATAGTGGATTTGCACTTGTGGCAGATAAATTGTTACAAGATATGTTGTAACATAAAAAAAATTATATAGACAATGGGATAATGGGATAACCAGATTTAGCATAGTCTCCTATCAAATATGTATCAAATAACATTACTGAATTATGGTAATTCAAACACATAGACGTGAAAAGGCTCAGACATAAACATTTTCCGTAATTTTTTAATTTATTTTCCTTTTCTCTTTTTTTCCCCTCTTCTCCTTTGTCCAAGGTGAGCTGGTGGAGCTAGGAGACAAATGCCTCAGAGACCAGGTAGCAGCAGCAGGTGCTTGAAAAACTTTTATTCACAAAGTTCAAAATGATTGAAAACACCACCTCCACCAGGGTAGGTCCTTTCTCACTGGGGTTGTAGTCCCTCAGATTCATCTCTGGCTTATGCCATTCCTTGGACACCACTTAGAGTTCCCCCTAGAGGAGGAGCTTCCTTTGGCATAACGTGCTGATGTGTGATGATGCATTTCACCTTGTCGGCTTGCTCAGATCACTCCCACCCTTGCTGCCACTACACTTTTAAGTCCACCCAATTGGGCGTGCATTTATTAAATGTCTCATCATGATTAGATATCATTCAAAACCTCTACATGGGTCTCAGCAATGTCCCATATATGCTCATCATTGTCCAGAACATTGGTATATCACCTAAACATTTGGCAACAACCTGAACATTATTTCAATTTAAACTAAAACAAAAGGGACATAGTATATATAAAGAGTACATTTCTTATAAACAGACTTTGAATACAAACACACATATGCGTACCCTTATATCTTAAAAACCGAAACAAAATGTTTAACAATAAAATTAAAACATAAATAAAACATAAACATAGGCTATGTAATGAACCATTCTAATCACATGTTTTAATTCATCTTGAACAGACCTACTACAGGGGAAGAAGTAGATATATCAATAAAAAACATGAGAAACTGTTAAAGAAAAAATATAAAATATAATTTCAAAAATATAATATATTAAGCTCAATTAAAAAAATAAATAAATTAAAAAATATATATTGCTAAAATGTCTTATTAAAACTCATTCAAATCAAATTAAGCCCTTTGGGTTCCTACGTCTCTGGTTTATGGACACATTTTATTTTTTATCTACTTATACTAAGAATATAATTACCACCGCACCAAAATTTTATTATTTATTTTATTTATCTAATAAAATCAATATTGTGACTATGGCATGCTTAAGGAAAACAAGCCAAAGGTGCATTGAGTCAGTGAGATTTGGACACAAACAGCAATGTAAGAAATGCCATTGTTAGCTATGAAGATCCGCATCTTACTATTAAACTGCTAAAAACATGTACATTGTAAATCAGATTAAACCATGCGTCAGATCACCAGTTCAGCAATGATGAATTGTTACTTAATTAGGCAGTACTTATTATAGCATCTTCCAAAACAGCTCATCAAGACAGTTAATACATGCTTCACACATTTTATGCACTTATTACAAGGCTTGATATTCTATTGAAGCACCAATGGAACATTTAATTAATCAATCGTGGAAAATGAGCATTTACATAGTAAACATCTCTATTCAAGGCTGTGATTTAACTGCAAAGGTGATGGCAAATCTTCTAAACAGTCACCCTTTGGCCTCTCATTCCATTAAGATGTCTTTTGGATCATAGTTAATTAATTTGTAAAGAGACTTATTTCTATGCAGTTCATTACCAAAAAAATTGTAAATTTTAATGCGAAAGACCATCCATCCTTGACCCCAACTTTCTAATCGTTATACCAGTAAGAATATTTAGAGAAATTTAAATGTATGTTAATTTCATCTAGACTTTTCCACTGGGATAGTTACAAAAATCTAATCTGTCTGGTTTAAAAAGAGTTAACTTGACCCACACTTGAGAATTTAAATAACTGCCTGGTACTGTTTTGTTGGATTTCACAAAATCACAAATTACTGTTACACAATTTCCAGAACTCATAAAACAGACCACTAGAACAAAGAGAAAAAGCCTCAAGCACATGCCTGTCCTGCTTACTCTATGTGATGTGCTGCATGTGCATGCCTGTGCATGTCTGTGCATGTTTGCATGCTTTATATGCCTAGCTGAAAAGATCCCCTACTCAAGATAAAGACGCATAAAATGCTTCACGAGGACAGACATCTGTTCTGTGTCTATGTTTCAAATATGCACATGTACACCAATGTATTCAACAATAGGTTGACAAAGCTTTAACCAGGCCTGCTTAGAGTTGCTACTCTTCTAGCCTGACTGTTGTATATTCCTGGTTTAATTAAAATTTCATATTATGCTAAAAAAATTAGCATCAAAGGAAGAATATTAATAAAACGGTATCAAACGTATATGATTGTGTATTGCGTATATGATGACATCATTCCGGATATTTGTCTCCTGTCATTATTAAAATTAAGATTATAGGTACACTTTGTTAGCATAATCTATAATTTTACAACATGGCTGAAAGCTTCATATTTAGCATTTTTAATGCTGTAAAAGAATAACAAAAATAGAAAATACAAAAGGTATTTTCCCGAGTCCAATCTACAGAATGAATAATATCGGTGAGAGATGCTCCAGCCAAAAAGGCCTGTGATTACGACTCTCCATGGACTGAGTGGGTGCCAAAACACAACTCCACACCTGCTAGTGACAGCCATCAGCGAATCCACCTAGTTAACATATCGGGTGGCCCTTAGTGCATGGGCCACATGTTATGCCCCATGCGTGTGGGCAACAGTGCAGCTGCACCAGCGGCAGTTCTGATGGACTGCAGGGCTGTGACAACCGTCATGGTTGTCACCCCCTGAAGGTGGCGCTAGTCGGAGAAGTTCTTGGCCAGGCTGCCACCTTCAGGGGGTGACAACCATGACGGTTGTCAGAGCCCTGCAGTCCATCAGAACTGCCGCTGGTGCAGCTGCACTGTTGCCCACAATCAGTTCCAGGTTATTGATGTGTAATCCAGTTTCCTAGTCTGACAAGGACCCACCATGTATCCATGGATCCACACAGTGGGCCCACAATCAGTTCCAGGTTATTGATGTGTAATCCAGTTTCCTAGTCTGACCAAGGACCCAGCATGTATCCATGGACCCACACAGTGAGCCCACCAGCCCCACAGGCTGGCTTCTGATTACATGACAAAGTTTGGTGAGGGTCCAGAAATTGCCTTGCCGTATGTAGCAATTCCCATGGCAATTTCGCCCTCATCTCCGGACTGGTCGGAATGGAGAAACCTCGCCTTCATACTTTACAATAGTGAAGGGGTCCATGAAAGATTGCCAGGATGGAGGAGGTCAGGAGACACACAAAGAGCAAGTACAAAGAGAGTAATGGAATCCCAATGTAGAACCTTGCATATCTCCTTCTGAATGATGCAACCTTTGACATGGGCAGACGAAGAATACAGTTGACTAAATCAATCTTGAAACCAAGAAACTGTACAACCTGTGAAGGAGCGAGCGCTTGTTTACCATGAGATCTAATGATTTGAGAAAGTGAAGGGTAAACGCCATCTGAGACCTCGAGAAGCATAATTTCAGAAAATCAGCAAATCATCATGATAAAGGCCCTTGGATCGCATAAGAGAGACAACTGGTTTCAGAAGCTTCATGAAGCACCACAGAGCAGAACTGAACGTGAATGGAAGACAAGTGAACTGACAGGGACAACCCCACCAGCGGAAATGGATTAAACGTCAACTCGCGTGAGTGACAGGAACCAAAAGGTTTACGTCCTTCAGATTGTAAACCAGTCTTTCTCGAGGAAAAGGTCCCATAGAAGGGATGCATTTTCTCTTGAAGTGTTGATAGATGACAAATATGTTGAGGTGGCATAGATTGATGATTGGGCAAACTTCTTGTACATCATGGGAAACCAATGGATCTCTGAGTGTGTTCTGGAAACACTGACAGACTTTAGGCTG
Source organism: Pelobates cultripes (assembly GCA_933207985.1). Taxonomy (NCBI): domain Eukaryota; kingdom Metazoa; phylum Chordata; class Amphibia; order Anura; family Pelobatidae; genus Pelobates; species Pelobates cultripes. Next base: position 232,613,304 of record OW240914.1, on the reverse strand, counting down.
TTTTTTTTTTGTTTTTAATGTAACTTTAGGAGGGGTTTACCCTTGAAGTGTCACGGCTAAAGTAGGAGAACCCAAAACACACAGACCCCAGTCTGCTGAAGGAGACGTATAACGTATTACTGGGCCTTAGAATGGCCAGATTTAATGTATTTAAGAGTAGTCAGGTAGAAAGCCAAGGTTAAACGTAAGAGCATAAACAGTAAGACAAGGTCAGGAACACAGAAAGCGGAGAAAGGATAAACAAGCCAAAGGCGGTAACAAAAAATCCAAATATAATATAAAGCCCACTCTTGGGTATACAAGAACCTGCAAACCGATCGGTTCGGCACTTTGAGTCGCGGCGTTATGACGTTGGCACTACTTCGCTCCATATGATATTCCTGCCTGGAAGGGAGCATTCTATGTGCTCCATATGATATTCCTCCTACCCCTTCCATTCATATTACTAGCCCCCTACCCCTTCCATTCATATTACTACCTCCTCCCACCCCTTCCAGTGCCGGATTAACATAGGGGCTGATAGAGCTGCAGCTCCAGGCCCAGGCCCATGGAATAGGCCCATTGATTTAAAAAAAAGAAAAATTTATTATTTTTTTTTACATTTTTTTTTTTTCCCACACACTACTCTTAGGGATTCCATCTGGCTTTTATTTTATTGGCACAGCCAGTATTTGAGGCTGCATGGCTAGTGCCAATATTGCAGTGATACTGGCAATACAAATGCTGGTATTTTTCTCAGTATAAACAAGAGATTACTATGCAATACCAGCACTGGCCAGTAGGGGTCGCTGTATGTGGAGACAGGCAGGGATAGGAAGTTCCAGCATATCCCTCCCTGCCTATCTATACTCACTGATCTGCAGGGGTGCAGCTACAGAGAGTCCAGACAGCAACTCCCACCCTGCAGAGACAGCCTACAGCTCAGGGAAGTAAGGGATGGGGGGGAAAGGCTGCAAGGAGAAATATACTGAGACACTAAGGGACATTGGGAGACATTATGACACAGACACATGGGGACACAGTGTCCCCATGTATCCCAGCCAGTGTCCCTGGTGTCCCAGTGCCCCCTAGTCTCCCAGTGACCCCTAGTCTCCCAGTGCCCCCAGTCTGACAGTGTCTCACTGTCCCCATGTCTCCTAGTGCCTCCATGTCTCTCAGTGCCTCAAGTGTCACAATGTCCCCATGTCTCCAAGCTAGTGTCCCTAGTGTCTGTGGCCCTGGTGTCTCAGTGTCCCCATGTCTCCCAGTACCCCCATGTCTCAATGTCCCCATGTCCCCCAGCCAGTGTCTCTAGTGTCTGTGTCCCTATTGTCTGTGTCCCCTATTTTCCCATTGTCCCCATGTGTCCAGCCAAAGTCCCCTAGTCTCCCAGTGTCACTGGTGTCTCCATGTCCCCAGGTCTCCCCGTCTTCCTAGTGTCCTAGTGATGGGGACCCTGGGATACATGGGGACACAGGGAGACATGGGGCATTGAGACACTGTGATACATAGGATCACTGGGAGACCTGGGGACACGACACTAGGGGACACTGGGAGACATGGGGCACTGAGACACTGATACATAGAAACACTGAGACCTGGAGTAATCGACACCTGGAATCACTGAGTCATGAGGGCACTGGGAGACATGGGGGCACTGGGAGGAATCCATCTATACAGCAGAATCAAACTAAGTAGTTTTTGGGTGATTTTACAGAATTTTCTCTTATGTCACTCCTTGTGATTTACATCATGTGATGTCACCCATACATATTTAATTATGCAAATTAGTAAGGCCGGTATGTTTTTCCAAGAAAGGTGGCAACCCTAACTACTTTTCACATACTCTTACTTAAGTATGGAAACTTAAGTGGGATGTATGGGAACACAACTTGTGTGGACTGGCTGACAATGAACATAGTTAAAGGGACACTATAGTCACCAGAACAACTACAGCTTATCGAATTTGTTCTGGTGAGTAGAATCATTACGGTCAGGCTTTTTGCTGTAAACACTGTCTTTTCAGAGAAAATGCAGTCTTTACATTACAGCCTAGTGATAACTTCACTGGCCACTCCTTAGATGGCTGTTAGAGATCCTTCCTGGGTCATGGCTGCCTAAAATGCATCCACACATTCAGTGTCTCCTCCCTCTGCATGCAGACACTTAACTTTCCTCATAGAGCTTCATTAATTCAATTCATCTCTATAAGGAGATGGTGATTGGCCAGGGCTGTGTTTGAATCATGCTGGCTCTGACCCTGATCTGCCTCTTTGTCAGTCTCAGCCAATCCTATGGGGAAGCACTGTGATTGGATCAGGCCACCACTTCTAATGATGTCAGCAGACTGCTTGTTTTATGAGTCTAACAGCATGCAGAGTTACAGCTTCAGGCTTGAATATAGTAAGATTTTGCTATATTTATGGAGGCATGAGGGGCCCAGGGGGGCTAGATGGTGGTGTTAACACTATAGGGTCATGAATTCATGTTTGTGTTCCTGACCCTATAGTGATTCTTTAAGGTAATGCTGACTTTGGTCTCTCTAACACTGTGGCATGTTCCCTTTCTTCTAAACTCACTACATACAGCTTTTCTCTGTCCCAGACTATATACCAGGAGCTTCTGCCTGCTAGTAAGAAGGTAAGGAGACAAATGGACCAGCGAGTGCTAGGGAACAGTCCTTAGAAAGCGTTGAGTGAGTGCATCATTAGATGCATTTATACCAAGCTCAGGGTGCTGTCTGCATAGTATGCCCTTAGTTGGCCAGCTGCATGATTGGCAGGCAGCCTGACATGCATTCATGCTAGGCTGGCCTTCTAATTCTTTGGGCAGACATGTCCTCTTTTTGGGCATGTTCACCCCTTTTGGCAGGTTACGTGATTTGTGTCAGTGGCACATTCTTTTACCATGCCCATTGACTTCCTGCTTGACTGGACACTGCTGTTAGGGGTTATGGATTTACTTGAAAGATGAAAACATAAATTAGAGAGAGATTAGCCTAGGGTATGTGTTTTCTTATAGCTGCTGTTTTCTTTCTCTCCAGCACCATCTCCATCAGATACATGACGCTTGGGAATGTTTTACTGTTTTTGGTCAATATGATTCTGTAATTAGGCCCGCCATAATTGTCAGCACCAGGCCCACTGGGCTCTTAATCTGGCCCTGACCCCTTCCATTCATATTAGTACTCCCTATCCCTTCCATTCATGTTAGTACCCCCCAACCCCTTCCATTCATATTACTACTTACCCCCCCTTCCAATTATAATGCCCCCTCTAACCATTCCATTCATACCAATTACCTGCTCTGGCAGGCAGCTGCTTTTTTTTCAGAGCCGGCGCCTGAGGTGATAATGACGCCGGCTCTGCTCTCTCCCCTACACACTGTTGCCCCCTGCCGTTTTACTTCTCATAGCAGGGGATGGGGACCTCTGGACGTCTGGTGGCAGGCGCAGTGTCAGACTTAGCGTCCCACCCATCCCTCCCGGTTCCTACATATAACAGTATATGTAGCAGTGGACTGTACACGTTGCACATTTTGTTAGCAATATGCAAGATGGCCATGAAAGGCCCTCTGCTGTAGATGCTGCTTAAAAAACAATATCGTAAAAAAATAGTTAAAGGGACACCCCACTACCCAAATACAAAATAAATCAAAATTACTGCTTTAATAAATATATCACCAATGAAAAACCGCTGAATTAAATGCATGCAAGTTTTCATTAGTGGCTATATATAACAACAGCTTGCAAAAATGTATTTCTATTGTCCTCCTCTTTAAATCTTGCCCAGACTTTCTGTGGCTGTCCAATCACAGGCTTCTCAATGCAGCTCAACGAGAAGTCTTTGCAAGGCAAGTGCTTTGGACATCTGCCTCTTGAATTTAGCTCCATTAAGCAAAAAAACCAGGAAGTAATATGACCGGTTGTCTGCTTGAAAGCCAATTTCTAGTGAAAACTATTTATTTTTTGGTTATCATTTTGAAAAAAGTGGAGGAACTTCTCTTCATACATAAAACTTTTCAGCAAGCTAAAATGTTTTAAGGGTCTGGAGTGTCCCTTAAAAAGATGATAAAGAAATGTAGAAACAATTGGTGTTACGGTACCTTCAGTAATGAAATGTACAAACCGCCGTTTAGCGAGTATCCCCCGTTCGCAATGATGTGGTCGGGTAGCGGGTATAGTAAAACCATGCGAACCGCCAGCCAGGGAACACTCCAAACTCCCGAACGGTACCTGTACGGCTAATTCCCTTCACGAGCTGCAAATCCACGAACGGCAAATAGTAACCGAACGTCAATATCTCCCAAGCGGCAAATAATCCAAATAAGCAGTCCTTAGTCCCTGGTAACCAAATCCCCCCAATAACGAGACCAAGCTCCGCTTTGAGGGTAAAACACAAACTGATTTACTGTGGGCTACCTGCCCGGTATTTATGCAGGTCTCCCACTTGGTGGACACTCCCCTAGGGGACCAAATGGGAGACTGAAAGTACAGAGGGACATGGGGACATTTTGGACATGCAGTACAGTTCCCAGCATGCAGTACAGTTCCCTCCCCTCTGCTCGGGGGATAATTGGGAAGTAACTCAATTATCTCCCCGGGCAGAGGCAATCGCCATTTTAAACACAAGTCACAAAAACACATGAAAATCCATAACTTCATAACTGCCGAACATATTACATTCGTATCACGTATCCCCAGATAGCCTGGATCTGAGTGCACATTATTGGAGAATAGCGCTCAGATCCCATTCGCATAGTTCAATCGCCATGGAGTCAAAGTCTCTTTCGGTTCTTCTGTATGCGATTGACTCCATGGGACGGCTATCTGGGTTAAGTCCATTCGTGTGGTTGAATCTCCCGAACAGCTGGCATTCGTATACTTTTGTCGATTGAGAAGGGGAGGTCGACGGCTTCAGCGGTGTTCGGCTGAAAAAGTGTCCGTTTTCAGATCCATGAAATAATCGTCGAACACCGCTGGTCTTTCGCATGGGCAAAATGGCCGCCGCCTCATGGTCGACATTCGAACGACGACCACCCTGCATTCGGTTTTAATTGAGAAGTGTCTGTGGTTAACCGCAACGTTCTAATTGGGATCAATAGGTTAACCAGCAGCACACTTCTCTTCTGGGTGGCCGTCCGTTCGGTAGTTTCGTTCGACAAAACCGACATTCCCTTGAATAAAGCGTACGAATGGGGAAATTCATGTAACCGGCAAAACAGGCGAACAAAGCAGTTATAATCCAGACAGATGGGTCTGTCACAATTGGGTACCATAATGAATAGTTAAAGGGGAAGGGAGTGAGAAGGGAAGGAAAATGGCTAAAAAATTTGAGATCCCAGTCATTAAGGATTAGTAAGTTTTCCAGGAAGCCATCTGCGTACATTCCATGAAGTCATTTCTGAGGGGTGTGGGGGATTGCAGTTTAAAGACAAACATTGCAGCATACAAAAGGCTGAATTGGCATTCTCCATTCACAGTTCATACCCCACAAATAATTAGCCATTAGAAACAAGGTGTTTTTATATTTCAATTTGCTATGATGCCTTCTGTAACGGAACCGCTGGCACCCCGACCGGGTACCTTCCGCCGACGGATGCTCCTAGTGCTTTCCGAGGACTCCAAGCACTCTGCCTGACACCATAACCACTGCAAACCCCACGAACCGCCGCAGCTTGGTTGGGGTCTCGCCGTCTCCACCCACTCTGGACCCAGGACCAGGGTCCAGCTTCCAGCAGGTCGACCTCTCTCCGGATTCCAGAGAGCAGGAACAGGAACAAGCTCTTAGCAGAGCTTAGTGATTATACCCTGGGGAGTATAGTGATTATAGCAATCCCCAGAGTGTAGTTTCTCCAATCCCCCAAACATGAGCCAAAACTTCATGAAGGTACAAGATGATCTGACTCCAATGAGCGTTTATTACTCCTTATATACAAGTTTTCAGGTCAGAGGCACACCCCCTGGACCTGGTGGTAAACTGTGACAAAAGGGACACAAACCAATGGGAACACTAATTAACATGATAACACTCTCACAAACACAATGAAATCCCTCCTCTCCATCCTGGAGATAATTGGCTTAAGGCACTGCAGTAAACTCAATTATCTCCAGGTACAGAAAATATCTACATTTAACACTAACAGCAAAATACGTAAAAGTACATAAAAAGGGGGGCGGAGCCAAGCCAGCAAACCGAACAGATGTGCAGAGCTGTAGCTCCGTACCAACAAGCCTAAAAACAACGGCTAACCGGGTGAAAAATCACCGGAACACCGATTAGCACCCCACCTACGCAATGGGAAAACGGGCCAAAAAGATCAAGGCAGCCCTAGCATCAGGAACCCGTAATATTGGGGAATACATGCAGGGAAGCCTCCCGCGCGTGGAGCCCAAAATGGCGGACCTACATGCAGAGGCCTCGTCGGAGGAGGAAGAAGCCTCCATGGATGCCCTAGACGAGATCCCACAAGCTGGAGGGCTGTATATGGAATCCTCGGACGAGGAGAACAACACCCCGGCCACGAAGGGAGACATTAAGTCGCTCCTCCGCGACATCCGCAAGATGTTCCAGGCGGACCTAGCAATACTGAGAGAGGACATGCTCTCACTTACAGGGCGCCTCAAGGCCGCAGAGGAAACATCGGCCCACCTCAAAGCCGAGCAAACCACACTTGCCGCAGAGCAAAAACGGCTAACAGCCTCACAAGCAACAATGACACTGAAACTAACTGAATATGAAGACCGCAGCCGCAGCAAGAATATCAAGATTAGGGGTATCCCTACCACGATAGACAAGACTGAACTGCCGCAATACGTGGGGCGCTTGCTCCAGCAAATACTTCCCCACAAACAGGCTAAGAACATCCTGGTGGATAACATATACAGAATCCGCAGGCAGGGCAGACAGCCCCAACAAGCATACAGCGATATCATTATACAGCTTGTCACACACCTGGACAAAACGGCGATCATGGCAGCGGTCAGGGATTTGCCGTTCCTGGCCTTCGAGAGGCACAACCTGACATTCTATAATGACCTCTCAAAACCCACCATGCAATGGAGGCAAACAATGCGCCCTGTCACCAGCGTGCTGAGGCGGAAGAAGATCCCGTACCGCTGGGGCACACCACGCTCTCTTCAGATCACCGCGGAGGGGATAACCCATACCTTACACTCACCAGAGGAAGGCCAATTGTTTCTGGCCCAGCAGGGCATTACAACACAGAGGGAACTCAGAAGGGGCAGCCCTCGGGGACACCAATGGGATGTGGACAACATCGCCCCATTCGAACCACGGAGAGACCCCCACCTGCCTGAGGCAGGTCCAGGGGACTAAAAACCGAGACAACCGCCGCATGGCCTCGTGAAAGCATGAGACTTAAATCCTGGTTTGGGATACTTACATCAACCTTATACCTTTATGATTAACATGTTGGAATGCATAGAAAGTCTAGTGTGTTTAAAAGTTACAGGACTTCCTACTAACTCTCTACGATGGCAGGCGCTAGGTGGTAAATGCTGCTACCTTGTTTGTTCTAGCTCTCTCAGGCTGGTAACGCTGGGTAAATTGACTTAGAATACCCTGTGTATAACTGATATATGACTTCCTGCTAATGACCAGAAGCTAGCAAGCATAAGGAGACGCTGTAGACTGGACTAATAGATGACACCTCTACAGCTTACAAATAAGTTGCCATAATTTTTATACACCTCACACACACTGGGCTTTAGTGTAGGACACCAGTTCACCCAACATAGGCTGACTCAAGCGAAACAAAGGCCAATAGACAGATACTTTAGGCTCAGCAGCAGTTCAGGTATTCTCTATTACTTTCTCAGTTACTTGACACAATAGACTCTTTATTTTCACATGTTTAAACTAGTTGTTACCACGTGTTCCCTGTGGTTTCATGCCCAGTTAAAGCTAGAAATAGCACAACCATTTTAATGTCAAGTTAGTACAGCGAGGACAAGCGACGCAAACACAAGGTCTAGACGTGACCAAATAGTGAGTAAACAGCAGAGGCCGCAGAGATCGACAACTATTTTAAACTAAGACACATAGGCTGTGTATGCAACCAGGTCTCTCTAAATAACTAAAAACTGTACACTGTTTTTCATGCCACACAACTACTATACAATGTTTAACCCTGCAAAGGAACCTGCTGTTGTGGCAGTGCATTCCTTCATGCCTAAGCTGTGTACGAATAAAATAAAGAATTTAAAAAAATATTTATCCAACCAAAAAAAAAAAAAAAAAGTACATAAAAATACATAATTCTTATTTTATTACACAGAACCCCCACATTTAACCTATCCCCAGATAGCTCGGATCTGAGCGCCCAATCTAGGTGAACAGCGCTCAGATCCCATGAACAGAGTAGATTTTCCATGGGGTAAGGCACAGCAAGGGCTGTTGAGAAACCAAGGAGGGACAAAAGCAGTCAGTTCCAACTGGTTTGGCAGTGTGCCTGGGACAACGCCCTGCTGGAGAACAATAGACAGGAAACGGGGGAGGGGAAGAAACACACCTTCCCATGGATTCAAATGGGAAGAAACTGTCTTTAGAAGCCAATAATCCCCAAATAGTCTTTTTAAATGGCAATACACCCCAGGGCCATAGTCATGAGGAAGGAGGCTGGCAATCAGGCTCCTCCAAAAGCCGGGGGCAAAGGGCAGCTTGTCACCTAACAATCCAGGGACAAAAGGCATTTCGTCACACCTTCATGTTGTTGAATTCACTTGAGTTGAGTTTTTATTTCAAAACAGCAATTTAAGCTTATATGTTTAAGCATCTGCTGTCAATTCACCAGAAAACTCTTTACTGTTAATTAACCATTTGACAGCTGCTTCTATGCCTTTCTATGCTTAATTAATAATGTTTCCTATGAGTCTTTCACTAAAAATCCAATCAGCTTTAAAATTTCTAAAAGTTAAAATCTGCACCACTGAGATATTTTAAATTGGGCTAATTTAACTGACTCTCAAGTTGTTGAATAATATCTCATTTTCATTTTTTTTTCCTGTGTATGAACAAACATGAATAGATGGGATAGGTATCTACCAAGGTGATTGGCAGTATCGAATAAGATTAAGTGAAGTGTGTAGAGAGCAATTTTATTTTGGACTTTCACTATTTTAAAGGACCACTATAGTGCCAGGAAAACATACTCGTTTTCCTGGCACTATAGTGCCCTGAGGGTGCCCTCACCCTCAGGGTCCCACTCCCGCCCGGCTCTGGAAGGGGGAAAGGGGTAAAAACTTACCTTTTTCCAGCACTGGGCGGGGAGCTCTCTGCCTCCTCTCCTCCTCCGATCCTCCTCCTGGGCTGAATGCGCACGCGCGGCACGCGCGGCACGCGCGGCACGCGCGGCAAGCGCTGCGCGCGCATTCAGCCGGTCGCATAGGAAAGCATTTATAATGCTTTCCTATGGACACTTGCGTGCTCTCACTGTGAAAATCACAGTGAGAAGCATGCAAGCGCCTCTAGTGGCTGTCAATGAGACAGCCACTAGAGGATTAGGGGGAAGGCTTAACCCATTCATAAACATAGCAGTTTCTCTGAAACTGCTATGTTTATTAAAAAATGGGTTAACCCTAGAAGGACCTGGCACCCAGACCACTTCATTAAGCTGAAGTGGTCTGGGTGCCTAGAGTGGTCCATTAAGGACCAACTATTTAACACCAAAAACTATGGTGTCCTTTTATTTGAAATAAGTAATAATATTTCTGTAGAATAAAAAACAAATCTTAACATCCTTTTTGAAGTAATTTGTAATACAACGGTTATTCCAGGCTCCTTGTTAGATTAGTGTATCATCTTATTATCTATGATAGGCACTGTGGTCCCAGAAGGGTGAACATATGGAGAATTCCCACGCTGATCAAAATGAAGATCTTAATTTATAAATGCATTTCACAGTTAACAATCTGAGTCCACAAACTCATTAATTAAATGTGTGTTCGTGTATAAAATATTTAATCCACTATACTTGAATAAAAATAAGTGTTAAAGGGACACTTCAGACCCTGCAAGCACTTTAGCTTGCTGAAAAGCTCTATGTGCTAAGAGTGATTCCTCTTCTTTTCAGTTTGAAAAAAGTACAGATTTCAATAGAAATTAACACTTTTATAAATAACCTGATTGCACCCCCACCCTCACCCCCTGGCATTCAAGCAGATAGCAGGTTCTGTTACTTCCTGGTTTGGTTAGCTAAGTGGAGATAAACTCAAGAGGCAACAATTTGCATTGGGAAGTCTGTGAGTGGACAGTGTAATGGTACTTACCCGGTCCGCGTGCTGGCAGGGGACCTCTGATCAAGCCACATGCGGCTCGAGCACTCCTGCCTTCAGACATAGAAACATAGAATGTAACGGCAGATAAGAACCATTCACCCCATCTATTCTGCTGAATTTTCTGATTACTTTCATTCCCTGTCCGTATCTTATAGTTAAGATAGGTTTAAGCCTATAACACACATGCTTAAACTCCTTCACTGTGGTAACCTCTACCACTTTAGCTGGGAGGCTATTCCATGCATCCACTACCCTCTCAGTAAAGTAATATTTTCCGATATTATTTTTAAACCTTTTCCCCTCTAATTTAAGACTATGTCCTCTTGTTGTGGAAGTTTTTCTTCTTTTAAATATAGTCTCCTCCTTTACTGTGTTGATTCCCTTTATGTATTTAAATGCTTTTATCATATCCCCCTTGTCTTGTCTTTCCTCCAAGCTATATACATGTTAAGATCCTTTAACCTTTCCTTGTAAGTTTTATTCTGCAATCCATGAACCAGTTTAGTAGCCCTTCTCTGCACTTTCTCTAAAATATCAATATCCTTATAGAAATACAGTCTCCAGTACTGCGTACAATATTTCAAGTGAGGTCTCACCAGTGTTCTGTACAATGGCATGAGCACTTCCCTCTTTCTACTGCTAATACCTCTCCCTATACAACCAAGCATTCTGCTGGCATTTTCTGCTGCTCTATTACATTGTCTGCCTACCTTATCTGAAATAATTACCCCTAAATCCCTTTCCTCAGATGTTGAGGTTAGAACTCTATCAAATATTCTGTACTCTGCCTTTGGGATTTTACTTCCAAGATGCATTATATTGCACTTTTCCACATTAAATGTCAGCTGCCACAACCCTGACCATTTTTCTAGTTTACCTAAATCATTTGCCATTTGGCTTATCCCTCCTGGAACATCAACCCTGTTACATATCTTAGTATTATCAGCAAAAAAGACATACCTTATCATCAAGACCTTCTGCAATATCACTAATAAAATATTAAAGAGAATGGGTCCAAGTACAGATCCCTACGGTATCCCACTGGTGACAAGACAATTCTTCAAATATACTCCAATGACTACAACCCTCTGTTGCCTGTCACTCAGCCACTGCCTTACCCATTCAACAATATTGGAATCCAAACTTGAAGATTGCAGTATATTGATAAGCCTTCTATGTGCAACAGTATCAAAAGCCTTACTGAAATCTAGGTAAGCAATGTCTTACCACCCTGATCTATTATTTTAGTTACCCAATCAAAAAAAATCAATAAGATTAGTTTGGCATGATCTCCCTTAAGTAAACCCATGTTGTCTCTGATCTTGATCAACAATACTATCCTTTAACATGGTTCCCATTACTTTCCCCTCTACGAAAGTAAGGCTTACTGGACTATTGTTGCCAGACTCCTCCCTACTATCTTTCTTGTGAACATTCGCCAAATTCCAATCTTCTGGGACTACTCCTGTTAATAATGATTGGGTAAGTAAATATGTTAATGGTTTTGCTAGTACACCACTAAGCTCTTTTAATAACTTTGGGTGTATTCCATCAGGCCCCATTGACTTATGTGTCTTTACTTTTGACAGTTGAAATAGAACCTCTTCCTCTGTAAACTCACATATAACAAAATAACAAATGACTAATTTATCCTTTTTCCTAACTGAGTCCCCTTTCCTTAATCTTTCCTTAATTTTCATCTGTAAATACTGAACAAAAATATTAATTGAGGCAGTCAGCCAGACCTTTATCCTCCTCTACATACATTCCTTTTTTGTTTTTAATCTAACTAATCTCTGTTTTACATTTCCTTTTCATATTTATGTATCTAAAAAATGTTTTATCCCCCTTTATTACTGACTGTGCTATTTTCTCTTCTGTGTGTGATTTGGAGCCTCTTACAACTGCTCGCATCGGCTCCCATTGGCCCGCGTCATTCCGGTGCCTCCATTTACTCACCTTTTGGTGCGCAGACATGACGTGGACCAATCAAATTAAAAGTAAAAGTATTTAAACTTACTTGGCCCTAGATTCTGTGTCCTATTGTGGTTTCTGTTCCCAGTACCCTTCAGTGCATTCATAGTGATTTGTATTGTATTCTGGTATAGACCTTGGCTTTGTTTCCTGACTGAGTTCCTCTTTAACCCTTGCCTGTCTTGTTTGTCCTGAATATTACCATGTACCTGACTCTTGGCTTGTTCTCATGTTCGCTTTCTCTCCGTTACCCTGAACTCGGCTCGTATTTCAACTACACTTTTCTCTGTCTAACGTCAAGTCCGGCCACTCTAAAGCCCGGTAAGATGTTTATATTTCATTAGTCTGTTCCTTGTAATCTTAAACTATGCGTGTTAGGGTTATACTCCGTGACAGACAGACACAGAAAGTCTGGGCTGGGTTAGAAGGGGAGGGCTTGCAAAAGCCACAGGCAAGAGAAATGCAGGTTATGCATGAGATTTTTAGAAATAACAATAAAAAAAAATGCATAATTGAAAGCATGCATGCTTTCATTTGGGATAAGCAGTGATTTTTACTTATTTTGCATTTGGACAGTGGTGTGTCCCTTTAAGCTTTTGATATCCAAGTGCAAATATGTATTTATTCATCGTCATAATTCCATGTAGAATGCATGTTATATAGTTAGTTGTGTTATGAAGATTAAATCATCAGGCAGAAAAAAAAAATCATTATTCTCTTCAGAATTATATAAATGTTTCTTCCTATTTTCCAGCAGGGAACTTTATACACAGATTTAATAAAAACAAGTTTTATGTTGTACACATGTGGTGGAGAGATGAATGGGAGGATAAATTGTCCAAGAGAAGCAGGATGAGTACTTTCTGAACTAATACCTTCAGCGTTTACAAGTGAGTTATCTTTAAAGGGATACTGTACCCTTGAGAATGCCTAGCAAGGAGTTGCCTGGCTGTCTGGTTTCAATTTTATCGTAGGAGATTGAGCATTTCTCGTGTTATACATGACTCCTGGGAGAATTGCCCTCCCAGTGAGTTTCAATGCTTTAAAATAAAGTAACTCATGAAACACACTGTACTTCAGAGTTAGCACTGAAAAACATTTTATTCCACTTCTTTGGAGAATATAAAATCCAGTCACAACTTGTATGTCTTAATATTTTATTCACATACAGGTGCAAACATGTAATGCTTTAGTCTACATCAAAAATTGGAAAACTTAATTAATCAAATGCACAGTAAAATGTTTAAAACATTCATTCCCTTCTTATCCCAGGACATACTTGAAAACGAGAGAAATCTCAATGTATCTTTCCTGGTAAAATATTTTATAAATAAATAAATAAATAAATAAATCTTAGGCCATTTACAATGTATAAGGGGTGTTAAGGGGATACTCTAAGCTGCAGCACCAAAGCAACATTATCTTAATAAATTATTTTTGGAGTATAGAAAAAGATCCTGCAATCTTACTGATCAGTCCATTTAGGAGTTAAATCACTTTTGTTTTTTACTCTCTGACATTTAAATCACATATGCAGCCCTAGCCATGACTCCCCTGATTGGGACTCACACAGTCAAACAACATGAAAAAATTGTTTCATTTTCAATCAGATCCTACAGCAAAGTGACATTATTTTAGAAGTTATTACATCCTGTTCTGTTAATTAAATTTTAATCACACACAAGGCAAAGAAATTCTACATTAAACACACTGTGCAATAAATTAAGTTTAAAATGAAATCTCTCTTTACAGATAGTATGTAGGTCGGGAGAGCAGGCAGGCACCAGTGTGCTGTTGGGTTTGTGGTTACTGACGAAGCATCTAACATGATCAACGCTCTACAAGATTGGTTCTTTTGTAGGTGTGTTTAGTTCTGCACACATCCAACATCTTGTAGTGCAGGCTGCATTTTCTGAAGGCAGCACAAACGTAGCAACCATAGTTGATCAGGAGGAGTGTTGTCATTATAGCTTGAAGGTTAGTCAACTGTTAAAGCAGGAGCATGAGAAACCAGGCTTGCAATACAATGTCCACAACAATATGTGAGCATGCATTGAACTCCACAGTAGACATGCTGGGAAAATTTTGGGAATATCTTCCAACCAATATATTGCTGTTGGCGTCCCCCACTGGCGTATGAGGATAGGACCAAAAAATACGGCAGCTGTTAAGGAATGTGACTTTAGCCACAGTAGTGCCAGTTTGGGACAGGTCTTCCCCTTATTCACCAACCTCATAAATGAGATGGATGCCTTCTTGGAAAGCAGAAAACAAATACCTGTAAAAAATGTCATACTTGCCAATGGATGTTGTCTTTGGCCCCCAAAAATGCCAAATAAAATCCATTTTGTTTAGTTGCAACTTTGAAAATTAAAATTAAAATCAGAAAAGAAAAGAAAACTTGCCACAATAAAAATAATCCATCTTTGGAGTTTTCTCCAAGCTATGCAATTTGTGCTCTACACGTTGTAAGCCAACCAATCACAGTATACTGACTAAACTTCCATAAATTAGTCGCTGAATAAGTTTTCATGACCAAATTTGGCTGAACCGAGCCTGCACATTGCCAAACATCAGAAACAGAAAATTTTGTTCAGAAGAACTGAACAATCACACTATGCACAATTCTAATCATTATGACAATTTAATTTGAACACAGCTTCTTAGTCAGTCTGAGACAACTAAACAAGGTGCTAGATGACAGAATAGTGCCCCATGCATTGAGTGACGCCTCACCTGGATTTATTCCCACTTGCACAAAAACTAAAGAATTTTCGTTGCTGTTCTAATAGCTTTGAGCCTACTATTTTCAAGCGACATAGAATATCCTATCAGTGGGAAGTGGTTAGTATACATGAGACATTACATTGATATCTGTGAGAAGTGTGAATTGACTGAATGAATTATGTGAGCAATGACCACTACCTGATTTACGTAGTGGTAGAATTTCAGTTTTCAGTAGACATGTGCACCAGTGATGAATTAGATTTTTATTTAGTATGAAATCATCGTACGAATGATTTCATACTAAATAAAAAATCTCACCCGAATTTCAGCCTCAAACCATTCATTTTCGAACAAAATTCATTAAAAAATAATTAGTTTTCTTTATGCAATAAAAAAAAAAGAAAGCTACCAGCTCCCTCCTTGCAACATTAACCATTCAACCCCTCCTCCCCCTGGAATAACCTATGGGGGTCACTATGACCTCCATATTATTAAAATCCTCCTGCATGACCCTACTCGCAGCATGCCACAAGTAGGGCATGCCACTGGCTGCTCGCTGTGTTTTAAAACTACTAGTGACTGCCCAGTCGCTAATGTAGTAAGAGGGGACCTGGCACTCTAAACTCCCCCCCTCCCCCTCCCCACAGGACCCTAGTCGTGGCAAGCCTGAAATATCTGGTTTATTCAGTAAATAGTAAATGTTGTTTATGATCAATTTGCAAAACTAGAAAACAGTTTTGTGCCAGAATAGTTGTGGGTGTGATTGAGACGGCTGGCACCTTTGTAATGCAGCTGCATCTCTGTCACAAAATTAATAGGAACTCTTGCAAATTACATTAATTGTTCTCCTTAAATTCTTTTTCTCAGTTATAAAGATGACTCTTGTGGCAGCATTGTTTAATACATTCATGAGTGGGTGTCTATTAGCTCCTATGAGAAATATTAGTGATCAAAAGCAGGTGAAACCACATGTTATCGGCACATGCTCACTTATTCTCCCCCAGAAAACTGTTGGTGACCAGGGATTGCACCTGCTTTAAATAGGAACCATCAGAGATAGAATAAATCCCTTGGGAAAACTATAATAGAGACTAGCATTGTATATAATGTATTAAAATAGCAAATTCACCCTAGTGGGAAAGAATTAGCAAAGTTTTTTTAGTTAAAGGGGCTTTGTCTCTTTGCATGTTTTGCTTTTGAAATTAATCATTTTTTGTCCACCTGTTATTTGTTTTTATTGAGAAAAACAGTTGTTCATATGGGGAGCATGATCTTTGTAATTTTTTTGCAATTGATGACGTTTCAACAGAGTGTCATTTAAGTTCCTAAGATAATTTACCCTCAGTTCCTCAGTGAAATAATCTCACAGAAGGGAATACCGCAGGCATAAAAGAAAGAGGAAAACAAAATAATAAAAACTCCCAGGTATTGAAATAAAGTGCAAGGAAGAAAAAGTAATCAATATAAAAAGGATGGAGTATAGCTATTAAGATTTAAGATACAAGGTGCGTCTATATTGTAAACCCGCTTGAGCAGGGTCCTCATAAACATATTGTTCCTGTAACATTTTGTGATTGTATCATTTATTTTTAAATTCCCCAGCTTATAATATTGTAAAGTGCTGCGGAATAAGTTGGCGCTATAAAAACGCCAATAATAAGGAAAGGAAAACTAAAAGAAAAAAACATGACAGTGCAGCTTTAAGTCTTTGACAGTAGAGTGCTGTATATCTGATCTTTCACAGATCACAAGATACGGAATCAATAGGCATTACTTCATTCTGGTGAATCCATTGTGGAGAAAATAACTAGAATCCTCATTTCCATACCTCACTGATTGATCATAATAGCATCACATTTCTCCTAGTCTATTATTTCGGATGGAGAATCTCACTTAATGGAAATATCTTTCAAATTACAAGAGAAACTGTTATATACTATTAAACCATCTTCCATTAAAAACTGTTTAACGTGTAAACATAAAGTTTACAGTATAAATCTCAGAGAAACACAACATGCTGGCTACCTGTTCTGTACATGTTAAATATTGCAGTTTGTGATAAATCAGACAGCCACTAGAGGAACTTCCTGCTTTTTATGCGACTTTGAAATGAGGACATCCAGCTTCAGTAAAATCCCCATTGGAAAGCATTGCAGAAATGGTTTCCTATGGGGAGGGCCTAATGTGCTTGTGGCGCTCACCATGCATGCACATTAGCATCTCCCGTTGGGTGAGGCGGAGCGCTAACCCAGCACTGAGTGACATTGGCGCCGGAATTGAGTGATTAAATAAAGGGTTTTTTAACCCTTGCAGGGCAGGGGGGAGGGGAGGCCTGAGGGAGCTATTGTGCTAGGAACACAGCTTTTGTAGTAGTATATTAATTCCTTTAATATACATTTAAAAGAAAATTTACTTTTAATCCCTTAGGGACGCATGATGGAAGTATTTCATCATGGATGTCCTTTACTTAATGACCCATGACAGAATAATTGCTATGTGCCTTATTTTATCAGCAGAGATTGTTTCCACTTTGTCAACTGAAGCCAGAGTTAGTGGCCCCACGCTGACAGATGAGCTGTATGTAGTGTTCAAAGTGAAATTAATGCCACAAAATTTTGTGAAAAAATGTCACCTCAATAAAGCTCAATATATATTATGTGAGAGTCCTCATAGGGTCCAAATAGTATGCATTTATGGAGTAGTTTAAATAAACTGATCAGCCAAAACATTAAAACCAATGAGAGGTGAAGTTAATAACATTGATTATATTGTTACAATGGCATCTGTTAAGGGGTGGGATATATTAGGCAGCAAGTGAGCAGCCAGTTAATTTAATGTGTTGGAAACAGTAAAAATGGTCAAACAAAAAGCTATAAGTGACTTTGACAAGGGACAAGTAGTGGTGGGAATATGACTGGGTCAGAGCATCTACGCAACAGCAAGTCTTGTTGGGTGTTCCAAGAATGCAGTGGTTAGTACCTACCTTAGGTTAATAGTGAGATATATATATATATATATATATATATATATATATAAATATATATATATATATATTGATTTATCAAAAATAGACTAATAAACTCACATCTCGTCATTGTCCGTCTCAAACTTTGCAATTCCTTTCACTGAGAAGATTTCTACAATCAGGGAAGATATTGCTAACCTCTCTCCCTCCCTCCCCTTCCAATAGATCTTGTACCGCATCACCCAACCCCACTCACTCCACTGTTCTATGCTCATTCGCACCTACTACAACGGAAGAGGTTTCTGCTGTGCTCCGGTCCTCCCGCCCCGCCACCTGTTCCCTTGATCCTGTTGATCGCACTCTGTCTCCCTCTCTTACTCTTACTCTCATTAAAATTTTCAATCTCTCCCTTTCCTCCGGCACATTTCCTTTACCCTTCATGCATGCAACTATAACGCCGGTTCTGTAAAAGCCTAACCTCGACCCCAACTCCCCATCCAACTACCGCCCTATATCACTACTGCCGTTTGCCTCCAAGATCCTTGAGAGCGTTGTGTATGCGAGATTGACAGACTTCCTCAAATCCAACTATCTCCTTGACCCGCTTCAGTCTGGATTCCTCGCTCGTCACTCTGTTGAAACAGCTGTGACCAAAGTTTTCAACAATTTAATCACTAAATCTCGCTGCAATTACTCTATCCTAATTCTCTTTGATCTTTCTGCTGCCTTTGACACTGTTGATCATCAACAGCTTCTTCTCATTCTCCGTAATCTCAGTCTATGAGATACTGCTCTCTCCTGGTGCTCCTTCTACCTCTCCCAGCACTTTTTCAGTGTTTCTTTCTCTGGCTCTGCCTCTTCTCCCCAACCCCTCTCTGTTGGCATTCCATAAGGTTCTGTCCTTGGTCCCCTATTGTTCTCAGGTCTACACTGCCTTCCTTGGTAAACTCATCAGCTCCTTTGGCTTCCATTATTATTTATATGCAGATGACACAAAAATCTACCTGTCCTCTCCTGATCTCTCTCTGGCCATCTTGACTTGTGTCTCTGACTGCCTCTCCATGATTTCCAACTGGATGGTCTGAACTTCTGGACTTTCCTCCCTCAAGTGTTGCTACTCTTGTGTCTCCCTCCCTCCAAGTCAATGGTGCCACCATCACCTCTACCTTACAGGCTCACTGCCTAGGTGTTCTCTTTGACTCCAACCTCTCCTTCATCCCTCATGTCCAGTTGATTGCCAAATCCTGCCGCTTCAATCTCAAAAACATAGCTCGCAATCGCTCCTACTTAACACAGCTAAGGTGCTGGTCCATGCTGTTGTTCTTTCTCGCCTTGACTACTGCAATCACCTTCTCCGTGGTCTTACGTGTTCTCGGAATGCACTGCTGCAATCTATAATGAATTCACCCCCCTCCCATAACTCCTCTCCTGCAACTGTCAAAAATAACTTCTCATGAGTTCTCAGTGAATACTTTTCTAGCAACCTTTTTCATTACCCCTACTTACACCCTTTGTGTAACCATACCCCACTCCCTCTAGCTGCTAGCATGTAAGCTCATTGAGCAGGGTCCTCAACCCCTCCTGTGTATCCATTTGTCTGGTTACAATTATGAGTCTGCTAGTCCACCCATTGTACAGTGCTACGGAATTTGCTGCCTCTATATAAATAATAAAATAATAATAATAATAATAATAATAAGTTACAAGATAACGTGTCTTTGTCAAGCCTAAAATCTCTGAAAAGAACTGTCTCTCTATCACCAGTCCAACCAAACCTTTTACAACTAGTCACATTTATCAGTGTTTATGTTTTGTTTATATTTAATGTGTTACCATGTAACAAGATTTTATTGTTTGCATGTCCCAGAGCAAACTTGAAAATTAGAAAAATCGCAATATATAATGTGTGAATTAATAATTTTTCAGCAATAATGAATAAAACAATAGAGTATATCAAACAAAATAAAAATGTTAACTATCAAACCATAGAAGACTAATCAAATTGTATCCTCTAAAGTACGTCATAATAAAGCAAATGTATAAACTACAGCAGTATTGGAAATGCTCCCAAGAGAGGGGAATCAATTAAAGAGCCCCATCCAATTTCCATGGGTGGGAGCTGCAGGGGAAATTAGGTCCCCCTGCAATCAATATTAGAGCCCACAGCCACTGCCCATGGTATAGAACTGGATGAATATTAGGTTCCTCTATTCATCATTAGAGGCCCCTTCTGCTGCCCATGGGTGCGGGGTCTGTGGGGAACATTAGAGTCCCCCCATTTATTAATATTAGAGCCCTAATAGGTTATTAATAATAGCCTCCACCCTCTGGATATGGGTATGGGCATAGGGTACATTATGCCTCTCCCACATTCTTATTTATTTAGAGCACCCACTTTATAATGAATTGACAGCCCTGTTTAATGGAAGCCCCACCATAGAGGCACAGGAATGGAAAGTGATCTGTCCAACCCCATTCTTAAATGAAGCCCACACCCATTGCCCATGGGCAGTGTACTTTAGTATATAGCTGCCCAATCGCTAGTCTTTTATTGCAGAATGCAGCCACTGGTTACTTGCTGTTTAGCAGATATGTCCTCGCTCGAGGCATAGTAAGTCGGAGCATGGGGGTAGTTGCCTGTTGGCTGCTAGTAACAGCTAACTTAGTAACTTAAGGTAGTGAAATGACATGGCTGTTTTGGTGGCTTCGGACACGTGACGGCTCTGAATTCTATTTTTATTTTTTGTCTAAAGAGCTGACCTGCACTAATTTGCTGAAAACAAATCTCCAAATTTAAAGAAGGTCATATCAAAACACACATTATACAATAGCAGTAGAAGAATTGTATTATGCAAAAAAAAAAAAAAAACCATGACAGATGTGCCTTAAATGCTTCCAATTTCTAATTATTTCTTCTTTTGCATTTATATCTGATCTCATGCAGAAAATACCCATCTAACAGATTCATTTCAAGATGCTATCTTATGCATTTAAAATTGATGTTTTATACATAATTCAGTATGTATCGTTCATGCTTTTTAGCAAATAAATGAATCTCAACTTCCCTGAGCAGATATCTACATATAACCAGACACTGAATTGCAGGCTTTCAGTAGTGGTGGGGTTCGAAGTAACAGGTAATGATTAGAATGGTTGGTTGCTCTCAAATATGTTTTGCTAATTGGGAGCAGCATTTATTACAGCGAAGAGGCAAAATTTACACTGTGGCTAACATGCTGTAAAACACAGTATCACATGCTATGAACAGAGTGCCTTGGTACACAGCTCCCCCGTGTGTTCTGTGGTGTACTACAAGGTAGGCAGAGTCTTTAGGAAAGAGGGCAAGCCTCAATAAATGAATTAGCTTCCATACAGTTATTAAAAATTCCTTTCTTAATTATTCACAGAGTGAGCAGCAAATGAGCCATAGAGAGGAGAGTTAATTGAAAGCAAGCGAGAGGTAGCTGAGGTGGCAGATAATGCCAGCTAACATAAGATCTGAAGAATTAATAACAGAGGTGATCTGATATTTGCTGCAAAGTAAGGCATATTGCAAAGGACTCATTTCTTCAAGTTGGTAACCCCCTCCCCCCCTTCCCCACTCTCCGAGCCTTCAGTGTGTCTGGAAGTCTGTATACTGTAGTATCAAGAATATTGAGAGAGCAGTGAGCACAGTTAAAATCCACAAGGAATAATAGGAAACATGGGGCTTTTTCAATATGCCTTTCTAAGTTACCCTTGTTAGGGACAAAATAGCGATTATCAGCTACAAAATGTATAAGTGTATTCACCTATGGAAGACTATTTTCTGAGTTTGCTGTACAACAGGATCAGCAACTGGTTGCTCTATAGCTCTTAACAGTGATAATGTACTTTTTATGTGCTTTGGGAGGGCACAACTAGTGTGAGCGCCACAATTGATATTGACATCTTTGTGTTCCCCCGGGCAACATATTAGCCACTCACTTCAAAGAATCCAGGGACTTCAATGCTGCTATCCCGAGTTACCCCACCTGCTGTATAGAAGATGAAATAGGCAGGAATGAAAGAATATAATGTCATATCTTGGTACCAGCTTCCTTTTCAATGTACTGCCGCAAACCAAGGGGAACAGAAAGGAAGTGTGTTTTGCTAAGTGTGCATCTCTTCTGCTTTCTCAGTACAGAACAATGGATCTTTGACAAATCCCCAGCCCAGGCTCCAGTCTTGCTCCCAGTGATGCTCCCGCTGAAAACACTCTGACTTTGTAAGAGCCATTGTAATTCTAACCTCAATGGGCAGGAGTTATAGGCCGACAGCTGTCATCTGATACTCACAGCCAATCACTGCCGCCAATTATTCTTTAGTCTGTAGCTTGGCCAGTACAGAGGGGCTGGGCTGTGGACTTTTGTTTTAGAATTAAAATGTTTGAAAACGGTTTAATATTGAATGAAGAAGGCTTCTAGGGTATTCCAAACAGTATCTGCACTTTAATGAGATCAAGTGGTAATAGTGACTACAGTGTCCTTTTTATACTTTTTGTCAATATATAATTCTTATTTTTCTACCATACATAAATATACCATTTTTTTTTGGTGGAAAAAAAAAGAAGGGGAACATTTTGGAAAAATATAAACCTTTTTCTCAGTGCTCACTGTGTCTTGAAGGGTATCAGCTACACCTTGCAGACAAGGCTCCAAAAAGGTTGCAATAGGTTGCAATAGCAATCTCTTTTCAGCTACGTAACTATATAGCGCAAATGCCAGGTTTTGTTTACATTTTGTTTTGATCACATGTACACTTGGCTCAGTTCTTAAGTGGTTAATTTCTAAATCCTGATTTATTTTAGTGCTATAATAGTTATAAATGTTTGTTCAACTAGATCTATTAAGTACATTTATTTAGTAAAAATAAATATAATTTATTTTCACAGAATTTGTTTTATAAAATATAATTTAAAAATTAATCCAAAAATATGAAATTATTTGAAAAGCTTATCAGATATAAATATTTAACTTAAAAAAAAGCTTATCAGATACAAATATTTAACTGAGTCCATACTCAATTAGAATATTAAAGGGACACAATATTCACCCAGACCACTTCCGCTCAATGAAGTGGTCTGGGTGCCAGGTCCCCTAGGTTTTAACCCTTCAGATGTAAACATAGCAGTTTCAGAGAAACTCTAGTAGCTGTCTTCCTGAAAATGGCATTCAGCGTGAAACGTCTATAGGAAAGTATTGAAAAATGCTTTCCTATGGACTATTTGATTGCATGCGCGGTTCTTGCCCCGCACGCGCATTCCGCTCCACTCTGGAGCTGACGTCGACGGGGGAGGAGAGGTCACCGGCGCCGAGGGCGCCCAGCGCTGGATCAATGTAAGTAACTGACGGGGTTTTAACCCCTTCAGCGCCAAGGGAGGGGGGCCCTGAGGGTGGGGGGTACCTAAGGGTTATATAGTGTCAGGAAAACGAGTTTGTTTTCTTGACACTATAGTGATCCTTTAACTTGTGTCAAATCATGATTAATCTACTGGGGAATACGCTGTTGAGTGGCTGCCCTGCTTCTGCCTGATCCCAGCACACGCAGTCCATGTTAGACTGTTAGACATCTCTGCGGCCTGCAGACATACTTGAGGCAGGGGATGCAGCCAATCCTCTGCCCTGGTTCAAAGATAGCATGTTCCAGGTTAGATATCTCAGTCAACATTGGTGGACTCTCGTGACCTCCTCAACGAGGCATCGCAATTATAAGCAGATTGGAAGGTTGAGGCTGTCACGTATTCATCCGCATATAAAAATGTGGTTAATGGCATTTACCATCCTAACAGGAAACGTTTTGCCAAGAAGCATTACCGTCCTGACAGGAAAAGTTGTGCTGAGCAGTAATCATGCACACAGAAACCTGGTTATTGCTTTTAGGGTCAAAGGCCGGTTACGGCCAATTGGATCCACAGGACCCTACACCGACATCATCCTATTCTAAGAAGACCCTAACTTGCTCATTGCCCGGTCGTGGTTTGACTTTGGCTTCATTTTGACTTCCTTGAATTCTGGTATTCTTGACTTTTGGCTTTCCCTCATCATTTTGTCGGATTCTGTGTTCCTGACCTCGGCAAGTATTTTGACTATTCTTGGATACGTTAAGTCCGGCCATTCTAAGGTCCGGCTATAAGTTATCTTTAGTCCTAGGTGTGACACAGTTCCGCGTGCTGGATCAACTTGTAATCCTGACAGAGGCCTACCTCTCAAGATGGCCAACAGGCAGGGGCCTGCTGTTCCATAGTCCTCCTACAGCCTCTTTCCATTGTGGACTTGCTTCTACATGTTTATGAGCAACTGTGTGCTCTCCTCTAGGCGTAACTACAAAATCGCATACCTCCTCCAATGTGCAGAGCCACGGCTTTACAGTTCCCGACTACTGGCTGACACAACATGGCAGGGTCTCTCCCAGACATCCCTTGCAGAGCTTTGCGGAGATGGAGGCATGGATGGATGCCAGTCACTCAGGGGTATCTCCCCAGATGTAGTCTACGCAGCTGGAGGGTTCAACTATGCAACCAGACATGGGAGATTGCAAGTAAAAGCACCTGCAGTCTTCAGGGAACATATTACTGGAGTGCATTGCGGCTTGGGTCCAGTGGGGCGACCTGCTCAATGTGGCTGGACTTCAGATTTCTACTGGCAGTGACTCTCCCACTGAAGGCATAGGCTGAGTTTTCTACAGAACATTTCTATAGCAAAGCTTATCTTACTCTTTTTTTTCCCCCGGTTAGGAAGATTTTATGTTCTCTTATCAATTGTTTATATACAACTTGTGCTGTAGTCTTAAGTATACCACCAGTGGTGTTCTTCTCTTGTTTATCTAGAGCTATATATATATACATTTCATATATTTTCCCTAATTCAATTCTTGTGGCAATTGCACTGTGGCATTGATAAAAGTGCATATGATATGCATTTACTTTAACATTACCTCTTTCGCTATCACCCCTAAACAATGAATTTTTTTCATAATTATTTTTCATTAATTTAAAATTACTCACCTGTGATATGCTATGCTTTGCTTCTTTGTATTACTTGCTCATTGCATGTATGTGTATATGTTTGTCACCACTGTACAACTATGTCTCTAAGCTTTGTGCCTCAAAATATTAACTTGTGTTAGACTCTGTTACCAAAATCTTGATCCAGATAAAAAAAAAAAAAAAAAGATTTTATTCAGGGATGTTGCTCTATCCCAAAAATATTTTTGACGTAACATGGTACTTTTTACCTACAATGGGTATTCCCAAAATAAGGCAGTGTAAATTTGCTGATATCCCTGTTAAGAGAATTTCTTTCAAATGTCCAATGCGTGTCTAATTTGTTTTCTTTTTAACATCAACATCAGCTGTTATATATATCACTCTATGTACAGCTTTTCGAAAGAGATAAGCACAATTCTAGTCAAATTTACTTATTAGTGTCAATAAATTGCACAATTGGAATCACATGTTTTAATGCTAACACTCTAGACTGTAAGCTCCAGGGTCCTCATATATCATTTTGAAATTGTCTCATTTATTGTTAAATTTCCCCCTTTATAATACTGTAAAGGTCTGCGGAATAAGTTGGCGCTATATAAATACCAGTTTTAGTATTATTAATAATAATAACACTTGTAAATAAAAAAATTAAAAAAAACAATGCATCCTATTTAACCTAATACAGCTCTCAGGTCAATGGGTTCCCGAGTACTGAAGTCAGTGTTTTCCTGGCACACTTTGAGTTGCTAGATGCACACTGGTTGAAAAACACTATTATAAATTATGACATGGTGGGCAAAAAAAACACAAAACTACAACATTTGTAATTAAGTTTGTGTCACAAATACTAATTATGTGAATACACGTGATACAGCTGCACAAGACTTGCATCACAATCAAAGGGAATATGGTTGGCAGGACTTTTTCCCATCTGTATTGCAAATGTTTTTAATTCCCTGGGAAATATTATTAAGATGATTGTTGTGGAGGAAATTACATTTCATTCATGAGGTGACCATGGAAGTTTAATGGGTGACAAATTGTGCATATAAGGAGAAAGCAACCTGTTGCGCTCTCATTGCTGTTTGTAGACTGTTATTCAGAGCTGTTGGCTGGTTGACTATGCTGGCTGGTTTATGTTTTAAGTATACATCAGCTGGCATAACCCCATTTAACTTGATGTGCACAAATGTAGTACATATTGTATG
The DNA here is from genome assembly GCA_933207985.1 of Pelobates cultripes. Lineage (NCBI taxonomy): Eukaryota > Metazoa > Chordata > Amphibia > Anura > Pelobatidae > Pelobates > Pelobates cultripes. The sequence goes on along the minus strand of OW240914.1, from coordinate 232,587,148 downwards.
TACATAAGGGATTATTAAGTACCAATGTAATGGTAAACAAGTAATTGTAAAGAAGAATTGTAAAATTATATCAAATACTGTAATGTTTTCTCACTTAGACCTCAATGTAATATTGTAAGAGTTATTATTATTATATTTATATAGAAACATAGAAACATAGAAACATAGAATGTGACGGCAGATAAGAACCATTCGGCCCATCTAGTCTGCCCAATTTTCTAAATACTTTCATTAGTCCTTGGCCTTATCTTATAGTTAGGATAGCCTTATGCCTATCGCACACATGCTTAAACTCCTTTACTGTGTTAACCTCTACCACTTCAGCTGGAAGGCTATTCCAAGCATCCACTACCCTCTCAGTAAAGTAATACTTCCTGATATTATTTTTAAACCTTTGTCCCTTTAATTTAAGACTATGTCCTCTTGTTGTGGTAGTTTTTGTAGTTATAGAACCAACAAATTCCATAGCTTTAATATGAGATTCACTAACACTCCATCCCTTAAAGAGTTAATGTGAGACTGACTAGCATTCTATCATTAATAGGGTTAATTTCTGTTCGACTGAATCATAAGCCTTGTACATTGCAAGGACTTTGCATAGTTTATCACCTAATTATGCCCGAACGTCACATTCCTCTTGGCACGTGACCATCTTTGTTCTCTCCTATTCTAAGAAGACCCTACACCGACATCATCCTATTCTAAGAAGACCCTACCTAGTAATGTCCTCTAGATAAATGTTAGAGCTCTAATTTGTTACATGTTTTCTCCATGTTGCTTGCATGAGCTATCCATGCTACTAATTGATGATTGTCAATATTTTGATTGGAAATTAAGGAGACATCCCTACACTGCCCCTTATTGCTTGCTTTAAAACCATTGTTTATCATTGAACATTCTTTGCATTGACTCTATTTTATGTTCTAATCATTGATTGTTCCACTACTCATGGTGTGGCTCAGTCAGGGCCAGATTAACAGCCGAGTGGGCCTGGTGCTGACAATTATGACGGGCCTAATTAAAGAATCATATCGACCAAAAACACTAAAACACTCCCAAGCATCATGTATCTGATGGAGATGGTGCTGGAGAGAAAGAAAACAGCAGCTATAAGAAAAAACACATACCCTATGCTAATCTCCCTCTAATTTATGTTTTCATCTTTCAAGTAAATCCATAACCCCTAACAGCAGTGTCCAGTGAAGCAGGAAGTCAATGGGCATGGTAAAAGGGTGTGCCACTGACACAAATCACATAACCTGCCAAAAGGGTCGAACATGCCCAAAAAGAGGACATGTCTGCTCAAAGAATAAGAAGGCCAGCCTGGCATGAATGCATGTCAGGCTGCCTGCCAATCATGCAGCTGGCCAACTAAGGGCATACTATGCAGACAGCACCCTGAGCTTGGCATAAATGCATCTAATGATGCGCTTGCTCAACGCTTTCTAAGGACTGTCCCCTAGCACTCTCTGGTCCACTTGTCTCCTTACCTTCTTACTAGCAGGCAGACGCTCCTGGTATATAGTCTGGGACAGAGAAAAGCTGTATGTAGTGAGTGTAGAAGAAAGGGAACATGCCACAGTGTTAGAGAGACCAAAGTCAGCATTAACTTAGAGGATCACTATAAGGTCAGGAACACAAACATGAATTCCTGTCCCTATAGTGGGCCCCCCCCCTGGGCCCCTCATGCCTCCATAAATATAGTAAAAATCTTACTGTATTCAAGCCTGAAGCTGTAACTCTGAATGCTGTTAGACTCAGAAAAACAAGCAGTCTGCTGACATCATTAGAAGTGGTGGCCTGATCCAATCACAGTTCTTCCCCATAGGATTGGCTGAGACTGACAAAACGGCAAATCAGGGACAGAGTCAGCATGATTCAAACACAGCCCTGGCCAATCAGCATCTCTTTATAGAGATGAATTGAATTAATGAATCTCTCTGAGGAAAGTTCAGTGTCTGCATGCAGAGGGAGGAGACACTGAATGTTTGGATGCATTTTAGGCAGCCATGACCCAGGAAGGATCTCTAACAGCCATGTAAGGAGTGGCCAGTGAAGTTATCACTAGGCTGTAATGTAAAGACTGCATTTTCTCTGAAAAGACAGTGTTTACAGAAAAAAGCCTGAAGGTAATGATTCTACTAACCAGAACAAAGACAATAAGCTGTAGTTGTTCTTGTGACTATAGTGTCCCTTTAACTATATTCATTGTCAGCCAGTCCACACAAGTTTTGTTCCCATACATCCCTCTTAAGTTTCCATACTTAAGTAAGAGTATGTGAAAAATAGTTAGGGTTGCCACCTTTCTTGGAAAAACATACTGGCCTTACTAATTTGCATAATTAAATATATATATCGGTGATATCACATGATGTAAATCACAAGGAGTGACATAAGAAAAAATGCTGTAAAATCACCAAAAAACTATTTAGTTTGATTATGCTGTATAGATGGATTCCTCCCAGTGCCCCCATGTGTTGATTACTCCAGGTCTCAGCGTTCCTATATATCAGTGTCTCAGTGCCCCATGTCTCCCAGTGTCCCTTAGTGTCGTGTCCCCAGGTCTCCCAGTGACCCTATGTATCACAGTGTCCACATGTATCACAGTGTCTCAATGCCCCATGTCTCCCTGTGTCCTCCAGTATTCCCATGTGTCTATGTCCCCATGTATGTGTCACTAGGACACTAGGAAGACGGGGAGACCTGGGGACACGGGGAGACCTAGGGACACAGAGACACCAGTGACAGTGGGAAACTAGTGGACACTGGCTCGGACACATGGGGCCACTGGGAAAATAGGGGACACTTGAAGACATGGGGACACAGACACTAGAGACACTGGCTGGGGGACATGGGGACATTGAGACATGGGGGCACTGGGAGACATGGGGACACTGAGACACCAGGGCCACAGACACTAGGGACACTAGCTTGGAGACATGGGGACATTGAGACACTTGAGGCACTGGGAGACATGGAGGCACTAGGATACATGGGGACAGTGAGACACTGGGAGACTAGGGGTCACTGGGAGACTAGGGGGCACTGAGACACCAGGGACACTGGCAGGGGACATGGGGACACTGGGAGACATGGGGACACTGTGTCCCCATGTGTCTGTGTCATAATGTCTCCCAATGTCCCTTAGTGTCTCAGTGTCTGCCATAATGTCTCCCAGTGTATGTCTCCTTGCAGCCTTCCCCCCATCCCTTACTTCCCTAAACTGTAGGCTGTCTCTGCAGGGTGGGAGTTGCTGTCTGGACTCTGTAGCTGCACCCCTGCAGATCAGTGAGTATAGATAGACAGGGAGGGATTTGCTGGAACTTCCTATCCCTGCCTGTCTCCACACACAGTGACCCCTACTGGCCAGTGCTGGTATTGCAGAGTAATCTCTTGTTTATACTGAGAAAAATACCAGCATCTGTCTTGCCAATATCACTGCAATATTGGCACCAGCAAGGCAGCCTCAAATACTGCCAATAAAATAAAAGCAAGGTGGAATCCCTAAGAGTAGTGTGTGAAAAAAAATGTAAACAAAAAAAAAAATTTTAATTTTTTTTTTTTTTTTAAATCAATGGGCCTATTCCATGGGCCTGGGCCTGGAGCTTCAGCTCCATCAGCCCCTATGTTAATCCGGCCCTGGGCTCAGTCTGTATAGAACTATACTTTATAAGTCCATGGCAGAGATCTGGTGAGCACCTGGGAATATGTTCCAACAAATATTGTCGGGTAAACCTTTAAAATAATTTTTTCAACATATTAAAGTAACAAAAAATATGGCATGATAAAAAACATATATCAATATATTAAAAAAAAAATATATATAAAAATATTACAAAATTATTATTCAGAAAATAAAATCATCTATAACGGTTATCCAACAAAATTAAATCATTTGGAAAGTGTATCCAAAATATTAAATGGGAGCCTGAGTTAGTTTTAGAGATTATCAAAACTCTTTGTTTAGTGAATAAACACAACTACTTTTTAATTCACAAATTCCAAACATTAAATTCAATGCAGATTGTCACATACTCTTTACTCTGCTATTTAATGATGATTTGGGGATTTAAACTGAAATAGATGGCACATTGGACATGAGAGAAATATTGAAAACATCAATGACTCCATGACATTTAACTCCCAGAGAGCTGGATGATGAAACGTGTTTATTAGAGGTTATTTCTAAAGAAACAAAAACAGCCATAACATAGCAAGTTTGAATTTTGTGCCTTTAATGTTTAAATAAAAAAATAAAAATAAAGATTTATCAGTCTAGGAAAACACCAGGGTTCCTTAAATGAAGAAGCAGGAATGCTCAACAATGGTATGTTTTAGGAAATATTTTTGATCTTGTCTTATCTAAAAACAGCATGAGGCCAACATTGCAATCAAAACGAAACGTATGCTAATCCCTTTACCCATAAGCCTTTGCAACAGTAAAGTACCTCAACGTAAAGACTTGATTTATTATAATACTCATGCCTTGATCTTCAGAAAACACCAGAAGGCATAAATTAAATAAATAAACAAAACACTGAAAATATATCTGTCCTTTTAATTAAGAATATTCAAGGTCATGTGCTCAGCATATTAACGCTAGATAAACAACTGTTAATTAAGGTTTTTTTTTTCTACGTTCATTAAATTGTTACAATGAGAACGACTCTTGGCTTTGACTCTTGGCTTTGTTTTCATATCCTATTGTTTCTTACATTTCTGGTACATGTATTTTTGGATAAAAACCCTTCACTAAGCTTCCAACAGTGTTATACTAGGAAATAGAATGAGGTTATGTAACAAACTGAGGGTTAATTGTGTTCTAGTTATACAGTAATCTCTACATGGTTGTAACCTGAATATCAACATAGGCTGGCAATGAGCACACAAGGCAGGGTTTATCAATATAATTCTAACAGGAAGATAACAATGAAACACATTCTGAGAAAGACAAGCAAGTGAGAGACAGAGAGGGTGAGAAAGCAAAAGAAGAAGGTAGGGGAAAAGTCAGTGCATGGCAAAGAGCGAGAAATTAGAATATAATAGATAAAGGGAGTGTATGAGAGAGAAATATAAGGATAGATTCAAAGAAAGAATGTGTTTGAGAGAGCTACAAGGTCAGGCTGAGAAAGATTATGTTTGAAAGATATAGCAAAATACACAAAGAAAGGCAGAAATTATGAATGAAAGACAGTCTGCTAAATTGGATGGTAGACATCAATGACACAATAAACATAACAAGAAGGAAAAAAAATACAGACTGCGTAAAGACAGATTGGAAAGTTGGAAAAGTTAAAGGCAAGTAGAAACTATTCAAATAAAAATGAAAGTAGCAAGACAGGGGGATGGCAGGGGTATGGAGGGGGAAGAGAGAGGGGTGCTTGCCGCCGCAAATTAAAAATCAGATGGGATGTATTTACTCGCACTAAAATACAAAACATTTTACATAGAGTCAAATGAGGCACACATTTATAAAATCTATTTTTGATAAAAAAAAATTAATTTATTTAGGTATTTTACAGTTGTTAAAAGATTAAACATTTTATTTCAAAATATAGGAAAATGTATATAGCTTTATACTATGTAGAGGGGATTTTCTTAAAAACAACTAAACCAGGGAATTATCATCCAATGGATTAATGAACGGATGGACATACTACAAAAATTTTTTTGAATTATTTTAAATAACCACGATATAATCTAAAGTTATTTGCCAATTTGTCTGCTGCTAATCCCAAGGATTATACTTCTACAAGCCTTAAATTAACTGTTTCGAGTACAAGTCTCGGGATATTCGCTAGAATAATTGATTATTTTTTTCTATTATTTAGATTTTTTTAATTCTTCATTTAAAGATAATTCAGCAATGTTATTTTTAATTATCTGTATTATGCATACTTATATTACTTCCTCATTGCAGTTTTAGGGTGAGCTGTTCACCTACTGGAAACTCCCAGAGAGCGCATTTGTACTCAGTTCCTCTTAATGAGATTTTACCATGCCAATTTCAGCAGTAAATCTAAAAGAAATTGCTTTGTTTGCAACCTGAAAGACATTCATGCATCTTTTTCGCTAAAGCATAGAAAAAAATTCAAAAATTTTCTTTTTCTGATGGCGGCTTGTCATACAAAGTTATTGTTACAAAAAGCTCCTTGTTTTGTTCCACGGACACTGTAGAGGACCAAATTTCAACAATACTACAAAGGAAAGGTCGGCGCTTCTAGTCTGTTCCTCGACAAAAGCAATGTCTTCCAGCTTCCAAATGATGGAAGTCAGCTCAACCACAGATTGTCAGATCACGTACTCAAAGCCAAATCTATCTTATTCAATCGAAGAAATTTTAAAGAAACCATTAAATCAAAATCTTTCAAAAGAAGAAAAGGTTTTGAGATATTCACGCACTAAGGATCACCTACAACTCCAAAAGAAGCATCCCATTGAACTGGTTGTCACAGGCAAGTCAAATTCAAAAATGCATGCAAACGATTGTTAAATGATTTAGTTTTTATTTCCAGCATAAGCAAGAGTAATCTTGCATGAGATTCATAATTAATACTAATGCAATATGACACTGATTATCATTGGAAAAAACCATACACAAAATCTGGTTGTTACTTCAAAGTAAATTGTGTAATTGTTTTATTAGCCTCCATGATACATTTCATATTGTTTATCGCCTTAGTTATATCACCAGTTGAAAAGTGGTAATCATTGATTGTTAATGGAAGTTTCTGTTAGGGTGATAATTTTAAAACTGAAGTCTAAATATATGTATGTATAGTCCAAGTATATATATATATATATATATATATATATATAAAATGTCCAAATACTTACACTCCTGTGATAGTAAGTTAATGCCCGGTGCTAGTAAAGCAAATAACATAAAAAAACAAAGTAGTAGGTAATAGCACTCCAAGGACTTCAAAAAGTATATGGTGAAAAAAACTTAGCTTTTATTCAGCAGCTGCCACACAGAATCAACGTTTCAGTTCTAGTACAGAACTTTCATCAGGAGAAAGTTCATCAACTTCCTGATGAAAGTTCTGTACTAGAACTGAAACGTTGATTCTGTGTGACAGCTGCTGAATAAAACCTAAGTTTTTTTCACCATATACTTTTTGAAGTCCTTGGAGTGCTATTACCTACTACTTAGTTTTTTTTTTATATATATATATATATATATATATATATATATATATATATATATATTTATATATATATATATATATATATTTGCTTGCATCTATACACTTTGCTTTTAAGATTATTATCCACATCATATCCCTCTCCATTATTAGTAGATTTATTTCATTCAGACTCTGGCCTACCAGCAAATCATTTACACACAGCATTATACAGAATTGCAATGTCTTGCAATACTCTTTTATTTGAGAATTGTCATGTAACAAGCATATATGTATATCATTTTAAACGTGTTCTATTGACAATACCAGGTAATAGGCATCACAATTTTGCATTTTTGGTCCTGCCAAAATAGAAATAAAAATAAATATATGCATGTTTACATTAAATGCCCTGGCTATGCCTTTTCAGGAAGCGGTTACGTAGAAAATGTAGTGATAAAATATATCCCGAACCCCTGGTATGCTAAAAGTTAAAACATAAAAAACGTATTTGAGCAGAATATAATGGGAATTGTAAAAAATATATAAAAGCCTTATTTACTACAGTGAGAATTCAAAGTGAATTTCACATTTAATATCAAAACAGTAAAATTGGTAAAGTTCTCTAAATCTTCTTTGGCTACTCTGACCTTAAATTTAAATTCTCACTAATCCTGTAAATCTTTCGAGGTTACTTTAGATTCATTGAAAAATGTGATGTTTTCATGCAGCCTTGAAAGGTCTGACCATACCTGCAACTTGTTGATTTTGTGTAATCTTATGTTTACTTCAACTTCGTCACTTTTGTTATCATTACTTTAAAAAAATATATATAATTTTATTAAAGTTCACTAATTTATTTTATTAATCTAATCAGATTATAAATTTTTTTCAAACTAATGAATACGTAAACAGACGGTTGCATTCAAAATATGGGTCAACCGGTGTCACATTGCCACAATGTGTGCTGTATTGTATATTTAACAAAAAAAAAAGATAGAATCTGCAAAAAGCAGAGACATCATGTTTTGCATCTATTATTTAACTTACAGATTTCCGTGTTTTTTTTATTTCTTTATGTTAAGTGTACTTATGATACATGTGTGTTTACTTTTTGGAGTCAAGTCTACCTATATCCTCCCCTTTAGGTCATGAACCAAATACACTTTTAGTTAGAGCAGTATTGCATATATTACTTTAATGGTTGTATTGCACATTTCTGTCTCCTTGGAAATATGGAAAAGTAGACACTCAAGTATCACAAAGATGAAAATCATATATTTGTGAACATGGGGACAATCACAGAATATTGATTGCGGCATTTAATTGTAGATTATGCTAGCTTTAGTGTACCTATAATCTTAATTTTATTAATGACAGGAGGCAAGTATTTGCTTTAGTCTCTCTTTACTAGAACTCCACAGCAGCACAGAAAAAACAACCAATCAGGAAAAAGTTAGGTACTATAAAACTCCCCTCCCCATGCATCATTTCCTCTTTCAAGCTGCGACAAAACAGAACAAAAGACAGAAAATATAATGGAGAAGAAACAAAGTCCTAGATATAATGAATACGACAATGTCCACCATCCGAGAAGAACTGCCAAACCAGATAGCGTTGATGGACTGTAGACTGAAACGAGAAAAAAAAAACATAATCGAAAAGGTTGGTTAGTCAATGAAATGTACTCTGAACAAAACATGTAGGCACCCAGTGTAACAACCAGAAATGTCATAATATACAGAGATCCCAACCCTTACTTCGGAAAACGAACTCAAAAACAAGTGACAACAAGCAGAGTTGCATACGTACCTACTTGTACCCAAACTATAATATAAAACAAGGGAGGGATACGAATGGGTGGGAAATACTCGCCTGTCATTAATAAAATTAAGATTATAGGTACACTAAAGCTAGCATAATCTACAATTTTATAACATGACAGGAGGCTTCGTATTTGCTGTTTTAACGCTCAGCCAACAAATCCAACGTTGTTTGTTTCGCTGGTACATATTCCATGAGCTTTTAGAGCAATCCTAACCTAATCCAACAGTGTGAGGTGACATTAGACGGATCGCTGAGAATGCCAGCTGTCGAGGCACCCCAAAAATACGGAAAAGACACCCTCTACTGGTAGATCCATTGTACCTGGGGTTGCGACCTGTTTCCTAGCAACCGATCCATGAGCTGCCAAGCTGACCTATTAACCCTTTTACTTAAGGTATAAAATGTCGAAGGTCATTTGCTAACATAGGGCCGCGAGAAGAAACTGCCACCAGGTCTCGACTCTTGATGTGGAAGATGGCTCCTCCGGTCGTGCCAGGGTCACCAGGTGATGTGGCCCTGCAGGCAAAACTCCAACCTCAAGTAATGCGTCGAAGTCTATCACCAATTCCGTAACAGAACCGAGTAGGGTCGTTTTGTTCCTTCATGACCTAACCGGTGAGTTGTCTCATCTGAGAATGAATTTATTATGCAGGCAAGTGTGTGGTCAAACTAGCCGTATCCTAAGTGATTCCGATAAGGGTCCCAAACTGAACTTGTGTAGTGAAATGGTGGTCAACTATCCTGGGGATTGTGAATCCCGGGAATAACCAAAAGGAGAGAAACATAACCAGGGATTGAGGTTTCCATCCAGATATATTGTCAAAGAGCGATAAGATGTCTGGATCCAACGGAAATTGGGACCTGGATAACAAAGAAGAGTCCTCACCTGCTGTAGTGAGAGAGTGAAATAATCCGATTACTCGTTCGTACGATCCTGTTCCATGCCCGACCTGTCAAGATTCGCGTAGGAGCTCCTGGTCTGTACGCCACCTACAAGATAGGGTATAATATAGTGAGACCATAGGACCTGCACTTCTGACCATCCGGGCACATATCTCCAAGAGTAGGCCCTAGGTCAAGGTATCCAGGAATGTGAATTCAATAACCGAAGTCATATATATAGAGGAATATCTACTTCTTAGCCTGGAGACACGCAAACTCATAGCGTTCTCTACTACGCAGGTAAGGCCTAAAGTCTCTTAACTCACGACAGGTGACTCCAGAGAGCAGATATAATGAAAAACAAGAATCTAGCTCCAAACGTCCGAAGCAGGTGTCGTCGAGTTTGGGAACGTCGTCAACCATATCTGAGCAGTACTCCAGTGGTAGGTTGTGACCCGACTAGTAACCTAGTAATGAGGTGCGGACCTCCCTATTGAATGGAATGCTAATTAATTAATGAAGACCAGGAAAAGGCAGGAATTTTAAATAACTATTTCTCCTCCGTATATATTAAGGAAGAACCCATGGCAATAGATGTGCAAATGATTGCTACTAAAAACTTGCAGAATAATTGTAATTGGTTAACTCAAGACAAGGTGCTGCAGCAACTAAAGAAAGTTAATATAAACAAAGCTCCAGGACCTGACGGTATCCATCCACGTGTACTTAAGGAACTAAGTGCAGAAATAAGTGAACCTCTGTTTTTAATCTTTCAAGATTCTTTTCTTTCAGGAAGTGTTCCGGAGGATTGGAGGAAGGCAGATGTGGTTCCTATATTCAAAAAGGGTTCAAAATCCTTGCCTGGAAATTATAGACCTGTGAGCTTAACTTCTGTGGCTGGTAAAATATTTGAAAGGTTATTAAGGGATAATATTCAAGAATTCCTTGAGAAGAACATGGTTATCAGCAAAAATCAGCATGATTTTATGAAGCACAGGTCATGTCAAACTAACTTGATTGCGTTCTACAAAGAAGTAAGTAGAAGTATAGATCAGGGTGTTGCCGTGGATGTGATCTATTTGGATTTTGCCAAGGCATTTGATACAGTTCCACACAATAGATTAGTGTTCAAACTCAAGGAAATCGGTCTAGATGAAAATGCTTGTTCTTGGGTAGAACATTGGCTTAAAAACAGAGTACAAAGAGTTGTCATTAATGGTAAATTTTCAAGCTGGACAGAGGTGGCAAGTGGTGTCCCTCAGGGGTCTGTTCTGGGACCCCTTCTATTTAACATGTTTATAAATGATCTTGAAGACCGCATTGAAAGTCATGTTTCAGTGTTTGCAGATGACACCAAACTTTGTAGAACAATACAATGTGAGCAAGATATTACTTTGCTGCAGAGGGACTTAGATAGACTGGGGGACTGGGCACTCAAATGGCAGATGAAATTTAATGTTGAAAAATGCAAAGTTATGCACTTCGGCGTAAAGAATACACAAGCAACGTATACCCTTAATGGAAGCGAATTAGGGATAACAACACATGAAAAGGACTTGGGAATTGTTATAGACAACAAACTATGCAACAATGTGCAATGTCAATCAGCAGTGGCCAAGGCCAGTAAGGTATTGTCATGCATGAAAAGGGCATTCATTCTCGGGACAAGAATATAATTTTGCCTCTTTATAAATCACTGGTAAGACCCCATATTGAATATGCTGTGCAATTTTGGGCACCTGTTCTAAAGAAGGATATTATGGCACTAGAAAAAGTGCAGAGGCGGCTACAAAATTAATAAAAGGAATGGAACATATCGGCTATGAAGAAAGGTTAACAAATTTAAACCTATTTAGTTTAGAAAAACGTCGCCTGAGAGGGGATATGATAACATTATACAAATATATTCGGGCCAATACAAACCATTGTGTGGAAATCTATTCACAAACCGGACTTTACATAGGACACGAGGCCATGAGTTTAGACTGGAAGAAAGAAGATTTCGCCTAAGGCAAAGGAAAGGTTTTTTTACTGTAAGAACAATCAGGATGTGGAATTCTCTGCCTGAGGAAGTGGTTTTATCAGAGTCCATACAGATGTTCAAACGGCTACTAGATGCATACTTGCAAGAACAGAATATTCAAGGATATAATCTTTCAATGTAGGGTAATAACTGCTTGATCCAAGGATAAATCTGACCGCCATTCTGGGGTCAAGAAGGAATTTTTTTCCTAGTTTGTTGCAAAATTGTGCTTCAAACTGGGTTTTTTTGCCTTCTTTTGGATCAACAGCAAAAAACAAATGTGAGGTAGGCTGAACTTAATGGACGCAAGTCTCTTTTCAGCTATGTAACTATGTAACTATGTAACTATGTAACTATGAGGGACGCCCCTCTATGCAGTTCATCGTTGTCCTGCACAGGTACAAGCCTGTGTGCTGAAGGATGGATGAAACCGTGGTGTGTTGAGTGTATGAGTGAGCGAGCTGCATTCTCTAATAATGTAACCGAACTCTGTGTCAGCATCAGGCTGATAGCATGAGTGGGCCGCATCCGTCAATAACAAAATTAGAGTCGACATCCTTGTCCGGATTCTTCTATGAGAGTGTGACATTCTCAAAACACGTCCTCTGTATCCCTCTCAGTATCGTGCTGAGGTTGAAGGAGGGTAGCGCCCTCTAATGAGGAATCAGCGTCCGGTTCCGTACATGAGAGGGGTTCGCTCTCTATTCGTGTAAATAAAATTATCAGTCTCGGGCCGAGGCGATGGAGGGCTGTGATCCAACTAGAGTCCATATCAGACTCAGGGTGACCAACTGCAGGGGTTCACCATATAATGATATCTGCCTACAACTGAGGTCCTGAGGGGGTTCCCTCTCTGACCACGAGACCTCCGAATCACCCACCTGAGGGTGGGATCAACTGGTAATAAACCAGATCGAAGGTAGGCGGAGTAGTAGACAACCTCGGGCCGTGCCAATCTTTAATAACAGAAGGGGGTGATGCGAGTATGGAACCTCTGGAAACGATGATGGAATCTACCAACGGACCGCCCGGATCCGGTTCGCGCTCGCAGGGTCCAGGATGACCGTAGGTAGTCTGAGTAAAGCTGGAGATGTTCTCCGTGATCCACGAGAGCCCGGGAGGTTGGAGGAGTTCAAGTTAGGCCTCTCGACAAGCTGAGTGATAGGAGAAGAGAAGGTCCGAAAAACAAAGAAACGATAATAATACTAAAAGTAAATACGTACCTCGGAGGGAAGGTAAATAGTAGACCGGAAAAGCAAGTCAAGTAAACCCCTGAAATGGGCCGGGGGTTAAACTTGACGCAGGAATAACTATTAATACCTAGGATGGATACCGTAAAAAATACAGAAGGCTTCACAAATTTGCGTGTCATCCTTGCGCAGGGGCCATGCTAATCTTATCACACAGATAGAGCAGGCCCGTCAGGAGGGCACAGACATAGCAGACCAATCAAATGGGCACAGACATAGCAGGCCATCAATGGGGCACACACATAGCAGGCCAATCAATGGGGTACATACATAGCAGGCCGTCTTAATGGGGCACAGACATAGCAGGCCAGTCAATGGGGCACAGACATAGCAGGCCAGTAAAAATGGCGCAGACAGGGCAGGCCAAGTCACTTATCAGTGGTGTACCAAACAGCGATAAGGGGCAATGTTAAGGAAGCGCTCCTTATCTGTGTCATAATAGGTCCTGGGGCACCTTGCTAGAATGGGCCAGATGTAGGCCTCTGATACAGTAGTTATGGTGTCTGCAGGGTACAGGCTCCCACTGGAAGCAAGTGTATGAAGTATGATGTAGTACCCTGTGTGGGACACCTACAACTGTCCACCCATGCATAACCACATGCAGAAACCAATAAACATAGAGTTAAGATAGGAATAATATTTGCACAGCCTATGTCCTTTAAAATTATTGATATTTCTACTTTATACCGTCATTTTCCCATACCAGGTATCAAATCCAAGTGCAAGTGTAGGAGGCTGACAAACTGAGTGATCTTGAAGTATGCCTTCACACCAGAGAAGTACTTGAAAGAAGTGGGAACAATGCTTCTCCATATGACTTAAAGTGCATAATGTATGACATTATGCCATTTTAACCAGTATCAGCATGGACACATCACTTGATCCCAACACAAATCACAAAATAAATATGCTATTGGTAAATTTAAGGTCTGTGTCATTTGGAAAAAATAAATAGGCACATAAAGGGGGAAGAATCCCCAGAGGAGGTATATAGAAAACCAGAGGAACACAAACTCCCCACAAACCCCAGAGCAATAGGCAGAGGGGTATAAAGCTGAACACACAAACAAGTCCCCAGATAATAAAGAAGTAAAACACTGTAAATATAATTAAAATCATCCAGCCACCAACTAATATTAGCAGGAGGCAGTGGTACTCTGACCTGTACTGATGCAGAGCAGCAAAGAAAGAGGAAATGAGGCATGGGGAGGGGAGTTTTATAGTATCTAACTTTTTTCTGATTGGTTGTTTTTTCTGTGCTGCTGAGGAGTTCTAGTAAAGAAAGACTAAAGCAAATACGAAGCCTTCTGTCATGTTACAAAATTCAGATAATGTAATTCTCAAGCTCCGTCACTTGATGACAGTTGAGTGATGGGAACACCTTATTCCCACATGAATATCATAGAATAGAAAGATATCCTCTACAGCAAATAAATGAGGCAATGTTGGATCAATGCATATTCTATTCTCAAACATGACCCATATCCTAGTTACAAAACTCAGTAAATAAATAACATCTTGTGAAAAATACAGCTATGAAAGTAGGAATCAAAAGCAATCTAGTGATGTACATTAAGTGTGTCACCAAGAAAAAAACATTCCAATATAGTAGTTTTGTACTAAAGTTGAAATGTTTGATGGTTAAGTACATAGGCCAAATTTTATTAACTAGCACATATATATTCGTTTTGCTATATTCTCACTGTACCCGGTTTTTGATTCACACATTTCCCAGAATTATGTTAACAAATTGCAACAAAAACTGAGAATATGAGAACAATGATACACATTTTCTTGCATTACATCACTTATCTGCTTTGATATTTACATGATTTTATTTTTAAATTTGTAATGCCATATTTTTATTTAACCTCACTGTTACAAGTTCTCATTCCCCATTTGTGTAATCTTGTGTCTCTATTCAGTATCAGTATCAGTAGTGTTAAAACTATAATATTTTACAAAGTTGGCTAAAGATAATGATAAAACTTTAAATGAACTTCAATTTTCCAATTTCACTCAGCAAGTCACTTAAACTGCATTTAAATTCCATCTGTAATGTAGTGTAATCTTTATTATGCCTTATTAAATGATTAATTTGTCGGCAAGTTTCTATTATGTTCTTATAGAGACAAACTCTCAGTTTAAAACTATGCTTCATATAAGTGCAACCAGTTGTAAATATTAACATTAATACATTATTCATTAAAATATAATTCAAGAGATGAAATGACAATGTTTGCAGGATTGCAGCTTTGCAACTCTATCCTGCTCTATCCAACAACTAGTCAGCCTGTCTGCCGCTGTCAAAGACCCCCTAAAGCAGGGGTGGGGAACGTCTCGCCCACGGGCCATATAAGGCCCGCAAAATCATTTGGTCTGGCCCATGGAGAGCTGACTCTGCTCTCTGCCTTTTTTGGGCTGGTGGGGCGATCAAAGATCTCCCTCACCGACCTCCTGGCAGTTTGTTAAGGGAGGCTGAGGGAGCTAAGACCCAGGAGCCTGCTGGATAAGAGGAGGACCCAGGAGGCTATGATCCACCCCTGAGCAGGCAAGTCGGAGGGTTGCCAGAAGTTACCATGGTAACACTCTGACAGAACTGTTCTCGTGGGAAGAAAAGAGTGAAGTCAGCCTGCAGCCGGAGGAGCTGCAGGCTAAAGTGCACGCAAAACCACTGGGCCACCAGGGCTTGCAGTGATAAGTCCCCTCCTTCCAGGCCAGAGGTAAGGAGGGGGGTGGGGGGGAAGGGGAAGTGCATAAAGTTTTTTTTTCCTCTTTTTAAGTTAAAAAAATATAGAGAGAGATTTTCTCCCTAATCCCCTCCTCCACAATATAGACCCCTGACACACACTACACCCCCTCACACAAACACACTGCACCCCACACCCAAACACACACATAACCCCTCACACAAACACACTACACCCCCTCACACACACTATACCTGCTCACACAAGCACACTGCACCCCCTCACACCCACACAGAACCCCTCACACAAACACACTACACCCCCTCACACACACTATACCTGCTCACACAAGCACACTGCACCCCCTCACACCCACACAGAACCCCTAACACAAACACACTACACCCCCTCACACACACTATACCTGCTCACACAAGCACACTGCACCCCCTCACACCCACACAGAGCCCCTCACACAAACATACTGCACCCCATCACACATATACACAGCACCTCTCACACAGCACCCCTCACACAAACACACAGCACACCTCAAACACACACATAACCCCTCACACAAACACACTGTACCCCATAAGTGCAACCAGTTGTAAATATTAACATTAATACATTATTCATTAAAATATAATTCAAGAGATGAAATGACAATGTTTGCAGGATTGCAGCTTTGCAACTCTATCCTGCTCTATCCAACAACTAGTCAGCCTGTCTGCCGCTGTCAAAGACCCCCTAAAGCAGGGGTGGGGAACGTCTCGCCCACGGGCCATATAAGGCCCGCAAAATCATTTGGTCTGGCCCATGGAGAGCCTCACCTGCTGTAGTGAGAGAGTGAAATAATCCGATTACTCGTTCGTACGATCCTGTTCCATGCCCGACCTGTCAAGATTCGCGTAGGAGCTCCTGGTCTGTACGCCACCTACAAGATAGGGTATAATATAGTGAGACCATAGGACCTGCACTTCTGACCATCCGGGCACATATCTCCAAGAGTAGGCCCTAGGTCAAGGTATCCAGGAATGTGAATTCAATAACCGAAGTCATATATATAGAGGAATATCTACTTCTTAGCCTGGAGACACGCAAACTCATAGCGTTCTCTACTACGCAGGTAAGGCCTAAAGTCTCTTAACTCACGACAGGTGACTCCAGAGAGCAGATATAATGAAAAACAAGAATCTAGCTCCAAACGTCCGAAGCAGGTGTCGTCGAGTTTGGGAACGTCGTCAACCATATCTGAGCAGTACTCCAGTGGTAGGTTGTGACCCGACTAGTAACCTAGTAATGAGGTGCGGACCTCCCTATTGAATGGAATGCTAATTAATTAATGAAGACCAGGAAAAGGCAGGAATTTTAAATAACTATTTCTCCTCCGTATATATTAAGGAAGAACCCATGGCAATAGATGTGCAAATGATTGCTACTAAAAACTTGCAGAATAATTGTAATTGGTTAACTCAAGACAAGGTGCTGCAGCAACTAAAGAAAGTTAATATAAACAAAGCTCCAGGACCTGACGGTATCCATCCACGTGTACTTAAGGAACTAAGTGCAGAAATAAGTGAACCTCTGTTTTTAATCTTTCAAGATTCTTTTCTTTCAGGAAGTGTTCCGGAGGATTGGAGGAAGGCAGATGTGGTTCCTACATTCAAAAAGGGTTCAAAATCCTTGCCTGGAAATTATAGACCTGTGAGCTTAACTTCTGTGGCTGGTAAAATATTTGAAAGGTTATTAAGGGATAATATTCAAGAATTCCTTGAGAAGAACATGGTTATCAGCAAAAATCAGCATGGTTTTATGAAGCACAGGTCATGTCAAACTAACTTGATTGCGTTCTACGAAGAAGTAAGTAGAAGTATAGATCAGGGTGTTGCCGTGGATGTGATCTATTTGGATTTTGCCAAGGCATTTGATACAGTTCCACACAATAGATTAGTGTTCAAACTCAAGGAAATCGGTCTAGATGAAAATGCTTGTTCTTGGGTAGAACATTGGCTTAAAAACAGAGTACAAAGAGTTGTCATTGATGGTGAATTTTCAAGCTGGACAGAGGTGGCAAGTGGTGTCCCTCAGGGGTCTGTTCTGGGACCCCTTCTATTTAACATGTTTATAAATGATCTTGAAGACCGCATTGAAAGTCATGTTTCAGTGTTTGCAGATGACACCAAACTTTGTAGAACAATACAATGTGAGCAAGATATTACTTTGCTGCAGAGGGATTTAGATAGACTGGGGGACTGGGCACTCAAATGGCAGATTAAATTTAATGTTGAAAAATGCAAAGTTATGCACTTCGGCGTAAAGAATACACAAGCAACGTATACCCTTAATGGAAGCGAATTAGGGATAACAACACATGAAAAGGACTTGGGAATTGTTATAGACAACAAACTATGCAACAATGTGCAATGTCAATCAGCAGTGGCCAAGGCCAGTAAGGTATTGTCATGCATGAAAAAGGGCATTCATTCTCGGGACAAGAATATAATTTTGCCTCTTTATAAATCACTGGTAAGACCCCATATTGAATATGCTGTGCAATTTTGGGCACCTGTTCTAAAGAAGGATATTATGGCACTAGAAAAAGTGCAGAGGCGGGCTACAAAATTAATAAAAGGAATGGAACATATCGGCTATGAAGAAAGGTTAACAAATTTAAACCTATTTAGTTTAGAAAAACGTCGCCTGAGAGGGGATATGATAACATTATACAAATATATTCGGGGCCAATACAAACCATTGTGTGGAAATCTATTCACAAACCGGACTTTACATAGGACACGAGGCCATGAGTTTAGACTGGAAGAAAGAAGATTTCGTCTAAGGCAAAGGAAAGGTTTTTTTACTGTAAGAACAATCAGGATGTGGAATTCTCTGCCTGAGGAAGTGGTTTTATCAGAGTCCATACAGATGTTCAAACGGCTACTAGATGCATACTTGCAAGAACAGAATATTCAAGGATATAATCTTTCAATGTAGGGTAATAACTGCTTGATCCAAGGATAAATCTGACTGCCATTCTGGGGTCAAGAAGGAATTTTTTTCCTAGTTTGTTGCAAAATTGTGCTTCAAACTGGGTTTTTTTGCCTTCTTTTGGATCAACAGCAAAAAACAAATGTGAGGTAGGCTGAACTTAATGGACGCAAGTCTCTTTTCAGCTATGTAACTATGTAACTATGTAACTATGTAACTATGAGGGACGCCCCTCTATGCAGTTCATCGTTGTCCTGCACAGGTACAAGCCTGTGTGCTGAAGGATGGATGAAACCGTGGTGTGTTGAGTGTATGAGTGAGCGAGCTGCATTCTCTAATAATGTAACCGAACTCTGTGTCAGCATCAGGCTGATAGCATGAGTGGGCCGCATCCGTCAATAACAAAATTAGAGTCGACATCCTTGTCCGGATTCTTCTATGAGAGTGTGACATTCTCAAAACACGTCCTCTGTATCCCTCTCAGTATCGTGCTGAGGTTGAAGGAGGGTAGCGCCCTCTAATGAGGAATCAGCGTCCGGTTCCGTACATGAGAGGGGTTCGCTCTCTATTCGTGTAAATAAAATTATCAGTCTCGGGCCGAGGCGATGGAGGGCTGTGATCCAACTAGAGTCCATATCAGACTCAGGGTGACCAACTGCAGGGGTTCACCATATAATGATATCTGCCTACAACTGAGGTCCTGAGGGGGTTCCCTCTCTGACCACGAGACCTCCGAATCACCCACCTGAGGGTGGGATCAACTGGTAATAAACCAGATCGAAGGTAGGCGGAGTAGTAGACAACCTCGGGCCGTGCCAATCTTTAATAACAGAAGGGGGTGATGCGAGTATGGAACCTCTGGAAACGATGATGGAATCTACCAACGGACCGCCCGGATCCGGTTCGCGCTCGCAGGGTCCAGGATGACCGTAGGTAGTCTGAGTAAAGCTGGAGATGTTCTCCGTGATCCACGAGAGCCCGGGAGGTTGGAGGAGTTCAAGTTAGGCCTCTCGACAAGCTGAGTGATAGGAGAAGAGAAGGTCCGAAAAACAAAGAAACGATAATAATACTAAAAGTAAATACGTACCTCGGAGGGAAGGTAAATAGTAGACCGGAAAAGCAAGTCAAGTAAACCCCTGAAATGGGCCGGGGGTTAAACTTGACGCAGGAATAACTATTAATACCTAGGATGGATACCGTAAAAAATACAGAAGGCTTCACAAATTTGCGTGTCATCCTTGCGCAGGGGCCATGCTAATCTTATCACACAGATAGAGCAGGCCCGTCAGGAGGGCACAGACATAGCAGACCAATCAAATGGGCACAGACATAGCAGGCCATCAATGGGGCACACACATAGCAGGCCAATCAATGGGGTACATACATAGCAGGCCGTCTTAATGGGGCACAGACATAGCAGGCCAGTCAATGGGGCACAGACATAGCAGGCCAGTAAAAATGGCGCAGACAGGGCAGGCCAAGTCACTTATCAGTGGTGTACCAAACAGCGATAAGGGGCAATGTTAAGGAAGCGCTCCTTATCTGTGTCATAATAGGTCCTGGGGCACCTTGCTAGAATGGGCCAGATGTAGGCCTCTGATACAGTAGTTATGGTGTCTGCAGGGTACAGGCTCCCACTGGAAGCAAGTGTATGAAGTATGATGTAGTACCCTGTGTGGGACACCTACAACTGTCCACCCATGCATAACCACATGCAGAAACCAATAAACATAGAGTTAAGATAGGAATAATATTTGCACAGCCTATGTCCTTTAAAATTATTGATATTTCTACTTTATACCGTCATTTTCCCATACCAGGTATCAAATCCAAGTGCAAGTGTAGGAGGCTGACAAACTGAGTGATCTTGAAGTATGCCTTCACACCAGAGAAGTACTTGAAAGAAGTGGGAACAATGCTTCTCCATATGACTTAAAGTGCATAATGTATGACATTATGCCATTTTAACCAGTATCAGCATGGACACATCACTTGATCCCAACACAAATCACAAAATAAATATGCTATTGGTAAATTTAAGGTCTGTGTCATTTGGAAAAAATAAATAGGCACATAAAGGGGGAAGAATCCCCAGAGGAGGTATATAGAAAACCAGAGGAACACAAACTCCCCACAAACCCCAGAGCAATAGGCAGAGGGGTATAAAGCTGAACACACAAACAAGTCCCCAGATAATAAAGAAGTAAAACACTGTAAATATAATTAAAATCATCCAGCCACCAACTAATATTAGCAGGAGGCAGTGGTACTCTGACCTGTACTGATGCAGAGCAGCAAAGAAAGAGGAAATGAGGCATGGGGAGGGGAGTTTTATAGTATCTAACTTTTTTCTGATTGGTTGTTTTTTCTGTGCTGCTGAGGAGTTCTAGTAAAGAAAGACTAAAGCAAATACGAAGCCTTCTGTCATGTTACAAAATTCAGATAATGTAATTCTCAAGCTCCGTCACTTGATGACAGTTGAGTGATGGGAACACCTTATTCCCACATGAATATCATAGAATAGAAAGATATCCTCTACAGCAAATAAATGAGGCAATGTTGGATCAATGCATATTCTATTCTCAAACATGACCCATATCCTAGTTACAAAACTCAGTAAATAAATAACATCTTGTGAAAAATACAGCTATGAAAGTAGGAATCAAAAGCAATCTAGTGATGTACATTAAGTGTGTCACCAAGAAAAAAACATTCCAATATAGTAGTTTTGTACTAAAGTTGAAATGTTTGATGGTTAAGTACATAGGCCAAATTTTATTAACTAGCACATATATATTCGTTTTGCTATATTCTCACTGTACCCGGTTTTTGATTCACACATTTCCCAGAATTATGTTAACAAATTGCAACAAAAACTGAGAATATGAGAACAATGATACACATTTTCTTGCATTACATCACTTATCTGCTTTGATATTTACATGATTTTATTTTTAAATTTGTAATGCCATATTTTTATTTAACCTCACTGTTACAAGTTCTCATTCCCCATTTGTGTAATCTTGTGTCTCTATTCAGTATCAGTATCAGTAGTGTTAAAACTATAATATTTTACAAAGTTGGCTAAAGATAATGATAAAACTTTAAATGAACTTCAATTTTCCAATTTCACTCAGCAAGTCACTTAAACTGCATTTAAATTCCATCTGTAATGTAGTGTAATCTTTATTATGCCTTATTAAATGATTAATTTGTCGGCAAGTTTCTATTATGTTCTTATAGAGACAAACTCTCAGTTTAAAACTATGCTTCATATAAGTGCAACCAGTTGTAAATATTAACATTAATACATTATTCATTAAAATATAATTCAAGAGATGAAATGACAATGTTTGCAGGATTGCAGCTTTGCAACTCTATCCTGCTCTATCCAACAACTAGTCAGCCTGTCTGCCGCTGTCAAAGACCCCCTAAAGCAGGGGTGGGGAACGTCTCGCCCACGGGCCATATAAGGCCCGCAAAATCATTTGGTCTGGCCCATGGAGAGCTGACTCTGCTCTCTGCCTTTTTTGGGCTGGTGGGGCGATCAAAGATCTCCCTCACCGACCTCCTGGCAGTTTGTTAAGGGAGGCTGAGGGAGCTAAGACCCAGGAGCCTGCTGGATAAGAGGAGGACCCAGGAGGCTATGATCCACCCCTGAGCAGGCAAGTCGGAGGGTTGCCAGAAGTTACCATGGTAACACTCTGACAGAACTGTTCTCGTGGGAAGAAAAGAGTGAAGTCAGCCTGCAGCCGGAGGAGCTGCAGGCTAAAGTGCACGCAAAACCACTGGGCCACCAGGGCTTGCAGTGATAAGTCCCCTCCTTCCAGGCCAGAGGTAAGGAGGGGGGTGGGGGGGAAGGGGAAGTGCATAAAGTTTTTTTTTCCTCTTTTTAAGTTAAAAAAATATAGAGAGAGATTTTCTCCCTAATCCCCTCCTCCACAATATAGACCCCTGACACACACTACACCCCCTCACACAAACACACTGCACCCCACACCCAAACACACACATAACCCCTCACACAAACACACTACACCCCCTCACACACACTATACCTGCTCACACAAGCACACTGCACCCCCTCACACCCACACAGAACCCCTCACACAAACACACTACACCCCCTCACACACACTATACCTGCTCACACAAGCACACTGCACCCCCTCACACCCACACAGAACCCCTAACACAAACACACTACACCCCCTCACACACACTATACCTGCTCACACAAGCACACTGCACCCCCTCACACCCACACAGAGCCCCTCACACAAACATACTGCACCCCATCACACATATACACAGCACCTCTCACACAGCACCCCTCACACAAACACACAGCACACCTCAAACACACACATAACCCCTCACACAAACACACTGTACCCCATAAGTGCAACCAGTTGTAAATATTAACATTAATACATTATTCATTAAAATATAATTCAAGAGATGAAATGACAATGTTTGCAGGATTGCAGCTTTGCAACTCTATCCTGCTCTATCCAACAACTAGTCAGCCTGTCTGCCGCTGTCAAAGACCCCCTAAAGCAGGGGTGGGGAACGTCTCGCCCACGGGCCATATAAGGCCCGCAAAATCATTTGGTCTGGCCCATGGAGAGCTGACTCTGCTGTCTGCCTTTTTCGGGCTGGTGGGGCGATCAAAGATCTCCCTCACCGACCTCCTGGCAGTTTGTTAAGGGAGGCTGAGGGAGCTAAGACCCAGGAGCCTGCTGGATAAGAGGAGGACCCAGGAGGCTATGATCCACCCCTGAGCAGGCAAGTCGGAGGGTTGCCAGAAGTTACCATGGTAACACTCTGACAGAACTGTTCTCGTGGGAAGAAAAGAGTGAAGTCAGCCTGCAGCCGGAGGAGCTGCAGGCTAAAGTGCACGCAAAACCACTGGGCCACCAGGGCTTGCAGTGATAAGTCCCCTCCTTCCAGGCCAGAGGTAAGGAGGGGGGTGGGGGGGAAGGGGAAGTGCATAAAGTTTTTTTTTCCTCTTTTTAAGTTAAAAAAATATAGAGAGAGATTTTCTCCCTAATCCCCTCCTCCACAATATAGACCCCTGACACACACTACACCCCCTCACACAAACACACTGCACCCCACACCCAAACACACACATAACCCCTCACACAAACACACTACACCCCCTCACACACACTATACCTGCTCACACAAGCACACTGCACCCCCTCACACCCACACAGAACCCCTCACACAAACACACTACACCCCCTCACACACACTATACCTGCTCACATACTGCACCCCATCACACATATACACAGCACCTCTCACACAGCACCCCTCACACAAACACACAGCACACCTCAAACACACACATAACCCCTCACACAAACACACTGTACCCCACACACAGAACCCTTCACCCAAACACACAGCACCCCCTCACACACACACACACACACACGGCACCCCTCACACACATGGCACCCCTCACACACATGGCACCCCTCACACAAACACAGACCAACCTCCCCCACACAGCACCCCTCACACACACACAGAGCCCCTCACACAAACATACTGCACCCCTCACACACACTGCACCCCTCACACACACACTGCACCCCTCACACAAACATAGAGTACCACTCACACAAACACACTGCACCCCATACATACAGAACCCCTCACCCAAACACACTGCACCCCCCACACACACACAGCACCCCTCACACACACACATAGTACCCCTCACACACACACAGAACCCTTCACCTAAACACACAGCACTCCCTCACACACACACACACACACCACTCCTCACACATGGCACCCTCACACAAACACACAGCAACCCCCACACAGCACCCCTCACACACACAGAGACCCTCACACAAACATACTGCACCCCTCACACACATACTGCACCCATCACACTCACACTCTGCATCTCTCACATTCACAAACACACACTGCACCCCTCACACACACTGCTTCCCTCACACAAACATACAGAACCCCTCACACAAACACACTGCACCCCATACACACAGAACCCCTCACCCAAACACACTGCACCCCACACACACACACACACAGCACCCCTCACACACACATAGTACCCCTTACACACACACACACAGAACCCCTCATACAAACACACTGCACCCCACACACACAGAACCCCTCACACAAACACACACACAGCATCCATCACACACCCCGAACCCCTCAAACACACACAGACCCCTCACACAAACACATTGCACTACATACACACATAACCACTCACCCAAACACACTGCACCCCCTCACACATACACACACAAAACCCCACACACACAGAACCCTTCACACAAACACACACACAGCATCCCTCACAAAAAGTTACTCCTGGGGCAGAGTGTGATGACATATACTTGCCTTAACTTCTAGCTTCTTGATGCTGCTCTTATTCTATGTCCAGGTCTACAGCTGATGGTGGCTTCATCTGGTAGAAGCTGTGTCACTTTTGTACTCTTGTAAATTAATGGGAGTACAAATTGAGGGTCTGCAGAAGATCCTGAGAGATCATATGATCTCCCATTGCTAAACTTGTGCAACAGTGGTGAGATACCATAGACATCTATTGCTCAGTTAGTGAAATTGTATCTGCTTCCACTGGCCATCACAAGTGTCTGTTGATGAAATGGGCAGCATATGGCCGTGGAAGCGACATTTTGCTAAATGTATTTGCTAAAGTAGTCCTTGATTTGTCTCATACGCCTCTTCAGGTTGTAATGGATTCTATTTGATCTAAGGAGAGGTCTGACTGCCATTCTGGGGGTCACGTTTGTTGTTGAGTGCTTCCAATTGGGTTGTATTGCCTTTTTTTTGGATCAACAGCAAAAACTTATATAGGAGAGGCAGAACATGATGGACTTTTTTCAGCCTATATAACTATGTAACTAGTTTTATGTAAAATTAAAAATGACACTTTTTGATATTTGTAGTGTCTTTTATTCAATTAAAGGTATGTTCAAGTTAACCTCTCTCCTCTTTCTTGACCACTTTGCTGCCTGGCTAGCCTTCTTCCTCTCTTCTAATATTCAATCCCTAATTATTGGGGACTTCCATATTCCCAATAACCCACCTTTAACCTCAGCAGCCTCTAAACTACTTTCAATTACTTCCTCCCTCGGGTTATTGCAGTGGGCTATTTCTCCCACCCATGTAGCTGGCAATACCCTCGACCTCATTTCCTCTTATGCATGTACAGTATCTAATATCTGCAACACTCCATTTCCTCTCTCAGATCACCACCTCTTATCATTTACTCTCGAGTACCCCGTCACCCAACAACCTCAGCCTAACCCCCCCTCAACTCAGGAGGAACCTTAATTCTATTGACCTCCACCAGCTGTCAGCTGATATTGATTAAAAACTGCTATCCATACATCTCCTGTCCCTCACTGGCCATCTCCACATATAACACTACCCTCACCTCTGCCTTGAACGCTGCAGCCCTGCTCCAAACATGCACCTCGAAGAGGATGCAACCCCAACCATGGCATACTAAATCAACACGCTATCTGCAAAGTTGCTCCCGTTGTGCTGAACGCTCCTGGAGGAAGTCTCGCACCCAGTCAGACTTTCTCCATTATAGATTCATATTGTGTTCTTACAGCCCTTGCCCTCACCAAACAGTCATACTTTTCCTCTCTCATTAGTTCATTCTCCCGCAATCCAAGGCGTCTCTTTGACACCTTTAACTCTCTTCTTCGCCCTGCTGGGATCACCTCCCAAACTAACCTTACAGCTGATAGCTTTGCATGCTACTTTACCAACAAGATTGAACAGCTAAACAAAGAATTCTCAGCACCCCCAGTCCCCTTTGCACACTCAGTAGCCCATGTCCCCCTTGCACATCCTCAAACCCATACCCCCTCTCAGACCCAGCTGCCCATGTCCTTCTCTCACATCATCAAGCCCCATGTCCCCTTCGTACACCCTGCAGCCCCATGTCCCTATCCTACAGTCCCCCACACTCAACATCCCCTATCCTCCCCTTACAAACACATCCCATATTACCCCACACACACGCACACTCAAGGGCAATCTTGAGAGACATTGAAAAGATATGCCAACTTTGGAGACGTGTGCATGTCATTGGTGATTACGCAACTTGCACTCTCTCTGGCTGATCTGCCTTTAAATGTTCATGCTGAATTTTTGTCCAGCCCTGAAAAAGACAACAGCTGCACTACAGTTCTGAGAAATAGGTCACAGGGAAACTGCATTCT
The DNA here is from genome assembly GCA_933207985.1 of Pelobates cultripes. Taxonomy (NCBI): domain Eukaryota; kingdom Metazoa; phylum Chordata; class Amphibia; order Anura; family Pelobatidae; genus Pelobates; species Pelobates cultripes. The sequence goes on along the minus strand of OW240914.1, from coordinate 232,560,094 downwards.
AGATGAGCTGTCTGAGTAAAACAAATAGGTGTATAAGCTTTAATGCATATGGATACTATAGCAATAAAAGCGTTATCTATGATTTGAAACAAACACTCAAAATTCAGGAGAAATACAATACATACATTAAAAACAAAAGAAAAGAGTTACATGAACACTTTTCCAAATATCTATGCACATAAATAAATAACTGAAGGTTTTTAGTAAAACTCTATGAGAGACCACCCTGTCTCTGTATTATTAAAGCTTTTTCCCCATTCTCCTGTTTGTTCGGTTCACCGTGTTCATCTAAAGCTTTCTGCTTACTGTTCAAATACCGAACAAAACTCACCAACTACCAGACCACCCGTATGGTGCGTGTGCTGCTCGTTAACCTCCATCACCCCTGTCAACACCTCATTAACATTTGTAACTGCAACGTTCTAAGTGATCGACTGGGTGGCCGCCATTCATATGTACAAACACGTGGTGACAGACATCGTGAGCTGCGAATGCAGGCAGGGGTGTTTGGTTGCTGAGTATGTGGAACTGAAATCGCATACTCGACCTCGTGAACACCACTGAACTTCCATCCCCACCTGTGTTCGGTTATATCCATATGAAAAGAACAAGGTTCGGTGCGAGCTTACTCCCAAATGAGGGAGGGGATTACCCTGTAATGCTGAGTTGGAAACCCCTTGGAGGGGCTGTTACATAAAAGGCTGTGTGTGGCCTCCAATTAACTAGTTTGCCCCCAGCATTCAGTCTCGACTAATGTCTGTGGGGGAAAGCTATACCTCCTATATCACTACTTTACCTGCTTTGGATTATCTTTGTTGGGAAACTCTGCTTGGGATTGCTACAGCATAACTCACACAAGGGGGAAAAAGAACATCTCTGGTGGTGAAACCCTTGTTCCTATCCGGGTGGCCGCCACAAACTCCAATGGCAATTTCAAGTGTAAGCTTACCTGCCACATCAAGGCAAACCTTAGGTGAGCCCTACACTAACAATTTACCTTGCTACTTTCAGCTTCAGGTAAAAAACAAACCTCTAATAAGACAGAGAGGGGTATTAACCCCTGCACACTGATTAACCCTTAGTATGGAAAACGTGGGGTGGACAGTAGCATTGTAATATGGCTGTGTGATAAAAATGCACACATGAGATGATCTGCTTTGATATATAATTATATCTAGAATATGAATTGTGCCTGAACTGTAATAATCAGTTGAATACTTCTCAATAGTGGGTTCATTTATGTGTGTTTAAAATGTATTTTAAGACAGACAATTCAAACAGTAAAACAGCATCTTAAATGACCACCAACACCCATAAAGCACTTCAGCTTGTTGGAGTGCTTTATGGGTAAGGAGTATCCCTTTAAAAAGGCACTTTGGTTTCTTTCTACATAAGAGTGTCTGCCTACCCCCTGCATTGACTGTATGTAATAAGAAATGCAACTTTTGCAAGTTATTTACCAATCTGCCCCCTATGAATTCATACATAAAAAATTTATGTATGTATTAATTGGGGTACATCTATGAAACAGTGATTTTCATTTTATTCATAATTTTACCTGTGGAATTATTCATTTTGATATTAAACATACCTTTTGAACGGGCACCAACACTTCTTAAGTGGATGTAATAGCTTTTGGCCTCACATTCATGCTGTGTTTTTCTCCTTGTCCATATTTCTGTAACTTTGCTTAAAAAAAAAAGTTATTCTACTTTAACCCCTTAAGGACAGCGGGCGTTCTATGCCGTCATTTTTGGGGTGGCTCTAAACGCCAGCAGGTGGCATAGAACATCCCCGCTGTCCTTATTACTTACCCAATCAGTGTTGCTCCTGGTCTGGGCGGACTGCCTGACAGCCCAGACAGTCCCCCCTCAGCAAATTAGGCCCCCTCTGGCCATGTGATCGCTCTGAAAGAGCGATCACATGGCCACAATAGGCGTCCATAGTGCTGCTGCAGGGGGACTGCCTGGGCTGTCAGGCAGTCTCCCTGCTGCTGTAAAATAAAAGAAAATATTTTAGTAAATAAAAAAAAAATATATATATATATATAGTGTAGCCCTCTTGGTTTTAATATATATATATATATATATATACACACACACAAACACACATACACACCAACAGAGTTGTGGTGGGGAATAAAAGTGTGAATGAAAACCCTTTCCACTTGAAGGAAGTGGGTAGTTAATACATTGTTAAACACAAATACACAAACCAGTCAAGACATAAGACTTGCTTTTCCAACAGAAATCTGAAATTAACAGTGCTCTCACTACTGCAGGGGATTCTGGGTAGGCGTATGCAAAGGAGCTCAACAAAGAACCACATTTTTGCCTCATAATTCCACTTTGGCTCAGTTCCACTTTGGATTCCTTGGAATATGTGTCTGCTGTATACAACAGCTTTGAAACACAACTCAGGAAGAGGAGCAAAGCCAGAGAACCACTCATGGACAGCTGTTTCTCTGTTAATGCAACTCTTCAGTATATATATATATATATATCATACTAAGTGTATTTTTTTATGAATATATGCATATATTAATATAAGAATACACTTAGAATTAAACATACATATATATATATATATATATATATATATATATATATATAGTAAAAAATACATAATAAGTAAATAAAATAAAAAAATAACATAATAAAAAATATCTTTTTAAAAATGTATACATATATGTAATTTCATTCTAACTGTATTTTGATATGAATATATCCTCAGGCAGAAAGTCCAGAAAATTTGCTGAATGCAAATATTAGTGTTTCATACAGTAAAACGTATCAGATATTGTTAGTGAAAGTGCTTTTTTGCATTTTTTACACACAAACGGCACTTTCACTGATGATATTTTTGTGATACGTTTTACTGTTTTGAAACATTTATATTTGGGTTCAGCGAAGTCTTCCGAGTATAATAGTACCCCACATGTACAGGTTTTATAGTGTTTTTGAAAGTTACATGGTCAAATATAAGGATTGCTTTTCTGTTTTTTTACATTGAAATTTCCCAGGCTGGTTATGTTGCCTTTGAGAGCGTATGGTAACCCAGGAATGAGAATTACCCCCACGATGGCATACCATTTGCAAAAGAAGACAACCTAAGGTATTGCAAATGGGGTATGTTCAGTATTTTTTTGGAGCCACTTAGTCACGAACACTGGCCAAAGTTAGCGTTCATAATTGTTTTTTGCATTTTTAACACACAAACAAATATAAATGACTTTATGTCAGTGTTTGTGACTAAGTGGCTACTATAAAAGACTGGGCAAACTCCATATTGAATACCCTGGGTTGTCTACTTTTGCAAATGGTGTGCCATCATGGGGCTAATTCTAATTCCTGGGCTAAGATACGATCTCAAAGGCAGCATAACAAGTCTGGCAAATTTCAATGTGTATAAACTGAAAAATTAAACATGCTAGGTTTGGCACTGTAACTTCCCAAAACATCATAAAACCTGTACATGGGGGTTACTGTTGCTGAATAGAAATAAGTGCATTTTATTGCAGTAAAAGCTAACAGTTAAAATGCCACGCAGAAATAAAACAATTTTTAAAAATCTTAATTTCTCACACTTTTTTATATTTTAGTCATAATAATTCATGTTTCATATATGAATAGTTCATGTGTAATGAAAGCCCTGTTTCTCCTTAACAAAATTATATACAATATGTGTGGGTGCACTTAATATGAGGTGAAATACGGTTGAACAGACATATAGTGCAAATTCCAGTTTTTGCTTACATTTTGTTTTGATCACAATGTGTACAACTGGCTCAGTCCTTAAAAGAGCACTATAGGGTCAGGAACACAAACATGTATTCTTGAACCCATAGGGTTAAAACCACCATCTAGCCACCCTGGTCCACTCATGCCTCCCTGAATATAGTAAATCTTACTTGTGTTCAAGTCTGGAGCTGCTTGCTTTGTGCCTGTTTCCTCTAGACCTGCCCACTGCCTGCTGACATCAGCAGAAGTTGTAGCCTGATCCAATCACAATGCTTCCCCATACGATTGGCTGAGACAGACAAAGATTCAGATCAGGGGCAGAGCCAGCACAATTCAAACACAGCCCTGGCCAATCAGCATCTCCTCATAGAGATGAATTGAATCAGTGAATCACTATGAGGAAGGTTCAGTGTCAGCATGCAGAGGGTGGGGACTCTGAATGTTTGGATGCATTTTAGGCAGCCATAACCCAGGAAGGATCTTTAACAGCTATCTGAGGAGTGGCCAGTGAAATTATCACTAGGCTGTAATGTAAACACTGCTTTTTCTCTGAAAAGACAGTGTTTACAGCAAAAAGCCTGAAGGTAATGATTCTACTCACTAGAACAAATTCAATAAGTTGTAGTTATTCTGGTGACTATAGTGTCCCTTTAAGGGGTTAAACAGCTTAATTCCACAAACTTAGCCACGTCTCCCCTTTTCACAAAACATCTTCCTTACTGGAATGTAAATAGTTTAGTTTAGCCAATGAGAGATCATTGTAAGCTGTGCTGCTGACTTGACTCCAGGAACAGCCAACCAATGCCCTATTCTTATTACGATAGTATTTTATTTCAACGCTGTTCTAAGGGGAAAAGAGACATATAAGAAGAAGACAGTGATTGTGGGGCTGAGCTGAGTATATACTCAGAGTATGTCTAATAAGGCAGTTGCGTTGGGACCAAAGCTTTATTGTGATTTGACACTTTTGTCATGCGTTCATTCCACCACAATTTCCCTCTTTCTATTTAAGCGCACTCATACATATATTATTTTATAAAAGAAGAAATATGGCTTTCTTTCTCTACCCCTAATCCAACTCAATATCCACTGTCTAATCCAAATTGTATTCCTACGCATAATCCAACCCTAATCCCACCCATAATTGTACTCACAATCCTACCCATAATTCTACTCACAATCCTACCTATAAACCTAGTCCTAATCCCACCCTCTAATCAAGAAGTTCAGCAATATAGCTGTGGATGTCTCTATATTAAAAATACAGAAAGATAAGTCCTCACTCCCATCACTCCTGGGCGGCAGCAACGACCACAGTACACATCAGCCGCAATACATACAGTAAAAACAAAAGAAAAAGTTACCTGCGCTCTCTCCTTAATCCCTATGTATATTTAAACAAATGGAGGTCATTTAGTTACTCCAATGGCCATTGGAAGGAATGCCCACCTGCCAACATCAAGGCAGACCCTCTCTAAGCGGGTCCTACACTGACCCTTCACCTTGCTTCCTTGAGCTTCTGCCAGAGATATGAGACAGAGAGGGGTATTTTTTATATACACCCCTATATACGTATTAACCCTTAATAGGGAAAACGTGGGATGGGCGGCAGCATTGTAACAAGGCTGTGTGATACAAAAAGTGAATACAAATACAAAAAGATAAGTCCTGCGCTCACTCCCATCACTCCTGGGCGGCAGCAAAATGGCCATTGGAGTAACTAAATGACCTCCATTTGTTTAAATATACATAGGGATTCAGAAGAGAGCACAGGTAACTTTTTCTTATGTCTCTAGATTAATCTTGTACCCAAGGAGGTAAATAGGTCCTACAAGGGAGGTATAGAGAAGATAGCATTGTGCAGCAGTGTGACCAAATCATTCTATCTGTAGTATTTTCAGCTATGAGGTTTATTTTTGTTTACAGTTTTTGGGGGGATAAACCATTAGCAGATAGCTAATTGAATACCAGCAGAATGTAAGGTAATATATATTTTTTTTTACTTATTTATTTAATTTGAATGGGAGAGCACAGCCACTATTTTATTTATCATTAGTATTCTGTGTAACTAAACAATTTATTTTTGTCAACTGTATATTAAATGCCTTATTTCCCTTCTTGCTTTAGTTTTATTTGTTTTTTTTAACTTGATGCAGACTTTTTTTGGGTGATGCAAGTTTTCAGGGGAACAATTAGACTTTAATTGTAAATGTCAAGGGGCTGTGTTTACCAATAGTTTGTCATCCCAAGTAGGTTTCTAAGCATTTACCTCTCATAATCAGTAAAAAAGACTCAACTATTATTTTCTGTAGATTAATCCATTAGCATCAACATTAAAATCAGGGAACAGTTTGACCCAAAATGGTGTTTATAATGCCTCAAGCAGGGTTGCCATCATATATTCTACAGAGCTTAAAACATGGAGTACGAGGCACTCCAGTGTATGTGTGTTTGTAAGGGATATAGTGAGTGTATGGTGGCTGCAGTGTGTATTTATAGTAGATACAGAGTGTGTATGTGTATAGTGGATGCAGTCGCTGTATAGTGAGTGCAGTGCGTGTGTAGTGCATGCAGTGTGTGTTTACTGGGTACAGTTTGTGTGTAAAGTGGATTCAGTGTGTGTATAGTGGATGCAGTTTGTATATATTGTGGGTGTAGAGTGTGTCTAGTGGATGTAGTGTGTGTAGTGGATATAGTGTGTGTTTGTGTAGTGGATGCAGTGTGTGTATAAATGTGTGGGGTTGGTTAGGGGCTGTGTACTGTGGTCAATGAGTTTTTTTTGTTTTGTTTAGTTTTAAGTTGTTTTCCCCCTCCCTGCCTCTTCCATGTGGCCATTGAGCTTGGATACTAGATTCTGGTGTTCTGGTGGCACTGGGCAAGCTCCTAGCTTGCTGTCTTAAGTAGTGAGGGCACATATGTGTGTGTAAGGGATGTTGTGTGTGTGTGTATATGGTGGATGCTCTGTGGACAGTGAGTAGTTATATTGTTTTTTTCTTTTTTTTTTTTATATTAAGTTTATTCCCCCTTTCTTGCCTCATACCTGTGGCCATGGAGGGGGGACACGACATTCCTTGGGGTCTGGTGGCACTGTGCAAGCTCCGAGCTTGCTGTCTTGAATGGTGAACGGGGTCCCAAGATACTCCAGCTTCCACCTCTGGCAGGTTCTCTCCCTTTCCTGCTAGCCTGTACTGTGCTGTGTCTGAGCATTGCAACACTTTGACAGCTGGACCAACTCATCACTATTGAAGCCAGCAGTGGTCCAGAGAAATATATGGCCTAGGACCGATATACAGCTTTACTGGTTGTACCTACTGATGTGGGCCATGGCATTGAGCATTGCTCATAATCAGTTTGAATGAAAACTTCCTCTGCAACACAAGTTAGTGTTGATGCATTAAAACACAGGAGATATTGAGAAGATGTATAGTAAGTCTTCAGATAAGATTTAAGTGGTGTGCAAAGTGGTACTGAAATACATTTCTTTTTCTTAGGTTCCATAATGAGCTCTTCTCCAGTACAGACTTTTCAGGGAAACCTACCTCCTGATTCAACAGAACAAAAAGGTCCAACACCAAGTTCTGCTGTTGGGGACATTATGTTAAATTCTGTGACTTATCTTGATAAGATTCAGAAAATATCAGAAGATGGAAATCAAGAGGTTGATGATGAGATTGTTGATGCCATGCAAGACAGCGCCTCTTGTAAGTACATGTCCATAATGTGGTCTCTTGACAGACCTCTGCTGTTCAAGCCTGAGGGAATATTTTTATATGTTTCACCTGGACCAGATACAATGTCACTATGATTACAATTTATTTACAAATACCTTTTATGTAAGCAAGAATATTTTTAGGAAATCCTTTACATTGAAAGTGTGGGTATTTTTGGTTAAAGAAACACTCCAAGCAACATAACCACTACAGTCCACTGGTGGGGTCTGCCAGGGACCAGTCTGAGCCTCAGCTGAAGCTGGATGTCTCAGAACATAGCTAACCCCAGACTTAGTTGACTTAGTTGGCACTACTAGCCATTATTTAACAGTTTGATTACTTCCAATAGGGTTGGTACCAAGATAGTCCTGACATAACTACTACAGTGGGCTGTAGTGGTTATGGTGCTTGAAATGGTCCTTTAAGCCAAATGGTGGTCACATAATCATTTTCAGCATTTTTGATTTTCAGTATACATTTTGTCTACTCATTATTGTAATATGTATTAGTAGAAATTATGCATTTTTGTTTAGAAACTGTAGTTTTTGTTAAATTTGTTTTTCAGAAATTATGAAATAAAAACAGAGTGCAGCATTGGAGCTCTGGGTCCCAAAGAACATAGATAGAAATAAAAATCAATGGTTTTAGATATATATTTTAGGATCACATTATAGGAAGGCAATTAATCATTCTTTGTTGAAATGTCCTCATGTTATCCAAACCTGGAATGATCTCTTCCCAAAGTGTACATATATTAACATTCCCAGAAGTGCAATTAAATTATGCATGAAAATATTTAGCTTTCACCAACCCCCGAATAAACTCATTTTAAAATTAACCCTTTCTTTTTAATAAGCTCATGATTGTTTTTATCTAATTAATTGATTTCTTTGAAGATGTAATCCTGCATCTCATTGCTAGTTTGATTTACAATTATAAGAAGAAGAAAAATCTGAACTCATGTTTTTCACGTTTAATAATCTAATCTTTAGTGGAAAAAATCATGTAATTTCACACCAGATAAAAGACTTGTAGACACCCCTTGTATCTGTAACCATCTGTTCCCTCCAGTTTATTATAACATCACATTTGGAATTTTCTTAAAGATGAATCCTAAAGTGTGAAGAGAAAACAGGGTATTTTTCAATTAATGGCATCAATGCACATAGTTCCACTGTGAAATCCTTTTGATAGTTTTTCTGAGGATAGCTCATTACAAACTGAGTGCATCAATTGGCAAAATATAGCAACTATTCTGCGTTAAGCTTCAACACTCCAGTAGCTCTGAAACCAATCAATGTACCTGCACAGAATAAAAATAGGTGTCATTTATTTGTCTTTATATTTTGGGGTACACACAATGTTCATTACTATGTTGGGTTCATATAGGTTCATCATTTGCACATAAGAAATATCATGCAGTTTCTTGGAATGTCACATTGACATTCTGTTAGGGAAAACTGTGGATCATGCTGAGTGCTAAGTGTTCCTTATCAGCGGCATTGTTCTTCACAGTGTTCTTTGGAATTCCCCCGCTAAAAAGGCATTTTAAATGCTGTGGGGAATAAAACTGCTCTGCATTACTAAATGCCAAAGAAGGGACTAAGTGGGCTCAAGAGGTGATAATTCTTGGGCTAAAGTCTAAGAATAATGAAAAATCTCTCAGTTCTTCACAGGGTGATTGATGAGTCAAAGAGACACTTCAGGCAGCCACATATCTCAACAATGCAGTAAAAACAAGTCAGACTTATGTTTCCAATTTAAGGAACACTATCGTGTTTGGAAAATAAATTTATCTTTAACACTATAGTGACCTGGTAACTCATTAGGGTACTGGCCCCCGATGTGTGAAAGAGAAATTTGATTTACTTACCTTTTCTCCCTCACCATGGTGTTCTCCCTGTGGCCAGCCCGGCATTCTTGGCTAAAATAGGAAATCATTGAGGGGCTAGTGTGCATGTGCTGCAAAACACCCCGCTGCGACAAGTTTCACTTGGCTATATTGGTAGAAGTGCCTCTAATGCCTGTCAGAGAGTGAGCTGGGCTATGGAGGCATTGGAACTGATGAGGGCAGTGAAATGAGAAAAGCATCACCCAGGAACATGGTAAGCTTTTCTAAAGAGGGTGTTTTTAGTGACTTCTTAAAGAACTAGAGGCTAGGACATAGTCTGATGGCACAAGGCGCAGAAGCTAGATTTTACATGTTGAGTGAGGGGCACATTGACAGTGCAGGTTAGAAGTTGGTGGTCAGACTGTGGGAAAGGTGTGTTAGAGACAGAGCAAAGGTTGTAGAAAACAAGGTTTAGTGTATTGCCTGCTATGTGTGTAGAAGTGTTGGTCAATTAAGTAAGGCCAATGGAGGAGGGGATAGATAGAAGAAAAAGAAAAAAAGGTGTGTCAGCGCTTCTAGTGTGCAAAATAACAAGAGGTGTAAAACAAGGAGTATCCCCCTACACCCTAAAATCAATAAAGTTAAAACCAGAAAGACAGTTACCCTCTGTGAACATAAAATATACCTACTGATGGTAGCATGTAATTGATAAAAACGGGACATATGCATGTAATCTAAAAAATATTAAAACAAGAAAACATAGTGCAGACTTTATAAAAAGGTGCTCTAAAAAGAGTATTGACAGTAACACACTTGATCCAGGGCCCTCCCAGGCTCTGTATGTAAGGCTTCCGGTTGCCTATACAGGCTGCAGATGATAACTGGATCAGGACACAGCAGTATTCACAAAGGACTTGGTGAAGTATTGTTCCAAAATGTATTTTAAATCTATATTTAATGTACATAAAATATACAGGGACTGGGAATAAAAGGTAAAGCAGTAGAAAAGGGCCAAAATGGCAAAGATCACCACATTATATACAGTGCCTTGCAAAAGTATTCACCCCCTTGACTTTTTACCTATTTTGTTACATTACAGTCTTAAGTTTAATGTTTTATTAATCTGAATTTTATGTGATGGATCAGAACACAATAGTCTAAGTTGGTGAAGTGAAATGAGAAAAATATATACATAAAACTTTTTTTTGGAAATAGAAAACAGAAAATTGGCATGTGTGTATGTATTCACCCCCTTTGTTATAAAGCCCATAAAAAGGTCTGGTGCAATCAATTACCTTCAGAAGTCACATAATTAATGAAATGATGTCCACCTGTGTGCAATCTAAGTGTTACATGATCTGTCATTACATATACACACCTTTTTTGAAAGGCCCCAGAGACTGCAACACCTAAGCAAGAGGCACCACTAACCAAACACTGCCATGAAGACCAAGGAACTCTCCAAACAAGTAAAGGATAATGTTGTGGAGAAGTACAACTCATGGTTAGGTTAAATAAAAATATCCAAATCTTTGATGATCCCCAGAAGTACCATCAAATCTATCATAACCAAATGGAAAGAACATGGCACAACAGCAAACCTGCCAAGAGACGGCCGCCCACCAAAACTCACAGACCGGGCAAGGAGGGCATTAATCAGAGAGGCAGCACAGAGACCTAAGGTAACCCTGGAGGAGCTGTAGAGTTCCACAGCAGAGACTGGAGTATCTGTACATAGGACGACAATAAGCCGTATGCTCCATTGAATTGGACTTTATGGCAGAATGGCCAGAAGAAAGCCATTACTTTCAGCAAAAAACAAAATGGCATGTTTTGAGTTTGCGAAAAGGCATGTGGGAGACTCCCAAAATGTATGGAGGAAGGTGTTCTGGTCTGATGAGACTAAAATTGAACCTTTCGGCCATCAAAGAAAATGCTATGTCTGGCGCAAACCCAACACATCACATCACCCAAAGAACACCATCCCCACAGTGAAACATGGTGGTGGCAGCATCATGCTGTGGGGATGTTTTTCAGCAGTCGGGTCTGGAAAAATGGTCAGAGTTGAGGAAAAGATGGATGGTGATAAATACAGGGATAATCTTGAGCAAAACCTGTACCACTCTGTGCGTGATTTGAGGCTAGGACAGTGGTTCACCTTCCAGCAGGACAATGACCCCAAACACACTGCTAAAGCAACACTTGAGTGGCTTAAGGGGAAACATGTAAATATGTTGGAATGGCCTAGTTAAAGCCCAGGCCTCAATCCAATAGAGACATAGTCTATGTGGTGAGACTTAAAGATTGCTGTTCACAAGTGCAAACCATCCAACTTGAAGGAGCTGGAGCAGTTTTGTAAGGAGGAATGGGCAAGTGTCCCAGTGGTAAGATGTGGCAAGCTCATAGAGACTTATCCAAAGTGACTTGGAGCTGTGATTGTCGCAAAAGGTGGCTCTACAAAGTATTGACTTTACGGGGGTGAATAGTTATGCACATTTACTTTTTCTGTTATTTTGTCCTATTTGTTGTTTGCTTCACAATAAAAAAAAAAAAAAAGTTGTAGGCATGTTCTGTAAATTAAATGATGCAAATTATCAAATAATCCATGTTAATTCCACGCTGTGAGGCAACAAAACACGAAAAATGCCAAGGGGGGTGAATACTGTTGCAAGGCACTGTATGCAGTCCACAAGTCTATTATGGAGTCTTTCTCAGTGCTATCAATTACATGCATATGTCCTGCTACCATCAGTAGGTATATTTTATGTTCACAGAGGGAAACTGTCTTTCTGGTTTTAATTTTAAAGCCAGATAGAAGCCTAGATGCAATTGAGTTGTTAGGTAAAAGGGATGTTGAATTCATCGAGGATGAGGGAAGGAATGTCAGAAGAGAGAAATTGAGGAAGCCAACAATAAAATTGGCAGAGGAAGCGTAAAGGAGAACCGGGAGGGTGTTGGTAACAGTAACATGGGCTGATGTATGGAGATGTGAAATTAAATGTGAATGACAGTAAACTTTTTGATATTACAGATTGAGATTGCATTCCAAAGGGCACAGTGGAAGGAATGTGATAAGGTTAAGTGACAGGGTATATATATAACAGATTTTAAGTTGTTCTGGTGGAGCTGTGAGTAGGGTGGGAAGCATAGGGGTCAGGATTAGGAGACACATCTCCAGCTGCTTAAAGCAAAGGGATGGCCAGAGAAAGAAGGTGGGAATGGGACTTAAATATATGTGTGGGACTTTTAGTTTTAGAAGTGGGAGGACAAGCAGATGTGTGAAAGAATAACATGGGATGAAACAAGGGATGAAGGCAGTATAAAAAGAGCAATGCAGATTGAGTTACATGGAGATGGTGGGTGGAAGGAAAGGTGAACTTTTTGAAAAAACAGACAAAAAGGAAAGGGAAAATGTAAGAATGAGAACATTAGATAATTACCTTTATAAAGTAATAAAGGAAGAAGTGTCAGGTAGTGTGGCAGTTTAACAGCAAGGTAGGAATAGTTGTCTGCAGAGAGGAGCTAGCAGCTGATGACCATGAGTGAGTAATTGTTATATATATATATATATATATTATAAACAGGACCTAGGGGTGGGTTATGGGAGGCGAAAGAGAGTGTGTTGTTGCCAGAATTGTTTGCAAGAGTTGCAAGAGACTGCGGCTCTAAAAGAGAAGAGGTTAAAAGGTGAAATAGGTGCTATTTGGCTCATAGAGTTTACAAGGAACAGGTAAAAGTCTGATGACACTAGGGGTAAAATATTCTGTAAGCATACGACATATAATTCTGGTATAAAAAAAAATGTAAAAAATTAAAACAGAAGAAATATCAATTGGACAAAAGGGAACACAGCAGATGTAGGTGGGGTGATGAGTAGATGAAGTATCCCAGGTGTACTTTGTAACTCTTACGGTAAGGCAGTCTGTAAAATGCTTATGTGCTGTAGTCTTGATGACTTAAGTTCTCAGGAGCCCTTCTGCGAGTGTGTTGTTGCCAGGTTTGTCAGCAAGCGACTGAGGCTTGCAGTTCTTAGTCAATCAAACATAAACAAAAATGAACACAAACAGTCTAGACATGAAATGAATTGTACTTTAAAAGATATGAATAATTGTGTACCCACCATGAGACAAGTAGTGTGCCCGGGTCACTGACAGTCACTACGACATAGACCGCAATTGATTGACATATAAATGCTTTTAAACTTTTTACAGGTGATCGTAAAAATAAAAGAAGAATTAGAACCACATTCACCATTGATCAGCTGAACGAGTTGGAAAGAATATTTCAAGTAACACATTACCCAGATGTGCAGACACGAGACCAGTTGGCGGCAAAAATCAAGCTCCCCGAAACACGTGTGCAGGTATGTCTGCAAAGTGTGATAAATAATTAGCTAATAAAGTAACATCATATGTGCCCATATGTCTTTTGCATTTGCATCATTTTAAACTTGCATTTCCTGGCAATAAATGACATTCAATATTTTTCAGCTCTCTCAATAAATATATAGATTAAATAAAAAGCATTCTACAAAGTTTGTTAGAATAATCAGCATTTTATGCCACTGATTTTGCAATGTAGCAATCATGCAATGGGTTACTTATAATGTGACATATTTGAGAATAAAAATAGCTATTTACAAGTGTGATAATCTGTACTGTTTACAAACTGTCATAACTGTCATTCACAGAATAAGAATGATTTTGTGAAAGAAAAAAACATTCTCAATTATTTTAGGATAAGCATAAATATAATAAAGATAGGAATAAACCACGCACTGTATGTTACGGAAAAATAATGAGACTTATGGAGATTTTTTATAAACACAGTATCATTAGGAATACTATTACTTTTAAATCAAACTATTTACCATGCTGTGTATTGCTTCATTAGATGTTAAATGGATTATTTCTACAATGGGAATTAAAATCATAGGGAATGCATTATACAAACTGGAATTATTACATTGTTTAAAATAAATTTGCATACCTCACAACATTTAAAATGAACAAAGAGGTATACTTTCATTTTAGGGGGGTGAGTGGGGCGATGACAAGGGGCAGGGCTGTTCTGAGAAATTTGGGTGACTTTCTAATAACAATTTATACAAATATATAATTTAGAGCAAGAACAATGTATCTTACTTATACAGACTTATATCTGAGCACATTTATTGTAGTTTACTGGGGGAATTATTGCTGTGGGGTTCTGTTATACACTCAGACACATCAACAATATGTCTACAAAAAATATCCTACAAAAAAAGAGATTTTAGGAGAGAAAAAAGGGACGTAGGGATTTTGGTTCAAAGTAGGGACTATTGGGAGGTGTGAATTTGAGATAAAAAATTTTGGATCATGTTATTATGGTTACTACTAGGACATCTGTCTATCTCTAGATTAAGTTATTTTGAGGGAAGCTCTACTTATTAAAATAATATCTCCATGGAATGCCAGTGAGCCTAAAACAACTCAGACAAAAGAAAAAAAAGGAATATTTTTTATTAAGTTCTTTAAGGTTATTATTATTATTGGTATTTATATTGTAAATATTGTAATATTGTAAAACGCTGCAGAATTTGACGGCGTTCTATAAGTATCATAATAATAATAATAATAATAATAATAATAATAATATATAGTGCCAACTTATTCTGCAGCACTTTACAATATTACTTAAGGGGGATGTAAGAATTAATGAGACAATTACAAAATGTTAGAAGAACAACAGATAAATGAGGACCCTGCTCAAACAAGCTTACAGTCTAGAGGAGTGAAGTATAAAGACACAATAGGAAGGGCATAGGGATTGCAAACAACAAGGTAGAAAAGTAGCAGAACTGGGAGGTGAGAGGTTGCAACATATCCATACGAAATCGTGTCATATTTAGACAGAGATAACTGGTATATCCTGGCAGATCAGGGGCAGAGCCAGCACAAGCTAAACACAGCCCTGTCCAATCTGCATTTCCTCATAGAAATGCATTGAAGCAATGAATCTCTATGAGGAAAGTTCAGTGTCTTCATGCAGAGGGTGAAGATACTGAATACCAGTGCTGCACACTGTGTAGCACTGCCCTAGGAAGCACATCTAGTAGCCATATGAGGAGTGGCCAGCGGAGATATCCCTAGGCTGTAATGTCAACACTGCATTGTCTCTAAAAACACAGTATTTACGCAAAAAAAGCCTGAAGGGAATGATTATACTCAGCAGAACAAATACAAATGTTACCGCTCACTGACGAGATCCAAAGAAGGCCAAAATGTTTGTCTGGGGTTGCTGTACCTCTCTTGCTGAGAGAATTTGCCAACATTTCAATCTGGACTGCCTTTATGGGTGGGGTCGTTGAATATGTAAATATTCTAATATCCTACCCAGCCCACACTCACAGGCAGAGGGGACAATTCTCAGGCTAGAGAAGTGATACCTGACATTTAGAGCTCTCTGACTGAGCTTGCATAGCATAAACACATACAAGACTGTTGCTTAGAAAGACAGGTTTTGCCCTAAGAGAGGTTATCCACATTTGAATTCTTTTAAAACGCAAGCCCTCATCTTAAACAGTAATTTCTTTATCTTAACAAGCCTGTTTTTCCTTTTCTTCATTTGCTTTCTAAAAAATGATGTTTTTTTTTTTTTTTGTCCTTTTCTATTCTCTGTTAACATACCATTTTATTTCCAACTAATATCTAGTTCAGGGATAGGCAACCATTTAGTAGTACTGTGGTAAAACACAATATCAAAGTCCCTCAACCTGCCTGTTTATTTTTATTTTTTTAAATAGAGCTCTTAAAGGGACACTAGAATCATTCCCTTCTAGCTTTTTGCAGTAAACACTGTCTTTTCAGAGAAAATGCAATGTTTACATTACAGCCTATTGATAACTCCAGTGGCCACTCCTCGGATGGCTGCTAGAGGTGCTTCCTGAAGCAGTGCTGCTCCATTCAGTGTCTCCACCCTCTGCATGCAGACACTGAACTTTCCTCATAGAGATGCCTTGATTCAATTCATCTCTATGAGGAGATGCTGATTGGCAAGGGCTGTGTTTGACTTGTGTTGGCTCTGCTCCTGATCTTCCTTCTTGACAGTCTCAGCCAATCCTATGGGGAAGCATTGAAATTGTCTCAGATCACCACCTTTGATGATGCAGACAGCAGGCAGGTCAGAGGCAGACGGGGACAGAGCCAGCAGTTGCAGACTTGAATACAAGTAAGATTTTACTATATTTAGGGAGGCAAGAGGGGGCCAGGGGGGGCTAGATGGTGGCTTTAACACTATAGACACTATACACTATAGAGTCAGGAATACATGTTTGTGTATTTGACCCTATAGTGCTCCTAATATTAATATTGCCATTTTGATTTTGTGTTATTGGTGATATTCTATTTTTGTAATATTGTATTTTTGTGCTATTGTGTATGATACCTATGCATCTGGGCTCTGTATAGGGGCTGCTTGTGGAATTGTGTGTTTGGATGATATGTCACATTGTGTGTTTGGTGGTGTGCTTATGTATGGGGCTGCTTATGGTACTGCATGTATTGTGGGGTTGTGTGGATTGTCAGTAGTGTTGTGTTTGTGGACACTGTGTGTCTGTTTGTGTGTAGGCCGCTTGTATTATTTGTGTGAGGGGGAGCTTCTACAGCTTTGTGTGTATCAATCAGTATTCATGGCTTCCCTGGGGTCCAGTGGGGACCAGGCTGGCCAGGTACAGGTCAAGGGCAGGAGCTGCTATAGCTGCTGCAGGCTGATTTACTCCGGTGTGGATTTCCATTTACAAGTGCTGGGAGGAAGTGATCTGAGATCACTTCCTCTAAGTGCTTCAATGCGTGAAATTAGGATTGTCTCTCACCACCTGCAATCTCCAATCAGCGCTCAGTTTGCTCTAGCTCTAGCAGTTATCTGAATTCCCACTGATACTCCTGATAGGCCACAGCCTGTTTGGTTTTAGCAGCCTTGAGGGCTGTGTAAAGTCACCTTACGTGCCATAGGTTGCTGACCACTTATCTAGTTAGTAGTACCCTTAAAGGGACACTGTAGTCATCAGAACAACTACAGCTTATTGAATTTGTTCTGGTGAGTAGAATCATTACCTTCAGGCTTTTTGCTGTAAACACTGTCTCTTCAGAGAAAATGCAGTGTTTACATTACAGCCTAGTGATAACTTCACTGTCCACTCCTCAGATGTCTGTTAGAGATCCTTCCTGGGTCATGACTGCCTAAAATGCATCCAAACATTCAGTATCTCCTCCCTCTACATGCAGACACTGAACTTTCTTCATAGAGATTCATTGATTCAATTCATCTCTATGAGGAGATGCTGAATGGCCAGGGCTGTGTTTGAATCATGCTGGCTCTGCCCCTGATCTGCCTTTTTGTTAGTCTCAGCCAATCCTATGGGGAAGCAATGTGGTTGGATCAGGCTACCACTTCTGATGATGTCAGCAGACTGTTTGTTTTACTGAGGCAAACAGCATGCAGAGTTCCAGCTTCAGGATGAATACAGTAAGATTTTGCTATATGTATAGAGGCATGAGGGGCCCGGGGGGGCTAGATGGTGGTTTAAACACTATAGGGTCAGGAATACATGTTTGTGCTCCTGACCCTATAGTGATCCTTTAAATATTTATATGATATTTTCAAGTATTATTCCTGTAGCAGGTTCATTAGTGGTTCATTAACACGGTTTTAGCCAGTGCCAAGTACAACAGTTTAACAGAGATGAAGAGAGTACATGAAAATATCAAATCACTTTCCCTGCAATTATTATTATTATTATGTTATTTATATAGCACCATCTAATTCTGCAGCGCTTTACAATGGCTGGACGAACAGATGTGTAGTTGTAACCAGACAAGTTGGACACACAGGAACAGAGAGGTTGAGGGCCCTGCTCAATGAGCTTACATGCTAGAGGGAGTGGGGTAAAATGACACAAAAAGGTAAGGATAGTATTAGACTAATGACAGTAATAGAGGACCACAAGCCTATTTCTGATGTACAGAACGGTGTCACAGACCACTACCATTTCCAAGTTGCAGAAGAGAGCCATAATCTTATTCATAATTATAGAATAGTGCCAGATTTCTTCATTTAAAAGAAGTTGCTGAGAACTTCAGAGAACTGTAGAACCTTCTTTCATAAGTGAAGGAGAGCAAGAAAACCTTTTTATTTATTCAGATAATTAGAGTATTCTAGGAGAACTATGACAGTTAGAATATTCTTTCTCTTGAATAAGAATAAAACCCTACTTTTAGCTTGCTGTTATTTTCATGTAAAATTTTAATTCCACATTCCACAGTGAGGGAATGTATTTGGCCACACCTTCACTGCTCCCTTCTTAAATATAAAATAATAAAAAATAATAAAAAGTCAATAAACAAGTTGCCTGGATGACTGTTATCCATGAATCAATTCATGTTCTTTTTTTTTAATTTGAGTAATTTGGTTATTTGGAACAAATCACTCAAAATTCAAATTAATGTGCATTCAGACAAAAACAAACAAACAAGTTTGCTGAAAATGAAATAAATGTTTTATCTGTGTGGAATGTCATCACGTGTGAATACAGTGTTCTATGTGGAATGTCATCACATGTGAATACAGTGTTCTATCAGTGTGGAGTGTCATCACGTGTGAATACAGTGTTCTGTCTGTGTGGAGTGTCATCATATGTGAATATAGTGCTCTATCTGAGTGAAATGTTATCACATGTGAATACAGTGTTCTGTCTGTGTGGAGTGTCATCATATGTGAATATAGTGCTCTATCTGTGTGGAATGTTATCACGTGTGAATACAGTGTTCTATTTGTGTGGAGGTTCATCACGTGTGACTACATGGCTTTAGCTGTGTAAAGTGCCAGCATGTGTGAATACAAGGTTCTATCTGTGTTGAGTATCTGCACATGTGAACACAGGGTTTTATTTTTGTGTGGAGTGCCAGCTTGCGCAAATACAGGACTCTATTTGTGCGGAGTGTCAGCATGTGCAAAAGCAGGGCTCCATCTGTGTGGAGTTCAGCAAGTGTGAATTTCAAGGCTTTACCTGAATGGATTGTCAACATGTAGAAATGCAAGGCTCTGTGTGTAGAGTGTCAGCACGTGTGAATGCAGTGCTGTGTGCAGTGTCATTTGATCACCACTAGTATTTGTCAATCTACCAGTCAGTTTTTAGAGATTGACGGTGGTTTCATCAAATGATCACTTTCATCATTTTTTATACACAGAGTGTACTTAACAACATGTTTAAAGCTACTTGAATGTGAGTTTATATACAATGTAAAATAAATAATATAAATTAATACACTTTGATATATCAAGAGTGTTTCTCTTGATTTTGTTTTATAGATTCAATGTCTCAGGAGGAAATAAGATTCTGAGAATTGTCAATTACTTGAAGCTAACTATATTTATATTACTTGTCAGTGTATCAACTACATAGATAATCTTTCTATTTCTCCTCTCACTTCTTAAAAAACAAAAATAAGATTTGGTTTCAAAACCGTCGGGCGAAATGGAGAAAATATGAAAAACTTGGCAATTTTGGGGGCCTTCAGCACCTGACAACAGTAGACATGATTCCTGCTCCAAAACCAGACCCCATGGTAAGATACTGGGCATTAGATATGACTTAACCTGGGTAGTCTACTGTAGTTCCTGCTAAACTAGATTTTCTATAATGTAAAACTAAGTTTTCCAGAGAACTATGGAATACATACAAATCAAGAGGTTAACATATATACTTGAGATGACTGCTTAATATTGTGTTTGCTTAATATGATAGAAATAAAGAGAGGACAGCTTAATATGGTACAAGCAAAGAAGCAAATAAGAACAACTACCCAGTCAATGAGTGTTTGAACATTCTAATTTTGTCTGAACTGGTTTCACATGTAGTTGAAGCAGGCCCAGTTAGGAAGATGTTCTAAAGGTTAGAGTACATAAGCTTAGGACCATACCAGCCCACCATGAACCTAGGTAATTTCCCAGGTTACATTATAACCTGGGTCAGGTGAAAACCTTTTGTACAAATTGTAGACACTGAGGGCCACCTTTATGCCATCATATGCTGGCAGCCACAATAAGGAGAGATTGGGACAGGGAGAAGGAGACAAGTCCTGGTTCATTAGCAAGAAGTAGGGGACAGGCTGGAGACCTAGCATTACCCCAGGAAGGCATCTGGGCAGACTGCATTGTCCAGTGCATCGTGTTTGTATGTATGGAACAGTGAATGTGTGTCTACAGAGTGTTTATGTCTATGTGAGTGTGTGTCTACATGGGTCAGTGAGTATGAGTGTGTGCATATGGGTCACTAAATGTGAGAGTATGTGTATGGATGTAACATACATGTTTATTATATATACATAACAAATTATATAATACACATGAATAAAACACAGAGATCACTATATACAGGTCAAAGTTTCAATCCTACAATTTAGACTTTTTTCAAGTCTTGATAAATATCCAACTTGTAGGACTGAAATATCGACCAAACTGATTCACTTATCTTACGTTGAATAAAGTCATTTAAGATATTATTATCCCAGTAAATGCCCTTTTTTCGTTCCTACATGTGAGTTACAGGAACATTATACATATAATGTAAACATTCCACTAAACATAGCTCATATTCCACACATGGTTATTCATTAAACTCCAAAATGTAGCTAATGAAAATCTGAAAGAAGTTATTTAGGGTATTATAACGGATTAAGTATTTAGATCTTCATATGCAAAATTTCGGAGTATAGCAAAGTATCACACCTGTGACCCATTCTTGTTAGTATACAGGGAGTGCAGAATTATTAGGCAAATGAGTATTTTGACCACATCATCCTCTTTATGCATGTTGTCTTACTCCAAGCTGTATAGGCTCGAAAGCCTACTACCAATTAAGCATATTAGGTGATGTGCATCTCTGTAATGAGAAGGGTGTGGTCTAATGACATCAACACCCTATATCAGGTGTGCATAATTATTAGGCAACTTCCTTTCCTTTGGCAAAATGGGTCAAAAGAAGGACTTGACAGGCTCAGAAAAGTCAAAAATAGTGAGATATCTTGCAGAGGGATGCAGCACTCTTAAAATTGCAAAGCTTCTGAAGCGTGATCATCGAACAATCAAGCGTTTCATTCAAAATAGTCAACAGGGTCGCAAGAAGCGTGTGGAAAAACCAAGGCACAAAATAACTGCCCATGAACTGAGAAAAGTCAAGCGTGCAGCTGCCACGATGCCACTTGCCACCAGTTTGGCCATATTTCAGAGCTGCAACATCACTGGAGTGCCCAAAAGCACAAGGTGTGCAATACTCAGAGACATGGCCAAGGTAAGAAAGGCTGAAAGACGACCACCACTGAACAAGACACACAAGCTGAAACGTCAAGACTGGGCCAAGAAATATCTCAAGACTGATTTTTCTAAGGTTTTATGGACTGATGAAATGAGAGTGAGTCTTGATGGGCCAGATGGATGGGCCCGTGGCTGGATTGGTAAAGGGCAGAGAGCTCCAGTCCGACTCAGACGCCAGCAAGGTGGAGGTGGAGTACTGGTTTGGGCTGGTATCATCAAAGATGAGCTTGTGGGGCCTTTTCGGGTTGAGGATGGAGTCAAGCTCAACTCCCAGTCCTACTGCCAGTTCCTGGAAGACACCTTCTTCAAGCAGTGGTACAGGAAGAAGTCTGCATCCTTCAAAAAAACATGATTTTCATGCAGGACAATGCTCCATCACACGCGTCCAAGTACTCCACAGCGTGGCTGGCAAGAAAGGGTATAAAAGAAGAAAATCTAATGACATGGCCTCCTTGTTCACCTGATCTGAACCCCATTGAGAACCTGTGGTCCATCATCAAATGTGAGATTTACAAGGAGGGAAAACAGTACACCTCTCTGAACAGTGTCTGGGAGGCTGTGGTTGCTGCTGCACGCAATGTTGATGGTGAACAGATCAAAACACTGACAGAATCCATGGATGGCAGGCTTTTGAGTGTCCTTGCAAAGAAAGGTGGCTATATTGGTCACTGATTTGTTTTTGTTTTGTTTTTGAATGTCAGAAATGTATATTTGTGAATGTTGAGATGTTATATTGGTTTCACTGGTAATAATAAATAATTGAAATGGGTATATATTTGTTTTTTGTTAAGTTGCCTAATAATTATGCACAGTAATAGTCACCTGCACACACAGATATCCCCCTAACATAGCTATAACTAAAAACAAACTAAAAACTACTTCCAAAAATATTCAGCTTTGATATTAATGAGTTTTTTGGGTTCATTGAGAACATGGTTGTTGTTCAATAATAAAATTAATCCTCAAAAATACAACTTGCCTAATAATTCTGCACTCCCTGTAGCTCTGGTGTCGAACTCCAAAACGTAATTGGATTATGATGTCATTAGCTAAATCGTTTTTATAAATTTAAGAGTGTAAACAAGATTAATATAGTTTATAGGTGATTTTCAATGTTTTATTCAATGGTATATCCAGATAAATGACAGCTCCCCTTTAAGACTGTTTGCCCATCTATCTGTCCCTATTTTCATTGGGATGCTCTCCCAAATAAAAACAGCACAGCTTCCTGCAAATAAACTTCCTTCTATTCATGCCCTCTATTTCTTCTATTCCTGTGTCTGCATCTCTCTCATCCATCTTCTCTCTGCACAAACGAGTCAAACCTCACTCATATTCAATGCTGTTACTCCAGCCTTGCAGACAGTCCATTTAACTCACATATTTACACTGTTTAAAAGTAAAATAGAATTGCAACACAAAAAAAACCAAAGTAAAATAGTTTGATGGAATAATAGAGTACATTTACTCAAACATGTTACTTTGCAGTCCTTGAAAAGACTTAAAATTAACCAATGGCCCTCTTTAAAGTTCAGTTGTTTTTATAATTAAAAGTTAGTAGAGTGCAGGTTGACCATGCATTAGCACACAAAGAAATCCGAGGCATTCTGGCATCTTAGCCATTTATACTTCTATCTAAAGTGCAAACAATAACCAGAAACGTACTTGCATTTTTTTATGTATTTTGCCAGAGTTGACCAAAACAGTTAGTCAAGTAGACCACCAGCTCCAACTATACCCCATGATCCTGAGCACAGTTAGATAGTGTATAAAGCCAGGTAGTGCAGGTTCAGCAACAGCTGGAGGACTACATATTGATTGCTTGTTGTGGTACAGACCTAAATGTTTACTCAACCAATCTGAAACATCTTACTAGACATCTTTCTCCTGCTAAATTAATATTTCTTGCTTTAGATAATTCTCCTGCTGAATTAATATGTCTTGCTTTCCCCACAACAGGATTTCACTTTGCAGCCAAGGAAGTCAACCAGTATAGACTCACCTCTACGATATTACTCACCCTTTCAAGGTCGCTTGATACCAACCATAATAAATGTAAGGCCACCTCAGACACTGCATGTTCCTCTGCAGATGCCTCCTTACTATTTTCATTTTCCTCCCAGTATAGAATACAGCAGTGCTTTAGCTACCCCAACATAATATAAATGAATACAAATGTTAACTTTTAACTTTCTTTTATATGGTCATACCTATCCTGATGGAATCTACAATATCGCCTAGGGTTGGCTCAGCACAGTTTGCTTATAGATGGATTTAAATTGTGCACCAGATGGAAGCTGCATTTGATTAACAGAAGAAATATCTCTGAAAATTACAACAAGAGTTTAATTGTTTCCCCCTAGAGGATGAGAATAGTTTGGTTGTCACATAGAGTCATTCATCTGTTGCTTAAAATTTGCAAAGAAACAATCAATGCCTCAGCCAAGAACATAAGAACAATTAAAATATCTCATCACTTATTTATGACGCAACTTATTCGCAGCTTAAAGTGGGAAAAGTAAGAGCAGATGTTTCTGAAGTCCATTTAACTTGTATTCACGGGACCGCTTAAGAAGAGTAATCGGGTTGTTGGCTTCAAGAATTGATGTGACTTGATAGTGGAAAACAAAACTCAGAGCTTGTACATTGAATAGACAATTGTCTGGCAGTCTCACAAAATGCTTTCAAGAGACAAATTTCTGAGAAACACTAAACCAATGTGTGACACAAGGATCCCATCTGCCATTGCTTTTTTTGGACTTGAAAACTATTTCGGTATTATGTCTTGATGCTATGAGACTAAATTTGGCTTCACAACCCTCAAACAAATGGGACAGAGAATACAGTTTACTTAAAGTATTTTATTACAGGTACCCAAAATTGATCATATTGTATCACTTGCACACATAAATAGAAACTGTAATGTAGACAAGGTTTCATTAAAATTAAAAGCAAACAGACAATATATATTGATAACCTTTATGCTGTAACATCATCAATAGTGTTGTATTAGCTGCAAAGCTCCTGTCCTATTCTGTTACAAATGTTAACATAAAATTCTCCTCCCCTGTTATGTAGCCAGGATGCCAGAATTTATGACTATGAATATGAAAAAGAGCAGTATATGCAACAATAGGGTCATAATTTGCAGTGGAGTGGAAAGTACCCTGAATGCACATCCATAAACTACATATCTAAGACGCTCACCTAAAGGAAGTTTGATGGTAAATATATAAAAAAAAAAAAACATATATATATATATATATATATATATATATATATATAATCCAAAGGTAATCCAAAGGTGCACTCATAGGTCTTTTTCCAAGTGATTCTTTTATTGTGATTTTTACATCAAAAAAGTATAATTGTCCCAATCGACATTTCGACCCCTAAGGGTCTTTTTCAAGATCAAACAGCCTCTATTAAGTAGACTCTTTCAAGTAGGAGTTAGAAAACCAGGAGTTGAAACTAACAAGGGGTTTAAACTATCAAGGTAACTGTTTTTATTTTACTGTTTAAAGGGGAAATGAGTGTTAGCAAGATTGCTGGTTTAACTCAATGCACATCTTGTTGCATGTATGGATGCCTGGATGTACCCATCCAGGGTCCATACCTCTGTGATGGTTGTGTGCGAGTGGCTTCTTTGGAAGCTCAGATTGGAGATCTTGAGAAGCAAATCGCAACATTGAGGGAGATTGATAATCTTGAGAGGAGTCTACTGCTCACTGAGCAGAGTTTAGTGGGGACAGGTAGTGGAGAGGGAGGAGATAAGACAGATGGGGAACAGGCATGTAGCTGGGTGACAGTGGGGCGAGGAAGCAGTGGGGGAGGGAAGAGGAAAGGGCTAGCTAGTCCTGATTTGGTGCAACCTAGCAGATTTGCCAGCTTGAGGGAAGATGTTGGGAGCATCAGCTCAGGAGTAGCTGTATTAGAGGAAGCTGTTACTTCTAACAGCCGAGCTAACAGCCCCCCTAGTACGGGTGGGGATCAAAATGTAAGGAAGGCAAGACAGGTTGTGGTGGTAGGGGACTCTATCATTAGGAGAGCAGATGGGGCAATCTGCTGCTCTGATCGGCTCAACCGGACAGTTTGCTGTCTCCCGGGTGCTCGGGTCCGGCATGTTGCTGACAGAGTGGATGGATTATTGGGAGGGGCTGGGGATGACCCAGCGGTCATGGTCTATGTTGGTACCAATGACAAAGTAAGAGGAAGATGGAAGGTCCTAAAGAATGATTTCAGGGAATTGGGTAGCAAACTTAAGAAAAGGACCTCCAAGGTGGTATTCTCTGAGATATTACCTGTGCCACGTGCTACAGTGGAAAGGCAGCGGGAGATTAGAGAGGTCAATGCGTGGCTTAAGTCTTGGTGCAGGAAGGAGGGTTTTGGGTTTTTAGAGCACTGGGCCGACTTTGCGATTGGGTACAACCTTTATAGTGGTGATGGATTGCACCTAAACGGGAGAGGGTCTGCAGTGCTGGGGGATAGGATGGCTAGAAGGTTGGAGGAGATTTTAAACTAGTAGTAGTACTACTACTAGTTTAAAATCTCCTCCAACCTTCTAGGGTCATAGCAATCTACAAAATGGAGATAGGACAGAAAGGAAATGGGCTTTAGCACAGTATAAGGGGGGTGGAAACGGGGGGAGGGGCAAGCTCAGAACAGAGAAGCTGTGTAATGTTGAAAATTCACAAAATATACAAGTGACGCATAATATTAAATGTATGCTTACTAATGCAAGGAGCCTAAATAACAAAATGGGGGAACTAGAGGCATTAGCATACACTAAACAATATGATATAATAGGCATAACTGAAACATGGTGGGATGAGACACATGACTGGGCAGCTAACTTAAATGGGTACATGTTATTTAGGAAGGATAGGAAAAACAAGAAGGGTGGTGGGGTATGTTTGTATGTCAAACATGATTTAAAGCCAAATGTTAAGCAAATGGAATGCGAGGAGGATAATGTGGAAGCTTTATGGGTAAATATCTGCTTGGGGGAAAAGAAGGGAAACCAACTATTGGTTGGGATATGTTATAAACCACCTAATGTTAATATTGACGAGGAACAACAGCTGTTTGAGCAAATTGAGAAAGCTGCAAATCTGGGTAACACTTTAATTATTGGAGATTTTAATTACCCGGATATAAATTGGGACAGAGGGACTAGTGCCTCAGCAAAGGGAATTAGGTTTTTAAACTTGTTAAATGACACCTTAATGTCACAACTTGTACAAGCACCAACTAGAATGGATGCTTGTCTGGACCTGGTTTTAACAAACAACGTTGATCTTTTGACCAACATTCAAGTACCGTATATACTCGAGTATAAGCCGAGTTTTTCGGCACATTTTTTGTGCTGAAAAACCCCAACTCGGCTTATACTCAAGTCACTGTCTGTATTATGGCAATTTACATTAATTTACATTGCCATAATACAGACTGGGGGCTGGCAGAGCTGTTACTTACCTCTCCTGCAGCTCCTGCCAGCTCCCTCCTCCTCCGCGCCGGTCCGGTCAGCACCTCGGTCAGCTCCCAGTGTAAGTCTCGCGAGAGCGGCGGGGTCATAGTGCGGCTCTCGCGAGACTTACAGTGTGAGCTGAGAGAGGAGCTGCACGGACCGGCGCGGAGGAGGAGTGAGCGGACAGGAGCTGCAGGAGAGGTAAGTAACAGCTCTACCAGCCCCCTCCTCCCTCCACTGAACTGCCAATGCCACTGGACCACCAGGGAAGGAGAGCCCCCCTCCCTGCCATGTATCAAGCAGGGAGGGGGGACAACAAAATAAATAAAAAATGAATAATATATAAATAATAATAAAATAAATAAATTAATTAATAATATATAAATAATAATAAAAAAATAATTAAAAAATAATAATATAAAAAAAATTAAAATAATATTAATTTTTTATTTATATAAAAATGCCCACCCCCCACCAAGGCTCTGCAACACAAACACACACTGCATCACACACACACACACACACACACACACTGCATTCATACACACACACTGCATTCATACACACACACTGCACCACACACACACTGCACTCATATACACACACTGCACTCATACACACACTGCGCACTCATACACACACACTGCATTCATCATATACACACACTGTAAATAAATATTCAATTAATATAATTTTTTTAGGATCTAATTTTATTTAGAAATTTACCAGTAGCTGCTGCATTTCCCACCCTAGTCTTATACTCGAGTCAATAAGTTTTCCCAGTTTTTTGGGGTAAAATTAGGGGCCTCGGCTTATATTCGGCCCGCTTATACTCTCGAAAGTATATAATGTAGGTGAGCACTTGGGAAATAGTGATCACAATATAGTGTCCTTTGAAATAAACTCCAAAAAACAAAAGCACATGGGGAATACTAAAACATATAATTTTAAAAAGGCCAATTTCAATAAGTTAAGGGAAGCTTTACAATATATTGACTGGCATAAACTCTTTAGTGAAAAGAACACTGAGGATAAATGGATCATCTCCCAACAAATATTACAAAGGTACATTTCTCAGTATGTACCATTGGGAAATAAATATAAAAGAAACAAATTAAAACCAACATGGCTTAGTAGAGAAGTAAAACAAGAGATTACAACTAAGAGAAGGGCATTTAAAGCATTTAAATCGGACAAATCAGATGCATCTTATAAAAAGATATAAGGATGCAAATAATGCGTGCAAAAAGGCAATTAGACTTGCTAAACTTCAAAATGAAATAATGATAGCTGAAGAGAGCAAAACCAACCCCAAAGCATTTTTTAAGTACATAAATTCTAAAAAACCCCAAAATGAAAGTGTAGGTACACTAAAAACTGAAACGGGGGTGTTAATTAATGAAGACCAGGAAAAGGCAGGAATTTTAAATAACTCTTTCTCCTCCGTATATATTAAGGAAGAACCCATGGCAATAGATGTGCAAATGATTGCTACTAAAAACTTGCAGAATAATTGTAATTGGTTAACTCAAGACAAGGTGCTGCAGCAATTAAAGAAAGTTAATATAAACAAAGGTCCAGGGCCTGACGGTATCCATCCACGTGTACTTAAGGAACTAAGTGCAGAAATAAGTGAACCTCTGTTTTTAATCTTTCAAGATTCTTTTCTTTCAGGAAGTGTTCCGGAGGATTGGAGGAAGGCAGATGTGGTTCCTATATTCAAAAAGGGTTCAAAATCCTTGCCTGGGAATTATAGACCTGTGAGCTTAACTTCTGTGGCTGGTAAAATATTTGAAAGTTTATTAAGGGATAATATTCAAGAATTCCTTGAGAAGAACATGGTTATCAGCAAAAATCAGCATGGTTTTATGAAGCACAGGTCATGTCAAGGCATTTGATACAGTTCCACACAATAGATTAGTGTTCAAACTCAAGGAAATCGGTCTAGATGAAAATGCTTGTTCTTGGGCAGAACATTGGCTTAAAAACAGAGTACAAAGAGTTGTCATTAATGGTAAATTTTCAAGCTGGACAGAGGTGGCAAGTGGTGTCCCTCAAGGGTCTGTTCTGGGATCCCTTCTATTTAACATGTTTATAAATGATCTTGAAGACCGCATTGAAAGTCATGTTTCAGTGTTTGCAGATGACACAAAACTTTGTAAAACAATACAATGTGAGCAAGATATTACTTAGCTGCAGAGGGATTTAGATAGACTGGGAGACTGGGCACTCAAATGGCAGATGAAATTTAATGTTGAAAAATGCAAAGTTATGCACTTCGGCGTAAAGAATACACAAGCAACGTATACCCTTAATGGAAGCAAATTAAGGATAACAACACATGAAAAGGACTTGGGAATTGTTATAGACAACAAACTATGCAACAATGTGCAATGTCAATCAGCAGTGGCCAAGGCCAGTAAGGTATTGTCATGCATGAAAAAGGGCATTCATTCTCGGACAAGAATATAATTTTGCCTCTTTATAAATCACTGGTAAGACCCCATATTGAATATGCTGTGCAATTTTGGGCACCTGTTCTAAAGAAGGATATTATGGCACTAGAAAAAGCGCAGAGGCGGGCTACAAAATTAATAAAAGGAATGGAACATATCGGCTATGAAGAAAGGTTAACAAATTTAAACCTATTTAGTTTAGAAAAACGTCGCCTGAGAGAGGATATGATAACATTATACAAATATATTCGGGGCCAATACAAACCATTGTGTGGAAATCTATTCACAAACCGGACTTTACATAGGACACGAGGCCATGCGTTTAGACTGGAAGAAAGAAGATTTCATCTAAGGCAAAGGAAAGGGTTTTTTACTGTAAGAACAATCAGGATGTGGAATTCTCTGCCTGAAGAAGTGGTTTTATCAGAGTCCATACAGATGTTCAAACAGCTACTAGATGCATATTGCAAAAAACTGAATATTCAAGGATATAATCTTTCAATGTAGGGTAATAACTGCTTGATCCAAGGATAAATCTGACTGCCATTCTGGGGTCAAGAAGGAATTTTTTTCCTAGCTTGTTGCAAAATTGTGCTTCAAACTGGGGGTTTTTGCCTTCTTTTGGATCAACAGCAAAAAACAAATGTGAGGAAGGCTGAACTTGATGGACGCAAGTCTCTTTTCAGCTATGTAACTATGTAACTATGTAACTAAACATATAGTGTAAATTGTGTCGTTAAATAAGGAATTGTAAAAACTACCTTACCAATACAATGTGTGTGCAGCCCAATCTCCAAACCCAGAAGCACACAAGCGGGACAAGTGATCCACGTGATATGCATACATGTGTAATTGCGTGGTTGCTGGGTGATGAATACAAACAAAAACTTAGATAGATTGTGTTTCTCCCAGTGCTGAGTAATATAAGAGTGAAAGATAATAACTATGAAGAATACTCTACTATATATAAATCTATATATGCTCGGTAAATATTGAAGAGCCTAAGATGCGCACAATAAAAAATCTGTGAAAAGTATCAAAATATCCAAGCGGTGTGTGTGTCAATTAAATCAATAGAGTGTATAATGCTCAACAAAGTGGCAAGTGACAATTACATGTGTTTCATATACAATAAATCTCACATTTTTGTATGATTCAAATACAGACTACAAAAATCTGGAGACCAATATTATTCTAGGATTATATATGGAAAAATTAGAATATTAGAAACGTGATACCATAGTATATATTATATCATTTACCTATAAGGAAATCCATAATCACCTGAAAGCACAGGCTCTATTCAAATGGCAGCTTACCACGGTCTTATTAAGTATAACAGCCAAGCCAACAATATTTTGAAGGGCTATTTTACAAAGATATTTTATGAAAACATCTCATGAAAACACTCCCTTAAAAAATCCCATCAAAAGTTTCTCTAAAAAAAATGTATCCTCAGAAACTATTTTCCAAGATTATTCAAATCAATATATACCAACAACTTATTAAAAGAAACATGGATTATGTAACATGTTCATTCAGGCCTTTTGCCGCAACAGTGTCTAGGTGGCCGATCCAATACGCTTCTCAATACGTCTATCGCAATAAAATGTAGAGTGGGCAATCTGTGTGAAGCTGACCGGAAATGTTTTGTGACTGGTTTCCTTCGGCCATGTGTAGTTCGTAGCAAACTAAAAGGCATATAAAAATAACAAAAAGTAAATTAATTTACTACACAAGTTTCGCTCTGTTCAAATGCCAACATTTTTTTTCTCACTAAAAACTGAAAAAGTGTTTTACTTAGAGTAGACTTAGCTTGTTTAGAATGTTGTTCCTACTTTTCAGCCACTACTCCATAAATTGCCTACTGTTAGTGTGTAGCAGATGTTTACTGTGGTGGAACGTGCCATTCCTTTTGACTAATTTTATTTTTCATCCATTCGGGAGTTATTGTTCCGGAACCCACTTAGTTTGACTCCCGAACAAAGTGTCTTTATCAAGTCATACAAAT
>OW240914.1:232440031-232528428 GCA_933207985.1 Pelobates cultripes | reverse complement strand
ATCCAATCAGTGTGCAATGTACAAATCATGTGTAAACAACAAATAAAGATACAATTAAGGGATTAATTCTTTCTGTCCCACTTAGTACATTATTAAGTGTAATATATTGCCAATATGAATACAAATTCATCCTACATTAAAAAAAGAAAGTTTGTGATAGTATAATATATACATAACAATAGTGCTTATCTCGAAAAAAACAAAAAGCATAATCGTCTTTCATTATATATGATTTGTCAGGTTCTCACCTTTCCATGCATCACTGCCACGTGACCGACTCCCTCTTGCTGTTATACTCCGGCTCCAAGATCAGTGTGTGGGCATTCGGCAAAATCTCCACCTCATTGCCTCCCTGGCAGATCGGTTTGTTACTTCCCCCTCCCTATTTAATTCTCTCTGCTGCACACCTCATTGCTCAGTTGTATGCCTACAGTTGTCGACAGGGCCGCCATCAGGGGGTGACAACCAGGATGGTTGTCATGGGTCCGGCGTTCCTGGAGGGCCCGGACTGCACTGGTAATCCTATGCGTGTCCGGGCCCCCCGCCCTCCAATGTGCATATATATATATGGCGAGTACTGCTATATATATATGCCCCTGCGGGCCCTGCTGACTTTCAAGCAGGGCCCAGGATATACTGACCTCTCGTGAGTTGAGGCTGTAAAGCATTGCCGCGGGTTGCCGTGACAACGCTCGTGGCACGCAAAGCATGCCGAGTTTGCTACAGAAGCCGGGCTCGCCCGGAGAGGCAAGATGCAGACTGCTGGCCCCTCTTTGCTGGCCTAATCAGCCCAGCTGAACCACCAAACCACCAGGGAATCCAGTGTTCCCCCTCCCTGACTGCAGGTAAGAGGCAGGGAGGAGGGAATACATTTAAAAAAATTTTTATAAAAATTAAACAGCAAAAAAATACCCCCCCAGCACACACACCCTATCAAACAGACAAAATGCATCCACTACACAAACACACACCATCAAACAGACAAAATGCATCTGCCACACAAAGTGCATCAACCACACACACACACCATCAAACAGACAAAATGCATCCACCACACACACCTCATCAAACAGACAAAATGCATCCACCACACACACATCATCAGACAAAATGCATCCACTACAGAAACACACAAACTGCATCCACCACACACACACACACCATCAAACAGATAAAATGCATCCACCACACACACACACACATCAAACAGACAAAATGCATCCACTACAGAAACACACAAGCTGCATCCACCACACACACACACACACCATCAAACAGATAAAATGCATCCACCACACACACACACACATCAAACAGACAAAATGCATCCACTACAGAAACACACAAACTGCATCCATTACACAAACACACATATTATGCACTACACAAACACACACATCATCCACTACACAAATACACACATCATCCACCACATAAAAACACAAACTGCATTCACTACACACACACACACACACACACACTCTGCATTCATTATACACACATTACATCCACTACACACACAATCTGCAGTCACTATGTACACACTAATTCCATTACACAAACACACACTCTATGTTTATTACAAACTCGGCATTCACTATACACACAAACACACTGCACTCACTACGCACACACACTACATCCACTACACAAACACCCACTCTGCATTCACTATACACACAATACATCCACTACACAAAAACACACTCTACATTCACTATACACACAATACATTCACTACACACACACTCTATCCACTACACAAACATTCAATCTGCATCCACTATAAACACCGCATCCACTTTACTCATGCACTTTGCATCCACTACACACATTCTGCATCCACTATACACACATCAAATTCAGTACACATACACTTCATCCTTGTGGTAGACTCAGTATGGACCCTGTGGGTGGATCTGGGGGAGGGTCATGTGGGTGGACTCAGGGGCAGGCCCCTGGGGGCCCAGACCTTGGGCTGCATCAGGGGCCCCAAAATGTTCAATTTACAAAGAAGGGGGTAAAAACTTAAAAAGTAGGTTAACATCTGATTGAAAATGCAACCATTTTGTTTTCATTCAGGCTGTGTCAGTCAAATCCAGGGGAGGTGTGTCTAGGGCTACATAAGCAGGAACATAAGGCATTTAACTACTAAATGGCAGAGAATTGAGCAATGATACTGCAGGCGTGTTATCTATACACTATATAAAACTGCTGTATAACCTAAAGTTGTTTTAATAACTATAGTGTCCCTTTTAAGTTTCTGTGTTTCTCCAACATATGTCATTCAAATGGACATTTTTTATTATTGAATTTTTCTCATATACAAAAAAGTGACCTTTTATCTTCTATATAACAGTAACTTCTATACTTGTTTCCTTTTTTCTTTCCTTTCCTCATATATTCTTTCCTTTCTTCTCAACTTTTATTTCTTTTTTTTTCATACCTGTCCTTTATCTTTTTTCCCTTTTCTTTTCAGAATTATTAAATTTGTATAGTGTCACCAATAAATTACACATTTTCCTTATACTTACTCACATAAAGACACCTAACTATCCCTTGAGAGAGAGTCACAAATGGACATTTTAAAGTGTAGGTAACAAAAGCTGAATTATAAGTTAGGAACTGTTATCTAAAACTGTTCACTAACGTAATTTGTTTTAGTTCAAGGATATACAAATGTATTTAGAAAGGGATAATAATATCTAGTCATGTGGGACTAAGAAAATATGTCTCTCTTGTTTCTTAGAAATTCATTTTGCCTTTACTTATTAGTTCCTTAGAGTTCTATCTTTCCTATAGGCCATCAAGGGCACTTCCAGAAATTACTCAGTAAAATAAGTCCCGCACAATATGCCATTTTTTCCCTCAAAATATATATCATCTGATTACTTTGTGTATCATATATAGACACAAACACCATCCTCTTAGTATTGCTATCCTCATGCATTTATGGAATCAATAGCTCATCCCGCGGGATTTCCTTTAACACCTTCCATTTCTCCCTGTACAATACTTCTTGGATATCTTCTTTGAGTGAACTTCACTAAATCGACTTCTAGGCAAAGCCTATGTGACGAGACCAATCTCGCCACATTGCATTGGAGAAGCCTGGTTGCTCGCCTGCTGCCTTTGGACTATGGCCCCCTTTTAAAAGACTTTATTTTTGCATGCAGAAAAGCTGTATTCGTGCTTTTCTGCCAGTTGTTCGGTAGTTTCAATCTACCGAACAACCGTACGAATGACTGGACCACCTGGGAGCTGGAGTGTGCGGGCAATTAACCTCCCTGAAGCTGCGGTTAACCGCAGCTTAATTGATGAACGCTGGGTGGCCGCCATTCGTATCCCGAACACGAGGTCGCGGCCATTTTAAACCATACGAATGAACAGCGGTGTTCGCCTCTATTTTCATGGAACTAAAATTGGACACAGTTTTGCGCGAACACCGCTGAAGCCGCCGACCTCCCTTCTTGTTCGGTGAAAGCACACGAATGACCCGGTGTTCGGTATTTTTGTGTGAATGTCTTATACCCCAGATAGGAATCCCATGGAGCCCATTCGTATGAAACTGACTGTAAGGACTTTGGCTCCATGTCGATTAAACTGCATTCGTGTGGTCTGAGTGCCATTCACCTAATAATGTGCAGTCAGACCTGAGCTATCTGGGGATATGTTACACGTCTGTGGTTTATGTAGTAAATGTTACTTTGTGCATTTTAAAGTGTTATGCTGGTTTTGTGTTCCCACGTGTGTAATGGAGTTTTGCCTTTGTCTTGGGAGATAATTGAGTTACTTCTCAATTATCTCCCAGGGCAGAGGGGAGGAAGCCAGGATGCATTGTGGGAATATACTGTGACTGTGTGTCCTAATTGTATACTTGTCTGTCCCTTGTCACAGTCTCCCATTTGGTCCCCTAGGGGAGTGTCCACCAGGTGGGAGACCTGCATAAAAGCTGGGCAGGTAGCCCTCATTAAACAGACCACTGCTTGACCCTCAACACAGAGCCTTGTCTGCTCTTGATTCACTGTATGCTGTTAGAGACTGATTGCCAGGAGTGTAAGCTGATTGTTCTGCTTTTTCCTGTTCGGCCTGCTAAAGGCTATTTGGGAGGTTCCAGTTCGGGAGTTGGAGTGCTATTTTGTATCCAGTTCGGGAGTTTGATGTTCTGCAGTAGCTGTGCCTGTATCTCTGGAAAGGGGGCCGATCGCCTAAACGGTTTTTACCCCTTGTGTGCAAAACGGCCCGTTACAGCCTAAGTAATTTATTGGGTTAGAAAAGCACTATTAAGTCATAAAGGTAAGGTCCTATCAGATGGCTTAGTGTAATAGTCAGAATACGAGGTCTGTCCAAAAAGTATCCATTCATGTAATATGAAAAATAGAGACATTCAAGATATAATTAAGATACAAGATGTAATAAACATGATTTATTTATTTATTACTGGTATTTATAATGCGTCAACAGATTCCGCAGTGCTGTACAATTAGTGGAGGACGTACAATGTACACAGTCAAATACAAAAGAAAGAGAGGGCCCTGCCCGTAAATTGATATCTAGCCATTGAAGCTCTTTTATACAAAGTGCTTAACTAGATTACCTGTAAGCTTACAATCTAAAAGATACAGTGGGGATTTGAGACAAGAGGTAGAACAATGATGCCTCAGTCCCCTTCAAAGTAGGCACCTTCGGACCTCACACAGTTCTCCCAGGGTCTCTTCCACTGTTCAAAACAGTCTACAAAATCCTATGTTGGAATCGCCAACAGCTGCCTCATTGTATTCACCTGAATCTCATCAGTGGTCTGAAATCTCTTCCCATCAGAAGTCGCAGGATGCCAAATCTGGGCTGGAGGGAGGCTGAGTCACCTGGGTGTTTTTCTTTGTGCTGCACTCTTGCATAGTCCCTGAAAGCCTTCTGAATCATCTGTATAGCTTCTGCAAAGGAATGTTCAAGCTTAAAGCAAATTATTCCATTATGCACTCAATTATTTTGAATGCAATGGCAACACAGTACACATGCTCACTAAACGGCATCTAGTGCCCCCAATGACTAGTACAATGAAGTTGTCATTGTTTTCATGCATGCACATTCCAGTCCACTCTCCTTGGCTGAGAGGTTACATTGATGTCCACAAACTGTT
Organism: Pelobates cultripes; assembly: GCA_933207985.1. Lineage (NCBI taxonomy): Eukaryota > Metazoa > Chordata > Amphibia > Anura > Pelobatidae > Pelobates > Pelobates cultripes. The sequence goes on along the minus strand of OW240914.1, from coordinate 232,523,288 downwards.
CTCTTTATAATAGTAATGGCTTGATACTATCATATACTCATATAACTGGTAGTCCTTAATATAAACCTAGGTGTCTAAAAATGCCAATCTATCAAAATCAAATGTCATTATAAATATTATTGGAGTGTACAAGTATAATAAGTAATCCAACTAGAAATGGCTCCAATTGCTCTCACACTGCAAATATGTTGTCTATGTATTGATACATTGCGTATATATATATATATATATATTTCTTCCAACATAGCATGACAATATTTGTGTATGTGGGTGCAAATCTACCCAAATCATTCCCCAAAAGTTTTTACTCACCACAATATTCAAAATATTCAGTCACATTGTTCATCATCCACATTGAAAGTTTGCAAAGCTTCAAACATAGCGTGCAATCCCTTGACATTAAAAAAGAGGTATATAAATGCACATCAATGGACACTGAAATAGTGTTGTGCATTTTCTTAATTGTATTGAGAAAATTAGTTGTATCAAGTAAATATGATTTATTGCACCTTGTATATGGTTTGAAGAATCAATTCAGGAAAACTGGTAATGGAGAAATGATAAAATCTATCCCAACCACTATGGGCCTTCCCTGAGGATAGATTTACATATTTTTCGTAAAATATACATAGTTGGAATTATTAGATTTTTTTAAATAAAAAAATAGTCAGTTCTTTATCTATGATTTTATAACATGACAGGAGGCTTCGTATTTGCTTAAGTCTCTCTTTACTAGAACTCCACAGCAGCACAGAAAAACAACCAATCAGAAAAAAAGTTAGGTACTATAAAGGTCCCCTCCCCATGCATCATTTCCCCTTTCTTTGCTGCTCTGCAGTCAGTCCAGGTCAGAGTACCACTGCCTCCTGCTTCTAGTTGATGGCTTTGGATTTTATTATGATTTATTTATGATTTATATTACTTATATTTAGTTTGTGGGATTACTGTCTTTGTGGTACACTTTTGCCTCCCAGGTTTTTCTTTGGGGATATCTATTACCCTATTATTATGGTGGTTTATGCAGTTAAAGAATCCCAAAGGTAAGGGTGTGTGGAGAGGAGAACAGAAGTTTAACTCTCACAACACACTCAACTATGGGTGTGCCCACTGGGGGGGTATATAGAATCCCCTAGTGTACTACAATAAATAAAAATAAATATAAAAATAAAAAATACTTTATTGAAAACTATATAGAGACTAAATAAAATTTATAGAGTCCGGGATAGGGGGATGGCTCAAAGTCCGTGAGGCTATAATAGTACAATCGGAGGCCGACCAGTAGATATAGTGGAAGATTACTCTATGGCAATATTGTAAACCAGTAGGTGCCTAGGAGCATGTATAGTATGTCATAGTAGAATATCTATAATGTGACATATTCCTTGGTAAACCAGGATGTCTGCATAGAATGTAAACAGACTGCTATTATGGGAGTAGCACCCAGTGAATAAGGTGTAATTCCCTGAAGTTTGAAGCAAGCTAAGAGCCCATTAAATAGGTGGTAAATAAATAGGGCAATAAAATGCTGGCTAATACTAGTGAGAAAACCTGGGAACAAAAAATACACTCAAAATAAAGAGAAATAGAATTTAAAAGAAATTCCTCTTATCTATAAAGATACCCAGGTAGCTCAATTCCTCTAAATAGTAGTCAGCCCCACAGTTCAAAAGTGGTGAAATGCTTGCAGATGCAGAACAGGTGGCAATATTAATAGTATATTGTTAAATTGTTATCAGGTCTTAACAGAAGTTCCCTGAAGTTGTTACTTTGAAGGGAGTACAATGTTGCACTAAAGGTTACCTGATTGTATATAAAGCTCCGAGGTATACCCCTGCCTCCTAAAAAAAGGATCTCTCAGCCAACAGGCACATCACCCCCAGCCTCATGCAATTACAAAAATAATAGTAAAAAATATGTCCAGCTCTATGAAGCTGCTAGCTCAAATAGTTAAATAGTTAAAGAGGAGAGGTCCACCCAGGTCTAAATCAAACGTAGAGAACAAAGTAAAAATTGACTAACTAAGCTAGACTTCAAAATAAATCAGGTAGCTAGCTATATTGAGCTTCCAACTCGTGATGCTGGAGTGAGAAGATCGCCTAGATCTCAAGTAAAGCGTAGTAAGTATGGTAAGAAAGTAGACTGACTAGGCTAATCTTCTAACTAGCTAAAATCGACGCGCGTTTCGGCGCTATGTGGCGCCTTTTTCAAGAGTGACGAGGGAGTCCCCTCGCCGCCAGGATTTATAAAGGGCTAGTGCCCACCTCTCCCGTGACGTCATGGCCAATCCCATGAGGCCACGTCACGGGAGGGGGAGGAGCCAAGAGGAGCTCGGACCTGCAAAACTGCCGTTTAGAAAACTCAAATAAAGCATCTGCATTCAAAAATAGTTCTCAAGGAACAAATCCTTGAGAAGTACAGTCTCAGGACTAAGGCCTCCTGTAAGAGATATAGAGTATATAAAGAGTCTAGTATAATTACAAATACAAAGAAAGCACTATCTGCTTTTAAATCTCTCAGGGCTGCCTCTCATCCTAAAAGTAGTGAAAGGAAAAAAAAAATAATAATAATAATAAAAATAAATAAATATAAATCAACAGGGATTGAAAATTATATTGAAGACTGTATCAAGTCATAAATATTATTGTTGGAACAATTAGAACACACACATTAGAGTAGACATGATTATAAATAGTGTATATGCCAGTTATAGAAAGGGAGAAAAGGAAAACCCCTCATTCAGGCCATTGGGACTCAGGGTCTTCAATCGATAGATCCAGAAGCATTCTCTTTGTCTGAGGAATCGGTCATAATCACCTCGTCTAGAGTTCTTTTTAACTAGTTCTAAGCCACAAAAGCGTAACCCCTTAGGGTCGCTGTTGTGATGTTCACGAAGATGCCTAGAAATAGGAGTTTCAGCTGAATATCTACTGGATCTAATATGTTATTGTATACGTTTCTTAAAGGGGCGGAATGTTTTGCCTACGTATTTTTTGTTACATTCACACGTGAGTAAATATACAATCCCTGATGTGTTGCAGTTGAAGAAAGAGGTTACAGTAAAAGCCTCTTTCTCCATACTGTCTTTAACTATTTTGGAGTCTTTTTTCATGAATTTACATGAAATACATCTCCCACATTTATAGGTACCAGTCAAGCGGGTCTGGAGCCATGTTGTAGATGATGGGGTTTCGGTTTTGAAATGACTTGGGGCTAAAAGGTCTCGTAGGTTTTTACCTCTCCGGGCTGTAATGGAAACATTAGGGGCCAGTACTTCTTGAAGATGCTGATCATTAGTTAGCAGTGGCCAGAAACGTCTGAGGGAGCTCTTGATATTTTCCCATCCTGCATCATAAGTGGCAATTAGACGTATGCTATTCTTGGGGGTCTCTAATGATTTAGGGATGTCCCCACTCAGTAAAATATTATGGTCGGAGTCAAGTGCTCTCTGGTATGCACGTTTGAGGCACCTATTAGGATAGTTCTCCTCTCCACACACCCTTACCTTTGGGATTCTTTCATTGTTATTTCCGTTGGGTTATCCCCTTTCCTGTTGCCCATGTAGTCCTTCTTTGACTCCAGGAGTGGATTGTCTCCAACCCTGTAGTCATTGCCTTTCTTTCTTATCTATTTTTGTGTGGTTTCAATACCAGGACTATTTAGATTTTAAGATTTATCATTAATAAATTACTAACATATTGTTGCAAGTAACACACACCAATAATGGCAGGGTTTCTATCTAACAAACCAGACAGCAATCTATGGTGTATTGACTCGGATAATGTGTTCTCAGTTGAGCAATTAGATCATTCTAACCCTACCCTTGATATTAACCAAGCATTTAACAACTTACTAAATTTATATCAAAAACAAATTAAATCTAGTTGGGAGGTGTCATCTCTTGAAAATTATATTAAGAAGGAGATGATTCCACGGGGCCTGAGGGTTCGCAATGCACCATCCTCATACACAGAAAATACTGAATTAATGCAAGAATGGGAATCTGCAGCTGGAGCGTGTTCTAAGCGGTTCATGGAGATCCTAATAAAATTTGAAAAAGTAAAAATCTCTGAAGTTAACCTTAATCTTGAACAGGAGATTGCTAGCGCACAACAATATCAGTCTAACCCAGAATTCATTCACTTTGAAACTAGATTAAAAACTAATCTAGATAAATTTCAAAACAACATCAAGATACGCAAACATCAAAAGTTTGTGCGAGACTCAAGAGACTATCAAACAAATAGGGTCTACCAACATTTTAACCGCAGAGTTAGGACTAATTCTGATAATCACTTAACATCAGATTATGAGTCCTCGGATACAGATAATGACACTTCCGGCGGATCACAAATTGATCAACAACTGCAAATCTCAACAACCCCTACATATACTAATCCTAAAGGGATACTTTAAAAAGGGGTGAATTTTTTAGAGATGGGTCAGATGTATGGCATGCAAACCCGAAAAAACAGATACCCCACACGAGACAGGGATGGAAACAGAGGCAGGAGATCTGGAAGGAGAAGATTTTGACTCAAGAAATTTGCCCGGTAACGGACCGAAGAGTCATTAATCTCTCAAAACAGATCCTGAATAAAGACCACCTCTCACTGTTAGAGAAAGGGCTTTCCTTCGTACCTTTACCCCCCTTAAATAAATTCATGTGGGTAAAAGATCTCCACCTGTTTGCCCGAAAACTTGCTCTACATAAATTCCATGAGATCAATAAAGAAAAGAAAGCCAAATCCCATGGCATGTCCAATAAAGAATACGAATGCCTTATGACCCTTATGGATTTATGGGAAGAAAGTAACGAAACTAACTATTCAAAATATACTGACTTAAAATTAAAAAGTAAATTTACTCCACATCTGGGCAATTATCGCAATATTGACCTCTTCTTGGAAACAATGAAAAATGAAATTGATAAATTAGACATTAGATCTCTTTATTTTCACCCAAATATGAATTTGTCAAGCAGGGAACAAATGGCACTCAAGTCCCTGAGAAATAATACAGAAATTATCATGAAACCCGCGGATAAAGGCGGGAACATAGTCATGATGGACGTCATAGACTATGTTACAATGGTCCTTAAAGTGCTGGAAGACGAGAATACATACAAAGTCTTAAAATCTGATCCTACCAATGACTTCCTTAAAAAGTATAAGGAAATATTGGATAGGGGCCGCAGCAGAGGGCTGCTGTCAGGGGATGAATACGCATTCATCCTCAACTGTCATCCTAAGATAGCGACCTTCTACTGCTTGCCCAAAGTACACAAAAGTATGACCTTACCCCCTGGTCGCCCTATTGTTTCGGGCATAGAAAATCTGACACAGAATGGCAGCATTTATATCGATAAAATCTTACGACCATTCGTTGAAAAACTTCCTTCATACCTTCAGGATACTAAACAGACGCTTGCCCTCCTAGTAGACCTGGAAGTACCCCCTTCGGCTAAACTATGTAGCTTGGATATCAAAGCCCTATATTCATCTATTCCTCATTCTAATGGCATTCGCCATATACGTTATTTTTTGGAACAACGAGGCACGGTAGCCATAGCACATACGACTTTCTGTTTGGAGCTTCTTGAATATATTCTCTCACACAACTATTTTACATTTAAAAACAAATATTATCATCAAATCAGGGGGACTGCGATGGGGACAGCTTGTGCCCCATCGTATGCCAACCTCCATCTAGGCTGGTGGGAGGAACATTTATCCTTACATCCAGAAATCTCTCAATATCTCCCCCTGATTTTTCTTTGGCGTTGTTATATCGATGACGTGTTTATAGTGTGGTTAGGGGATCTACAAGAGTTTAATGAGTTTGTGCGTATTCTGAATATTAATGACGAAAACCTCAGATTTACGAATGAATTTGGGGATAAAAGTCTGAATTTTTTGGATTTAACGATTTCTATAACAACCGAAAATAAAATACAGACCACCCTCTATCGAAAACCCTCGGCAACTAATAACCTTTTGAGATGGGATAGTTTTAATCCAATACCACTCAAAATGGGTATTCCGACGGGTCAATACCTTAGGATCCGACGTAACTGCAGCACTATTGATGAATTCAAAATTAAGGCAAAAGAACTAAGAGGTCACTTTAAAGCCAAAGGCTATCCTAATAGGTGCCTCAAACGTGCATACCAGAGAGCACTTGACTCCGACCGTAATATTTTACTGAGTGGGGACATCCCTAAATCATTAGAGACCCCCAAGAATAGCATACGTCTAATTGCCACTTATGATGCAGGATGGGAAAATATCAAGAGCTCCCTCAGACGTTTCTGGCCACTGCTAACTAATGATCAGCATCTTCAAGAAGTACTGGCCCCTAATGTTTCCATTACAGCCCGGAGAGGTAAAAACCTACGAGACCTTTTAGCCCCAAGTCATTTCAAAACCGAAACCCCATCATCTACAACATGGCTCCAGACCCGCTTGACTGGTACATATAAATGTGGGAGATGTATTTCATGTAAATTCATGAAAAAAGACTCCAAAATAGTTAAAGACAGTATGGAGAAAGAGGCTTTTACTGTAACCTCTTTCTTCAACTGCAACACATCAGGGATTGTATATTTACTCACGTGTGAATGTAACAAAAAATACGTAGGCAAAACATTCCGCCCTTTTAAGAAACGTATACAAGAACATATTAGATCCAGTAGATATTCAGCTGAAACTCCTATTTCTAGGCATCTTCGTGAACATCACAATAGCGACCCTAAGGGGTTACGCTTTTGTGGCTTAGAACTAGTTAAAAAGAACTCTAGACGAGGTGATTATGACCGATTCCTCAGACAAAGAGAATGCTTCTGGATCTATCGATTGAAGACCCTGAGTCCCAATGGCCTGAATGAGGGGTTTTCCTTTTCTCCCTTTCTATAACTGGCATATACACTATTTATAATCATGTCTGCTCTAATGTGTGTGTTCTAATTGTTCCAACAATAATATTTATGACTTGATACAGTCTTCAATATAATTTTCAATCCCTGTTGATTTATATTTATTTATTTTTATTATTATTATTATTTTTTTCCTTTCACTACTTTTAGGATGAGAGGCAGCCCTGAGAGATTTAAAAGCAGATAGTGCTTTCTTTGTATTTGTAATTATAGTAGACTCTTTATATACTCTATATCTCTTACAGGAGGCCTTAGTCCTGAGACTATACTTCTCAAGGATTTGTTCCTTGAGAACTATTTTTGAATGCAGATGCTTTATTTGAGTTATCAAAACTGTTTTCTAAACGGCAGTTTTGCCGGTCCGAGCTCCCCTTGGCTCCTCCCCCATCCCGTGACGTGGCCTCATGGGATTGGCCATGACGTCACGGGAGAGGTGGGCACTAGCCCTTTATAAATCCTGGCGGCGAGGGGACTCCCTCGTCACTCTTGAAAAAGGCGCCACATAGCGCCGAAACGCGCGTCGATTTTAGCTAGTTAGAAGATTAGCCTAGTCAGTCTACTTTCTTACCGTACTTACTACGCTTTACTTTAGATCTAGGCGATCTTCTCACTCCAGCATCACGAGTTGGAAGCTCAATATAGCTAGCTACCTGATTTATTTTGAAGTCTAGCTTAGTTAGTCAATTTTTACTTTGTTCTCTACGTTTGATTTAGACCTGGGCGGACCTCTCCTCTTTAACTATTTAACTATTTGAGCTAGCAGCTTCATAGAGCTGGACATATTTTTTACTATTATTTTTGTAATTGCATGAGGCTGGGGGTGATGTGCCTGTTGGCTGAGAGATCCTTTTTTTAGGAGGCAGGGGTATACCTCGGAGCTTTATATACAATCAGGTAACCTTTAGTGCAACATTGTACTCCCTTCAAAGTAACAACTTCAGGGAACTTCTGTTAAGACCTGATAACAATTTAACAATATACTATTAATATTGCCACCTGTTCTGCATCTGCAAGCATTTCACCACTTTTGAACTGTGGGGCTGACTACTATTTAGAGGAATTGAGCTACCTGGGTATCTTTATAGATAAGAGGAATTTCTTTCAAATTCTATTTCTCTTTATTTTGAGTGTATTTTTTGTTCCCAGGTTTTCTCACTAGTATTAGCCAGCATTTTATTGCCCTATTTATTTACCATCTATTTAATGGGCTCTTAGCTTGCTTCAAACTTCAGGGAATTGCACCTTATTCACTGGGTGTTACTCCCATAATAGCAGTCTGTTTACATTCTATGCAGACATCCTGGTTTACCAAGGAATATGTCACATTATAGATATTCTACTATGACATACTATGTTTAGTATACATGCTCCTAGGCACCTACTGGTTTACAATATTGCCATAGAGTAATCTTCCACTATATCTACTGGTCGGCCTCCGATTGTACTATTATAGCCTCACGGACTTTGAGCCATTCCCTATCCCAGACTCTATGCATTTTATTTAGTCTCTATATAGTTTTCAATAAAGTATTTTTTATTTTTATATTTATTTGTATTTATTGTAGTACACTAGGGGATTCTATATACCCCCCCAGTGGGCACACCCATAGTTGAGTGTGTTGTCAGAGTTAAACTTCTGTTCTCCTCTCCACACACCCTTACCTTTGGGATTCTCTCATTGTTATTTCCGTTGGGTTATCCCCTTTCCTGTTGCCCATGTAGTCCTTCTTTGACTCCAGGAGTGGATTGTCTCCAACCCTGTAGTCATTGCCTTTCTTTCTTACCTGGTTTATGCAGTTGCTTCCCCTTGTAATTTCCCCCTGTTTTAAGTTGAACTACTGTTAATTAGTTGCACTGTCTATATATGTTTATTTGTTATGTTTTCAGTCAACAATTGTTATTAGATAATCCATTTTAGAAATCACCTTTTATTGATTTATTGAGTGTGCTGGTTGTTCTTGTAATGTGTTTTTCTGTATGTGTGCCACGGAACTATCCCTACTTCATTCACAGTATATGCACACTCTATTCTGGTGTTTGATATGTGTTCCTTACTTACAGGGCTGTCAGTTTCCCGCCCTTTTCATCGGCGGGCTGCGGGTGCGCCGCTCGAGGTTTCAGGTGGATAGCCGTTTAACTGCCTCTTCTGAATCCTTGAGCTCCTATGTGAGCATACCGGCATCGGAGGTACTCGCGATCGGAGCGAGTACCCGGCGGCCGGCCCTGCTAGCGCACGTGGCCGCCTCGCCGCGACCGGCTCCTTCTCAGAGCCGCGGGCGTCTGACCAGCGGGAGGAGGGTGCGCCTACTCGCGGCCCCTCCTCCACACACGTTGGTCGTATCTTGTCAGTTTCCCTGCGGGGATTCACCAGGGGTTCACCTAGCTACAGATATGACAGTCTATGTCCCAGGCAGCTGGGAGTTTTCAATGACAGTATATATATATATATCTACTTGCGGTGAGTTTTATATGGCAGTATATATAACAGATTTCTGTGAGTTTTGTATTGACAGTGTATATCTCTGATTACTGTGAGTTACATGTGTATATGAACTTATTCAGGCTCTTAGTTATTCAGGCTCTGTACAGGGTGTATGCAGAGTTAATTTGCTAGTTAAATCTAGGATTGATGTGCTTTACAGTATAAATATTCTGGTCCAGCTATGGAGTCTCTGATGAGACTATTCTGGTATGAATTCAGTGTCCATGGCATATATTAAAAGCTAAGCTGACCTGGCTCTGGCTCAAACCGGTATAGGGTACACATAGTTGGACTGGATCCCTCTATTTCACATCCTATAATGGATCTACTGGATCTGGACCACTGAACTCCACGCGAGAAATATTCAGGGGTACTACTGGGGGAGATTCCCCGCTTATTTACACACACTCCTGGAGATGGTACGGCCAACGGATGAGCCTCAGTTATTACAAGAGTGCAGGTTTCAGGTATAATCTGCACTATATCATATAGACAATTGCACTCTGTGTAAGATATTCAGACCATGGCGAGCAAACTGCGCAGACAGTTCTTCCCATGTCAAGGGAACATGAGACCCTAAGGCATTCATAGACCAAATGGCACTGCCTTGCTCTGGTAACAAGACTAGGGAAGGCCCGCAACCTTGTCTGCAGGTACAGCTAAGATCGCATGGAAAGACCGGAATCCTCAGTTGATTTGGGTTCCCTGGCCAGTAATATTCTTGGGATAAGTGACATAGTGACAAGTGAGAACATAGCTGGAGAACATGGTTCCATTATGGAGGGTCCTCCTTCTATACTCTATATCCCTCACGGGAACCGTCTTGATTTGGTTTCTAACCAACCCACCTACTCAACTACCATCAAGGAAACCTACGGTAGACTCTGTGGAGGAACTCTGTGTGTCCCGGCCCCTACACGGACCTCACAAGTCAGGACGCAACCTACCATTGGAGTACTGTTCAGGATGTGTAGCAGGCTCAGATAGGGCTGCGGACAGTCTCAAACGAGACAACACCTGCTTAGGATGGTTGAAACTACACCCTTGTTTTTTCGTTATATCTACACTCTGGAGTCACCTGTCGTGAGTGAAGAGATTTTACGTCTTGCCCGTGTATTAGCGAGCGCTAGGTGTTCGCGTGACTCCAAGCTAAGAAGGAGGTATCCTTCTTTAGGGAAGCCTTGGCTTCGGTTCTCAAATTCACATTCCTGGGTCCTTTGACTTAGGGCCTACTCTGGGAGACACGTGCCCGGACAGTCAGGGGTACAAGGATCTAGGGGCCTCACTACATTATACCCTATCTTATAAGTGGCGTGTAGACCAGGAACCCCTACATTAATTTTGAAAGGTCGAACATGGAACAGGATCGTACAAATGAGTATCGGATTATTTCACTCTCTCACTACAACACGTGAGGGCTCTCACTCACCATGGGATCCGAACATCTTATCACTCTTAGACAATAATATATATGGATGGAAATCTCAACCCCAGTTTACGTTCCCATCCTTTTAAATCTTTCCGGGATTCACAATTCCCAGAATAAGCGACTAGCGTTTCACCACACAAGTTCAGTTTGGGACCTTGATTGGATGTCTTTTGGGAGTCCTTGCTATAGCCCAGCTGCGGATTACACCGTCCATTTGGAATACTGGAATCACTTAGGATACGGCTTGTTTTGACCTCACTCTTGCCTGTGTAATAAGTTTATTCTCGGATGAGACAGCTCACGGCGTAGGTCATGAGGGAACAAAAGATCCTACTTGGTTCTATTTCAGAATTGGTGGTGGACTTAGGCGCATTCCTTGAGGTTGGAGTTTGGCTGCCAGGCCACATCACCTGGTGACCCTGGCATGATCAGAGGAGCCACCTCCCACACCAAGAGTCAAGACATGGTGGCAGTCCCTTCTCACAACCCTAAGTCCGCAAATGACCTTCGGCAGTTTACACCTACAGGGAAATGGCTACTAAGTCAGCTTGGCAGCTCACGGACCGGCTGCTAGGAAACAGGCCGCAACCCCACGTACAATGGATCTATCAGCAGATGGTGTTTTTCCTTTATTTGGGATGCTTCGTCAGCTGGCATCTTCATCGATCCGTCTACTGTCACTTCTCGCAGTTGGAAGGTCCATTTAGGATTGCTCTTATATCTCACGGAATAGGTACCAGCGAAACAAACAGCGTTGGATTTGTCGGCTGAGCGTTAAAACAGCAAATACGAAGCCTCCTGTTATGTTATAAAATTGTAGATTATGCTAGCTTTAGTGTACCTATAATCTTAATTTTATTAATGACAGGAGGCGAGTATTTCCCACCCATTCTTATCCCTCCCTTGTTTAATTTTATAGTTTGCGTTCATCAGGTACGTATGTAACTCTGCTTGTTGTCTCTGCTACCTGTCACTTGTTCTTATGTCTGTTTTCTCATAAGTAGGGTTGGGATCTATGCAGGTTACAGTAATTTTGGTTGCTACATTGGGTACCTACATGTTTGTTCAGAGTACATTTAATTGGCTAAACAACCTGTTCGATTCTGTTCGACAGTTGTTCTTGGACGGTGGACATGGTCGTATTCATTATTTCTGGGACTTCATTCTTCACAATTATATTTTCTGCTTTTTGTTCTGTTTTGTCGCAGCTTGAAAGAGGAAATGATGCATGGGGAGGGGACTTTTATAGTACCTAACTTCTGATTGGTTGTTTTTCTGTGCTGCTGTGGAGTTCTAGTAAAGAGAGACTTAAGCAAATACTCGCCTCCTGTCATTAATAAAATTAAGATTATAGGTACACTAAAGCTAGCATAATCTACAATTTCTGTTACAAATACCTTTCCATAACAATTTACTCCTTTAGATATTTATCCAGCAATTAATATGTATCCATGTTTGACAACAGATTAAAAACTTCCTCAACATCATCATCTGTATTTATAATAACCAGGGTTTTGCTGACTATAGTGTCCCTAGTTTAAGCAATATTATGTTTTTGCCCAGACAACTTTATTTGACCGAATCAAATTTTTTCGCTGTGCCAAGTGTAAAAACAAAAGATTTTTTTAAAGTATTTTTTTCACAATGTGAATGATATAATTGGACATTATAATGTTAAATCAAATTTCTATCTTTCACATTATATGATATATTTAAACTGCATTGATACACATTTGGCACTATGTATGTATGTTTACACAATATTTTATAGTTTGGCGTTTTATGATTATGGCATATTCATATTTTTTATGAATGTGCATAGTGGAATTTTATTTAGTGCAATAGATTATGGTTTTACCCTTATATTAGTATTAGTAAACAAATATTGGTAATACCTTTTTAATGGGTTTAATTTGTCACATGTTGAGGCTAAAAATTAAACTGAGCTTAATACATGTGATAGATAATCAGTAAGTGCTTGTAGCAGGAAACATGTAAAGTGACTTTTTGCATGTATTTGCACATGGAATAAATAAATACTGCACTCTTCTTTTTCTCCCCTCTGTGATTTGCTGTATAGTGCTTTCATTTTATTACCTTTCTGGTATATCTGGCTGACAGTAGAGTGGAGCGTTCCTCCAGTGAAGAGTACTAGCAGTGGTGAGTTAGGCCCTGGGGAGTCAGCACAGCTAAACGGACAAGGGCACATGTATGAGTGTGGGGGTGGTGCTAGTGATTGGCTGTATGTGTTTAGGGGAGTGGTTATGTGTTTGTAGGGGGGCAGGGATCATCTTACCTCAGTGCCTTTTGGGATTCTGTCCAGCAAATAACTTCCCTCCCACCCACCCTAATTTTATGTTTTGTTCTGTCACAGCTAGCGGGGAGCGTGTCCTTGCCAACAGGGTCGGGGAGCAGATGGAATGTCAGGAGATGGACAAGGCGGGTCTCAACCTCCCCTGCTCTATAAGGTAAACTTTTAAGTTACTGAATTGGACGTGCCCACCAAGCTAAAAGCTGGCTGGTGGTAGAACATTTAAGATGATGGAAATTTTGGTTTGGACGAGGGGGGAGGCGAGACACCAGTGGGTAAAGTTTTTGGTGCATAAGCACCTGACAAAGTTCGTTGGCAAGGACGGTTATTTAAGTTGAAGGCTGTAGCGCAATAAGTGTTAATTTATATGTCAATTATGGTATGCATATATATTTATGTGTTTGTTTATATTTGAATTAAAGGAAAAAGAATATAGTTTGGATGAGTCCTACAGTTGTAAGTTTAATAAATGCTGTGGCCTGTTTCATCCAATATTCGTAGTCGTTATTGGGGGGATAAGTGGGGTAGTCTCTTTACTCTTAGTCGCACCACAATAAAAAAAAATGTTTTGTTCCTTGTGTAAGTGACAGGTAGGAGAGGTATGGCTAGGACTGCATAAACATTTGCATGGATGAAAAAATTGCGGCCTTCAAACACTTTTCCTAAGTACAATTTTTTACATCTAAATGTAAATTGTACTACTTCTCCTATTAGTGCACATGTATTTGACTACAGTGTACCAAGAGTGTAATATGTACCCCCTTTTGTATTCTGTACACTCACCACACAAAATTAAAAGATTTATTAGAAAGATTAAAGATTAGTATGATTAGTTAGATCCTTAGCATTTTTAGATACTGCAACTAACAATTTAAATTACTCTAAGCCTCAGGCTAGCTTATCATAGCAGTGCTTGGAGGTATGAACAGGTGGAATAGCTGAGGTTACTTACCCTTGTTGGAGATATGACATATACGCTTTATTATAGACTAGTAATGAGTACAAACTGGGCACACCATTATGGGAAAGGCATATTTAAACTGAGGACATGAAAAAGCCATGCTTTCCTTGCACAATGCTTTGGGGACATACAGTGCCAGGGTTCATACACAGATGACATGCAGCATGAACTTAACAGAATAAAAAGTAAGAAAGGAATAAAAACATTTGAGTCCTTTAAAACTAATTAGGACCATTCTGTCTGGTATATAAAAATTGTGGTTCCTCAGAGGGTGAGAGGTGGAAAAAGCACTTGTACAGCCTGGCTGTGGATAAATGACTTAAAGTTTTTCCATAACAAACAGAAGTGCAAAGCACATTGACCCCAGAAGGTAGAGATTGTGTTTGTCTTGTATATTGCATTGAATGCAGAATATTACTTTCTGGTTCTACGCTGCTGGGACCTGAGATTGAAGGTCACTGGCTTTATATTTAGACAATTTACTTGATGGGCAGGAATATTTTTAAATGAACCATATGCAAGCTAGTTGAAGTTACATGTAAAACTGGAAAAGCGTTAAAATGTAGGAGGGTTTTGTCTTGTTTTTTTTATTTAGTTTAACAGAAATGCAAACATCCAACAAAAGACTGTGCTGTAGTTCTCATAAGGCACGCTATGTAGTTGCATAGCAAAGAGTTTCATAAATCAGTTCCTAAGGATCACAATATATCTAGGACAGGGGCAGGCAAACTTCAGCACTCCAGATGTTGTGGACCAATTCTTCCAAAATGCACTTACAGCCATAATGCTGGTAAAGCAAAGGGGAAGATGTAGTCCACAACATGGAGTGCCAAAGGTTGGTTACCCTGATCTAGGATTTCTCGAGTTCTGATTTTTTTCTGGTTTTCTAACTATACTAACTATACTTACATTGGGTTATTCATAGTGAGAGCCCAAAGACAATTCAAAGTGAAGTTCAAATTTAAGGTCAATATAGCCAAACTATATGTAACAAATAAGGACTGATTTAAAAACCACTAGGCAAAATCCCTACTATTTCTAGAAGAAGTTTGGAGCTTTACTAGGTATAAATATATTGATAGCTCCACCCCCAGTTTTCTCTTGTTCAACTCATAACCTGACAGTTCATAGGCCCATACCCCACAACATTGGTGTCCTGAGAAGAGAATCACCAGTGCGAGACAGTAAATGAGGCAGGCTAGTGACACATTATTTAGACATTATATTACATATTTATCTCCCATATTCCATAGCACCAAACAGTGGCGTACACATGACCCATGGGGCCCCGGTGCGAAAATTGATCCGTGGGCCCCCCCCCCGCGTGCGGGCCGGCCCGCAACACATGGCGGTGGGAACCTGGTCGCAGGGGTTACAGGGCTGCGACCCCTGCGACCGCGGTATGTACGCCAGTGCATGCAGATGCACACACACTTAACCCCTTAAGGACCAAACTTCTGGAATAAAAGGGAATCATGACATGTCAGACATGTCATGTGTCCTTAAGGGGTTAAAGGACCACTACAGACACTCAGATCCCATCAGCTCAATGAAGTTGTCTGGGTGTCAGGTCCCTCTAGTTTTAACCCTGCAGCTGAAAACATAGCAGTTTCAGAGAAACTGCTATGTTTCATTGAGGGTTAATCCAGCCTCTAGTGGCTGTCTCACTGACAGCCGCTAGAGGAGCACACTGAACTTCCATAGGAAAGCACTGAGTAATGCTTTCCTACGGGCGGTTTGAATGCGTGTGCGGTCGCATTCGGAGCTGAGAGGCTGAGGGATCCCCAGCGCCAAGGGAATCCAGCGCTGGAGAAAGGTAAGTGCTGAAGACACACACACACTCTCACTTACAGACGCATACACACTAGCTAACAGACAGACACATTTACTGACAGAGACACACTCAGCGACATACATACACACACGCACTTACAAAACATACACTCTCATTGACAAACACACACTCACTAACAGACATCAAACAGACTCACTAACACACACATTCATTAAGACACACACACTAACACTCACTCTAACACTCACACACACTAACACACACACTCACACACACTAACACTCACTCTAACACTCACACACACTAACACTCACACTCACTAACACTCACACTCACTAACACTCACTAACACTCACTAACACTCACACTCACACTCACTCTCTAACACTCACACACTCTAACACTCACACACACTAACATTCACTCTAACACTCACACTCACTCTAACACTAACACGTGTTTTTTTTTTATTTAATCCCCCCAGCCTCCTTACCTTTTGGAGTGCTGAGGGGATTACCTGGGGTCCAGTGGTGCTGCTGGGCGGGTGGCTGGTCGGGCAGGCGGGCGCGCGAGGGAGCACTCAGTGTTTCCTCTTCAGCTCCCTCGCGCGCCGCGTAGGGATGCCGGCGCCGGAAGATGACATCATCTTCCGGCTCCGGTATCAGTGCGGTGTGCGAGGGAGCTGAAGAGGAAGCACTGAGTGCTCCCTCGCGCGCCCGCCTGCCCGACCGGCCACCCGCCTTCCGGGTGTCAGCAGGGCCAGCCTCGGGGGGCCCTGGGGTTGGTCGGCTCCTGGGCCCCCCAGGGGAAGAGGCTGGCCCTGTGGGTACACACCGGTCGCAGGGGCGGCCGGGCCCCCTGGTGGGCCGGGCCCAGTCGCAGCCGCGACCCCTGCGACCCTGGTATGTACGCCACTGGCACCAAACACTGCAGCCCCTATTTCCCCATATACTACAGCCCTATCACCTCCACATACTGCAACCCCTACCATCCCACATACTATAACCCCTATCTCTCCATCTACTACAGACAACATTTTCCATACACTACATCCCATATACACACACACATACACTACAGCCCCTTTCCCCACACGCATGCCATAATACATCTCCTGTCTCCAACACACATACTATAGTGCTTACACCACCAATCCACACTACAGCCCCATCTAAACACACGCACACCATACATCTCCTGTCTCCCACACACATACTACAGTGCCTACACCACCAATCCACACTACAGCACCATCTAAGCACACTAAAGCCCCTGTCAACACACACTGCACCACAAATAGCTCTTTCCACAGACACACTACACTGTAAACTACATCACCGGCAAGCTCACTTTAATGCAGCAGGGGCAGAGCAGGGTATGCAGTCTGCACCGCTTGTGGGTGCAGACCAAGTTGTCTGCTGCAGATAGTGTATATGGTAGCAGGTTGCCATGACAATGCTCTGATACTTTTCTGGTAGCAGCCACAAGAAGAACTTGATCCCACTCGAAAGTGCAGAGAAGGACCAGAACATCAGGGAACTGCATCTTGCCCCAATTTCATGCTCCAAGATGAGCCAGAAGGAGGGGGTGAGGGAATACACTTGTTTTTAAAGGTACATGCATCACTATGAGAAAACTATCTCATTCAAAGGTTTTAACTCTGAGTGAGACAGTTGCCTTACTTTACAGGCTGAAAAAAAGCAATATGATTTTGTTTTCACATTTACCTGCTTCCTCTTTATTTTGCTTTCTATACCAACTCTGTGTGGGGAGTGGGGTAGGGTACACTGATCTAGCCAATCAGCTTCATATCCCTAGGAATAATGGGAAAGTCCAGTCTCTGATGTCAGGTTTCTCTCTTCTGCAGCCACTGAAAAGTGATGCCCTGCGTGACAAATATTACCTTGGGCCAGGAACATTGGGTTCTGGGATTACTGTTTATATGTGGGTTGGCCAGGGCAATCCCATGATAATTTGGACATATGGGGGCATGTTTAAGTTTGGGAGGGGAACCATTGCAACTTCATGGGTAATTCCCTCTTTATGCTTCTCTGTACCTTCTTATGTCAAAGTCACTCTGTACTTATAGGAGGCACAGGATTACTGGGAAATTCAGGCTGGCCTGCCCGGACCAGATTTTCACAGACTAAGCGGTCTGGAGGACTTCATGCACTTGACTGGGACAAACCTGGAAATGCTATGGAACTGCAGTGCGGATTGGAATTGTGACACTACCCGCTAAAACTTTAAATGGAGGTAGCATGGACTCCAGGCAACAGAATACATTACTATTCTAACAACTTTGGTGCTCGTGGACAGGCTATTCTGGGAAACCACATGTGTGTGGGCTTACCACTGTTTTCTGTATGTTTTTGGAGGTTTTTCATATGTTTGGGGGATAATTGCATAAAGCACCTGTGTGTCTGGGAGTTTATTAAGTTAGCTGTGCTTTCTAATGTACTCCCAGTCAAAGAGATACCTGGGTGGGGTTACCATTGTTCTGTTAAGGACCCAATGCTGGGGATCTTTGTATAAATGTGTGCAGCTGAACCAAATAAATCAAGTCTTGACTGAGTTTTGGGTGAGCTGATGTGAGCTATTATAATCACTGAAGGTGTCCTGCTGGAAAAGGAGGGATATTAATTGAAACACTCAGGTATCGAGTACCGAGCTCTGTGACATCTGGTGTCACAGGATACCACTGGAACACCACAGCAATCCCACTTCAGAAGAGTTTAAGGAAGCTGTGAAAGCTGTGCTATGGAGACTATCCATACTGGGTCCAAACCCATGAGAGGAGATAGTACTCCAGGTTATGGCACAGGCCACAAAAGCAATCATAGCATCTGCATACTGGGGTCGACTGTGGGACAAACGTATCTTGCTCAACAGACCATCCTTAGGAGGAATGCTTGGAACTCAGGAATCAGGTCCGCTTGGCGCTCTTGGAGACTGTGCTCCAATTTAAAAGGATATGCTGTAAGATATATTTCCCAACTGCAAGACAACAAACTGAGGTTCAATGGGACCTAAGGATATAATTTCTGGGAAAACAGCCCCCAGTAATGGTATCCTTGGGTATCCGAGTTAAAAATACTGGTCCAGAATGAAGTCAAGCTGAACAACTGGTACAGCCCTCTGCAGTGGCAGGCAGAGCAGGATTATTTAGGGATGGAGAGTGACTGGTCCCCAGAGGGCTATGGCTTCAGCTGACCTGTTTATTGAAATGGGGTACCTTTCGCTGTGGAATATACACAAAGATAGGGTGCCAATGCTTAATCGTGTGCCAGTCCTGATGAGCGATTTGGATTATCGTGTAGAAAAAGAGTGGAGTCTGGAAATGGATTACAAGAGGCTACTTTAGATGGTTAAGCAGTATTCTCTACAGAAAATTTTGAGGATTACACCACTCCCCCAACTGAAGTGCTGGCATCGAGACAGAGCACTGCTGGCTTCTACCCCCAACTTTCAGCAAAGCTGGAGATTGAGAGGTGTGTGAGCTATACCTTGTGGATGGTGGAGTTCGAGGAGTACACAGCTGAAGCACCGGCATTAGGACACAGCGCAGCTGGCTTCTGGCCCCAACATGCAGTGATGCCGGGGCTTGAGAGTAGGGAGGACAGCCTTCTGGTTTCTCTCTTGTCTGCAACCTTTGCCAGTCCTCCCTTTTTTGCCCAGCTTAGACAGTCCAATCACAGACTTCCCAAAGCAGCTCAATGAGAAGTCTTTGCAAGTCAGGTGCTCCGGGCAATGCCCTGCCTCTTGAGTTTAGCTCCACTGAGCAAAACAAACCAGGAAGTAACAGAACCTGTTGTCTGATTGACAGCCAGGTGAATGTAAGAAGGTTAAATTGAAATCTGCACTTTTTGTAGAATGAAGAGCAGGAAACCATTTTCACACATAAAGCATTCCAGTAAGCTAAAGTGCTTTAGGGGTCTGGAGTTTTCCTTTAATCTTTAAATTTTAAGAGTCAGAGCCACAGAGCAGATAAGTCACCTTTAAAATGTGTTGTTGTTTTTTCTAAGATGCTGCTTGCTTAGTCATAAAAGATCTCACTGCTTTATCTGTTTTATTAATTGCCATATTGAAAAATATTTGATGTTTCCCCCAGTGCATTGAAGGTCAGTCCAGTAGCATTTTCATACTTGATGACTGTTAATATTATATCTAATGCTAGTGTATATCAATATACACCTGTTACAGGAGAAAGGTGCAATAAGTTAAATGAATAAAATAGCCTCAATCAGACTGTTTTGGCAATGCTTCAGTGTAGTGTAACAGCTTCAAACACTTCTTCTCCTAATTAACAAGATTACATCTGAAATCGGGCACATTACCTCTGCTCTACAAATGTCAGTTAGGCCAATGAATAATGCAGGAGACGTATAGCTGGCTTCTAGGACATGAGGTGAACTATCATACATTTTCATTATGTGAAACAGCACATACCATATATTGTAATAAGAGAGCAGCGGTTGTTAGTAGACTAACTAAATAAACCCATCATGAAGACATTATTTCTAGAGCAATAGTGTAAACGGAAATTAACCCAATAACCTTATCTGACCAGATTGCCGAGTCTGGTTAGTAAAATAATAAGACAACTGTTTGGTGATTTCCCATGTTTTTGGTGTTTTTTTGGCACAGTTTATTAAATATGTATATATATTTTTTTCATTTGTTGCTCCTTTTGTGTCTGCCAGAAAAGTGTTCTTTTTTTCACCACTCTAGATTTGGCAATCTTTGCTGAAAAAGAAATTTGAAAGAAAAGTGACTGAATTTAGGGAAAGAAAAGTAAACTCTTTTTAGACCACTTTTAGAAAAATATAATAAATACAAACAGATTAAAGCCACTTTTCAGAACACTTTGATCTATCTCCTCTAATGTGTTTGAATCAAGCTAGATATCAGTCTAAAAGGTTACTCCAAGCACCATGACCATTTTATTGATTTGAAGTGGTCATGCTGTCTGATGTCTCTATGTGAGGAATTTTGTTTTTAAATGTTGCAAACCACTTAACCACTGGTGTTGTAATTCCAACATCTGCAGCTTCATCAGCCAGACTAGAATAAAGTTCCCATCTGACTAATGTCAATTCTGTGCAAAATTGACGTCTGATGCCAACATACACAGCAGGGCCGCCATCAGTGGGTGACAACCATGACTATTGTCATGGGCCCGGCGGCCCTCGGGGGCCCGGCCGCCCGGGCCTCACGTGGATCGGCGAAACTGCCACAGGTGCATCTGCACCAGGGCCCATCAGGTGGCCCTAAATGCATTTAGGGCCACCCGATGGGCCTTATATCTTCAGGGGCCCGGTCAGCGCTGCGGCCGTGTAATTGCACGACCGGGCCCCTTTAAAAAAAACTGCGGCTACACCGCAAGTGCTGCTGGGAGGAAGTGACGGACATTGCATCTAGTACACACAAACACTACATCCAATACTCAAACACACTCAGCGTTCACTATACACACTGCATCCGCTACACAAACACACACTCTGCATTCACTGCACAAACAGAATCTAATACACACAAACACTACATCCATTACACACATTCTAATTCACTTCCATTATACACACCACATTCAGTCCTGCATCATTGTCAGCGGACTAGGTAGGAGTCCTGTGGGCGGTCTCGTGGGTGGGGGGCGGGCCGGGCCGGGGTGGAAGGGGTCGTCCGGGCGGGGGGGGCCCAGACCTTGTGCTTTGTCAGGGGCCCCAAAATTTCTGGTGGCGGCCCTGCCTACAGGCCCGTCAGAAGTTTGCCAATGAACATATAAATGAATCAGAGGAGAACTGGGTGAAAGTGTTGTGGTCAGATGAGACCAAAACTAAGCTCTTTGGTCTCAACTCACCGTGTTTGGAGGCTGCCTATGACCCCAAGAACACCATCCCCATGGGGTGTAAACATTATGCTTTGGGAGTGTTTTTCTGCTAATGGACAACCATGTACCGTCAAATCTTGGGTGAAAACCTCCTTTCCTCAAGCATGGCATTAAAAATGGGTTGTGGATGGGTATTCCAGCATGACAATGACCCAAAACACACAGCCAAGGCAACAAAGTAGTGGCTCAAGAAGAAGCACATCAAAGTCCTGGAGTTGCCTCGCCAATCTCCAGACCGTAAAGGGATCTTATACTGACAAGAACACTAAGCCATTTTCCTGGCACTATAGGGATAATAGGTGCCCCCATCCCTCAGCCACTTACCTGAATCCAGCGCCGATGTCCCTCGGCGCTAGGGCAGGCTCTGCCCATGCTCCTCCCCCGCCAACGTCAGCTGTTGGGGGAGACCTAATGCGCATGTGCGTCAATGGCCGCGCGCTCATTAGACCTCCTCATAGGAAAGCATTATTCAGTGCTTTCCTATCGTGAAAATCTGATGCTGGAGGTCCTTGAGGACCTCCATCATCAGATAAGGGACCAAAAGTCCTTTTGGATTCTGGAAGCCCTGTAGTGGCTGTCTGTTAGACAGCCATAGAGGGAAAACTTAGAGTTGCAATGTAAACATTGCAGTTCTCTGGAACTTCAATGTTTGACTTTGCTACACTATGTGCAAAAGGGTCACAGCGCCCAGACCACTTCAATTAGATCTAGTGGTCTGGGTGCCTACAGTGTCCCTTTCATCCTATAGAAATCTGTGGAGGGAGCTGAAGGTTCGAGTTGCCAAATGTCAGCCTCGAAACCTTAATAACTTGGAGAGGATCTGCAAAGAGGAGTGGGACAACATCTCTCCTGAGATGTGTGCAAACCTGGTGGACAACTACAAGAAACATCTGACCTCTGTGATTGCCAACAAGGGTTTTGCCACCAAGTACTAAGTCGAAAAGGTCAAATGACGTGCAGTTCAATTCATAACTTTTTTGACATGTGTTTTTCTGTATTTTTTTTTATTCATTTTTTTATTCTGTCTCTCACTGTTAAAATACACCTACCATTAAAATTATAGACTTATCACTTCTTTGTCATTGGGCAAACGTTCAAAATCAGCAGAGGATGAAATACTTTTTTCCCTCACTGTATCCAGGACCTCCAACATTTCTCCAAAGCCGGCTATTAGAAGAAAGTACAGAGGGGATACTGAGGCTGATAGGAGGTGAACTCCATAGATGTGCTACACTTTTATGCACCTTTTGTGAATGTATTTTATAATTTTTTTATTTCAATAAATACCCAACAGAGATCTCTGTCTTTTATATTTTAGAGTTACCTGAATTGGATGCCGTTTTTATGAAGCACCTATCCTTTCTGTGGTGATTCATAATTCCTACGATATTCCACACTTTATATGTATTAGCACTTATACCTATTCTGGATAATAGTCTAATACTAAATTATAAGAGCTAAGTCAGCAGGTCTCCTGGTTTCCTTCCATAGCAGGAGTCTCTGCATGCCAATGCTTTCAAGCTTATACATTGTGGACTATTTGAATAACATTTTGTATCTACTCTGCAAGATTTTTGTATCTATTTCCATCTGGATGTTTGCTGCTATTATCTGTTTTGATAGTTTCAATTGTATACACAAGCCTGACAGCCGCACGGAGAGGTCGCACACACTAAGAGCTCCGCACAATAGGGCTTCTAAATAAGCGACAAAGGCAACCCAACGACTCGACACTTACAGCCCTAGACATCACAATAGCGGGAGACACCCCTAGATCCTATACCAGTGGGGCTTCCAACAGTGATCGGTGGTTAAACCCGGAGGAAGGCCTGCGGCCTACAAGAGGCCTAGTTGCAGTGCACAAGAGGGAGGCGGCCGATCCCTTAGCCTGCTACCGAGCACTTACCCGGGAGGATCAATCAGCAACCTCTCCCCCCCCCAGCCGGTGGGGGTTATCCCGGCAACATTCAACAGTGGCTAACTCGTGAAGTCCCTGCCATGAGACACCAAGATGGCAGACACCTCGTGCATCTCACTGCCTCAACCCAAACGACTGACTCTGCAGGAGAGGATAGACGCCTTATTTGCAAGATGCTGGGCCACATTAGTCGCACGCCGGCACAAGCCAGCTGGAGCCCAGCCAGAATCAACCTGCGACCCCGGAGAGAAGCTGTGGTGCAGCACTGCCACTAAGGAAGAAATGGAGGCCGCTTCAACAAACACGGCGCCGAAGAATCGGTCCGGCACATCCCAGCAACCGCCCTGAAGCACCATCCCGACCGGGAAAATCACGCAACCTGCTGACGGATAAGCACTACTGCAAGTGTTCTTCAAACCCACTTCAACCCAGCCAACATCGACAGAGACCCACGGCCTACCCTGCTCTGAGCAACATGGCACCTCCATACCCGGCAAGCCCAAAGAGCCTGCCTCGTGACGCACCACGGAGGTCGGAGCCACCAGGACTGACACTGCAAGCCGCAACATGTACGCCCAACATCTACGACCAGCAGATCGGGGGCGTCTGAGCCTGGCAATGGGACTCTCGCCCTGCTGCAATACGACTGATCCAAGCGGGACATTCACTTCCAACATGACTCTGATAGCTACCACGGGCATTGGGTGAATGGCAGCCATGTCGGGGGTGGGGGTTATGCAGAGGTTCTAGCTGCCTTGGGCCGATTATATCCTAGGGCCCCTCATCACCTGAGACCGACCGCAGAGGTCCCTTATGTCTACAGAACATAAACACCCTGTATGAACTTGTTCCCTGTTAATTCTTGTTACCTTAGTTAAGCATGTTTCCTTATACAACTGGTTATTTTATTTTACTCGTCAGGGCACCCTACAATCTGTTGGCCTCAATCGACAACATAATCACCCAGCACAGCTGTGCTATGTAACTGCCCGTTAGGGGAAGCCTGGACCATAATTACTTACTGAGCATGTCTGTATATAGCCTCACTTAGGTTATGTACAACTAGACCTAATCAACAGGGCTTTCTTGAACTCCACGCTTAGTTACACAAGGGTTTGGCAGATTTATCAGTTGAGGCAATATCGGTTAGACAAGCCACACTATTTACTTCAGCCACCATTACATGTTTAAGTAACCTGGGTAATATGGCAGTAACTGCTTGCGATTAAATGGCTACTAACCATACCCTACACGCAATCTAACTGAATGTTCCTATTATAAACTTGTTAATATATAAAAATGTGCTCATTATACTACTGCCTCAACCTCAACATATGAGGAAAGGGATTTAGGGGTGATTATTTCTGATGACTTAAAGGTAGGCAGACAATGTAATAGAGCAGCAGGAAATGCTAGCAGAATGCTTGGTTGTATAGGGAGAGGTATTAGTAGTAGAAAGAGGGAGGTGCTCATGCCATTGTACAGAACACTGGTGAGACCTCACTTGGAGTATTGTACGCAGTACTGGAGACCGTATCTTCAGAAGGATATTGATACCTTAGAGAGGGTTCAGAGAAGGGCTACCAAACTGGTTCATGGATTGCGGGATAAAACTTACCAGGAAAGGTTAAAGGATCTTAACATGTATAGCTTGGAGGAAAGACGAGACAGGGGGGATATGATAGAAACATTTAAATATATAAAGGGAATCAACACAGTAAAGGAGGAGACTATATTTAAAAGAAGAAAAACTACCACAACAAGAGGACATAGTCTTAAATTAGAGGGACAAAGGTTTAAAAATAATATCAGGAAGTATTACTTTACTGAGAGGGTAGTGGATGCATGGAATAGCCTTCCAGCTGAAGTGGTAGAGGTTAACACAGTAAAGGAGTTTAAGCATGCGTGGGATAGGCATAAGGCTATCCTAACTATAAGATAAGACTAGGGACTAATGAAAGTATTTAGAAAATTGGGCAGACTAGATGGGCCGAATGGTTCTTATCTGCCGTCACATTCTATGTTTCTATGTTTCTATGCCCCTAATGTGATGCTTGAAAAATACTCGAGGATTGCTGTTGGGGCACCACGAGCTTGTATGTCTTAATCACTATGCACGCCAAAAATAAAGAATTTAAAAAAAAAAAAATGGTATCATATTGATCTCTTCTTAACCCACTGTTTAGTGAATATGCCTTTTTTCATCCTTGTATGCATTTGTGTATATATAAATATATATATATATATATATATATATATATATATATACTCCTGGTTAATGCATTCGATTTAGTTATTTTGCTACTTTAGATTCAATTCAAGTGCAGACTTTCAGTTGTAATTCAGGGGAAAAAATTATTGTATTAAACGTTTAGGAATTGCAACCATTTTCATGCACAGCCCCCTTATTTCAGGAGCTCAAGTGTAATCGTACAAATTAACACAATCGTAAATAAAATGCAAATTTTTAAAACTTTGTTGAGAATCCTTTCCAGGCAATGACTGCTTGAAGTCAGGAACACATGGACATCACTAAATGCTGGGATTCCTCCTTTGTGATGTTTTGCCAGGCATTTACTGCAGCTGTCTTCAATTGTTGATTGGTTGTCAGTCTTTTTGCCTTAATCGGGTTGAGATCAGATAATTGACTCGACCATTGCAGAATATTCCACCTATTTGCCTTAAAAAACTCCTGGGTTGCTTTCGCAGTCTCTTTTGGGTATTTTCCACGTGTAAAGTCCAATCAACTTTTTTGAATTTGGCTGAACCTCAGTATATATCCCTATACACTTCAGAATTCATCCACCTTCTTCTGTCTTTTGTAACCTCATCAATAAACACTAGTGACCCAGTGCCATTTGAAGCCATGCATGCCCAGACCATCAGACTGCCTCCACCGTGTTTTGGAAATGATGTGGTATCCTTCAGATCGTGAGCTGTTCCAAGCCTTCTCCATATCTTTTTCTTCCCATCATTCTATTACAGGTTGATCTTAATTTAATCTGTTCAAAGAATGCTCTTCCAGAACTGTGCTGGCTTTTTAGATGTTTTTGGCAGAGTCTAATCTGACCTTTCTATTCTTGATGCTTATGAATAGGTTGCACCTCGTAGTGAACCCTCTGTATTTGCTCTAGTGAAGTCTTCTTCTTCTACCTCCTGGAGAGTGTTCTTCACTGGATGTGTTATTCAAAGAATGTTCTGAAGGAGTTTTTTTTTACCATGGGAAGGATCCTACAATTATCCACCACTGTTGTATTCTGTGGACATCCAGGCCTATTTGTCTTGCAGATCTCACCAGTGCTTTATTTTTTTCTCAGAATGTACCAAATTATTGATTTGGCCACTCCTAATGTTCTTGCTATCTCTCTGAAATATTTTTTATTTCTTTGCAGCCAAAGGATGGCCTGTTTCACCTGCATTGAGATCTCCTTTGACCAAATGTTTTGTGTTCACAGCAACAGCTTTCAAATGTGAATGCCACACCATGAATCAACTCCAGACATTTGCCTTGCTTAATTTATGAAGAAATAATGACGGAGTAGATCACACCTGTCCATGAAACAGCTTTTGACTCAATTGTCCAATTACTTTTGGTCCCTTGAAAAAGAGGGTTCTACATATTATTATGTATTTTATTGCCCTACTTCCTTAACCCGTCCTCCATTTTGGATGTGAATACCCTCAAATTAAAGCTGAGAGACTGCATTTTCAGCCCGCATTCATTATTTATTGTAACTTGAATTTATTTTGTTAAACAGACAAAATAACAAAACTTGTGTCCAGACCCAGGGCCGGCCTTAGGGGTGTGCAAGCTGTGCGGCCGCACAGGGCGACATGGACCAGGGGGTGCCATGTGGCCGACACAGCTCACACATGGCCGGTGTCAGGGGAGCTAAAACAGGTGTCCGGGTGGATGATTAATTATTCTCCACTCGGGTCTATTAAAAAAAAAATTGCGGTGGTGGGGGCGTGGCTTATTGGGAGGTGGGGGTGGGCTTACAGCGAGGCGGAGGTGGGGCTAATACATAACAAGTATAATACATACGAAGCCCCTGGTAACTCGTGCACAGGAAGAAGGAAGGAGTCCTGCTTCCCCATCATCCAACTGCATCCACTCCCCCTTCCAGCCATAAGGGCAAGAGGTAAGTGTGTGTGTGTGTGTGTCTGTGTCTGCCTGTGTGTGACTGTTTGCCTGTGTGTGTGCGTGTGTGTGATTGTCTGCCTGTGTGACAGTCTGTCTGTGTGACTGCATGTGTGTGTGTGTCTGTCTGTGTGTGTGTGTGTCTGTCTGTCTGTGTGACTGACTGACTGCCTGCCTGTGTGTGTGTGACTGTGTGTGTGACTGACTGCCTGTGTGTCTGTCTGTCTGTGTGACTGCCTGCCTGTGTGTGTGACTGTCTATCTGACAGACTATGTGTGACTGTTTGCCTGTGTGTGTTTGACTGTCTGCCTGCCTGCCTGTGTGTATGACTGTCTGTCTGTGTGACTGTCTGTCTGACAGCCTGTGTGTGACTGTTTGCCTGTGTGTGTGTGTGTGTGTGTGTGTGACTGCTTGTCTGTGTGTGTGTGTGACTGTCTGCCTGCCTGTGTGTGTGACTGTCTGTGTGATTGCCTGCCTGTGTGTGACTGTCTGTATGCCTGTGTGTGACTGTATGTCTGCCTGTGTGTGACTGTTTGCGTGCGTGTGTTTGTGTGCCTGTGTCTGTCTGCCTGTGTGACTGCCTCCCTGTGTGTGTGTGTGTCTTTCTGCCTGCCTATGTGTGTGACTGTCTGCCTGTGTGTGACTCCAATTGTGTGTGTTGCTGTAGCTGTGCCGTTGTGTGTGCCTGTGCCTGTATGTGTGACTATCTGCATTTAACTGAGTGTGTGTGTGCCTATCAGCATGTGTGAGTGTCTGCATGCCTGTAACTGAGTGTTTATGACTGTCTGCTTGTAATGAAGTATGTGTGACTGTCTGCTTTTGACTGTGTGTCTGTAACTGTGTGTGTGACTGTGTGCCTGTAACTGTTAGTGATTGTGTGCCTGTAACTGTGTGTGACTGTCTGCCTTTAACTGTGTGTTTGGCCCTGTGACTGTCTGCCTGTAACTAAGCATGTGTGA
Source organism: Pelobates cultripes (assembly GCA_933207985.1). Lineage (NCBI taxonomy): Eukaryota > Metazoa > Chordata > Amphibia > Anura > Pelobatidae > Pelobates > Pelobates cultripes. Next base: position 232,494,471 of record OW240914.1, on the reverse strand, counting down.
CTGTCTGCCTGTAACTGTGTGTGTGTGTGTGTGTGTGTGTGTGACTGTCTGCCTGTAACTGAGCGTGTCTGACTGTCTGCTTGTAACTGTTTGTGTGACTGTCTGCCTATGCCTGTTTTTGTGACTGTATACAGGCAACTTGGTGGGGGGAGGGAGGGGGCGCCGTGAAGACTTTTTGCACAGGGCGACTAATGGCCTAAGGCCGGCCCTGTCCAGACCTAACTGTATATTTTACTCAATGGTGTATTTTGAGAAGTGTACATTTCTAATATTTGTTTGAAGATATTCTATTTATCCTCAGAGTTTTGTCATTAAAGAGTTTATGCCAGTAAATGAGTTGTAAAGCTGCCCTTATCTTATTGAAATTTTACTTTCTAAATGTATATGTTTCAGTATTCCCCATGTGCTTTTGCTTCAAATGACACCATATTGTGATCAAGGCCGGATTAACATAGGGGCTGATGGAATAGGCCCATGGAATAGGCACATTGATTTAAAAAAAACAAAAACCTTTTCTGTTTTTTACTTTAAAAATAGTTTTTACTTTAAAAATTATTCTTTTTTTACACACTACTCTTAGGGTTGCCACCTGGCTGGTATTTAGTTGATGCTGTAATACCAGCAATACAAATGCCTGTATTTTTCTCAGTTTAAACAGATTACTTTGCATTACCAGCACCGGCCAGTAGGGGTTGCTGTGTGTGTGGAGAGAGGCAGGGATAGGAAGTTACAGCATATACCTGCATCTCTCTACTTACTGATCCATGGGGGAGCAGCTACACAGCACCGAGAGTCCAGACACCAGCTCCCAGCCTGCAAAGACAGCCTACAGCTCAGGGAAGTGAGGGATGGGGTAAAGGCTGCATGGAGACATGGGGACACTGAGACACTAGGGGACACAGGGAGACCTTTGGGGACACTTGGAGACACTGGGATGCAGACACACATGGGGGCACTGAGACTTAGGGACTCTTAGACATGGGGACACTGAGACACTAGGGGGCGCTGGAAGACATGGGGACACAGACACTTGGGAGCACAGAGAAACTAGGGGACACTGAGACAGTAGGGGACGCTGGGAGACATGGGGACACAGACACACCTGGGGACACTGGGAGACATGGGGACACAGACACTAGGGACACAGCCAGTGTCCCTGGTGTATGTGTCCCCATGTCTCTTAGTGTTCCCATGTCTCTCAGTGTTCCCATGTCTCCCAGTGTCCCTAGTGTCTGTGCCCCCATGTCTCCCAGTTTCCCCATGTCCCCCTGTGTCCACATGTCTCCCAGTGTCTCTGTCCACATGTCTTCCAGTGTCCCCAACTGTCTCAGTGTCCCCTTATATCTGTGTCCCCTAATGACATGGGAACACTGGGAGACATGGGGGCACAGACACTAGGGGACACTGAGCTACATGGGCACACTGTGAGACATGAGGCACTGAGACATTGTGATACATAGTGATACTGTGATACATAGTCTGTGTCCCCAAGTGTCTCAGTGTCCCCTAGTAACATTGGGACAGTGGGAGACATGGGGACACAGACACTATGGGACACAGCCAGTTTCCCTGGTGTCTGTGTCCCCATGTCTCTCAGTGTTCAAATGTCTCCCAGTGTCCCTATTGTCTGTGTCCCCATGTCTCCCAGTTTCCCCATGTCCCCCTGTGTCCACATGTCTCCCAGTGTCTGTGTCCACATGCCTTCCAGTGTCCCCAACTGTCTCAGTGTCCCCTTATCTCTGTGTCCCCTAGTGACATGGGGGCACAGACACTAGGGGACACTGAGCTACATGGGCACATTGTGAGACATGAGGCACTGAGACATTGTGATACATGGTGATACTGTGATACATAGTCTGTGTCCCAAGTGTCTCAGTGTCCCCTAGTGACATTGGGACAGTGGGAGACATGGGGACACAGACACTAGCGACACTGGGAGACATGGGGAGACAGGGAGACACTGGGAGCTATCCATCTTTACAGCAGAATCAAACTGTAAGTCGTTTTTTGATGATTTTACAGAATTTTCTCTTGTGTCACTCCTTGTGATGCAAATAAGTTATGCAAATTAGCAAGGCCTGCATTTTTTTCCAAGAAAGGTAGAAACCCTAACTACTCTTCACATACTTTTGCTTAAGTATGGAAACTTAAGAGGGATATATGGAAACAAAACTTGTGTGGACTAGCTGAAATGAAATTAGTTAAGGTAATGCTGACTTTGGTCTCTCTGTGACTGTGGCATGTTCCCTTTCTTCTACACTCCCTACATCCACCTTTTCTCTGTCTCAGACTGTATACCATGAGCTTCTGTCTGCTAGTAAGAAGGTAAGGAGACAAGTGGACATGTCAATGCTAAGGGGCAGTCCTTAGAAAGCATGGAGCAAGTGCATCATTAGATGCATTTATGCCAAGCTCAGGATGCTGTTGGCCAGCATGCATGATTGGCAGGCAGCCTGACATGCATTCATGCCAGGCTAGCCTTCCAATTCTTTGGGCAGACATGCCTCCTTTTTAGGCATGTTCGTCCCTTTCAGGAGTTCTGGTTACATGATCTGCGTCAGTGGCCCACCATTTTACACCCCCCACTGCTGTTAGAAGGTATGGATTTACTTGAAAGATGAAAGCATGAATTAGAGATAGATTAGCATATTTTAAGAGAATCTGAGTTTTCTTATAGCTGCATCCTATGTGTTTCCCTACGTCAACATCTCCACTAGATACATAATGCTTGGGAGGTCTGGCTGTTTTAGTGTTTTTGGTCGATAAGATTCTGTAAGATAAGATCCCCTCATATTTGTCAGCACCAGGTCCACTGGGCTCTTAATCTGGCCCTGATTGTGATCACTATTTTCCAAGTGCTCCCTTGCATCAAAAGGTCAACATTGTTCATTATACTCAGATCCAGACAAGCATCCTTTCTAGTTGGTGTTTGTAACAGTTGTATAACCTCCAACCTTCTAGCCATCCTATCCCCCAGCACAGCAGACCTTCTTCCGTTTAAGTTCCATCCATCCTAGTTATAAAGATTGTAACCAAGCGCAAAACCAGCCCAGTGCTCTAAAAAAACAAAACCTTTCTTCCTACACCATGACTTTATCCATGTTTTAACTCCTATGGCCTTTCTACTGTAGTGCTCACTCAGCACAGGTAATATTTCTAATAATACTACCTTGGAGGTCCTTTTCTTCAGCTTTAGATAATATGAGAATTGCCATTGTGGTCGGATTTTGGCCACTTGGTAAATTACCCTATTTTTTTTCCCTTCATTTGGAAAGTATTAGACCTGTGGGCATGTTACATCTCAGTTGACTGAACCCTACTATAAAAATGTTTCCTCCCTTCCTTCCTTCCGTGTGGCTGAATTAAATTAGCCCTTTAATGGAGCACAAGGGTGTAATCTTGAGTAATAAAACGATACTGGATAAATGCTTACAGATAGTCAAACAAATATTGGTTTTCCTGACTGCTATCTTTTAATTAAACAACTGTAATCTATATGAGATAGAAAAGACCACTGCAATTGTTAGGAGTCTGCACAGAAAAAAGTCAGATACAAAAAATAAATAAAATAGAGGAAAACCATCAAATCCTGCTTTGTTTGCTCCATGAACACAGCCAATTAATATGCAACTATCACTTCTATGGAAATTACCCCATTTAATTAAACATTGAAAATCATTTAGAACTTTTGTTAACCTTTATTATTTGATGCCTCATTTTCTTTTAAAATGAAAGATTTAGCAATTGACATCAAAATCCAGTTCAGTCCAGGCACAGTGAGGGCACAGAATACAAATGAGGAATTGAAAAGAATTATTGTTTCCATTTCTCCACATTATCTAAGTTCATTGGCAGTAAGGGGCATTTAAAATTTACATGGAGCCAAGATGGAGTCGCCCAATTCCAGGATATCAGTTTGAATTTCTACATTCATTCTTATGTTGCATACTTTACAATAGCATATTTGCTAAACATATGGGAAAGGTAAACATGAGATTAGAATTTCTGGGATGTGATAATATCTCTTCAGGAGCACAAACTGACTGATATATTTGTAGAAAATAGGACATCCAAAGGTAAATCAAATATGTAATTGCAAAAGCATAGTATTTAATTATATAATTTTTCAATTAAAGGATACTAGCTTCTTGATCCAGTGATAAATCTGATTTCCATTCTGGGGTCAAGAAGGACTTTTTCCTAGTTTGTTGTAAGATTGGAAGTGCTTTAAACTATTTTTTTACATTATTTTTTTGCCTTCTTTTGGATTAACAATAAAAAACAAATATGAGGAAGGCTGAACATGTCTCTTTTCAGCCTATGTAACTGTATAACTATGTAAAACCATGCTTAGTACTGGTTTAATAGAATGAAAATATAATACATGCCTATAAAATACAAAACATATTCATGGAAATGCAGCAGGCAAAAAAAGAAAAAAATCAATACACCTCTAAAAAGGACTCAACGAAAAGCGACAATGAGTTTCTCCTAGAGGAGGACTTGATCATTAGGGCAGTGGAAGGGCTATCACAGATTATTTTAAAAGCAATGTTTCCACCACACTCCCTTTCTCTACCACAAGTTTTAGCTCACAAGGCCATTATTCAGGGCTGTCTTATTCAAGTATTTTCAGGGCATGGCTTGGTCACAGATTCTGTATGACTTGGCTCTAGCAGAGGAGGCAAACAAAAAGAACCATCATGCCCTTGTAAGCAAGTTTAAGCAGAAGTTAGACAAATTACCTGAATTGAGAGGATCATGAGAGAAATCAACCAATGTTATTTTACCTAGGGCAAAAAAGTAGGGAAATAAAATAGGGCAATAAGCTACTAGTGACAAGAACAAACTAAAATCCTCTACCCCTACCTACCTAATGAGCTCACCTCATTTTATTCTTCCCTATTTGGCTTATGACCCAACCAACCAATGTGACATTTCTATTGCAGATAGACCTCCCCTCCCCCTGAGTCTGCTGACCTGACAGTTGTGCAGAAAACCATCATTGACACCCTCCATAAGGAGGGAAAGCCTCAAAAGGTAATTGTGAAGGAAGTTGGATGTTCCCAAAGTGCTGTATCAAAGCACATTAATAGAAAGTTGTGTGGAAGAAAAAGGTGCACAAGCAGCAGGGATGACCGCAGCCTGGAGAGGATTATCAGGAAAAGGCCATTCAAATGTGTTGGGGACTTTCACAAGGAGTGGACTGAGGCTGGAGTCAGTGCATCAAGAGCCACCACACACAGACGGATCCCAGACATAGGCTTCAGATGTCGTATTCCTCGTCAAGCCGCTCCTAAACAACAAACAACATCAGAAGCGTCTTACCTGGTCTAAAGAAAAACAGACCTGGTCTATTGATCAGTGGTCCAAAGTCCTCTTTTCTGTTGAGAGCAACTTTTGCATCTCATTTGGAAACCAAGGATCCAGAGTATGGAGGAAGAATGTAGAGGAACACACTGCAAAATGCTTGAAGTCCAGTGTGAAGTCTCCACAGTCTGTGTTGATTTGGGGAGCCATGTCATCTGGTGTTGTTTGTCCACTGTGCTTCATTAAGTCCAGGGTCAACGCAGCTGTCTACCAGGAGATTTTGGAACACTTCATGCTTCCTTCCACAGACGTGCTTTATGGGGATGCTAACTTAATTTTCCAGCAGGACTTGACACCTGCCCACACTGCCAAAAGCACCAAAGCCTAGTTCAATGACTGTGGGATTACTGTGCTTGATTGGCCAGCAAACTCGCCTGACCTGAACCCCTTAGAGAATGCCAAGAGAAAGATGAAAGACATGAGACCGAACAATGCAGAAGAGCTGAAGGCCGCTATTGAAGCATCCTGGTCTTCCATAACACCTCAGCAGTGCCACAGGCTGATAGCTTCCATGCCACGCCGCATTGAGGCAGTAATTGCTGCAAAAGGGGCCCAAACCAAGTACTGAGTCCATATGCATGCTTATACTTTTCAGAGGTCCGATATTGTTCTTTGTACACTCCTTCTTTTATTGATTGCATGTAATATTCTAATTTACTGAGATTGTGGATTTGGGGTTTTCATGAGCTGTAAGCCATAATCATCGCACTTATGACAAATCACGGCTTGAACTATCTTGCTTTGCATGTAATGCGTCTATCTCATATATTAGTTTCCCCTTTTACCTTGCATTACTGAAATAAATGAACTTTTGCATGATATTCTTATTTTTCGAGTATCACCTGTATGTATGTACATAAATTGATCCAATAAAGGTGAAACGAGAATATTGAAAAAGAACTATATAAGATATTAAGATGTTTGTTTATATAAAGTTTTCGTTCATGAGAGTCTTTAAAATTTCCTTTAAGAACTTTAATCCTGAGGTTTTGGATGTGGTGACCAGTCTGGATGAAGTGATGACGAACAGGGGTACCATATCCATTTTCCTTGTGGTTCTTGATTGAGTGTCCGTGTAGATTCATTTTGAGATGCAGCTTAAGGCCAGTTTCTCAAATGTAGTAACCTTTGTCACAAACTGTACAATGTCATGTACACCACATTCGCAGATGTGCATGAATATGATCCCTTAATATTGTATGATTTGTTGTTGTGTCTGGTTGTGTTATTGTCACATATATGTTGACACAGTTTGCAGAGTGATTTATTGCATCATACAGTGCCATTCTGTGTGAGCTTCTGTTCTGTGGTCAATTTGCTGCGGACCAATCTCTGTCTTAGGTTAGGCAGTTGTTTGAATGCTAGTATGGGGGGTTCAGGAAATATTTCTTTGAGTGTGGGGCTTATTTTAGTTTTGATATTGTCCTTTCTTTGTAGCCCTTTTGCCTAAATGACTCTGACAGTGTACTCAGGTTCTGATCTCTGTCTTTTCTGTCAGAGAAAATTAGGTGATATCTGATAGCCTGGCTGTAGATGATACCTTATTTGGTGTGATTGGGATGGAAGCTGGAATTGTGGAGCTGTACCTGTCAGTGGGTTTTCTATATACAGACAAATAAAGAATGCCATTGGTGACAGTTATTGTGCAGTCCAAGAAACTCACAATGTGATTTGAAGAGTTCATTTTAAGGTTTATTGACGGGTGGAATGAATTGAATGATTAAGGCTTTCTTCTCCTTCTGTCCATATTATGAAAATATCATCGATGTAACGATAATATGTATATGGTTTGTGGGGCTGTGTACATAAATATCTGTTTTCTAGGTCAGCCATGAAAAGATTAGCGTATTGGGGTGACATTTTTGTGCCCATCGCTGTCCCTGTCATTTGTAGGCAGTTATTGTTATTAAAACTAAAATAGTTGTGTGTACGTATGCTTCTATAAGCTGGGCAATTATTGCGCTATCATATTTGTGTGTTGGTTAGTGGGATGAGAGAAATTTAATGCAGGCCACAATACCATCCTTACTAGTGTACTAGTGTAGTGTTTTTGGGTAGTTCATTTATCTAGTTAAGTTTATTGAGGAAGTCTGTAGTGTCCTGTATAAAGCTCTCGGTCTTAATAACTAGAGGCTTAAGAATGTGTTCTATTAGGCCAGATATTTGTTCAGTGAGTGTTGCCATACTTGTTGTGGATTTTGGGCAGCATGTAGAAGGTTCCCATCTGCGGATTGGAAAGCATCAGATTTTCTAATTCTTGCTGTAGGTGTTTCGGAAATGATTTGATAAGTTTTGCGAGTTTAGCTGTATATTCCTTGGTAGGGTCCATGTTCAGTTTTTTGTAGTAGTTTGCATAGGAACAACTGTCTGTTCCCTTCTGTAATGTAGTCCTGGGTGTTCATTACAACTACTGATCCACCTTTGTCAGCCGGCTTGATGATGCTAGGACAGAATGATTAGCCCCTTGGATAAGACTGATTTCACAGGTATTGATAGGTGATGATTGGAGAGGTTAACAATCCCAGTATTGTCCATGCAGTGTAGCAGGCTCAGTTTGGTTTGGGTCATTGGTAGTTAGTTGGTTTTCAATGGTCCAATCAGTTGATCTTTCATTTGGGCTTTCTTTGTGCTGCGTGAGGCCTGCCGGTTTCTTATACTTTTTCTTGATGAGACTCTGTTGTTGCTTCCTGTAGAAGTAATCAATTTCTATTTCAATTGCTTTGGTTCCGGATGTGACATGTTGAAGATCTTGGAATAAGGACTGCTTATGGCAGAGTAATTTGAGTTTTCTGCCATATAGCTGGTGAATTAGGTTGTTGCGTAGTTTCTCACTGGTCCGTCTGCAATATTGTATATAAAAATATTGAGATAAAACAATATTAAAGAGTCCCATCGAAAAAAATATTTTTTTAGAGATAAGAACTTTTGAAGATAGTGCTTTTTTGGAGGTCAGTCTGTGATCCTCCTTAGTGTTCAAGTAGACAAAACCTTAGTGCAGATGAAGAATTCTGTTGTTGGTGTCTCATATGAAATAAAACACAAAAGAAACTACCAATAGTGTAATCCAGTATATACAATGTCTTAGGTACAATTTAGATAAAATACACTCATAAGCGAGAGTTTCCAATCAGCTGTTAGACTGTGGACACACAGACCCCCCAGAAATGCTTTTATTAACATCCGGATGCATTGGCATAGCGAGGGAGGGGGGCGGTCCTGCACTTTTTGGGGGGCAGTAAGGTCCCTGCTCTCCCTGTGACCTTCCTCCCACCTTCTGATTGAGACCTGGCAGCGATCCTGCTCTGCTTGCTAGATCTCATCCATGTGGTACAATGAGTGAGGGGAAGAGGTGGGGCAGGAGGATGGCAAGTGAAATCACATGTATTCATTGGGTGCATATCTTTGAAAAGCTTGAAAAGGTTGTAAACTGTGTTGGGCTAGAGGTGTTGAGTGCTTAAAAGAGGTATGTCTGATGCAGCCAAGTCCATGTCCGCGACTGCACCGGACATGACGTGGGTCAAGATAGGGGCAGCAAACTCTGGGGCAGCCCCGAGCGGAAAAAAAGCTTTTAGTACGCCACTAATGTATGGGCTTGCTAGAGGGCGGAAGCAGTGGCGTAGACTCTGCGCCTTTTTTTGGCCCCCGAGGCCCCATTGTGGTTAGGACTTAAGGAAGGTTTTCTTTGCCCCTTTTTCTCTCATTCAGTTACTGTGGGTTAAACCTCATCTACATCCTCCTTCCAAACTTATGGTCTTCATCACAGCTTTTTCCTCTCACAAAAGTCTCACACATGATTTTCATCTACTGCCCTGGTTATGCTAGAGGTATTAACATGTTAGACAATGATTGTCCTGAAATTAGAGCATTCTGGTCCCACATTTAAAGGAACACTATAGCATTAGGAATACAAACCTGGACGACAGCCACTAGAGGTGAGTTAACCCTGAAATGTAATTATTGCAGTTTTTTCAGAAATGACAATGTTTACATTGCAGGGTTAAACAGACAGGGAAACTGCACCTACACTGAGCACTGAGAATCTATTGTGTACCTTTATTTAAGCACTAATAACTGAACTGACCAATGTTACTTTACCACTAAATCCTGAAACTGTCCTTCTGGGTATGTTTCCAGACACTCTTAAGGGGTCACTAGACAAATGGTGATGCATATGTTAGTATCAGCCAAGCTGTGCATAGCAAAAAAATGGAAGGTATCCACACCACCCACTATATCAATGGTAGTGTCCAATCTCATCGCCACCAACCAATTAGAAGGTTAAAGGGTACAATGGCAACAACTTAAGGACTGAGTGAAGTGGGAATAGACAAGGGCTGATTACTCAACCCACCCAATAGTATTCTAGACATTCAGTGGGGGTGGCTGTAGCTATCCGTCTCTCTCTGTATATTATATCTTAATCAGAAGAAAATTACTACAATGTAATTAGTAGGCATTACTTTGTATTATTATGGTCACTATACATTACTCGGTATTACTAAGTATCATTGGGCAGTGATGTGTGTTATTTCTTTGTATTATGTACCACTGTGCATTATTCTGATTTGCTTTCTTTACCAACGATGCAATGTGCATTGTGTTTGTTTTATCCTTGTTCTCTAGATGGTATGTTGAAAAAATTTCAATAAATATTGACACATGGAAAAAAATGGTATTTGCATTGCTGTACCATAGATCTTCTTGTTTTAGAGTGAGGAATGCACATTTTGAAAAATTGATTAACAGACCATAAGTCTATGGGTTTCCTGAAGAAATAGTATTTTTTTCATTGTTCATCATTTGACTGTATAAATCAAATAGTAGAACTAGCCTCCTTATTGTGGAATCCAAGAGAGTTTGCCTGTTCTTGGTGTATTACAAAAACTCCCAGCATTTTCGAGAACATGTATTGTTTGAAATCCTTTATTCAGTCTCCAACCTTCAGAACTTGGCCTTTGTTATAGTTAGATCTGCTAATACTTTGATTAGAAGCAATTTGTGCCTTGATGCTTCAAGTACCATTGACTGGTGGTAAGTTGTGACATAACAATGTAAAACCCTGTGCTAGGACCATCGCAATCATGTACAAGTACATCACAAAAAAAAGGAAGGTTATAGAATAATAAATACTTCATTTGAATTAACTTGTTGTTTTTTAATATCCACTATTAGATTTATTCATGTCATTTTTGAAGGCTAATGCACAAATTAGAAAAGTAAGAAGCAATTACCTTTATGTCAACATTGTGTTCACTCACTTTTTGTGATATATTTTTTTCTATTGTTGCTGTAGTACATGCCTCTCCAAATGTCCTATTTATTTATTATCACTAGAGCACTGAAGAGCTGTTGATGCTAGATTAGTAGAACATTCCATGCTGGCATGGCATCAGCGTATCTAGTAATAGAATAGATGTGCAATCACGGCAAACATGACAAATTTGTCAGCTCTTTAATTCAGCATACATTGTTAACCTTCCAGGACATATACTGTGAAAGGTCAACCTGATCAGGGAGTTATGCACACAAAACACACAGACAAGACACATCTCTTGCTCTCTCTCTTAATTGCACATGGCTTAAAGGGACACTATAGTCACCAAAACAACTTTAGCTTGATGAAGCAATTTTGGTGTGTAAATTATGCCCCTCCAGTCTCACTGTTTAATTCTCTGCCATTTAGGAGTTAACTCACTTTGCTTATACAGCCCTAGTCAAACCTCTCTGTGTGTGACTTAGGCAGCCTTCCTAAACATTTCCTGTAAAGAATCATCTAATGTTTACACATATGTTTTTATTACAAATAATTTTTAATTTAAAATGTCTTATCTCTTGCTCTGTTAATAGCTTGCTAGACCATGCAGGAGCCTACTGTATATAAGTAAAGTTATATTTACAGAGCAGGAGATAACAACTTTTAAAGTAATTAACATCTGGTTAAAGTAAATGGCAGTGATCTTAGGAGCTGAATACAGCCTTGTAGAAATATGAATAAAGAGATCAACATGACTAAGCTAAGTCAATACTGCTGTCAAGCACCCATAGTCTCCCCTGGCTTGCCTCGATCTCCCACGCCGTGTCTCTCTCTCCCCTCGCAGAGACGCCAATCCAGCATGTGCCTCTGAAGGGATTCAGCCCAACCAATGAACGTTCCCCATTTATATAGACCTTTCCATTTACATCACCCCTAACAGCAAGCATGTCAAACTCACGGCCCACGGGCCACATCTAGCCCACAAGGGACACCTTTGCGACACGGCGAGCCACGAGTTCATGCCTAGTGTTCCAAGCAGAGTAGGCACCTGCTTTCCCCACATTGCAGGTGCCTACTCTGCTAAAACTTACCTGGCCGGGGAGGAGGGCCAGTGAGAGAGCTCAGTGTTCCTGCTCCTCACTGCTCCCTCGCGTGCATGGTCTGTAGTGAAGCCGGCATCACTAAACCGCGCGAGGGAGCAGTGAGAAGCAGATAGAAGATCCCCACTGAACCCCAGGGAGATGCTCCACATCGGCTTCAAAAGGTAGGGAGCAATAAAGAAAAGCATGTGTGTGCAAGAATGTGTGTGTGTGTGTGTGTGTGTCAGTGAGTGTCTGTCAGTGTCTGTCTGTGAGTGTATGTGTGTGTGTGTGTCTGTCAGTGAGTGTGTGTCTGTCTGTGAGTGTGTGTCTGTGAGTGTGTGTGTGTCTGTCTGTCAGTGAGTGTGTATGTGTGTTGGTCAGTGTTGTATTGGCTGCGACTGGACAGTGGAGTACCTGGAGGTGCATGGAGGCACGCAACACCACGTCACATTCTGACGTGACATCAACGTGCTCCACCTTCACAGGGTTTCAAGAAGTAGCGGGAGGATCAGATTTGGCACAGGGTGTGGACGGCGCCATTTAGGGTATACCAGAGGCCGGACTCCAGAGTCGCATACTGGCAGCAGCAATGTGAGTGGAGTGTGCTTGTTGGCTAGAAGGGGGTGCTGGGATTTAGTAGATGGGGAGGACTGGAATTTATTATATGGGGGAGGACTGGGATTTAGTATATGGGGGACTGGGATTTAGTAGGGATGGTATTTAGTAGAGGGGGATTCTATGTTTTTTTAATACTGTAATTTTCAGAATAAACCTACGTTTCTATGAAAATGTAAGGGTTTTTTCACATGAACTTAAACCTTGTTTATGTGGCCCGTGCTAGACTTTGAGTTTGACATGCTTGCCTTACAGCCTGCAACTGGATGTCCCCAGAGGTGACTCCTTGGGAGGGAGGTACTGTCAAGCCCCCATGCCTCCCCCTTAATGCTCCTCTACACTCAGCTGTACTGTGCTTACTGTGGTGTTACCTGGTATTTGACCCTCTGCTAGTTTCATCATTTGTGAACCTGTGCTGCCTATTCTGACTTTTGGCTAGTCTCCACACTCCCTGTTGGTGCTGCATTTGGTATATTTCTCCAGCTACCTCATCTATTATGGGCTTCTACACTTACAACCACACAAAACCTTGCAATTGTGTAGTAATTTTAATAACATTTTCATAGCAAAAGAAAGACTAATAAATTGTGGCTATGAAACATGAGCACTGAATTTATTTGATATCAGGGCAGCTTGGAAGAGGCATCCTGTACTAGAATTGGACATGGCATTTAGATTATGACTTTCTTTCCTGAAACAATTTGATATAGACTCAATTCATAGACTATTTACTTCAAACAGTCAGTCAATCAACAGGTCCACAGCCCAAAGTTGGGAGAATACTACTGAATTTTGTGACATATTCTAAAAGGTTGACACACAAGAACACACAAATACAGGGAGTGCAGAATTATTAGGCAAGTTGTATTTTTGAGGATTAATTTTATTATTGAACAACAACCATGTTCTCAATGAACCCAAAAAACTCATTAATATCAAAGCTGAATATTTTTTGGAAGTAGTTTTTAGTTTGTTTTTAGTTATAGCTATGTTAGGGGGATATCTGTGTGTGCAGGTGACTATTACTGTGCATAATTATTAGGCAACTTAACAAAAAACAAATATATACCCATTTCAATTATTTATTATTACCAGTGAAACCAATATAACATCTCAACATTCACAAATATACATTTCTGACATTCAAAAACAAAACAAAAACAAATCAGTGACCAATATAGCCACCTTTCTTTGCAAGGACACTCAAAAGCCTGCCATCCATGGATTCTGTCAGTGTTTTGATCTGTTCACCATCAACATTGCGTGCAGCAGCAACCACAGCCTCCCAGACACTGTTCAGAGAGGTGTACTGTTTTCCCTCCTTGTAAATCTCACATTTGATGATGGACCACAGGTTCTCAATGGGGTTCAGATCAGGTGAACAAGGAGGCCATGTCATTAGATTTTCTTCTTTTATACCCTTTCTTGCCAGCCACGCTGTGGAGTACTTGGATGCGTGTGATGGAGCATTGTCCTGCATGAAAATCATGTTTTTCTTGAAGGATGCAGACTTCTTCCTGTACCACTGCTTGAAGAAGGTGTCTTCCAGGAACTGGCAGTAGGACTGGGAGTTGAGCTTGACTCCATCCTCAACCCGAAAAGGCCCCACAAGCTCATCTTTGATGATACCAGCCCAAACCAGTACTCCACCTCCACCTTGCTGGCGTCTGAGTCGGACTGGAGCTCTCTGCCCTTTACCAATCCAGCCACGGGCCCATCCATCTGGCCCATCAAGACTCACTCTCATTTCATCAGTCCATAAAACCTTAGAAAAATCAGTCTTGAGATATTTCTTGGCCCAGTCTTGACGTTTCAGCTTGTGTGTCTTGTTCAGTGGTGGTCGTCTTTCAGCCTTTCTTACCTTGGCCATGTCTCTGAGTATTGCACACCTTGTGCTTTTGGGCACTCCAGTGATGTTGCAGCTCTGAAATATGGCCAAACTGGTGGCAAGTGGCATCGTGGCAGCTGCACGCTTGACTTTTCTCAGTTCATGGGCAGTTATTTTGCGCCTTGGTTTTTCCACACACTTCTTGCGACCCTGTTGACTATTTTGAATGAAATGCTTGATTGTTCGATGATCACGCTTCAGAAGCTTTGCAATTTTAAGAGTGCTGCATCCCTCTGCAAGATATCTCACTATTTTTGACTTTTCTGAGCCTGTCAAGTCCTTCTTTTGACCCATTTTGCCAAAGGAAAGGAAGTTGCCTAATAATTATGCACACCTGATATAGGGTGTTGATGTCATTAGACCACACCCCTTCTCATTACAGAGATGCACATCACCTAATATGCTTAATTGGTAGTAGGCTTTCGAGCCTATACAGCTTGGAGTAAGACAACATGCATAAAGAGGATGATGTGGTCAAAATACTCATTTGCCTAATAATTCTGCACTCCCTGTACAGAGACATAAATTTACAAATTTGCATACAGTGGCAAATACCTATATCTAGCTTCTGCTACGACACTAACACTCTGATTCCTACCTGAAAGTTTATGTAATGACTCTTTTCCCCATGTTGTAGGCTTAACATTGTTTTTGTTGAATTAGTGACTGCTGTCAACCAGACATAAATTAATCTGGCATATTGGGGGAAGCATTTGCCCTGGTGCTCCCTTTTTAGATCAGTGCATTTCATTGGAATTATTTAAAACAAATTCACAAAAATGTATTTACTTGTGCAATAATAATACACTGAAAGGCAGAAAAGAAAATGTGCTGTTTAAATCTTCTTATCTGTGTAACATTTACATGAGGGCTGAGCTCTTTACATAACTGAGCATTTCTCAATACCTATTACAGATAGACAAGGTACTCTATGAGTAAAATTGCTTGATGTGTCATGAGGCAGGCACTGTGACCGAGTGCCCTCGCCTTATCACCTCACTGAGCCTCGACCGCTGCCCGACCTCAGCTGCTGTGTGAATTGGTGAGGGAATGAGCATCATTATCTGCGAACTGCCATAAAGTCATCTCACTGTAATTAGAAATCCAACAAATTCAAAGCCATTTACAATCGACCATGGTAGTTTCACCTGCCTTATCTCCTACGTAGTTGCCCATATTTTAATGAGTAGCCATAAACTGGTCAATGTGGAACCAGTCACGTCTTAAGTTACAGAATATAAAACAGGACTGGCTTTACAGACTATTTACTCAGTGAAATAAAACTGAAATATAGGATAATCAACCCCAGCACAAACAAAGTGACTAATTCTCTAAAGGGCCAAGCATGAGCCTAAGAAAGACAAATATAAAAATATAACATGTCAGTTAAGGAACTTCCATATATACTATATTCCAAACTCTTGACTTTCAGAATGCTAAATGCAGGGTCAGACTAGCAACAGCAAAAATTTGGCTTAAGTATATAAAGGCAGAGCAGCGTAATAGGAGGGGTGGGGCTAGAGAGGCGGCATGATATGACATTACTAATGACAAGCACGCTCCCCAAACATGACTATGTCAATTTGGTGGCCCTCCAGGGAATGACATGTGCAAAGCATTGAGCATTGCTGAAGTGCTCTCAGATTGGTTAAAATGCCATTTTAACATTAATTTATATTATTCTTTCCATTGTTAAAATTGCAAAATATTCAATAAAAAACATTTGACGAAAATGCCATTTGTCTGTTTTCTAATGATACACTTGCTCTGTGTTTGCTGACTTGTGTGTGGTGTCCCCAATATGGGAATACCATATTACAAAAGTGGAACAGAACTGGTAAAGGGTGTTGTTCATGTGTGAGCAGGTTCCCTGTGGTGTTGTATGTGTTTGCAGGCTGCTTGAGGGATTGGGTGTGCAGATCATATCAGAAAGAGTCATATTATTTCTTTATTATCTAACACATTGTTTTTGGTTGGAGTATCTCTTTCAAATTATTTTAACATGCATACTGATGTGTTTTTTTCACAGACATTTGAGCCCAATAGTGTCCATGTGTACACTGAATTTTTTAATGGTGGTACCTTTTTTTCTTTTTGGGATGGTGGTTGGCCTGCTTGTAATTTGATGTTACTTCTTTGTGTGCTCTCCTATAGTTTGTTACAAATTTCAAATACCAAGAAAAACATCTGAATTTAAAATATTCATGACTGGATTGATTGTTGGAATAAACATTTAAAAATAATCCATTTCAGAATTTAAAGGATTAGTCCAACCACCTTGACCACTTCTGCTTTTAGAAGTGATCATTGTAGTAGGAATCTGTATGCTGCACATTCAGGGATATTTGGACATTTATAATGGGGGCTAGTTGCACCCCCAGCACACGACACCACACGTGCCTAATGTAAATTCTGTGCAAAAAATGCGTGTCATCAGCGCACACAGTCACATACTGTACTGGATATAGACGTTGTAAGCTTCTCTCCTTGCAGACAGCACTGGAAGCGCACCTGCAAGGGGAAGCTTAATCTCACTTACCTCCTTTAATTGAGCCCTCCCTGTCGTCCCCGCCTCCCAATAGTGTTTGTGTTTTTTTTCCCCTCCCTTTGTCCACTCCCTTTCCTCCCCAGCTCACAGCGTGGCCATGCTTTCTGAACTGTGAGAACAATCCAATTAAATACTTCTGCGTAAGAAGCATTTGATTGGACCCTGGAGAGGGAGGCTGTGATGTCGGATGGGGCATGGAATCCAATGAGTGTACTTTGCTTATCACTGGATTACAAGTATATTCTTTATATTATTTTAGGGTGGGGGTACTAATAACTAATTTCCTATAAAGCATTATAAATTTAAAATACCATTTTATTAAAAAGGGTTGGAGTAACACTTGAAGTTTACAGCAGATAATTGTGTACGTTTAACTGAAAAACGAGACAATATCTTCTATTATCCCAACTTTATTTTTAAAAAGTTAATTTTTTTTATGACCTTTTGCCCTGATTGTGTTCTATCCATGAACCCATTATATGCTTTCACTTTTTCAGATATCAGGCATAATTAATAAGTGCAAAGGAGCATCTTACAGTAGATATCAGAAACCTTGTCCCGTATAGAGCCCTAATGTGACGTGTAATCTTCTGAGAAATAACTGGTTTAAAAGAGATAAGATACAATGAGTCTGTCGTGTTTTCAAGGCAATTCAATATAAAAAGTTGTCCTAGAGTGATATACGTCCAATGTATAGTACAATTCTTTTTTTACAATTGCAAGTATAAATTGGAATTTCTTCAGAATATTCCAATAGCACGAAATCTAGGCAGGGATCACTCACTCACTCACTCTCTCTGCAGTGCTGGCTGTGCGAATCCGATCCGAGCCGCCGGGTCGCCGCCCACTGTGCGCTACCATTAAGGCGAATAAGGCATTCGCCTAGGGCGCCGGACTCTAGGGGGCGCCCACCGAGAGGTTTCCCGGTGGGCTGCCCTGCTGTAGCTGTCCGGGGATGCCGTGCTGGACGAGCGGCTCTTTAGCCACCCCCCAGCGCAGCCACTCACCTGCTGGGCTCCCTCTGCAGCAGATTACCTGCTCGGGCAGTGGGGTTTGCTGTAACCCGAGCAGAGCACTGTGCCTGTGAACACCGGAAGCACTTTGAAGGGAGCAGGAAGTAGCCTGTGCTCAAAGTGCATGGCTCTCCTGCTCCCCCAGGAGAAAGAGCAAGATCCTGGATCCTGCAGCCTGGACCTCTGCTCAGCACAGCACCCAGGTATGGCATGGTTAAGGGGGATTGCTTATTGTGTGCATGTTTGTAAATGGGGGAGTGTGTTAAATTGGTGTGTTTGTGTGTGTAAATAAAGTGTGACCTTATGTAAAGTTTGTGTTTGAGTGACAGTGTTTGTGTTAGGGAGAGTGTGCAAGTGACTCTCTCTCTGTGTGTGTGTGTGTGTGTGTGTGTGTGTGTTAGTGAGAATGTGCAAGTGACTCTGGGTGTGTGTGTTAGGGAGAGTGTGCAAGTGACACTGTTAGTGAGTATGTGTTAGGGAAAGTGTACAAGTGACACTGTTAGTGAGTATGTGTTAGGGAGAGAGTGCAAGTGACAGTTAGTGAGAGTGTGCAACTTAGTGACACTGTTAGTGAGCATGTGTGACACTGTGTGGTGTTAGAGTGTGTAACTGACAATGTCTATGCCAGTGAGAGTGTGTAAGTTAGAGTGTGTGTGTGTATAAGTGAGAGTATGTAGGTGACACTGTGTGTGTTAGTGAGAGTGTGTAAGTGACACTGTGTATGTTAGTGAGTGTGCAAGTGAGAATATGTAGGTGTTAGTGTGTAAGTTAGAGTTAGAATGTGTAAGTGTGTATGCCAGTGAGAGAGTGTGTGTATTAGTGAGATTGTGTAAGTGACACTGCAAAGGTAATTATTGCAATTTTTAATAAACTTCAATAATTACCATTCAGGGTTAACTCCTCTAGTGGCTATGCATGGGGACGTCCAGTCACGGAAATACCACTGCGAGCGCGGCCATTGAGGAGCTAAGGCGGACCCAAGCCAGCACAAAAGACATTGGTGCTGGACCCAGGTAAGTGACAGAAGGTGTTTTAACCCCTGAAGCTATAGTGCCAGGATAACAAGTTTGTTTTCGTGGCACTATATAGTTTCCCTTTAATATCGACTCAGTGCGCCTCTTTCCCTAAATGTCTCTTTAGTGTAATTCAGAGTTTAGTGAATAAACTTCTGAGGGAATGTAGTTGCATTCATAAGGGGGCGTCAAAATGTATTCTTGCCTAGGGCAGCAAGAATCCTTGCAGCGGCCCTGGTGCCAATAAACTTGTATTTAGATGCATTTTACTTTAATTACATAAGTATTTTCATAACAAACAATACATGCTTGGGGGGTAAGGGTTTCTTTAACTAATCTAGTGGAAGAGACTCGAGTGCTAAAATCCACGGGTTAGGGGGCGCAAATTACTTGCCTTGCCCCGGGTGCTGACAACTCACGCTACGCCACTGATACTAGCCTCAATTATACAGTGACTAATAAACATAATGCACTCTCTGTATGTAGAATTTATAACTGAATTGGTTCAAATAAATAATATAATTTTTCTATATTAACACAATAAAAACAGTAGCTTCTATCTACTAATTAGAAATACTAAAATAATTTAAACTAATAAATATATATGTCCATTTCATTTAATTCTGAAATCCCATGCAAGTTTAATCAGAACGATGTATATAAAACACAAGCGCAAATGACTTTTATAGCGTAGGAGGTTTAGCAACACAATGATGTTCACAAGTGCAGTACCAATAAATACGTGCCACTGATACAGCACAATCACTTGCTACTACCTGTGGATCCACTTGTCCTTCCATATGCAGCTTATAGCCTGGAAAGCAGATTGTTGGTTCCTGTTCATGGTTTGGTATCAGTAGAGCACCAAGACAATACTAACTCAATCATCACTTAATTCCTACATGTTTCCAAAGTCTAATTCAAAAGGGAACAAGAGTGATCACAATCTCTACAATTTTAACACACGTCTTATTCCCCAATTTATAAAGGCACCTCTAATTGGAGATGTAAGCATGCTATCAATCTCCCATGTGACCTAAATGGATACTTGATAACATTCATATCTTATACACATTTTACATAGATAGAAGATTTGGTCAAGTGCTTTGCTTTGGGCATTGTTAACTAGCAGGGTTATTCACTAAAACCTATGGAGAATTCATATGGAATTCAAACTGAATTTCGAATTTAAAGGACCACTATAGGCACCCAAACCACTTCAGCTCAATCAAGTGGTCTGGGTGCCAGGTCCCTCTAGGGTTAACCCTGCAGCTGAAAACATAGCAGTTTCTCTGAAGGGTTAATCCAGCCTCTAGTGGCTGTCTCACTGAAGGCCATGAGGGTGGGGGGTTTTCCTGGCACTATAGTGGTCCTTTAAGGTTAGAATAGCTGAACTGGAAAAACACTTTAAGTCAACTAAGCTTTCAGTTTGGCTACTGTGGTCTTAAATTTCAACTCCAATGCCCTTCTTTTCTTTTAGCTTTTCTTTTTTTTTTTTTTAAACAGGCAACAATAATTTTACTTCTCTTTGTTCTCCTCATGTACATTGTGCCACTTATGTTACCGTATTACTATTGTACATGTCTCTTTACGCAATCATAAATATAAAGGTAAATAATCCGATTAGTGTCAATATGACCCCCATATTAGAATAATGCAGGGTTAAAATCTCCCTTATGCCTCCACCTGTCATGTTGCAAGTGGTGGCATATTTTTTAATGAGCAACTACTAATGAGCCAGTGGCTACTCACTGTAACTATCAAGTAGCGACAGAGCAGCTATTGCTAACTAATCCCATGGGGATGGAGCCTATAAAATAATGTGGGGGCAGTAAAAAAAACTATCTTTTTATATTTATATATCATATATTTAGTAAATATGTCACTATCTAAATATAGATGTTTTACTGCTCCTCCCCTCTCTTTTGTATAATTCTTATCACTCTGTGAACCAAATGGTGCTAAAATGCACTTGTTAATTGTACTGCAAAATATAAACATAATGTTTATATTGTTAGTGTACTGTTCGGCTGCATGTATAAAACCTAAATCTCCCCAAATCAGTTTCCGACAAGTCACATTCACCATGCACAAATCTATTTAGGACCTCGGCAGGACCTAATTAAAAGGCAAGCTATACAAATTTCATAGTTTTAGATTTAAGGTGAAACGTCCTATTTAAGGTTCCATCAAAATTAGGTTTTTTTTTTGCTTTTCGTTATATGTCTGAAAAGTGCTCTTACTGCTAGGTAAATAGATGCTAAAATAAAGAAATTTGTTGAATACCCAGAAAACTCTTGAGAGCTAAATTTCCATATCTCATGAGTAGTCTTAAAGGAACCACTAGAAAAATAGCCTTCCCACTCACTCCCATATGTAATGACTCTATCCCGCCAAGATCCAAAGACACCCAGTGAGGCATGAACTTGTACACTTCACTCACCTGTAGATGAACCTGTCTCAATGACTTTACAACTGTTATTTACTTTATCACCATGGTTATAAATTCTTCCCATATTATATTTTATTACAGTACACAAGAAAAATTATCTCTGTGATGTAAACACCTTCTAGAAATCCCTTGCTATATAGTAAGAATAAGTAACTACTTATCTCAACTATTGATTTTATTTAAATGGCAAATGTGTATAACTTCATTATTCTGTAAATAGTTACACTGACAGGTTGTTAAAGAGCCGACTAAATGTTAACAATACATTTTGCTTATTTTATAGAAGTAAAAGTTTATTTTAAATTTTGAAAAACAAATCCATTCCATTTTTTCATTTCAGTTTTGTCAACCCATTTGTAATAGGTTAAACAATAAAAGAGAGGTTTCTCTGCATCCAAAGAGACCACCCCTTCACTTGGGATGCAATAATGAAGAAGTTTTGTTTCCTTAATAGTTGACCAAAATATTTGGATGGGTAAGGAGACTGGTCAGCTACAATAATTACTACTATAATCGTTAAAGTACTTGAAGTGTCCCTTTAAGATAGAGAGCATTATCTTTGTTTAGCATGTACGGTGTGCTTCAGGCACAATACCACCTCTTTACAAATAACCTCATTCCTTCCCAGCATTCCACTTTTATATCATAGACGCAATCTCAGTATCCTATCCCGTCCTTATCCCGTCCTTACGTACCCCCTCACTGTACCTATCCCTTCTCATAGACCCAACCCAACACTGTATTCTATAACCATAAACCCTCTTTTCCCAGAGCATCATATAGGCCCCTCTTTCTCAGCACACTAGCTTTAACATAGCACCATAATAGCAAATTATGCTAATGTACTCTTCTTGGAACACTATAATTCCTGTATGCTGGGTATGTGTATCAATTGTATATATTTTTTCACTATTTTTCATAGGAAGTATTTAATCATATTTGTGCCGAAACAACATATTTGGGGTGGTAATTTTTGGATTGCACTCGGGAACCGTGACCCTTCAATTCCGTGGGATCTCTTTTGCGTGCATCTTCACCCTTTTCCCAATTCGCCCCTATTTGGTGTGGCTGTTCCTAGTACCCCAGTGAGCCATTGCTACTACCGAGACTCAAAGACAGTTCAACTTTTTGGGGTCAGTTTGGTGACTTTGAGACTGACCGACCGCAACCACCGAACTTATGGAACTATTGTGAACATCCACCTCGTGCGTGGTCAGTTGAACCTTTACCTCAGTGGCATTTCCGCTGGGAACCTGGGATCAGAGCACTATTTTGCCAGATTGGGCGCTCTGGGACCATACTATCTAGACATATAATATGTGAGGGGGTTTGGATATGTTTACATTGTAATAATTTATATTTTCATATATTTGTGTTTTCTGCTGAGTCACTGTGGTTCAACATCTCATGTGGCTGTGTTGTGGGAGTTTCTGTGGGCTTGTATAATGTACCCTTGACTTGCATAAAAGCCGGCCACTTGGCCTGACTAAAGACATTCCTGTTGTTTTCTCCTCTCTGCTCGCTAGGATTACGGTAACAGTCGAATCAGCGCTCCAGGCGAACAGGGATATAATCACAAAGTCCCTAGCCAATTCGGGAGTATCTGGAAGAATGGGTACTTGGGATACCAGCATTCTTAACAATATTGATGTAATTTTGATATTTATTTCTAGGGCCCAGTGCAGTAATTGTAGCTTGGTAATTATCAATTGTCTATTTATGTATTGATTAATTTTTGTATTATATTGTGATTTGTATTTTTAACAATTGGAAACAATAAATTATATATTTTACATACAATAATAGATGTTGGTGTGCTCCTATATGTATGTTTAGATAAAGTGCAGGTGACAGCCACACAAGATCACAAGAGGTTGCCTGACACACTGACCTTGTGTTGATGTCACATGCCCAGTATGTTTACACTGATCTACATACTGTATGAAAACAAATTAAAAATAAAAGCTGCGATAGATGGGCAAAATGACTCTGGTAGTTGCTTTCTTAGAAATACTTTGTCAAATTTGCAAAAGGAAGCTATAAGTCTCTGCCTGCCTGAAGCTTAGCCCCCAATTATGAAATGATGGATATACCATTTTATACCATGGACATAGGCATGCGCACGGAGTGTGCTGGGTGTGCCTGGGCACACCCTAATCCCCGCGGCACGCCTATGTATTGAGACCGGCAGGGGAGATCTCAGGATCCCCCCTGTCGGCTCATGCAGAGCCGACGCTATCTGAGTGCCTGCTCTGCTCTCAGCCTCCCTCCCTACCGACCCACAGGCAGGGAGGGAGGCAGGAGAGGACCCAAGGAGCTCTTGCCAGCAGCTCCGCCGGGTTCCTCTCACGAGATCTGAGCGTTGCCGCGGTTACCGCGGCAACACTCAGATCTCGCGAGAGCGAACTCTAGCCCCGCAGGCTAGAGTACACTCTCAACACTAGGACCACCAGGGAAGGCAGAAAGGATCCCCCCTCCCTGGCATAAGGTAACAAGGGAGGGGGGATATTAAGCAATCTGCCCCCACCTCCACTGGACCAGCAGGGAAGGCAGCAGCACGGTCCCCCCTCCCTACATAAGGTAAGAAGGGAGGCGGGATCTTTATTAACTAATCTGCCCCCACCTCCACCCCCACAAATCACCCAAACAGCACACACACACACATACAGCACACACACATACAGCACACACACACATACAGCACACAAACAGCACACATACACACACACACATACAGCACACACACACATACAGCACACAAACAGCACACACACACACATACAGAGCACACACACAGCACCCACACACAAATACAGCAAACAAACATCACCCACACACACACAACATCCTCACACATACACCACACAAACAGAACACACATCACCCACACACACACAGCACCCACGCAGCACCCACACACACAGCACCCACACACAGAGCACACGCACACATACAGCACCCACATACATACAGCACCCACACACATACAGCACCCTCACAAACACACACAGCACACAAACCGCACCCTCACACACACAGCACACTAACAGTACCCTAACAAACACACAGCACACTACCAGTACCCTCACACACAAACAGCACCCTCACACAGCACACTAACAGGACCCTAACAAACACACAGCACACTACCAGTACCCTCACACACAAACAGCACCCTCACACACAGTACATTAACAGCACCCTCACAAGCGCACACACACACAAACACCCACATAGCACACTACCAGCACCCTCACACAGCACACACAGACACAGCAGTGTATATATATCTATATATAGATATATATATACACATACATACATAAACGCGGCGTGTGCTTGTGCTTTAGGGTGCACACCCTAATGCAATAGGCTGCGCACGCCTATGACCATGGATAAGAGCAGTGATTGTCTGAGAGCCAAATACTGACTCCTACCCCATGTATGGAGTGAAGAGGAGCATAGTTCTGCCACTCCCAGGCTACACGCTGCTGGATACTGAGACTCTCTACAAAGCGGTGAGTAATCTGGTTTTTAGTAAGACAGGAACTGGTGCCCAGACTCCAGGAAACATATCCACTTCAATCTGTTGAACTGCAGCCTTAGCAAGCCCTGAACTTTTTCCTCAGAAGAGACTTGCAGTCATTACGAAGCATCTGAATTGGTGCACACCTGCACGGGCTTGTGCACACGCACAGACAGCTACATGTGCATGCACCGGATCGTGCACACGCGCGCGCAGATACGTGCACACACACATGTCTAGTCTGACGTCTGGAGCTGAGGAGCTGGTGAGTGGGGAGACAGGCACGCTCAAGTAAAGTGTGCCTGCCACTTCTGTTAGCTCAGGGGAGCTAATGGAAGGAGTCTGCAAACCTCCCTGGCTGTTTGATTGACAGCCATGGGGGTGTTCCCTAGCAAATTTATAAAAGTGCCATTTTATAAACTGGGGTTAAACAAGGCTACTCCTAAGCAAGCTGAAGTGCTTTTGGAGTGTGGAGTGGTCCTTAAACAAAGCCATCACAATCCGAAAAAAAGTTTTTTATTAACCTTAACTAATTTTGGATTTTTTAAGATTCAGGCATAAGATAAAACATTGTCAAATTTGCCAAAGAGGGTCTTTAAAGGAGGGTCTTTCTTCCATTCAATACTTGATAACACTTGGATGATTTGAGTGGTATCCTTCAGATATGATGGGAGTTGAGCCACCATGGGTTGTAGAAATTGATCCACATATTGAGAAAGATTCGATGTCAGTGAGTTGATCTCTGAAATGATTGGCCTTCCAGGGGGGGTTGGTGAGATTTTTATGGATCTTAGGTAAATAATAAAAGTCTGCTGTTTTTGGATGTTGGCGCCAAATAAAAATCATATTACCTTTTATTTAAAATTCCTCTGTCTTTGCCTTCATTTATTAGTTCCAAAAATGATTCCATAAATATTTCATGAGGGTTATCTGTAAGAGGTAGATATGTATTTGGATCGCTAAGCAACCTTGTAGTCTCTTTCTCATAGTCTACAATATTCATTATGACTACTCCCCCCCTTTGTCAGCAGATCTTATTATTATGTCAGGGTTATTTATAAGTGATTTTAAGACTTTTCTTTCTTTGATAATTAAATTATCTTTGTTCTTCCTTCCTTTGTTCAGCTTTCTTAAATCTTTTTCAACTAGTCTTTCAAAGACCCTGATATTATCACTTTTAACTTGTTTAGGAGAAAAGATAGACTGTGGGTGAAGATCTGTGTGTATCTATCCCTCCTCTTCGGTGTATTTTGTGAATTTATTTTCTAAAAAATATTTTTTTGACTGTAAGTTTCCTTATAAACTTGTGGAGATCAATGAAAGTGTTGAACTGTGAATTCTTTTTATTTGGAGCAAATTTTAAGCCCTTTTTGAGTATGTTCATTTCATCACTGTTCAAATTGTAACTTGATAGGTTAAACACACTTTCTTTCTCATCATTCTCCCCTGAGTTCACAATATGATTTTGTTCTTCTCTGTCTTCTTCTCTTCTTTGTCTTTTCCTTTGAATTAGGGATCGTGATGGATCCCCCCTTTCTCTCCATGATTTCTTTAGTGCCGTCCTCGTCTCTTCTCTCTTCTCTAAAAAATCCCCTAAAAAATCCCTCTTATGTGGTAAAATAGTTTGTGGTTCTATATGTTGTTTGATCCTAGGAGCCTTAACAAGGATTTCTCTTCTGTCCTTATATGACTTCTTCTCATTTAGTAGAGTTCTGCTTCTCCGTCTTTAATTTCCTCTGTAATTAGTCCCTAGATGTGTTCTGGTTCTAATGGGAGATTGACAGTAGTTATGACTATAATTGTATCTCTCTAGCGTATATTTCAGAGATTTTGATATCTTCCTCTCCATTGTTCTCCCCTGGTTTCTAGGATGATTTCTAGATCTGATGGGGGAATGATAGTGATAGTGGTTGTAGTATGATCTTTCTGGTAAATTTCTTGGGGAGTTCAGTCTCTTTCAATCCATCGTCCTCCCCTGGTCCCTCCATCTGTTTCTTGTCATGTTGGGAGTTCTAACTTCTTCCTGTTGGTGATGTTCTGCTCTGAATTCCTTTGTTCTTTCCATGCAGCTGTATATTTCTTATATTGTGCAAATTGCCAATTCCAATGGAAAGGTTTTAAGAGATTCAGTATCTAAGAAATTGTAATTATCAACTAATGCCCTTTTTATGTTATCCATATACCCTCTTTCTAAGTTTTTAGATATAGCCAATTTTATCACCAACATTTTTATTGGGGAATAATATGTATGAATTTACTAATATTTTATCTATTGTCCTTTCTCTCCAGATATGGATTCATGATATATATATATATATATATATATATATATATATATATATATATATATATATATATATATATATATATATATATATATATATATATATATACATACATATATATATATATATATATATATATATATATATATATATATGTATTTGTCTTTGTCTTTTCTCTCCAGAAATCAACTTAATAAAGAGTCCAATAAACTTATAAGAATTTTTACTAATCTTTTTATTTTTATTAAATTTTTACTAATTTTTATCAATCACATTGTGTTTTGATTTCATTTTCTATTTCTTAATTTTTGGGGGGTTTTTTAATCTAATTTTATTAATTTTATTAATTTGTCTCAATTACTCTACCTATTTCATTGAATTATGTATTTTTTATATATGTATTTTTTATTTATTTTTTTTCATGTCAGATTGTATTATTTTATGTGCAAATTAACAGAATAGGTATTCAACTCGTTTTACAAAATCTAATATATGAGTTTCTAACTAAGTTATAATAGAATTACTATTATGTTATGTTTCTTTCTTTTGGTTTTAAGTATCTATTTTTATGCAACAGATGAACTCCAGCATGTCCACTCTGTTATGTCATTTTCCATCCTTAACAATCCACTGTTGCAAATATTTTCATTGCAAATACTTGCAAAGAGGATATTTAAACAAGCAATTTTAAGTTGTATATCGACATTTTTATAGATAAACCAATATGCTTGTTGTTTTTTTTACTAGTATATATGTGGGAATTAATTATGTTTATGTTCATGTACTCTGATAAATTTAGTACCACAATATGTCCACAAACTATGTTTTTTTTTTTTTTTCATTTTATTTTATTTCATTTAAGTATTATATTTTTTGCCCGTTATGCTCAAGTATAGTAAGGGTTAACTTGTGATTAACAAGATCAGACCAAGAGAGTATATAACAGATTGAAGATTTCTAGATGCCATCCTCTGATGAAGTGATCTGTGATCACGAAACGCGTTAGGCGGCATCACCACATCGGTACAGATCAGTTCCTGAGAGTGAGCATTTGGAACGCATCCAGCAGCCACAGTGGAACGCACGCGGCTAGTACACAGTGTTATTCCAGCACGAGGAGGTCCCCATTCACCTCTGTCCAGCCGGCAAGAGAGTTTTACTAACATGTTTGGACCCCCAGTCTGTTATACCTGGTTTATTGCTTCTCTCATTTGGGACTGTTTTATTTACTAGTCTTTTATATAATTATGTGATTTGTAGACAGTTGATATGTACTAATAAATTTTCATAAACAGTACTCTGTCTGCTCCACCATATATTAGATTTAAAAAGATATTTTCCACTAGATTAGCAGCAATAGGAATCCAGGAGCTAACAAATAAATACTAAAAGAATGTAGATAAAAATAGAGACACAAATAAATAAATAAAATAAAAATTATTTTACAAATAGAAAAATGTTTGGGAATATATAAATATGTGTGGCAGGATTGTTAACCCAGGTAATGAAAATCTCTGGGTAACAACAATCTATGCCAATTAATATACTTTCATACACAATATGAGTAAGAAAGATGAACAGGCATAGTTCCCTCAAAATATGCAGCCTGCCTTCATGAAAAATACCATATGTATTATGGATCTGTGATAGTAAGCAGACACCAGTATATAGAAAACTGGCTGCTCAAAGCATTGTAACAAAAGATAGCTTGGTCGCTAGAGAGTAATAAAGTATCAAAATTAATTTATTTAAAAAATATAGAAATATATTAAAAAATATGTCCACAGTTAAGGCAATGAGTGATAAAAGGTAAGTATAGTACAGAGACCTTAGCTGCCGGCACGGATGGATGTGGATGGTGATTCCTCATACAGTATTGTGATACTGGTAACCGGTGAGGTCGGTTTGCTTGTCACAGTGCGTTCCACCTCGAGCCTCACTTCGAGGGGAATGACACTGCTCTCCACATCGTGCTGTTGGGAAGAATGAACTCCAAACCGATCGCCGGATTGTTGTGCTAGTGTCTCTTCACCTTCACACTCTATCGCTGTGTGGACTCTCTCGAACTGGTCTGACGTGTTTCGTAGGGAATAGCCCTACTTCCTCAGAGACATCTGACTTCAACTCTCTATAGGAGTGCTTATATACCTCTCCATTGATAATTGATTAATTAATGAGTACATTGCAATAAAATAAATTAAATAAAATGGAAAAAATATGGAAAAAATGTATATTACATTAATTCAAACAGTATCATATAAAAAAGTATCAAATAAAAATATCAAAGTATAGCTCTAAGCTTTTTATACAGTAAAATGAATTAAACATTACATAGAATAGATGTTGATGATAATAATGATTGATATAACAATAAAAATGGAAAGAGATGGATAAAAATAATAATAATAAATAAAAAATAAACAAAATCCTGATCAGGCTTTATTGATACATTGCTCTTTAGTTTATATTGATTCTAATAAGACAGTGATTATCATTTCGCCTTCTAATATATATCACTTGTTTCCTGAGAACAACCTGAACACTTTGTTAATATCGAACTCATAGCATTATATAACAATATGTGACATTTTGTTTGCATAGTGATATTTTAAATATGGCAAATATTAGATACATGAACTATTTGTTCTCTAAGGCTCATATTGGAGAAAACAGGAATAAAAACTGCTCTGTTTGTTTTGATGCGATTCCTGTAACGAGACATAGATGTTAGTAGGCAGATTGAGCCACATTATGTTATTACAAACATGTATTCATTTGTTATCGATATATTAAACATTGAATGATCAAAAGTGGTCCTGCAAATGGCAGGTAATGGTTTCTATATGAGGACTATATATACTCAAAGTGTATATACAGTTGGAAAAAATTACAGAATATAGATGAAAAACATAACTATGCAGCATACCAAAAATCATTAAAAATCATAAAAAATCCACACAATTATATATCAAATATCTACAAAATCTAGAATATCTAAAAAATCTTGAACTCTTCTAACATCTAAAAACAGGAATGATGCTAAAAAATTCATATGTTAATATAGGATTAAAATTGCTAAAAGTACAATACAAAAAGGTGCAAAAAATATATGTTGCACTATATAAGCCATGCTGTCTGTAAAAGAATTAATATCTCAATATTAAAATTAAAATTAATATTAATGAATGGTAGGGATTAAGATGAACAATGTCAATAGATATAAGTATAGTACTACCAGTGATATCTAACTCAAAAAATATATATACTTAGGAGAAGAAGAAGATATCTAAAAAGTAAAAAGTAAAAAAGTAAAGAAGTAGAGTGAAATAGAATAAAAATAAAAAATTTAAAATAGAATAAAAATAATTTCTAAAATATAAAGTAGTCCTGGTGTAGCAGTAGTTTTAAAAATCTCATAAAAATGCGTTTAATTCAAAATCTATGTTAAGACCATTGGGAGCTAGTGTGTTAAGAGCAAATATCCATTTGGTTTCGGCCTGATCAAAGTTAATATCTATACTTCCTCCTCTCCAGTGCACGTTCACTTTTTCTATTGCCATGAAGGTAAGGCCTGCTGGATCTGCACTATGTATCTCCTTGAAATGTTTTGATAGACTATGAGTTAATAGACCTTTTTTTGATATTCCGGATTTGCTCCGCAATTCTAATTTTTAGAGGTCTTTTAGTCCGTCCCACATAGTGCTTTTTGCATGGACATGTGATAAGGTATATCACTCCTAAAGTATCGCAGTTCATGTCTGTCTTAATTTTATATTTTTTCTGATCGTGAAATGAAGTGAATCCAGTATTCGTTAATTCTGCTTCAGGGTTATTCCTACATCCGATACACTTCTGGCATCTTTTAAAGTGTTTTTGATTTCCTGATATTTTCTTTGCTTTCTCTGATTTAATGGTTGGAGCCAGCATCAACTTGAGGTTGGGAGCCCTCGTAAAAATTATTTTTGGTTTTTCCTCCATAAATTGTGATATGATGGGATCACTCTTCAAGATGCCCCAGTGTTTCCTAAGTATCCTTTGTACCTTCTGGGACTGGCTGCTATATTTTGTAATAAAAGCTGGAGTGTTGTTATATGATTTTTTGTTGTTACACTTATTTCTATTACACAGTGTTTCTTCACGTGGTATATTAAGAGTTTTCTCCACAGCCTCTCCCAACAAATCCGTAGGGTATCCTTTCATGATGAATCTTTCTTTCATTTCCTCCATCTGTTCCCTACATGTTTCCAGTTTTGAACAATTGCGTCTGATTCTTCTGAATTGGTTCTGTGGAATATTTTTTAACCATATGGGTCTATGATGGCTATTATAGGGAATGAAGCTATTACAGTCAACATTCTTTTTGAAGGTCTTAGTCTGTAATTTGTCTTCCTCTACGTATATGTTCAGATCTAGGAATTCCACATATTCTGTAGATTGTGTTAATGTAAACTTGAGATGGTATGGATTGTTGTTTAGATATACTTTAAATTCTTCCAGAGATTCGAGGTCCCCTTTCCATATGAAAAAACAGTCATCGATGTATCTCCGCCATAGGGACAGTTTTGCGCCAAATGGGCAATGGTCCCATATAAACTCGTCCTCCCACTTGCCCATAAAAAGATTAGCATAGCTTGGCGCAAAACGTGTCCCCATGGCGGTGCCTTCTGTTTGTAAATAGTAGCTTCCTTCAGCCCAGAAATAGTTATGTGTCAAGATAAAAGCTATACAAAGCACTATAAAATCAATCTGATCGTTTTTTAATTCCGAATAAGTTGCTAGAGAATATTGAATGGCTTCACAGCCTTGCATATGCTCGATAACGGTATATAGTGACGTAACATCCGCCGTGACCAAGATCATATCCTTTTCCCATTTGAAATCTGAAAGTAGATTAAGGATCTGCGTAGAGTCTTTCAGATATGATCTTAAGCACACAACTAGTTTTTGCAGATACTGGTCCACATATTCTGACAAATTCGCAGTGAGAGATCCAATACCTGAAATAATAGGTCTTCCAGGCGGATTTTGTAATTGTTTATGTATTTTGGGGAGGTGATAAAACACCGGGATTCTTGGAAACCTCACCCATATATATTTGAATTCTCTCTCATGCAGAATTCCTCTTTCTTGACCATAATCTAGTATTTCCTTGAGTTTGTCCATATATTCAGAGGTTGGATCCTTGTCTAGTTGTTGATACGTATCTTTGTCTCCTAATAATCTGAGATTCTCTCCCGTATAGTCCTTGGTGTTGAGGATAACTACCCCGCCTCCTTTATCCGCAGGTTTAATGGTTATATCCTCCAATTTTATAAGTTCTTTTAAACATCTTCTTTCTTTTTTGTTTAGATTATCCTTTTTTACATTATTGTTTAATTTCATCCTGAGATCCTTTTCAACCATTTTTTCAAACGTCCTAATATAATCATTTTTCACGTATTGGGGATAAAATGTTGATCTAGAATGTAATTCTGTCTGTACATATCTCTGTTCTCTCTCCTGTGGTATAACCTCTTTTTCCATGAAGAATTTCTTAACACATACTTTCCGTATAAACTTATGTAGGTCAATGAAAACATCAAAATTAGAGTTCTTTGAAGTGGGTGCAAATTTGAGACCTTTCTTTAACAGTGACAATTCATCTTTACTTAGGGTCCTGTTAGATAAATTAAAAATATTTACTTCTTCCTTTTCTGTGCTACTTGGTCTGGTGTTTCTTCTGTTCCTTCCTCTATGTCTCTTAATGTTCTTTTTCTTCTTATTTCTGGTGACTGAAAGTCTTCTATCGAGAATCTTCAGGGGGGTACTCTCCCCCTTTTCTCTAAAAAATCATTCATTATGCTTATATCATGTAGGGAGTCCTCAGTGGATCTATGTGATATACTTGTATGTGGTGCATCTTGCAGATGATTTCTTCTTAATTCTGGATATTTGGTCACATGACCAACTCTATCTGCATTTGGGTGATGTTGTCTTGAATCTTGAGGTTTTTCCAAGAATCGTTTCTCTCTCTTCAGTGGTATTGGAGAATTCCAGTATTTTTCTCTATTTTGAAAATTTCTATATTAGACATCCCTTTGTATCTTCTGTTGGTAATAATTATCATTCCTGTTGTCCTTTCTTATTGGATATGGATATCGGTTGTGTGGGTAATTCCGTGGGTTTGTCCTCATAGGGGATTGATAGGAGGTTAGGGTATCTTTGTATGTTTTATATTGTTGTTGTGATCTTGGCCTGAATCTGTTATTATCTTGACTTGGATACTGATAATGAGACCTTGTATCTTTTTTCCAATTTCTTTGTGTCTGAGTTTTGTAGTCTGCCTGATCTCTCAGAATTTTCTTTCTTTTTGTTTCTCTAATTGTCTCTTCCAGATCTTTTATACTTCTTTCCATTTTTTCAAGAAGTTCCACAAATTCTCCACTTTCCACTAGGGGTCGTATTAGATTCTTTTATTCAGAGATTTCTTTATCTAATTTCTCTAGATCTTTCTTCTTTTCATTAACTAAAAATACCATCAATAATAAGGAACCTTTGTCAAGCAGTTGGTCCCACTTCTTTAGTGTAATGGGGTCATGGCGTTTATATGCCAATCTTTTATATAATCTCAGACCTCTGGGGATGATATTATGATTAACATAGAAATCTAATGTTGCTATATCCCACCAAACATGTACTTCTTTTTCCATAGTTTTGCTTAATGAATATATCATTGCTTTTACATCATTTTGTGGTTGTTGTTGTTTGGGGATTGGAATTTCGTTTAGTCGATCTTCCCCATTGGAGGACCAAGTGTCCAGAAACTGTTTCCTATCTATTCTAACAGAATCAATATTCCTATTAAGTGTCATGGTCAGATTCTACAACCTCTGATGGTGAAATTATGATGAATTGTAAGTGAAATTAATTCTTGTATAAAAATGTATACAAAGAGATAGAGGGAGAAATAGACCTAATGTATATGGCTCTTAAACTGGATAGAAATAGGGATCCACCAAAAACCTATTAAGCAATGTTAAAAATATATTTTCCACTAGATTAGCAGCAATAGGAATCCAGGAGCTAACAAATAAATACTAAAAGAATGTAGATAAAAATAGAGACACAAATAAATAAATAAAATAAAAATTATTTTACAAATAGAAAAATGTTTGGGAATATATAAATATGTGTGGCAGGATTGTTAACCCAGGTAATGAAAATCTCTGGGTAACAACAATCTATGCCAATTAATATACTTTCATACACAATATGAGTAAGAAAGATGAACAGGCATAGTTCCCTCAAAATATGCAGCCTGCCTTCATGAAAAATACCATATGTATTATGGATCTGTGATAGTAAGCAGACACCAGTATATAGAAAACTGGCTGCTCAAAGCAATGTAACAAAAGATAGCTTGGTCGCTAGAGAGTAATAAAGTATCAAAATTAATTTATTGAAAAAATATAGAAATATATTAAAAAATATGTCCACAATTAAGGCAATGAGTGATAAAAGGTAAGTATAGTACAGAGACCTTAGCTGCCGGCACGGATGGATGTGGATGGTGATTCCTCATACAGTATTGTGATACTGGCAACCGGTGAGGTCGGTTTGCGTGTCACAGTGCGTTCCACCTCGAGCCTCACTTCGAGGGGAATGACACTGCTCTCCAGATCGTGCTGTTGGGAAGAATGAACTCCAAACCGATCGCCGGATTGTTGTGCTCGTGTCTCTTCACCTTCACACTCTATCGCTGTGTGGACTCTCTCGAACTGGTCTGACGCGTTTCGTAGGGAATAGCACTACTTCCTCAGAAACATCTGACTTCAACTCTCTAAAGAAATTAAAAAATATGAAAGGAGATGAAGAATTTAAAATTAAGTCAAATCTTAACTGCAACTCTATTGGAGTTATTTATCTCCTAATAAGTCCCTGCAAGAAATATTATGTGGGTCGGACAAAAAGAATATTTAGAATGAGGTTAGGAGAACATATTCGCAATATTAAAAAGGGACTAAGTACACACAATCTCTCTAGACATTTTTCAAGTCATCATTCCAATGATCCAGCTGGTCTAGAATTTTATGCTATTGAAAAAGTCAGCCCACATTGGAGGGGAGGAGACTTTGAAAAAGCCCTTGATAAAAAATGAAGCAAAATGGATTTTCCAACTTAATAGCTTGGAGCCTGGTCTTAACATGGATTTTGAGCATAATGCTTTTCTTTGATAAACATGAAAGATCTATATCTACCATGTATATACACTCCTTTTTTTTATTATTCATCACTTTTCAGCATGGTGTATTGATTCTATACATTACAGAATCTTTACTAGATTAACCCTTTAACAGCCAGTGGATTTCACCTACCTTATTCTATAGGAGGTTATGATCTGACTAGCTGACACAATTAAAGAGGAATCAATGGTATTCTTATTTATTTATCTGCTATTTGCTTTTCTATTTCCACTGAGTCCTGTATTCATTATTGATTTATTTTAATAAGTATCTTACATTTTTTTTATACTTTTAACCTTTGGTGGTGGTTATTATTTTTACAAGTGATACAGTTGTTATGGTTGTCACACCCTATCTCGAGATTTAACTTTGGAAGGGTATTCCACCATTTTTTTGGTGTCTATTCATCGTATAGTTACCTATCTATATCTCCTATTGCCCTATTGCCCCTGTGTACTTCCATATTAAATATGCATAGATTTTATATAAATCTAAGGCCTGAATTCTGAAATGTAAATGTACTTTCAGGAACAGACTGACCAGTAATGGATTGTGCAGATTGCACAGTGTGCCCACGAGTGCGGAGACCCTCCTTGCAACCTGCTCCACTCTAGTGCCATGGAGAGGGAGCCCAGCAGCCTCTGGTCAGCACCTTAATCGGTGCAGACCGTGAGTAGCTGTCTCCCAAGCTAAGCCAATCAGGGCATTGCCACAGGTTACCAGGGCAACACTATAACACTGTGTCCAAATCAAGTGCATAGATTTTAGAATTCTGAGGACAATTCTGAGGGCAATCCTGTTGGTCTGATATTTTTTTTTCCTATGAATTTGTAGCGAATACTGATGTCTGCTCATACCATATGTCTATATATACCAACATGTATATGGTACAGGGATCCCGTAAAATTCTGTATGTTTTTGTGCTCTCCTGAGCATAGCCAATGTATCAGCAAAACATGTTTCAAAATAACTATAAGGGAACCAAGAGAACTGTCTGTAACAGAATATGCAGTGTTGACCCAACTTGAATCCATTACACTGCCAACTTTCCATTCAGTTTCCATAATATTATAGCTCAATACTTTATCAAGACTCTAAGAATAGAAAGCGGTATAATTTGGCCTGTTCCTTTACATTACCAAGATCCAAACTGCAATACAAACACTTTAATCAGCTGAGAGACTACAAATTCATTATGATTTCATTGCTCTTGAATGAATAGAAATTGTGCCCAGTACTTGTATTCTGTCACATAGACAGCACTTTTTCTTTAGGAGCATGCTGTCTTTATTGTTGTGTAAAGCACGGTATCAAACCTTTCCCCTGTATGATGCAGTTTAATTGTTCAATCTATTGTAGCTAAAGCAGCTGGCAGATATCCGCTGGCAAGGCTGAGAGCAGATGTTTTCCATCCACAATTGGGGGCACCAGTCAGGAGAAATGATAACTTAAACACATGGAATAAAACAGTAAAATGTCAGAGACAGCAGGAACTCTGAGCGTATTTTACTTTTCAAAGAACCATGTAGATTGTTTTACTATGAACATCTTGTGTGATCTTTCTTTTTTGAGATTTTTGAATCCTTACTAATTGATCGTTGCACAATACACAGAGAAAAAACTGATGTGCTTGGCTATTTTCAGGATCGTTGGAAAGAACTTTGCTTACTGGAGAGGGAAGGGATTCCCAGATTATTATTACAGATTTCTAATAAAGGTTTTAGAGATATTATTAATTCATTTGGTAAATCTTGGAGCAAAGATGAATAAATATTGGGTGCAATGATAAAATACAATTTTGTGCATCAGTTCATCACTTTTCAAAGCTATTATATTTTTCACACACATACTTTCGTACACACACATATGTACATTTGTCCAACTTATCCAACTATGATGCACAACTACCCTATATAAACTCATCTAAGAAACAGCACTCAGCATCCCCAATCAGTCAAGGGTACAAATATTTGCATTTTTATCTCTATCCCCTTTTCTTCTTTTTTTTATCGTCATTCTTACAACCCTTAGCTGGTATGTCACACACTGTGACCATTATTCCCAGTGACATAGTCATGTGATTATTATATGTTTCAGCTACTTTGCTGCATAATGTGTGTGTTGCATTATGTCACATTAACCGGCCAAAAATAAGAAAAAAACGAAAGTGAGAATAAGCAAAACTCAGTAGCTTGCCTCTGACTAGTTCTAGCTCATGTTTTCGGTCACTAGTAATGTTACAAAAATAATTTATACAATTTGCATATCAGTTTGATCCCTCCCATGAGGTCTATTTAGAAAAAAAAATGTAGCAGGAGACCTTAGTTAAATGCAAATAAGAGAAATGTTTAAATGCTAAGAATTCGTAGAAGCTAATTCATTAGTAAATCTTTGATCTGGTCTCAAGTATTAAATCACATGTACACACGAATCAACAGCCTTTGCATATTAGACAAATCCCACCAACAATACCGTCCAGAACCAGAATGCCAGTTGTTTTTTTTCTGCAAAAGAGATGCAACAACCCCAGACAATTAACAGAACCTTTTTGGGGCCTTATTTATTACATATAGCTAATGTCCCTCAAGGTTCATCAAGCAAGAGGCGTTGTGTTTGAATCACCCTAGGTGAGATGTGGTCAGGGCTTAAAGCGGCACTATCATGCCGAACTTACCTTTCCTCAATCTCTTCCTCTTCTCCCCCTCTCTCAGGATCTGTTATTCTTTTCTTCCTGTCTTCTTTAGTTTTATTTAAAATCATAACACAAAGTAGGGACTCTTTGCCTTATGGAGGTTCCTCCACTTGACCAGCTTTGACCAGCGGAGGAGCAAAGTGTGCTTCATTTCCGCTGGTCAGAGCAATTTTCCCATAATTCTTACCTTTCCTCTGTGATCTCGCGATACTTCCTGTCATTTTAGACGAAACTGCCAAATTGCGTTCTAACTGAATGAGAACAGTATGTTCGTTTCTTTTAGAACTCAATTCGGCACTTTGTTCGTATCGGATTTTCATTCGAATGAATGAAACTCTGATTCAATTTGCAGCCGCTTAATAGATAACTCCCTAATTCCCACGGTATCAGGGAGCTATCTACCAAAAGGCTGAAAGACCTAAATTGGTCTTTCAGCCAACTTTACTTATACTAAGTATATGGGTGGGGTCAATAATACAATAAATGACAATGAGGGGGGGAACCTATTGTCCTCCCGTTCAGCCCCCACCCATGGGTGACGGGTGGGGGCCCTAAATGACAATGAGGGGGGCCTACTGTCCTCCCCCCCGACCCCCACCCCTGCGCGGCGGGTGGGGGCCCTAAAAAACAATAAGGGGGAACCTACTGTCCTCCCCCCTGGCCCCCACCCCTGAGCGGTGGGTGGGGGCCTTATATAAGTATGGTGGGGGGACCTACTGTCCTCCCTCCCTGTTCCCCACCCCTGAGCGGTGGGTGGGGGCCCTAAAAACAATAAGGGGGGGACCTACTGTCCTCCCCCCGGCCCTCACCCCTGAGCGGTGGGTGGGGGCCCTATATAAGAATGGTGGGAGGGACCTACTGTCCTCCCCCACCAGCCCCCACCCCTGAGCGGTGTGTGGGGGCCTTAAAAAAAC
Organism: Pelobates cultripes; assembly: GCA_933207985.1. NCBI lineage: Eukaryota > Metazoa > Chordata > Amphibia > Anura > Pelobatidae > Pelobates > Pelobates cultripes. The sequence continues at coordinate 232,455,597 of OW240914.1, read as the reverse complement.
AATAAGGGGGGGACCTATTGTCCACCCCCAGGCCCCCACCCCAGCGCAGTGGGTGGGGGCCCTATATAAGGATAAGGGGGGGACCTACTGTCCTACCCCCCGGCCCCCACCCTTGAGCGGTGGGTGGGAGCCCTATATAAGAATGTTGGGGGGGGATCTACAGTCCTCCCCTCCTGACCCCCACCCCTGAGCGGTGGGTGGGGGCCCTAAAAAACAATAAGGGGGGGACCTACTGTCCTGAGCAGTGGGTGGGGGCCCTAGATGAAAATTCACCCCCCCCAATCAAGGTGACTAGGGGTCCCAAGCCCCCAATCACCCCCCCCCACCCAAATAAAACCATCCCCTACCTACCCCCCTCATCCTAAAAATAGTGATGGGGAAATAAAATAACTAACCTGCAAAGAAAAATTAAACTTACCATTTCACGTCTTCTTTTTTCTAAAATCTTCATTTTTCCTATTGTCCTCCCCCCCGGCCCCAAAAGGCCAAATAAAAAGCCATCATACCCGTCGAACTTAAAATGAAATAAAAAAGAAAAAAAACAGACGCTAAAAAAATAATCCTTCTTCACCTGGCGAGGACTCCACGCAGACTGAGCTCTGCAGGGTGGGGCAAGGCTTATATAGACTTGCCCCACCCTGCAATTAGGCTAAGAACACTCGGATTGGTTGGTTTAAGCCAATCAGAGTGCTCTTTGTCATTTTACACAGCGTGGGAAAATTCCAAAGAACTTTCCCACGCTGTGTAAAATGACACAGAGCACTGTGATTGGTTAGATTCCAAGCCCACCAATCAGAGTGCTCTTTGTCATTTTATACAGCGTGGGAAAATTCCAAAGAACTTTCCCACGCTGTGTAAAATGACCTAGAGCACTGTGATTGGATGGATTTCAAGCCACCCAATCAGAGTGATCTGTGTCATTTCACACAGCGTGGGAATGTTCTTTGGAATTTTCCCACTCAGTGTAAAATGACAAAGAGCACTCTGATTGGCTTAAACCAACCAATCAGAGTGTTCTTAGCCTAATTGTAGGGCGGGGCAAGGCTTTATAAGCCTTGCCCCGCCCTGCAGAGCTCAGTCTGCGCGGAGCCCTCCATGGGTGAAGATGGATTCATTTTTTTAGCGTCTGTTTTTTTCTTTTTCGTCTGGATTTTTCTTTTTGCGCTGGGGTTTTTTATTTTATTTTAAGTTCGACGGGTATGATGGCTTTTTATTTGGCCTTTTTTGGTGCTGAAAAATGAAGATTTTAGAAAAAAGAAGACGTCAAATGGTAAGTTTAATTTTTCTTTACAGGTTAGTTATTTTATTCCCTCCTCACTATTTTTAGGGTGAGGGGGTAGGAAGGGGATAGTTTTATTTGGGTGGGGGGGTGACTAGGGACTTGGAGGGGGAATTTTCATTTAGGGCACCCACCCGCCGCTCAGGGGTGGGGGCCGTGGGGGGGACAGTATTGTTTTTTTAAGGCCCCCACCCACGGCTCAGGGGTGGGGGCCGGGGGGAGGACAGTAGGTCCCCCCTTATTGTTTTTTAGGGCCCCCACACACCGCTCAGGGGTGGGGGTCGGACAGTAGGTCCCTCCCACCATTCTTATATAGTGCCCCCACCCACCGCTCAGGGGTGATGGCCGGGGGGGAGGACAGTAGGTCCCCCCCTTATTGTTTTTTAGGGCCCCCACCCACCGCTCAGGGGTGGGGGCCAGGGAGGGAGGACAGTAGGTCCCCACACCATACTTATATAAGGCCCCCACCCACCGCTCAGGGGTGGGGGCCAGGGGGGCCAGGGGGGACAGGTCCCCCCCTTATTGTTTTTTAGGGCCCCCACCCGCCGCACAGTGGTGGGGGCCGGGGGGAGGACAGTAGGTCCCCCCCTTATTGTTATTTAGGCGGGTGGGGCCCGGGTAGTAGGTTTTTTTTTTTAAACAGTGAGCACAGGCTGCTCACTGTTTAGTAGACATGCCCCTACTCCCAGTATAGCGGTAGGGGCATTTGGGAGATTTTAATCTCCCTTATGCTATTATGGGGGTCATATTGACCCACATTGACTAAGGGGGGACATGGGGGGCTTAGGAAGTGGCGGGGAGCATTGCTCCCTGCCGCTTCTATCTTTACATATTACAAGGAGGGAGCTGCGTGCCGGTAGCTCCCTCCTTGTAATAAACTGAACGAACAAACAAACACTGATACTCAGTGTTTGTTTGTTCGTCTGAAATATCCATTCATTCATTCGTCTATCTGACGAATGAATGAATAGATGAAATTCCCATTCGCATGCCCAAGTGTTTGACTGGGCATGTGCGGGAATCTCACAGTCTGTCTAGTGTGGGCAGATGACATGTCCAGGTCCAGGGACTTCCTCTACCCACACAAAGATGGCGGCGCCCTGAATATAGGTCGGGACAGAAAATAAAGAATAAAAAATAGGTAATATGGGGGCTTAGGGGCATTTGGGAGTGATTAGGGGGTCAATTAGAGATAGTGGAGGCGGGAGGGAGATTTTTAAAAAATGGGATTCGGCCATGACAGTGCCGCTTTAATGCTGTTCCCTTACCCTACTCAGAGATTAATGCAGTATCCAGCAACTGTATGTCAAACCTAAATCATCTACAGCAAACACAGCAATTTCTTAGGTATCCATCCATAAACGTTACCATTGTAAATTAATTCTCTATGCCTTTAGGGATGGAGTTTGGTTGTAGCTGTACTATCTAAACTCCTTTTCTTTTTTACTGGCAGGGAAAAAAATAATTGTGAATAGCATTTTGGAATATAGTACATAGTATTCCTAAAATTGGTAATATTCATAATGCTTATCTATGTATCATCACTTGTGTGCAAGTAATATGGTTTATAGCATGCTTTACAGCCTCTCCTGAAGATTTATTACAAACATTTAGTTCCTGATTTAAGCAGACTAATGAGGTTATCACCTTAATGATCCGTTATTAAATTATATTTTCCATTAGATGTTACAACTCTCACGCTACCTCTGAGCTAATCAGTTAGGATTTTCTTTCAACGAATAAACTTTTCACCTCTTTGCCTTTTTACCCCTTTATGAGGTTTTTTTTTTGCTGCTAATTTATTGCATCACAGATAAACCTTTTGCCATGATGAAGTCTAAAACATGCTACTAAAAGGGAAAAATACACTAAGTAGTTATGTAAACACTGCTTTATTTTCTCTGTTAATCTTTGAAGAAACAAATTTTGAAAGGTATGTTCATAATTCATAATTAATATCATTAAAGAGTAGTTGTCGCATATCCTTTGCAAACAGAATAGTATGAATATAAAATTAACTTTCCTCTACTGCATTCCCCCCAACATTAGTAGCTATGAATGCTGGGCAGACGACGAGGAGCAGGCCAGTGAGCTCACCATAAAAAATAAGTTTGACAGTGTGACATTAATACCCACCAGGATTTCTGACAGGCATGTTGGTCAGCCTCAGTTTGGGCTACCCATGAACAGAGAGCATCTAAAGTGCTCTCACTGGGGAAAAATATTCCAAGTGCTATTGTGTAAGTAGCCCCCTCGTAATCGCAGACTGCTGGGCAGTATGCTATAGAATGAAACTGAGAGATAGTCCTCTAAATTCTGATATTTTTATATTAGTATATCATTATCTTAATGCAAAGCTACTGTACAATATTTCATATTCTATTCACACGTTCACATTAGATATGGTGTATGCCAAGAATACATATGACTTTCTTTGTCTGAGAATTCTAGAGTGTGACTCTAAGCCAATAAGAATGGTATGTATATTCAAATTTGACTGGTTTAACAACTGTTGAGTCTTGCTTCTTTTTTCTTTTCAGGACAAAAGTTTCTGAGTCCAGCAATTAACATCTGATGTTAAATATCCATCATCCTGTAACATTCTTTGTTGTTTTATTATATGTTAGGAATTTTATTTCAAGACACAGAGGCTCATATTGAGCATATCTCTCTCTTTACTTAACATACAACAGCAAAGAGAAACCAATGACAAAAAAAGGATACTAATATGTGACCTCCCAAACTCCACCCCCTCATGAGCAGCCATCCCTAGAATCCAGGATCACACCCTTTAACTTCCTCTTTCTTTGCTGCTCTGGATGCAAGCATAGTATTTTCCAGACCTCCTTTTAACACTTGATAATTGCTGTATATGAAGTTTGTTTCCTAATAGACAAACAGCCTTATCTGTTTGTGCTTTTACTGCTTGTCAGCACCTGCCTTTATGATTGTTTTATGTCTGATCTGTTACTTGCCTGCCTGTTTCCTCTGGCTCTCTAGTCCTCTCACTCCCCCTTGTGTTTTCCAAGCCTCATTTCCACCCGGCGGCCATCTTGTATTTTCGGCCTTGCTATTTTGCATTTTTGCAGCTCCTACACGCAGCACAATGCTTGTTTTGGGGTCCCATTGGTACCTACTGGTATCCCTTGACCCTGGCTCACCTTCTAACCTCTTTTTTACCAATATTTTTTACGGCCTGACGCCCATTTTTTGTGGTATCGTGCCGCGTACATGAAGTCATCAGCCCATGCCCCTTCGCTTCTGGTTCTGTTCGGCCGGACTCTCTGCTCCTGTGTGTGCTCTTTGGTGGCTGTACCTCCTGTGAGTTACCCTGTGTACTCTCCTTGCCTGCCTCTGACCCATTATCTACCAGGTCTCAGTCTAAGCAGACCCCCCTTCACCTGATCCTTCCCCTGATCATGAGACCTATGACCTTTCCTTCCCCACTGAGCCCAGGGAGCATACCCCTATTGCACCAGGGGATGTTGCTATGGCATTTCAGTGTTCACTGTCTGATGCCATCCAAGGTTATGGCCAAATCCCATAATGCTAGCCCTGCCCTATTTTAGGTTTCTAAAGCTGACTCTAAACCCTTATCATGTTCAGACACTATTCTGGTTCCCTTAGGAGATCCGCTATTTGACCCGGATGAACTGCATAACCCCAGGTCAGCAGAGTGGGTTCCTGTTGACCAGGTGACTTTATATTTGCAATTGAGAGCGAGGTGCCCCCTCTCCAAGGCTACACGGAGGTGAACGATGGTGAACAATGGTCGGCTCCCCTTTTTGGTGTGGCTGATTTCCAGGGACCTTGGGATATCCCGGGACTTTTGGACTCAGCGAGATGCCTTATGGTGGATTCATGGGCCCCCAGCACTAGGGCCGGTTACCACTCAACCTTGCAAACAGGTTTCCAACATCAGGGCTCTCTACACGGGCACCCGAATGGCGTCCTTCTGTCGGTCGGTGGTTTACCCGCCATTTACCGATCGACTGCACTTATGCCCTGTTTCCTGCCTTCGGGCATACGAACACAGAACTGCCTCCTACCGGCCTCCCGGAATTTTTCATGTGTTCCTCACCTTGCGACCCCTTTTCATCCTGTCTCTAGCCCCACTTTGGCCCGATGGGCCTAATGGATATTATCCTCCACGAGGGTCGATATATCCCGTTTTGGCGTCCACTCTATTCGCGGGGTGTCCGCATCGAAGGTAGTATCACTAGGGGGGTCGACTCGGGGATTTGATGCGATCAGCTAAGTCGCGGGAGTCCACTTTTCGGGAGTTTTACTTGAAGCCTATATTCCACGTTTTCTTGCCTGTGGTGGTGCAGCTTTGAACCTGCACAATATGAGCCTTACGTGATTTTTCTATATCATGACAAAGACTTGTGATTTTATGAACGACACGGAAGTGAGTATTGTCCCACCATGTTTGCTGTGGCTGCATTCTCCCTCCATCATGTCTGGTTGGCTTTTATGCTTCATTGCAGTAACTTTTTTTCCCATTCTTAGGTCGGTATATCCTCCTTAAGGTTTGTACCATATAGTTTATCATTGTCATTTCTATTGATACAGTGTGGGTGGGTTTTTGTATTGCAGTGTCATACTCCCTTTATTTTACGGGTTGTAATCCCTGTCTACTTAATGTTATACTATAAGTTGACTCCGTGATGTCTAACTGGGGCTACACGCTGTCTTTTATGTTTTCCAGCTTGATGTTCCCTAGGCTTGAGCTGTTGGTTCTCGCTCGCCTCCCCGCGTTCTTCCTTACAGATTGGACTGCCGCTCTTTTAATTGGTTTGCCGCAGTTCTGACTCCTGGTTACTACTGGTTGTTTGCTGATCTGTTACTGTTTGACTGTTGATTCACAGAAGAAAGAGGAAGTTGAAGGATGTGATCCTGGATTCTAGGGATCATAGACATAGAACACATAGACGCCGCACGTCTATGGCATTGTGTGCTGAGCGTCGAGGAATGCGGGCGCCATCTTGGACTGGTCGCCACTTTACTGAAGCTATTGAAGAACCCTTAGAAAAGTCCATCTCACAAAAGGTAAGTGAAGGACTTGGGGCATTTATAGTCCTTAATACCCCTACCCCTTAATACCCCTAGTCCTAGTCCTTAATACCCCTACCCCATGTCATTAATACCCCTGCCCCTACAGTGTTAATACCCCTATCCCAGCACACATAGCCATTAATACCCTTACCCCAGCACACACAGTGTTAATACCCCTACCCTTACAGTGTTAATACCCCTAACCCAGCCTATCCCAGCACACATAGTCATTAATACCCCTACCCCAGCACACACAGTGTTACTGTGTGTGTTGGGGTAAGGGTATTAATGGCTATGTGTGCTGGGATAGGGGTATTAACACTGTAGGGGTAGGGGTATTAACACTGTGTGTGCTGGGGTAGGGGTATTAACACTGTAGCGGTAGGGGTAGTGGTATTAACACTGTAGGCGTAGGGTTATTAAGGACTGGGACTAGGGGTATTAAAGACTATAAGTGCCCTAAGTCCTTGACTTACCTTTTGTGAGATGGACTTTCTAAGGGTTCTTCGATAGCTTCAGTAGATCGGCGACCGGTCTAAGATGGCGCCCACATTCCTCGACGCTCAGCACGCAATGTGGCGTCTATGTATTCTATGTCTATGCTAGGGATGGCTGCTCATGAGGGGGTGGAGTTAGGGAGATCACATATTAGCATCCTTTTTTTCTCATTGGTTTCTCTTTGCTGCTGTATGTTAAGTAAAGAAAGAGATATGCACAATATGAGCCACCGTGTTTTTCATAAAATCATGACTTTTCGTCATGAAATAGCAAAACCATGTAATTTTATAACATGACAGGAGGCTTCGTATTTGCTTAAGTCTCTCTTTACTAGAACTTCACAGCAGCACAGATAACAACCAATCAGAAAAAAGTTAGGTACTATAAAAACTCCCCTCCCCATGCATCATTTCTTCTTTCTTTGCTGCTCCGCAGTCAGTACAGGTCAGAGTACCACTGCTTATAGTGGGTGGCTTTGGGATTTAGTATGATTTATTTATGATTTTTATTAATTATGCTTAGTTGTGAGATTTATGTGCCTTTTTGGCTCTTTTCTTTCTTTGCTTCCCCTGTTTTTCTTTGGGGAATTTTTCCTTTACATTGTGTTGGTTTTAGTTTTTTTTTCCTGGGGATACCTATCGGTTTTCTTCCCCTTTGATTTCACCCTCTCCCCCTAACCCCACTCTCTAACACGTTTCTGCTATTTATTCCGCCCTTGCTAACCGGGCTTCATGTGCTTCCCTCGGGGTATCAAGAGACTAGCCGTCTGGCTGCCTCTTCTGGATCCGCTGGCGCACGTGGCCACCTTGCCGCGACCGGCTACTTCTGAGAGCCGCGGGCGTCCGACCGGGTGGAGGAGGGTGCACCTGCTTGCGGCCTCTCCTCCGCCCACGGTGGTCGGGTCTCGGCTATTGTTGCTTTGCCGGGTTGCTCCGGCTGATTTCATCATGTTCTCCATAATTTGCTCAGATATGTCAGTTAGGATGAACTTGCTGTGAGTTTCTTTTACAGTGTTTTTATCACAGCTTACTGTGAGTTTCCATGTGTATATATATCACAGATTACTGTGAGTTCTATGTCAGTGTATATAGCACAGCTTGCTGTGAGTCTTAAGGGCTATAGATATCACAGATTACTGTGAGTTTTACTGACGGTATATATCAGAGACCTGTCTATGCCGATACTATTCAATTTTATCAGGTTCTTGGGGAGATTCATTGAGTTGGCAATTGTTTTGCCCTACTCCTTAAGAGACCATGAGTACAATACCCTTCAGGCGGTATGATGATGATGACCTACAATAAAGAAAATAAATCTCAAACAGATCTGTATGTACATGTGCATTCCAATTCGCAGTTTAAGGAAGGTATTGCTCAGCAGAGCTTGATTTTATGGACACTATATCACTGGAACAACTCCAGCTTAAACCCAATTCAACTGCTTTTACCACTATTTTGCCTGCTGGGCATTTAGGGACTGCCAGTCCCGATTACGGTTTATTCACACTGTAGTATGCTGTCTAAAGGATTGTTGTCTAGGTCACAGGATACCCGGAGGATTTACAGATATTTAGGGGACTCTGCCAAACTCAGAGGACCCCATTACTCATTTAATACGAAACCCAGGATTGGCCTGCTATGTCTGTGCCCTTTTGATTGGCCTGCTATGTCTGTGCCCCATTGATTGGCCTGCTATGTCTGTACCCATTTGATTGGCCGGCTATATCTGTGCCCTTCTGTCTGGCCTGCTCTAACTGTGCCCATCATTGACCTGATCTATCTGTACCCCCCTATTGACCGCAAGCTTGGGGGAATATCACTGAGGAAAGCTCAGTACCCACTATTGCCATGGAGATAGGTGGGTGTCATACTATCCAAGAGGACACCAGGATACGGGCACCTAACTATGATTGAAAGGGTGAAGGTTGCCCCTGAAGGGCAATGTTTTTATGAGGATTCCCAGGCACGCAACCATGGGTTATACCCAACGGCGACACATCTCCAAGGAGAATTTCGCACAAGCAGAGATCAGTGCTCAGACGCCATCTTAGTTATTGGTATTTTTTTCTACGTCATGTTTAGCTCCTGACCCTTTCAACTGGATTTACTTGACTAGTTTTTTCCGGTCTGCTATCCGACCTACTTTCCGAGGTACGTATTTTCCATTATCTACTTAATTTGTTGGGTCTTTCTTTTCGTGCCTTCTGATTGTCCTATCGCTCGGGTCGTCAAGAGGCCTGACTTGACCTCCTCTGACATCCCGGGCGCTCATGGATTGCGGAGAACGTCTCCAGCTTTCCTCAGGCTACCAACGGTCATCCTGGAGCCCGCGCGCGCGCACGGGATCTGGGCGGTCCGTTGATAGTTGCCATCATTGTCTCCGAAACGTACCTTTCTCATCACCCATTTCTCTTATTAAGGATGGACACGGCCAGAGGTTGTATACTACGCTGATATTAAATAAGGGTGTAACCCCACGTTTGGTCACCCTAAGTCTCTACTAGACTCTAGTTTGGATTACAGAGGGTGCGGCCCTCCATCACCTCGGCCCGAGACTGATATTTTTATTTTCAAGAGTAGAGAGCGAACCCCTCTCATATACCAAACCAGACACTGATTCATTATTAGAGGGCATGGCCCTCCCTCACCCTCAGCCCGATACTGAGCTGGATACAGAGGACATGCTCTAAATGACTCATTCTCATAGAAGGAACTGGACACAGATGTAGACTCTATGTTTGGCTTCTAACAGGTGCGGCCCGCTCATACCACCAGCCGTACGCGGACACAGAGTTCGATCACGTTTTAGAGAGTGCGACTCTCTCATACACTCAACGCACTACGGTGCCATCCATTTGTTCCTCACACAGGCTTGTACCTGTACAGGACAACTATGACTGCATAGAGGGGCGTCCCTCCTACATCCAATTTAAATATAACGACCGCGCTACCGATTTCGTTCTAGAGGGCTGCCTGATCAGGCAAGGTATACATAGTTTGACTGGATCCATCTTGTATTCCACACAAGAAATACCCACAGAGGTATTAGTGGGGGAGGTTCCCCGCTTATATACACATGTTCCTAGAGACAGGCCGCCTAAGGAGGAGTCTCAGTTATTACAAGAGTAAAGGTTTTGGTATAATCTGCACTATATCAAACAGACAATTGCACTCTGTTTAAGATATTCATTGCGAACAAACTGTGCAGACAATTTTCCCGTGTCAAGGTGACATGAGATCCTGAGGCCTGCATAGGGCAAACGGGCACTGCCTTGCTTGGGTAACAAGACTAGGGAATTCACACAAACGGTCTGCAGGTGCACCATATGCATGGATCACATGGAGAAACCAGAATTCTCAGGACTTGGCTTCCCTGGTCGTTACAATCTTGAGATAAAGATGGCAGGACTGCTCCTACACCTCTGAACACATATCTTGAGAACATTGTTCGGATATGGAGGACCATCTTGGTTTGGGTTCTCACTAGCCCTCCTATTCAACTACCATCAAGGAAACCTACCCTGGGAGATACATGCCTGGACAGTCTAGGATACAGGGACCTAGGGGGTCTCACTATATTATACCCTATCTTGTAGGTGGCGTGTAGACCAGGAACCCCTACACGAATATTGATGGGTCGGGCATGGAACAGGAACGTACAAATGGTAATCGGAGTATTTCACTCTCTCACTACAACACGTAAGGGCTCTTCTGTGTTATACAGGTCCTAATCACAATTGGATCCAGACAGCTTAGCACTCTTAGAGGATGATATATTTGGATGGAAATCTCATCCATGGTTTACGGTCCCATCCTTTTGAACTTTCCGGGATTCACAATCCCCAGAATAGTTGACCACCTTTCACCACACAAGTTCAGTTTGAGACCTTGATTGGACGTCCTTTGGGTGTCCTTTCTATACCGCAGCCGTGGATTATGCAGTCCAGTTGGAAGGCTGCAGTCACTCAGGATACGGCTAGTATTGACCACACTCTTATCTGCATAATAAATGTATTTTCAGAGGAGACAATTCACTGGGTAGGTCATAAAGGAACGAATAGACACTACTCGGTTCTATTTAAGAATTGGAGGTGGACTTAGGCGCATGCCTGAGGTTGGATATTTGCCTGCAAGGCCACATCGCCTGGTGACCCTGGCACGATCAGAGGACTCACTTGCCACATCAAGAGTCGAGACATGGTGGCAGTCTCTTCTCGCAGCCCTTGTCCGCATATGGCCTTCGGCACTTTACACCTACAGGAAAATGACTAATAGGTCAACTTGGCAGCTCATGGACCGACTGCTAGGGAACAGGTCGCAACCCCAGGTACAATGGATCTATCAACGGATGGTGTTTTTCCGTATTTGGGATGCTTCACCAGCTGGTATCTTCATCGATCCATCTATGTCGCTTCTCGCAGTTGGGGGTCCATTTAGGAACAGCAAATACGAAGCCTCCTGTCATGTTATAAAATTGTAGATTATGCGGGGGGCGTGGCCTGACTACCGATGGAGTAAGACGCACCTAACTTGAGCTCCTAGGCCCAACCTGCTAAGCCCAATAAACAAGCCATAATTTACCACAACAAACGCACAAATGGGGAAAAACAGGCGACTGACCATCGCAGGACCACCTGGTACGACCTCGGCGCGGCAGGCACCGGGCCCGATGGACGAATTCCTGTTGGTGCCGCCCGACCTTTGTGGCTCCGGGGACACAAACACGCAGACACCCTCCCCCCCAGGCTCCAGCGTGATGGGATCAACACAGGACTCGCCCGCAGTAGGCACCCTGTCCCAGATATCGGCAGACTTGGCATGCTAACCCGCAGAGACAAAACCGAAATGGTGGCTGAGCTGCGCTCAATCATAAGAGAAGAAGTTGCAGCAGTCCACAACGACCTCGCCGCACTGGAACAGAGGGTGGATACCCTGGAAGAAACGCAGCTGCAGGCTGCACAGCATCAGCAGGCCGCGGACCTGGCCACCACAAGACAGGGCAATATACTCCTTGACCTACGCCGGCAAATTGAGGAACTGGATAAGAGAGGCCGCCGGAATAACGTTAGAATCCGGGGCCTACCGGAGGCAGAAGGGGAAATCCTGCAGGAGATCCTCACGGGCCTATTTACCACCTCCTGGGGGACCTGGCTCCAGAAGAATTTGGCATAGAAAGAGCGCATCGAGCCATGAGGGCCCCCAGGAGAGACGGTCAACCCAGAGACATCGTCTGCTCACTGGTGTCATTTCAACTAAAGGAGGCCCTTATGAGATCCGCCAGGGCACGGCCGCATGTCACCTACATGGACGCTGAGATCTCCCTCTTCCAGGACTTATCCACTATCACGCTAGACACCCGACGAGCCCTGAAGCCACTAACATGCCTCCTGCAAGAAAGGAGAATAGTCTACAAATGGGGGTTCCCTTTTAGCCTCCAGGCCAAAATTGGGAATGTCTGGCATGTCATTCGCTGGCCCAACGACGTTCCCCGCTTCCTCCGGACGGCCAGCCTACCTGAGGTACCGATCCCGAACTGGATCCTTGATAATCCTCCGGCCCGATCAACTGGACTGTCAGACGCAGCGCACAACCTCCGTCCACACCCAGGGACTCCAAGACGAAGGGGAAGCCCTGAAGGCCCCAAAGAATAGTGCCAGCTAAGGAGCCACCCCCGCACAAGATGCCCGCCCCGATACTCCGCTTGAACCAGCGCCCACACGAAAGCTGACGGCACTCACCGCGACAACCCAACGTTTCAAGCCGCGACCAGTCCCTGTCAATCTAGATTCTCACCCCACAGCTTAAGGGAGAAGTCTATAGGGGATCCCCACAGGTAGGGAGGGACGGAGCCTGCAAGGAGAAGCGCAGGAGGAAGGGGGAGATCAACCGACAGAGGGATTCACTGGCTAATTGCCCTGGGGCCCCCCTGAGGTGGAGTGGGGTACGGGGCACATGGAATACATACAGGGGACTGGGACATGCCCGTCGGGAGTACCGGGACACAAAGGGGGCCGCAGCTGAAAGCCCTAGTCTGTTTGTTGGGACGACTACAAGTTCGAACACCGGCCCAATCTCACATGTAACTTACAGGCATGAGGGACTTTACGGGAGGGATGGGGCGGGGGCAGGTCGGGGTGCAGGTGGCGATCCGAGCTGAACGATCAACAGCGGGAGTCAGGCGAAGCGGAAAGGCGAGGGCCGCCGCGGAGGTCTGACAGTTAAAAGTTTATGACAGCATGGTTTGTTTCAATAAGGTTTAATAGAATTGCAGCATAGCCAGTTACTAGCACACACACAATCGCTACACACACCAGGTAAGGCAGTAAAGATGGACCCAGGGGGTGACGGGAGAAGGGGGCGGGGAGACGGAGACACGGGGTATGGAGCTAGGGCGCCCCGAGGTCAACCACACCACCCTAGGGTACAGATAACCCAGTAAGACCCCCCTCGGATGCAGGCCTTGACTGGGAGGGAACACCCGTGGAGAATACTAGGTAAGGAACAGGAGGGTCTGGGGAGCTACGGGGCGGGGGCGAACACTTAAGCCAACATGAGGAGTGGGAGCACACTGGGATGAGCCGAAGGGGGGGGGAGGGGTAGGCCCAGCCGGGCGCACAGGGAGCATCAACACCCGTTAATGCCCTTATATGGACAGGGTTAGCACGTATGTACAGCGGGTCAGACTTAAAGATAGCCCCCACAACTAAGACCAGCTACTTAAAATACTGAATGTAGCACCCGCAGGTTGGGAGCCGTAATAGGAGACCGTAGATTGGACACAAATACAAACAACAACTCATCTCCCTCGGTGGCTACACTGAACCTCACTGTGACAGACCCTTTCTGTATATAATACCGGGGTCGCAGGATAAAGGCATATCTCTGCCCCTGTGACGACCACACCTGGTACAGGGACAAAGTCACACCACACTCTCTCCTGAACCCAACATTCAGACAACCAGACGGACACATACCGGACCCACCCCTGACAACAGACCGCCCCCCGCGTGACCCATCCTTCCCCCTTTTCTCTTTTTTTTTTTTCTTTTCTTTTTTCTTCTTCTCCTTCCCCTCCATGCCTTCCCCGGGGCGGGGCAGCCCCCTCGCGGCGGCTGCAGCTACGAAGGGCTTCAAGCCGGCCCTGCTAACGCTCTGGTCGAATAATGTCCAGGGTCTCAATGTGCCGAAGAAACGCACACACCTGCTCAACAAGCTCTGGACCGCGAGGGCGTCGGTGGCGTTCTTGCAGGAGACGCACCTCAGAGGCAACGAGGCTCCCAAATTAAAGAACCGTCGTTTTCCAATAGGGTTCTACGCAAACCACCCGGACGCTAAAAAGGCAGGGGTGGCGATACTGTTTGCACATACAGTACCATTCCAATGCAAGGCGGTCATGACAGACCCCAACGGGCGCTACCTTTTTATTAAAGGCTCTATAGCAGACTACACGTATACCTTCGTTAACGTATATAGCCCCAACAGAAGACAACACACCTTCATCAGCAGGACACTAGCTAAGCTGGAAAGCTTTAGGGAAGGCATGCTGGTGATGGCGGGGGATTTTAACGTACCGCTAGACCCCCGCCTAGACACCTCCAGAGGCGTAAGCGTGGTACCCGTGCACTGTATACGCACAACAATGCGGGCGCTGAACAGGCAGGGGCTGGTGGACTGCTGGAGAGTGAGCCACCCAGACGACCGGGACTACACCCACTACATTACAGCCGCATTGATTATATATTTCTAACGCAAGAATATTTGAACCTACTTGTGACGGAACGCTGGCACTCCGACTGAGTACCTCCGCCAATCGATGCTCCTAGTGCTCGCTGAGGACTCCAAGCACTCCAACCGACACCATCAGCACTGCAGACCCCACTTCCAGCGATGCAACTGCGCCGGGGTCTCTGCTGTTTCCACCCACCCTGGACCCAAGGCCAGGATCCAGCTTCCAGTGGGTGAACCTCTCTTTCCCCAGAGAGCAGGAACAGGAACAAATCAAGCTATTGCAAGAGCTTCCTCTGGGGAGTAAGTGATTATAGCAATCCCCAGAGTGTAGGTATCCCTTCCCCCAAACATGAGCCAAGGCTTAATGCTGGAACAAGACTGATTTACTGGCACACAGAACTCACAATTTATGCAACACAAAACTCCTCCTCTGGGCCAGGCTAGATAATTGAGTTTCTACAATACACAAAGCTCAATTATCTGCTGGCCAGAAACATTACAATTTTTACAGCATTCATAACTTCTAAAATATACATCACAGGGACCCCAAAACATGCAATAACCCCATAAAAAGTATATCCTTGGAACTGGGGATCTGGGTGAACCACATATCCAAAATTCACCCAGATCCGTTCAGTACTTTGAAAAATACAGTTTAATGCAGATTCTGCAGAACATATACAGGCTAAATGAAAAACAATTACTGTATAATGTGTCCCCTGCTGTATAGTCCAAAACCACTGCACGATGTCTCTGTGCACCAAATACTGGCGAGATGGCACCGTGTTGAAAAGTCCAAACAGTGTCTGTGAGTTAAAATGGCCGCCATCCATTGTTCTCACCATGTGCTTCTGATACAGGAAATGGTGGCCACCCAGTAACTCCACAGTATGTCCCCAGATGGTTCTTAAAGGCCAGCAGCAGCACAACACAAATCCATTATGCCCAAATCATGTCTTTAAAGGGCAATACATCCCAGGGGCCATAGTCACATGGCAGGAGGC
>OW240914.1:232416410-232439931 GCA_933207985.1 Pelobates cultripes | reverse complement strand
ATTGTGTTAATTTGTCCAATTACATTTGAGCCCCTGAAATAAGGGGACTTTATTGGAAAATGGTTGCAATTCCTAAACGCTTCATATAATATTTTGTTTAAACCTGAAAGTCTGCACTTCCATTGCAACTTGGTTGTTTAATTTTAAATAACATTGTGGTGACATACAGAGACAAAATTATGAAAATTGTGTCAGTGTATAAATATTTCCAGATCTACCCATAGATATAAAATTCACTTTCTTTAGACTTGTACATGGTGAGACAATTTGGCTTGGCTAAATAATTTTTACCGTACATAGAACATTTTTTGGGATGCCTGAATTTCAGCCATATGTTGGTTCGAATTGGAAGAAAATGGGGAGAGAATATGGGCCCAGCAGTGTACTGTAAACTATGCCATAATATAATATGATATGCTTATTTTGCAGTTCATTGAAAGGAGTTTGGTTTACAGAGCCATTGAGAAAATGTAATCAATTGAGGGCAAAAGAGAAGCAGGAGTTGAAAAAAATCTATATTTTTATATTATGTTGTGATGAGAGCAATCTCGCCACATTGCATTGGAGAAGCCTGGCTGCCCGCCTGCTGCCTTTGGACTATGGACCAGTCTTTATGTAAATGTGTTCACCCAGATAGCTATGCCATGGAGCCCATTCATGTAGTTAAAGACTTCGGCTCCATGGCAATTGAACTGTGTGAATAGGATTTGAGCGCTATTCGGTAATTTTGTGCCCTCAGATCCCAGCTATCTGGGGATATGTGAAATGTCTGTGTGTTATGTGTAAAAGGTGACTTTATGCATTTTAAAGTGTTTTATGTCTTTTTGCAACCATGTGCTCAATGGAGTCTGCCTCTATCCCTGGATAATTGGATTACTTTCCCCCATTGTCTCCAGGATAGAGGGCTCTGTAAAACCTGTTTGAGCCAGATATCCATGTGCCAGCCAGGGCCCAAAAGATACTTTTACTAACTTTTGAACCCCTGGTCGGATTCATGCCATTTTTAATATGTTGTTCCCCTGAATGGATTGATTGTGAATATGTAATTTTATGTGAATGTAATGTATAGTTTTAGAGTTATGAAAGTTGGGTAGAAAGTATGTTTTAACTGTATGTGTAATTGAGTTTCCTCTCAGGATAAGGGGAGGGAATATGTGGGATGTAACTGATATGTGATTGGTTGTTTTATACCTCCCTGTGGGCGGTCCTGTATTTGAAAAGGCTGTAATAAAAACCAGGCTGGGTGTGCCAGCACCTCTTTTCACTGCTTGACCCTCAACACGGAGCTTTGTCTTGTTCTTGGGGGGATTTATTGTATGCTGTTCCAGTTCGACTGCTAGGAGTGTAAAGCTATTCGTATGGTTTTTCCTATTCGGCTGTTTACAGCATTCGTATGGTTTCCTGTTTGGCGGATTGGTGTTCTGCAGTAGCTGTGCCTGGAAGGGGAAGATCTACTAAACGGCGGTTTAACCCTTTTATGCCTGGGGGTGCCGTTACATATGTATTTATTAATTATATAATATATAAATATAGATTTTGTTACTGCACATACATTTTTCCCCTCATTTGCACACTTGGGTCCATAATTTAATATTTTTGGATATATACTTTTCAAATTATATAATATCTTTTGATAAACTTTTAATATATGATTTTTAAAAAACTAATTAAAAGATCAAAAATATATTATGTATAACAAAATGTATCACATATTATTAAAATACTAAAACATTTTTACAAATAATGAATAATTTCAAAAGGTTAAACACAAACAAATGTAGTAAGGCCGTTTGGCCTGTATTTGTGGGAGGGGCTTAAGTTAACTTACTCCCCTATATAAACTACACTTCTTACCTGACTCCTTACCAATCAAGGTCAGCGTCTGAATGCACTTCTGGTTCATCCAGTCGCCATTTTGGAATACTTCCATCTTCTCACGAGGTCTTCCACGCTGAAACTGTGTCCAGGAACCCAGCAGCAGGTTTCCATCCGACCAGCCTCTAAGCTTCTTTTCGTCGCCGCAGATTACATCCTAGGCACTCGCATACCGTAAGTTTACCTACCCGTTCCGCCTGGCAAGAGTCCCACGGCATCGGTAACTGGCTAGGTCCACACTTTACGGGCACGTTTCGGTTAAACCATCAAATCACTTTCCCGGCTTTTCTTTATCAATATGTATCTGCTTACAGTATGCATACTCGTTCCGGTTAAACAACTCGTAATTAGGATATAACACCGTACACACAAGAATTTACGTGTTCCATGGGTAGGCACATACAGCTACCCTCGTTCATACATAACTCATGTTGCCCGACGGGCATTAGCAGTCACCCGTACAGCCAGTTATCACTTTCGCACTGTCTAATCGTTAAATACAAGTAAATAACTTAGGGTCACATAACTGTTATATTTTAAATTCCCCATACCTCTGTGAGAAATGTATATCACATGCCGCCGTCACTCATCACATACTCTTATCGGCTGAAACATTATCCTCGCCGAAAAACTACATTCCCCATAATTCCTCCATATGACTCCCAATCACATCCCCCTTTTTATCTCATTACATCGCACGCCGGCAGGCGCAGTTACGGGCGCCAACTACATTTCCAATAGGGATTAGCTCCAGTCACGCCAGTCACGTGATTTCCAATTTTCCCATTACATAATCCTCATTTTAATTAGGTATCCATATCACTATGTTCATATTTGCCACTTTTGAGTTATTTGCCTCAATTGAGTTACTTTGATTATATTCCAATTATTATGTCACGTTACGTTTTCCTCCACATGTGATCTGATCACTGATCAAAATCACTTCCACACATTTGTTGCATTACGTTACTAAATACATTTCGGATGTCCAAATTTACACTGCCACCTACAGGTCATGCTACATAATAGCATAAGGGTTTTTCTATATACACTGACCCCTACAGGTCATATAAATAATTCAAGTATCACTTATATTATTTATTACATACTAATCCTGACACTAAGGTCATTCTCTATTACATACGTCAGGAGAACAACTTCTTAAAACGCACCACAAACGGGCTACATGGCACGATTAGTCATTATTAGTCATTGTTTATTAGGTCATACAGGCATATTTCAACTGCACTATGAATGTTACATGGTATGCCCAACTTTTCAATTTTGATTATTGGGTTGCGAGCACTATGATTGTCTATGCGTATAAACTTAGATCATGATCAAATCACATTTCAGGAACATATGGCATACATACATCATCAGGGCTGTACAAACATTATTACAGGGCTGTACAAACAATGACCCTACAAATTACCAAATGATAAATTACGAACATATATTTAGGTATAAATAGCAATTAAAATTACCACATAACATAGTTACAGTTGAACTCTCGGATATCCTACAAACATCAACCCCACTGATCTCTCCAGGGCGAACATAAACATTAATAAGAATGATTCATCCATTGTATTTATTTTCATATGGTTTCCATCTATTTAGTTACAGGTATCTACTGCCACCTAAACGGATTGTCTAAAAAATTCTTTACTTATACTTTCAGGTACGTACACCTGCTCACAGTATATCCAAATATGATCCCCAAATAATAGATAAGTACTGGCAGATAGGGTCATAGGGGCCAATAGCTGTTATATCTCCTTCTCTGCATTATGCTTCGGATTAGTGGTCCCGCGAGGCCAACAAACCCGCCTCATACTCGGAGGCATACACCCCTCGAGCCACTCGTGAGCTAGTCGCCTCGCAAGTTTCATAGAGAGGGCCTCACCAGTCACTCCCTTTCCTTTTTTTTAGTAATCTCACCGAGAGGCCATCATCCTGCCACTATGATCGGTGGCCACAAAAATTCCATCGCGCCAACACATAGATAGAGCCTCTCAAGCCATTTGGCACTAGCAGGGCCTCACCAGTCACAAACTTAAGCATAATCATTTCGCCTTACGGCATAGCTAGCAAGCCAGTACTAAAACACCTGGTTCAAATAATAATTTTACCTTTTATTTTAGTTAAACATGTCTCATGCAAGTGGTGAGGAGCTATTGCTTCCTAGTACCCCAGCTAGGGACGAGACACCTTCTCACAGGGGAGATATGGCCAGTCCAGCGTCAATCAGATCCTGGACAATACCGCGCATTACAACAGAGTTAAAGAGACGTCAAATTCCCTACCCTGCTACAGCAAGGAAAGCGGAGTTATTTAAACTCCTAAACACGACTGTGACGGAACGCTGGCACTCCGACTGAGTACCTCCGCCAATCAATGCTCCTAGCGCTTGCCGAGGACTCCAAGCACTCCAACCGACACCATCAGCACTGCAGACCCCACTTCCAGCGATGCAACTGCGCTGGGGTCTCTGCTGTCTCCACCCACCCTGGACCCAAGGCCAGGATCCAGCTTCCAGTGGGTAAACCTCTCTTTCCCCAGAGAGCAGGAACAAGCTCTTAGCAGAACTTAGTGATCATACCCTGGGGAGTATAGTGATTATAGCAATCCCCAGAGTGTATTTCTCCAATCCCCAAAACATGAGCCAAGGCTTAATGCTGGAACAAGACTGATTTACTGGCACACAGAACTCACAATTTATGCAACACAAAACTCCTCCTCTGGGCCAGGCTAGATAATTGAGTTTCTACAATACACAAAGCTCAATTATCTGCTGGCCAGAAACATTACAATTTTTACAGCATTCATAACTTCTAAAATATACATCACAGGGACCCCAAAACATGCAATAACCCCATAAAAGTATATCCTTGGAACCGGGGGATCTGGGTGAACCACATATCCGAAATTCACCCAGATCCGTTCAGTACTTTGGAAGATACAGTTTAATGAAGATTCTGCAGAACATATACAGGCTAAATGAAAAACAATCACTGTATAATGTGTCCCCTGCTGTATAGTCCAAAACCACCGCACGATGACTCTGTGCACCAAATACTGGCGAAATGGCACCGTGTTGAAAAGTCCACACAGTGTCTGTGAGTTAAAATGGCCGCCATCAATTGTTCTCACCATGTGCTTCTGATACAGGAAATGGTGGCCACCCAGTAACTCCACAGTATGTCCCCAGATGGTTCTTAAAGGGCCAGCAGCAGCACAACACAAATCCATTATGCCCAAATAATGTCTTTAAAGGGCAATACAAACCAGGGGCCATAGTCACAAGGCAAGAGGCGGGCAAGCAGTCCTCTCCAGGCACAAGTGGCGAAGGGCACTTCGTCACACATCTTCCCTTTGGGGGGAAGACTAAACAGGTACCTGACCTTCTGCCGGTCAGTACCTAGATTAGTCGGGCAGCCCACCCACAAAGAAAAATATGCAGAGTAACCCCCCCCACAATAAATGGTACTGGCCTGTAGGTTCAAGTTTGTAGTGGGACAGCGAAGCACTCTCGGTCTCCCTGGTGCAGCTAGGCAAACTGCTGGTGTTGCTTGGGGGGCAGAGGCCAGCGGCGCTCTGCCCTGCTGCCAGCTCTTCCACTGGGGTAACCCATGGTAAGTCAGGCTCTGATACAGGGGAAAAGGGGGGGCAGAGGCTAACAGAGCTCTGCCCAGAGGCCAGCTCTTCTGCTGGGAGGGGGTCAGTGGGTATCGCAGGCTCATCCACTGCCCCCAGGACCCGGTTGGGATGTAGCTGGGGAGGGGAAGTTTCACTTACCTCCTCCTCCTGGCATCCCTGCGGAGTTGGTTGGGGATCTGGACCGCCCGTCCAGCCTCTCTGTAGGACTGGCACAGAGACCGCGGTCCCATCTGTGCCAGTGTGGTTAGGTTTGTCTTCCCCCTCTCCCGGTATCTCTGGCTGCTGTTGGAGGGGGAGGCTGGTTGCCCCCACTCCCCAGGACGCTGGTTGCTGTAAGGTGGAGGGATCTACCATCACCTCCTCCTGGAACTCAGGCTGCTGCTGGGAAGGGAGACCGGTTGTCTCCTCTCCCTGTGAGATACACTGCCGCTGGGGATCTGGGCCGGGTACCCAGCATCCCTGTGGGGCAGGTGGAGAGACCTCAGTTCCATCTCCACCTGCCATCTGTGGGTCTTCCCAGGACCGTTCCATAAGGTTGCTCACCTCTGGGGCTGGTTGGACAGAAGAGGGTAGGGTGTCCAGGTAATCCTCTGGGCTGAGGGACGGTGATTGGGCTAAGTTGAACAGGCGCCGGTAGCTCTGCTCCAGCCCCCACTCCATTGCGACCAGATGACTCAGGTCTGGCCCCAGGTCGTCCGCTCGGGGAAGATCCAGCAGGGTTTCCCTGATGTTGTGGATGTCCCAGAACCGAAACTCTGTGGGGCATCCAAAGTCATCGCCCTCCTCATAGGCCTCCCACAGTAAGCCTGGGCCATTATAATCCTCTCCCTCGGGCAGATAGTGGTTAGTCATCGAGGGGCTGCGCTGGGTGGCGTACCACTTTAATGCCCGGTAAGCTGCATCTAGCCACAACTCCTTCCAAATTAAATCCCAGAGTTCCAACAACCATTCATCCAAGGGTTGCTCCCCTAGGAAAGGGGAGCGCAGGGCCTCGAGTACCTGGAACCGCTGCTCGTCACTGGGAAGGCTCTCTCCCCGCCGCCGTTGTACCTTTTCCAGGGCATCGCGCCACATCTCCGTACGAGTGACATCTCTCCAGTCCAGTATGCACTCCTCTGATACAGGCCCGTCCTGTTGGGCCAAGTGCTGCTGCAACCTCCAGCGAAACTCCTCTTCCATGTTGCTGTGGATAGGGACGCTGCCCGTAGCTAGCTCTATCCCTTGAGTTCCTCTGAAGCCAGGGTCGCTGCACAAGTGCTAGCGCTGCCCTCAATTATAAATCCGTAACTCCACACGTTACCGGTGTCTCCGAGCTGCTGGTCCTCGCACTAGGACGCCATCCCGCCGCTGCCACCAAATGTGACGGAACGCTGGCACTCCGACTGAGTACCTCCGCCAATCGATGCTCCTAGTGCTCGCTGAAGACTCCAAGCACTCCAACCGACACATCAGCACTGCAGAACCCACTTCCAGCGATGCAACTGCGCCGGGGTCTCTGCTGTCTCCACCCACCCTGGACCCAAGGCCAGGATCCAGCTTCCAGTGGGTGAACCTCTCTTTCCCCAGAGAGCAGGAACAGGAACAAGCTCTTAGCAGAACTTAGTGATCATACCCTGGGGAGTATAGTGATTATAGCAATCCCCAGAGTGTATTTCTCCAATCCCCCGAGTGTATTTCTCCAATCCCCCAAACATGAGCCAAGGCTTAATGCTGGAACAAGACTGATTTACTGGCACACAGAACTCACAATTTATGCAAAACAAAACTCCTCCTCTGGGCCAGGCTAGATAATTGAGTTTCTACAATACACAAAGCTCAATTATCTGCTGGCCAGAAATAATACAGTTTCATAAAACACACAGGGACCCCAAAACATGCAATAACCCCATAAAAAGTATATCCTTGAACCGGGGGATCTGGGTGAACCACATATCCAAAATTCACCCAGATCCGTTCAGTACTTTGGAAAATACAGTTTAATGCAGATTCTGCAGAACATATACAGGCTAAATGAAAAACAATCACTTTATAATGTGTCCCCTGCTGTATAGTCCAAAACCACTGCACGATGTCTCTGTGCACCAAATACTGGCGAGATGGCACCGTGTTGAAAAGTCCAAACAGTGTCTGTGAGTTAAAATGGCCGCCATCCATTGTTCTCACCATGTGCTTCTGATACAGGAAATGGTGGCCACCCAGTAACTCCACAGTATGTCCCCAGATGGTTCTTAAAGGGCCAGCAGCAGCACAACACAAATCCATTATGCCCAAATCATGTCTTTAAAGGGCAATACATCCCAGGGGCCATAGTCACAGGGCAAGAGGCGGGCAAGCAGTCCTCTCCAGGCACAAGTGGCGACATCGAGCTACTGGACTACTCCGACCATGCTCCCGTGGTGGCTCACATCAGTTCTCCACTGTTTAAACCTCGAGAAAGACAGTGGAAACTTAATGAATCCCTACTTGAGGACCTCGCACTTAAGACCATGGTTGCCGACACCCTAACCCAATATTTCGCTGACAACGAGAACTCGGAGACCACACCACTGGCACTCTGGGAAGCGCATAAATGTGTCATCCGGGGCCGTCTCATCGCAGAGAGCACTAGACGCAAAAAGGACTGATCCGCACGCCTCATCACTCTAACGAAGCGCATAGCCAAACTAGAATACGAACATAAACACACGCTAGAAGAAGGCACATACCTACACCTCACAATCGCCCGCAGAGAACTCCGAGACATACTATCACACGGCTAGAAAATCAGCCAGATTCTTCTACGAACATTCCAATAAGAGCGGCAGGTTGCTGGCGAAGATGCTACAAGACAAAAGGAGGGCACAACACATCCACAAAATACACACACGGGAGGGAGAAGTCACACGCCTACCGGAAGGCATCCCCGAAGCTTTCCAAGATTACTATGCGGCACTCTATACGCAAGCACGAGCTCGGGAGGGTCCCGTGGAGCAGCGTCATAAGGACCAAGTCCGGACATACCTTGAAAACCATGTGGCCAGAAAACTCACCTCGGAACAGGCAGCGGAACTGTTCCAACCTCTGACGATCGAAGAATTGGCCGGTGCCATGAAAGTCTCAAAGCCGCATCGGGCACCAGGCCCGGACGGGTTACCGCTATCATACCACCGCACCTTCAGGGACATCCTATTGCCGAGACTCCTCACAGGCCTCAACTCAATTCAACAGGATGGCCACTTCCCTACGGACACCCTGAGAGCCACAATCACTGTCCTCCCAAAAGAGGGTAAAGACCCCACGAACTGTGCCAGCTTCCGCCCAATCTCCTTACTAAATGCGGATCTGAAGATATTCGCTAAGGCAATGGCGCTACGGCTTTCCCATATCCTACCGACTTGGTACACCTTGACCAAGTCGGTTTCATACCCGGGAGGGAGGCCAGGGACAACACCATCAGAGCCCTCAATGTCATACATTCGGCCAAGATTGGAAAACGGGAGGTGGTGCTCCTGTCGACAGACGCCGAAAAAGCGTTTGACAGGGTGGACTGGACCTTCCTCACGGAGACGCTATGCCACATGGGCTTTGGCACCCACATACGAACATGGGTGGCCGCACTATACACTTCCCCAACATTCGGGTCAATGGAGCACTGACAAAACCATTTAGCATCCACAACGGTACCCGCCAGGGATGCCCCCTGTCACCCCTCCTGTTTGCCCTCACTCTCGAACCCTTTCTGGAGGCGGTCAGACGGGACGGGGGCATAATGGGGACTCGCCTGGGCCGAACGGAACACCGAGTCACGGCATATGCGGACGACATGCTCTTCTTCCTGGAACAACCCAGAATCTCGACCCCGAATCTGCTCGAGGAGTTCAAACAATATAGCAAAGTTTCTAATCTAAAACTTAACCTAGAAAAATCAGAGGCGATGCAGGTGGCACAAAACCTGACCCTAACACAGCACTTTGAAGCACACTTCGCGTTCAAAATCTGCACAACAAAGCTCCGATACCTCGGAGTCTGGTTACCGAAAGAACTCTCGCAGATCTACCAACTGAACTTTACGCCTCTCCTTGTAACGCTACAACAGGACTTAAAACGATGGGCGTCCAAGTACATATCGTGGTTCGGTCGCATAAGCGCTATAAAAATGAATATTATGCCGCGCGTTCTATACTTATTTCAGACGCTACCTACCACTATCCCCAGAGTCTTCTTCCAGACGCTAATGACCGATATTAGACAGTTTGTCTGGAACAAAAGGCCTACACGGGTTTGGAGAACGATTTTGGAGCGACCGAAGAGTGACGGAGGTATGGGACTCCCGTCCGTACTCATGTACTACCAGACGACCCACCTACATAGACTGGTGGACTGGCACGCCAACCCAAACGTTAAGCAATGGGTGGACATGGAGCTTCATCAAGCACAGGGGAAGATCCCCGCCTTGCTGTGGTTGGGAGAGGCTACGCTTAGAGAAATAAGCACAGGCAACCCAATGATAGACGCCACCCTCAGGGTCTGGTGCGGAATAAGATATACCAAGCAGCTCACCACGGCCCCCAACCCGCTCACACCCATAACCAACAACCCAAAACTAGCCGATGGACTAACTCCTACTGCCCTTAAAAACTTTCAGGCGACAGATTGGGTCTACCTACACCAATGGTGCAGCGGCCGGAGCTTGAAACCCTTGACAGATCTGATACAGGATCGCAGACCTACCAGACTGGATGAATTCCATTACCACCAGCTCAAAACGTACTACAACCCTATCAAGGGGAAGGATCACGTACACCGCCCCCTCTTGTATCTGGAACAACTATGCGCGACCAGGCAACACATCTCACATGGCGTGTCAACTATGTATACCGCTCTAATGAATAACGGAGATAAGAACGCCCTGGGCTTCACGAGGCGGTGGGAAATAGAAACGGGGACTGAGCTCACGGATAATGAATGGAACAAAATCTTCCTACTGACGCATAAGGGAAACATAAGCTCAAAATATCAGGAGTGCAACTATAAAATCCTGACGCACTGGTACAGGACCCCGGACATCCTAAGACATATCCATGACACGATCTCCGACGACTGCTGGAGATGCGGAACTGAAAGGAGCACAGCATACCACATCTGGTGGACATGTCCCCTTATAGCCCCTTACTGGCGAACGATAAACCGCACAATAGAAGATATCACAGGCACTGAACTTCCGCTACAACCCCTGACGATGTTGCTCAACCATAGGCATACCCCACTGACAGCATACAAAAGAGGGCTCACTATACACCTGCTCACGGCGGCTAAGACGCTTATCCCCACACACTGGAAAACCATGTCAATACCCTCACTAGAACAGTGGATCGCTAGGGTGGAAGATATCTACAACATGGAAAGGATGACAGCCTCATTGCAGGGACGTGCGGAAAAGTGTGCACTGACCTGGTACCCATGGATGGACTATGTGACCAAGAGAGCAGCGGGCCCGCGCGGGGGGGGGGGCGGTGCACGCCTCAGGGGGGACGGAGGCGGGGACCTAGCATAGACTGAACACACGCATGTACTAAAGGACAACTCCCTGCACACATAACAACCCCTGAACCCACTCTCTAGACCTCGGACGGACATAAACACTGACACACCTTAACCCAAGAAAGCTGAACTCCCTCTTACGACCACGGACGGCCAAGGCATAGGACCACGGGAGTAAATTCAGAGACACGCTGACCTCCCTAACCCAGAAACAAGGAGTTGCACACAAACGGGGGACCACCCCAACCCCACACAACACTTGACACCAACGGCACAACGAAAGCCAATACCTAACACAGGGGAGGGGAACCAGGGACCGTACAATCCCTGTCATTCGCACCGCAAGGTACTACAACATGGAGGGCACTAAGCCAAAGGGAGATGGGACTAAGGGCCAGGAGTACTCGAACCAACAAAGGACACCACACATTGAACGACACACACACAATATCCTACGGAATTCCACAGGACACCAATAGATAAGGAGGGTATGAGCCCAGAGGGGACCTAGTTGCAGAATTAGAGGGTTCCCAAACCCGTGCAGCCACTTCACAGTTAATCACAAGGTGTCAACCCATCCCGCACTCACAAAGTTGAACCCGCGAGGCACCGAAAGACAGAGACAGACAGCATACCATGCATAGCCACTTACCCGTACACTACCTACTGTACGGCCCTGACAAAAATGACCGTAGACAGAGAGGTTGGGGGGAAGGGGAGGGGAGCTATGCACAGCCATATACAGTATCCCTGAAACAACTTTTCACAGGGGTTCTCACCCCAAGCGAGAAAACACTGTAGATAGTTGATTTAATCCCGAATAATCACTAAGCTTACTACACCACCCAATATGTGAGTTGGGAGGCATCCGAAATGACTCACGCGATCAAGCCTTAACACACTATGCTGTGTAATGTACAATGAAATAATTGTAAAGCACAATTTTCTCCCTCAATGCTGTACAATGTTCATGCTTGTAACACTTCGATAAATCTTAATAAAAATGGATTGACAAAAAAAAATTTAATTGTAGATTATGCTAGCTTTAGTGTACCTATAATCTTAATTTTATTAATGACAGGAGGCGAGTATTTCCCGCCCATTCTTATCCTTCCCTTGTTTAATTGTAATAGTTTGGGTTCGTCAGGTACGTATGCAACTCTGCTTGTTGTCTCTGCTACCTGTCACTTGTTCTTATGTCTGTTTTTCATAGTAGTGTTGGGATCTATGCAGGTTACGGTAAATTTGCTTGCTACATGGGGTATCTACATGTTTGTTCAGAGTATATTTCATTGGCTAACCAACCTGTCTGTTTTTTTCTCTCGTTTCAGTTTACAGTCCATCAACACTATCTGGTTTGGCAGTTCTTCTCAAATGGTGGACATTGTTGTATTCATTGTATCTAGGACTTCGTTTCTTCCCCATTATGTTTTCTGCCTTATATTCTGTTTTGTCGCAGCTTGAAAGAGGAAATGATGCATGGGGAGGGGAGTTTTATAGTACCTAACTTTTTTCTGATTGGTTGTTTTCTGTGCTGCTGTGGAGTTCTAGTAAAGAGAGACTTAAGCAAATACTCGCCTCCTGTCATTAATAAAATTAAGATTATAGGTACACTAAAGCTAGCATAATCTACAATTTTAAGCAGAATAAATCTACAGAAAACTTAAGTCTGATGTGTACTAATATTTCTGACACACAGAAGAATTATAATATATATGTATTTTTGACTATTTTTATTTTTTTACTTTTTTAAAATTTTGTATATCCTGTGAAGATACAGGCAAGTTTGCAGTGCCACAACAGCAAGAGCAATTACATTAAGAGACAAAATGAGACAGTTAAATGGCATTTCCACAGTGCAGCACAATTTTATAACATATATGTATTTTAATATCACTGCAAGACACAAAAAGAAGAAAGAAGAGAAGTATATAGGATAAAAAGAACTGTTTTTTGTACAGCTACTTAATTTTTTATATGATTACTCCTGTTCCCGCAAGCTACTTCTGGTGAGATGGGATACATTGACTCCAACGAAGAATCACATTTGTTCAGGAAGTTTATTTGTGAGCTGACATAGAAACCATATGCTGATTTATATTATAAACCCAGTTCAAGTGAAACGGTATTAATCCAAATATATTGGTTTGTGTATGTCTTTTTGAGTTTGTGCATGTATGTATGATTGTTTTTCTTATATCTTATATATTTCCTATTCATCATCCTTTACTTGACTGGTTTTGAATTCAATAACTAACATTGATTTTTATTGCTTTCAAGCACTATTGCATTTTGCATTATTTTTGAAGTCCTATTATGACTGACGCCATTCATTTACGCTTTTCTGTGTATGCCACATTTATAAAATTCTTACAAAACAAGAATTATAAACCAAGCAAACAAAATAACTTTTTTATGTTAAATATACAAATTAGCCATTTTTTAAAATCAGGTCCATTTTGATTAGTTAATTTATTTATATATATATATATATATATATATATAAAAATCCAACGAATTGCTGCACTCACGGTGAATAAAAAATCCAAGTTTATTGAAAATAGATTTAAAACATCTACGACCAACGTTTCAGTCCTATCAGGACTTTCCTCAGGATCAAAGAGATGAAGAACAGTATATACAACATACAAGGCTTTTATACATAAAACTATTAAGTGTATTAGCTTACCCCAGGTGAAACCGCCATTCAATCGGCGTCCTGACCCGCTCTGTGCGCATGTGCGAGTTGACTCCGCCCCCTGCCGTGGCGTCATAGCGTCATCGCGTGATCGCGGCTAAATTGTTACCTTGGCGACGTTGTCCAACACAGCATCACCATGGACAACCAAACGCCGGCAACCAGACCGGAACGGTAGTTGCCCTGGTGATGCCGGAAAACAAAAGATCGCCACAGTTAATATCTTTAAAGGGGGGTGGAGCCAAATACCGAAAATACTAAACTATAAAACATGTGAATAAAAATAATGATAATAATAAGTATACAGATATGAATGAGCTATATATTATATCTGCTCAATTCATTGTAAAGTGCCAACATTATCAGTGTAAATAAAGTGCATAAAAACATCCATGTGTTCATCTTATTAGGGAATCAGTGCATATAACTGAGTGTAATGCTCATAAAGGTAAAGAGTGATATAAAACTCATTTGCATGACAATCCATATTTGGATAATTTAAAGTGACATGCAATACAATCCATATTTAGATATTTTAAATATTTTAAAGTGACAGTGCATATATATGTAAAGTGCAAACTATCAATAGTAAAAAAGTGCAATAAATGCTAGTGAAAAAATATTATATGGTGTAATGTGTAAAAATAGATCTATTCTCTTTCAAAACCCCACGTATAAAAGGAAAAATATATACCTGATAACATTGATACTAATATACTAACATAATAACAATACATGTACACTTATAAAAAAATCCAAACACTGAGGAGATGCGATTCACTAGCATTTATTGCACTTTTTTACTATTGATAGTTTGCACTTTACATATATATGCACTGTCACTTTAAAATATTTAAAATATCTAAATATGGATTGTATTGCATGTCACTTTAAATTATCCAAATATGGATTGTCATGCAAATGAGTTTTATATCACTCTTTACCTTTATGAGCATTACACTCAGTTATATGCACTGATTCCCTAATAAGATGAACACATGGATGTTTTTATGCACTTTATTTACACTGATAATGTTGGCACTTTACAATGAATTGAGCAGATATAATATATAGCTCATTCATATCTGTATACTTATTATTATCATTATTTTTATTCACATGTTTTATAGTTTAGTATTTTCGGTATTTGGCTCCACCCCCCTTTAAAGATATTAACTGTGGCGATCTTTTGTTTTCCGGCATCACCAGGGCAACTACCGTTCCGGTCTGGTTGCCGGCGTTTGGTTGTCCATGGTGATGCTGTGTTGGACAACGTCGCCAAGGTAACAATTTAGCCGCGATCACGCGATGACGCTATGACGCCACGGCAGGGGGCGGAGTCAACTCGCACATGCGCACAGAGCGGGTCAGGACGCCGATTGAATGGCGGTTTCACCTGGGGTAAGCTAATACACTTAATAGTTTTATGTATAAAAGCCTTGTATGTTGTATATACTGTTTTTCATCTCTTTGATCCTGAGGAAAGTCCTGATAGGACTGAAACGTTGGTCGTAGATGTTTTAATTCATTTTCAATAAACTTGGATTTTTATTCACCGTGAGTGCAGCAATTCGTTGGATTTTTGTATGGACGGCTATTATTTGCTGGCACCCGGGCAACAAGGGTAATTGGAGCGTGAGTGCGGGAGCTATTGGTATTTTTTGTCTATAGGGTTATTGGCCTTAACCCCCTCCTGGCACCAGCACCTTAGCAGTTTGACACTATATGTGTAGATAGCTTTGGAACCCTGCACTTTATTTGACCATAAGGACATTTTTTGCTATTTTCTATTATTTTTTGGCTTATTCACTAAACTATAAGCATGGATGAATTTTTGTTCCTAGCTGGGGCATACTCGGAACAGGCAGATACTATGCAGTTCTCCCAGGAAGAAGCGGAGAATATTTTATGGGAACAAACTGGTTTGGAACTTCCACATCACTTATCCGCTAAGGATGTTTATTTTAAATTGTCTAAATTACGGAGGAAACAGATCGATTTAGATATGCATGGATTATTTCTCTCTGACTATTACAAGGCAAAGAGGATTCCCAGAGGATTTAGAATACTTAATGTACCAACTATTGGAAGGGGAAAAGCTAAGGTCTGCAAGGAATGGACTATGGTTTTGAACAAGGCATCATTGGATATGATGCTTATCATAATAAAAGATGTGAAAGAGGATTTGATAGATGTGGAGAAAAAGATCTTGGAGGTGGAGAATGAACATGCCATATTATTGGCCTCAGTGGAAGGACAGAAATTGCTACAAAAGCTCCATGAGGAATTGCAGAAATATAAAAACGAATTGATTAGATTCAAAAAGCAGAAATTCGAGAGAGTCCAACAGGACTACCTGGACCACAGGGTTTATAGATGGCTGTCCGGCAATGGCAATCAGAGGCCAAGGCGGCAACGCAAAAGAATTGTCAAGCCCCGAATTGTAACTATTGACACTACATCCGGGGAATCGGCCTCTGAGAACGATATGAAGGAACCCACACCGCATACCCCCCTTTTTTTAGAGACCCCAGAAATGGGAACTTCTACCAGAAGTCGCGTAAGGGGCACCGCAGAACCAGGAGAGGGGGGCATACCAAAAGGGGTGTTAAAGGGCAAGCCACCACTCAGGAAATAATTCCGATTTTCAACTTATCCCACCGACCGCTTATCCAAGAAGAATCTGACTTATTAAGCCAAGGATTATCATTTGTCCCCACAGCGGACGTGAATCCATTTAAATGGGAAGTGGAGTGGTTTAAGTTTGGAAGAAACCTTCGTTTGAAAGAATATTTCTGCAAAAGCGGATCTAATGCAATTGATACCAACCATGGAACTAAAGAGAAATTCCGTCTGAATTCAACATTTGACCCACCCACTAATAAAGCTTCAATCAAAACTTTTTTATCCTTGACCAACAAAGATGCAAAGTCAACAATGTGTAACCCTGTCAATAGGAGACATAATGTCACAAAACGTCAACGCAAACTTATTAAGAATTTGGCTGAGGATCGATCTATAATTATACGCTCCGCGGATAAAGGAGGTGGAATAGTTATTATGAATTACTCTGATTATGCCAACGAGCTAAAAAGCCAATTACACGATCCAAATGTCTACCTTCCCCTGGACCAAGACCCTACTCAGGAGTTTCAGAGCGTGATACATGATATATCGTCTATGGGATTGAGAGCCGGATATATAGACTTAGATTTATTTCAATATTTGAATCAAAAAAATCCACGAACTCCTATTATTTACAGCATCCCAAAAATCCACAAGGATGCTCAGAAGCCTCCGGGACGTCCAATAGTGTCCGCGATTAAAGGAATTTTAGAACCTTTAGCTAAGTGGCTTGATTTTTTGTTTAAACAGACGGTTGAGCAGTTGGACACTTGTATAAAAGACACACCCATGCTCCTGGATAAAATTAAGGAGATTTCATTTATGGAAACTAAACCTTTGCTAATTACCATGGATGTGAAGAGCCTATATACCGTAATCCCGCATGATGAAGGTGTTGAGGCCATGCGACAAGTACTTACGGCATCGACAGTGTACCATGGTCCACCTATTGAATTTGTACTGGAAATTTTGGCAATCACTTTGGAACGCAATTACTTTCGTTTTGAAAACCAGTGGTACTTGCAGATATCAGGCACATCGATGGGGGCGGCAATGGCCCCCATGTATGCAAATGCATACATGTATGTGTATGAACAGAAACACATCTTGTTACCATATGGCCATTTAATACAAGGCTATTACCGTTACATTGATGATCTTTTGATCATTTGGAACGGTACCATAATGGAAGCACACAATATGGTCGATGAACTTAACAAACTTCCAGTACCTATAAGAATGACGGCGAACATCAGTACGGATAAAGTCCAATACTTGGATGTTGAATTGTCCATAGGTACAGACAGATTGGAATATAGCTTGTTCACGAAAGCCACTGACCGCAATACCCTCCTCCATGCACATAGTGCTCACCCACAAGGTTTGAAGGACTCTCTCCCAAAGGCCCAATATCTGCGGGTGATGAGAAACAACTCTGATGAGAACATCAAAGAGAAGCAACTGATTGATATGACTAATAAATTTTTGGAACGGGGGTACCACCGCTCCACCCTTGATAAAGCATTAAGAGAGGCTAGGGCCCCTCGGGAACCTAGGGTGACAGCGACATCACAAAGAATGGTTTTCCCCACTACGTTCCATCAATCAACGGGTCAAATTTCCTCCGCCATCAGAAAAAATTGGAGAATACTGGCAGCGGATGACACCCTCCCTAAAGTCTTTTCGGAACAACCTTTAGTTTGCTTCAAGAGGAATAAAAATCTAAAGGATTTGTTGGTCCATACTGACCCTATCCTAAGTTATGCTGATAATGTTACAATACAATGCCGGGGCAGTGTGCGCTGCCTCGCGTGTGTAACATGTGGACATATGACCCCATCTAAGTCTTTCCAACACCCACACACCAACAAGAAATATATAATTCGGAGTACCATTACGTGTAAAACTACTCATGTTGTTTACAAACTCACATGTCCATGTGGGTTGGTGTATATTGCTAAAACTGAAACAGCGCTCTGTGAAAGAATAAGGGGTCATAGATCCAGCATTAGATTGGCCTACAGGGATGGTGGATCGGACAAACCAGTGGCGAAACATTTCTTTGATTTTAATCATCCATTAGCCACACTGAAATTCATAGCAATTGACCATATTCCAGCATCGAGACGGGCCGGAGACAGGGGTAAATTGCTATTAAACAGAGAGACATTTTGGATATTTGAATTGGACACAGTTTACCCAAAGGGTTTGAATGAATATATCTCGTTTCATTCATTCTTGTAATAGGTTTAACGACAAGTGAGGTTTGTCATAATGACTTGAGTTATGAAATATATTTATATGCATAGCCATAACAGAGTTATAACCCCAGCTATTGGTATTTTGATTTTAAGATATGAATGCTGAGATATGCCATTAAGTACAAAACATTTTTTGGGCACTTTAATTAGTAAGGCTAAATGAGCATAGCCCATTATATAGAAAGATGTTTAATCATTATATATGATTAATAGGAGGAGTTGTAGTATCAACCCTCAATATATAATGCTTTAGGTAATCTTGATCGCATCTCCACAGTGTTTGGATTTTTTTATAAGTGTACATGTATTGTTATTATGTTAGTATATTAGTATCAATGTTATCAGGTATATATTTTTCCTTTTATACGTGGGGTTTTGAAAGAGAATAGATCTATTTTTACACATTACACCATATAATATTTTTTCACTAGCATTTATTGCACTTTTTTACTATTGATAGTTTGCACTTTACATATATATGCACTGTCACTTTAAAATATCTAAATATGGATTGTATTGCATGTCACTTTAAATTATCCAAGTATGGATTGTCATGCAAATGAGTTTTATATCACTCTTTACCTTTATGAGCATTACACTCAGTTATATGCACTGATTCCCTAATAAGATGAACACATGGATGTTTTTATGCACTTTATTTACACTGATAATGTTGGCACTTTACAATGAATTGAGCAGATATAATATATAGCTCATTCATATTTGTATACTTATTATTATCATTATTTTTATTCACATGTTTTATAGTTTAGTATTTTCGGTATTTGACTCCACCCCCCTTTAAAGACATTAACTGTGGCGATCTTTTGTTTTCCGGCATCACCAGGGCAACTACCGTTCCGGTCTGGTTGCCGGCGTTTGGTTGTCCATGGTGATGCTGTGTTGGACAACGTCGCCAAGGTAACAATTTAGCCGCGATCACGCGATGACGCTATGACGCCACGGCAGGGGGCGGAGTCAACTCGCACATGCGCACAGAGCGGGTCAGGACGCCGATTGAATGGCGGTTTCACCTGGGGTAAGCTAATACACTTAATAGTTTTATGTATAAAAGCCTTGTATGTTGTATATACTGTTCTTCATCTCTTTGATCCTGAGGAAAGTCCTGATAGGACTGAAACGTTGGTCGTAGATGTTTTAAATCTATTTTCAATAAACTTGGATTTTTTATTCACCGTGAGTGCAGCAATTCGTTGGATTTTTGTATGGACGGCTATTATTTGCTGGCACCCGGGCAACAAGGGTAATTGGAGCGTGAGTGCGGGAGCTATTGGTATTTTTTATATATATATATATATATGATATATTTTTTAATATATATATATATTTTTTTGTGCATTGGCAGAAGAACATTATACAAGGTATCAAGTAATGAAGAATATTGCATCATTCATATAACTACGCATCTGCACAGTTTTTAGATATTAAAGGTGGTTGAGTAGTCAGTCATGTGTCCGGCATAAAGATCCATGTAGGAGGCCCCTAGTTTGGTCATATTGTATTTAAATATGATATGCAAACGTTCAGTAAAGACTGAGGGAAAATAGTAGAATGATAAGAAACCAAAATGAAAAAGGTACAGCAAAAACAAAAACTAGCAAACAGTTACATAATATAGATTCATTTTAGGTAGTTTTCACAGTGGTGCAAATTTAAAGCTCAAGTCCCAGCTAAGCCTATGCCCATCACAGTCCTGCAATAGGTAGAAGTTCTTCACACCTATTTGCCCAGGTATAGGTAAGTGTGGTATCTGGATGCTGTAGTAGGAGAGGCCTGTTGATGTCAGCAATATGCTCCTCTGCTCTGCAGTCCTCCAGGGATTCTCAAAACTTGTCACCTGTGAACCGAGCTCTGCTGCAGAGCTGCTCTCAGCCTCCTCCAAGACATTCAGGTTAAATCTCATCATTTGTTTGGTGGAAACTACCATCAAGGGACTGAAAGGTCAGCTCTAAGATTAGTAGTTACTTAGTAGTTACTACAGTTTCCACCAAAAATTCACAAAGATTTTGTCAAGCCCAGTCATTATGTTGGACGACTCACTGTGATAGATGGAGGGGTACGCATCGTCCACCATGTTGGTTGTGAAACTGTAACTTCTGCCTAAGTTAATGGCCCTGATGTTGCAGAGGACCCTGTAGGATGTGTAGGATGTGTACCGGGATCACACCTGCCAGGGGGGTACCTGGGCATCAGCTAGAAACTGTAGGGGCTCAGATTGGTCTGAGCTGGTAGAACGGCCATCTCTCTCATCCACGGCTCACACTAGGTCACACTATTGTCTGCAGAAGACTCTGAGTGTAAATACAGTTGGAAGTTGCTCAGGTTGAACAAGCCAATCCCAGAATTAGTAGGTATGTCTCTTCCAGGCACAAGAATATAAAGAAAGGAGGGGCTTAAATCAGCAATATTGAAAGGTGAGCAAGGAGCTCTCTCAAAACATGTCTGTCTGCCATAACTGTCAGGCCCCCATTCCCCCTTAATTTGTTAATAAGTCTATTTTTGGACAAAACCATTTTTACTTTGTCCATAGGAAAAACACACCACTTTTTCTATATTTTAGTATTTCAATAACCAATACAATGTTGCATGGCCCTGTCCTCTTTTACAAAATAAAAGTCTGCCATTAAATTAATAACTTATTAATTTCAAATTTAAGATACTATCATCTGAACTATGTAAGGCAAGAAAATATGCTATGGAAACTAAGCTATTTTATAATGATGAATAAAACACCTAAGAAAATGTTAGCCATTCTGTGGTGCCTTTATTGTTTTGCCTGCATAGGATGTGAACACTTCAATATAGATAAAGTATGAGAATCATATTTTTACGTATAAGAGATTTCTTTGATAAACAGAGACCTTTCACAATAGGTTATGAATCATGTGTTTGCATCATATATATTTTGTTGTATATTTATTTCAGACTGCCTCTAAAAGGTGCAACAGGACTTCACAGAGGTGTAATCTGAATTGTTGTCATCACAGCACAGTAGGGCAAAAAGGAATGGGATTATTACTGAATAAGACTGCAAGGTGAATTCTTTAAAAATTATTAAATTCAATGTTCAGTGTATTGCGGAGGATATACAGCTGGGCAGCAGCAAGGAGGTCTGAAGTTTTTGTCAAAATCTTTCAAACACTTGAAAATTGTTTGACAAAAACAAATGGCATGCATCCTTAAACTAATCATAACCACTACAATAAGGTGTAGTGATTAGTGATGTCCCGAACGGTTCAGCGAACAGTTCGTGAACGGTTCGCCACGAACTCATCATTGAGTAAACTTTGACCCTCACAGTCAGCAGACACATTCCAGCCAATCAGCAGCAGACCCTCCCTCCCAGACCCTCCCACCTCCTGGACAGCTCACTAAGAATGCAGCTTCACAATGAATGTAAAATGGATGTTGTCCAGGAGGTGGGAGGGTCTGGGAGGGAGGGTCTGCTGCTGATTGGCTGGAATGTGTCTGCTGACTGTGAGGTAAAGGGGCAAAGTTTACTCAATGATGAGTCCGCGGCGAACCGTTTGCGAACCTTTCGGCTAACCGTTCGGGACATCACTAATAGTGATGAAGGTGCTTTGCATTCCCTTTTAACAGAGGACTGAAACCTAGTAGCAGAACCATTTTGTGCATGAGTGGAAATGTTACCTTTCCAAGAGTTCTTCTATACCAGCATCACTATTTTTAGTAGAAGTGAGCAAAATACTAAACCAGTTTCTGGTTATTGCAATATTTGGCAATGGCATTGCAGGTTTTGTGAATGGAGTTTATCATAAACTTTAACTGAATGTTCTAAGGTCATTTGGGCATTAAATAGTATTTTAATTCACTGAACCACTGATAGATTTTGGTAAGATGTGATGCTCAAATTCATACTTACCATTAAAGGGACCCTCCACTGCTCAACTACAAAAAACACTGTTTAGTATGTATACCCTCAATAAAAACATGCATGCATATATTAATAACTTGCAAAAGCTACAGATCTCTTGTCTGCTGCCTTTGTAAGCCCTCCTCTTATTCCCCAACCCAGACTTACTCTGGCTGTCTAATTACAAACTTCCTTGTGCAGATCAATGAGAAGTCTGTAAGGCAAGTGCCCTGAGCAATTGCTGCCTCTTGACCAGGAAATAATAGAACCTGTTGTCTGATTGAAAACCAGGTGGTAGTGTTAATTTATGAAAGTGCTCATTTGTATTGGAATCTGCACTTTTTGTAAAATGATGAAAAGAGAACAC
Organism: Pelobates cultripes; assembly: GCA_933207985.1. Classification (NCBI taxonomy): domain Eukaryota; kingdom Metazoa; phylum Chordata; class Amphibia; order Anura; family Pelobatidae; genus Pelobates; species Pelobates cultripes. The sequence continues at coordinate 232,417,027 of OW240914.1, read as the reverse complement.
ACTCTTCACTCATAAAGCACTTCATAAACTGTAGTGCTTCAAGGGTCTGGTGTGTCCCTTTAAGCAATGCAAGAACATACTTAGGGTGGAGGGGTATTTGAGGTAAAGCTATCACCTCTTTTTTTTTTTTTTAATTATGTTTACTTAGTTCCTATATTTACAAATGTAAGTTTACTTGGTATGAAAAATAAAATTAATTGAAGAAAGCCACACTGCTATATAGCTCTTACACAGACTTGAGCTTTTCCCATCAGTTATTCACCTTAAAGAGAAGAGATGAAACAGGAACAAAATTACTGTTTCTTCATTAAAAGTAAACTGCCACTTCCCGAAAAAATCTCATGTGATGTTTACTTATCCTCTATATTTAATACATATATGTGACGAAGTGCCCTTCGCCACTTGTGCCTGGAGAGGACTAATTACCAGCCTCTATGACTATGGTCCCTGGGAGATTTTGCCAGTTAGAAACACCATGTGGACTTCCAATGACACTGGGTCACTAGTGTTCAGGGCCGGACTGGCCCACTGGGATACCGGGAAATTTCCCCGTGTGCCGTCGGCACCTGGGGCCGGGCAGGCAGCTGGCTCACCTGCGGCCGCAGAGGGAGCTCTTT
>OW240914.1:232360014-232416065 GCA_933207985.1 Pelobates cultripes | reverse complement strand
TGTCAATGTTGGGGTGCTTCAGTGTTAGGGTGCTGTGTCAATGTTAGGGTGCTGGTGTTAGGGTGCTGTGTGTGTGTTAGGGTGTTGTGTGAGTGCTACGGTGCTGTGTGTGTGTTAGGGTGATGTGTCAATGTTAGGGTGATGTGTCAATGTTAGGGTGATGTGTCAATGTTAGGGTGATGTGTCAATGTTAGGGTGATGTGTCAATGTTGGGGTGCTGTGTGTGTGTTGGGGTGCTGTGTGTGTGTTGGGGTGCTGTGTGTGTTAGGGTTCTGTGTCAATGTTAGGGTGCTGGGTGTGTGTTAGGGTGCTGGGTGTGTGTTAGGGTGCTGTGTCAATGTTAGGGTGCTGTGTGTGTGTTAGGTTGCTGTGTCAATGTTAGGGTGCTGGTGTTAGGGTGCTGTGTGTGTGTTAGGTTGCTGTGTCAATGTTAGGGTGCTGGTGTTAGGGTGCTGTGTATGTGTTAGGGTGCTGGGTGAGGGTGATGTGTGTGTTTGCCAGGATTTTGTATTGGGGGAGGCAGGTAAATGGCACTATTAATGTTTTACTAAAAAATAAAAATAAATACGTAATAATAAATAATAAAAATAAATACATAATAAATAATAAAAATAAATACATACTAATAAATACTAATAATAAATAATAAAAATACATACTAATAAATACTAATAATAAATAATACAAATAAATAATAAAAATAAATACATACTAAATACTAATAATAAAAATAAATACATACTAATAAATTCTAATAATAAATACTAATAATAAATAATAAAAATACATAATAATAAATACTAATAATAAATAATAAAAATACATACTAATAAATAATAAATACATTATATCCCCCCCCCCTCTATTCTTACCTGTAGTCTGGAAGGGGGGGGGGTGGGGGGATCGTGCTGCAGCCAGCCATCCCTGGTGGTCCTCGTGGTTAGTGAACTCTAGCCCTTTGGGGCTAGAGTTCACTCTCGCGAGACCCGGCCGGTTGCCATAGCAACGGTCCGGATCTCGCGAGAGAAACCCGGCGGAGCTGCAAATTAGAGCTCCGCCGGGTCCTCTCTCCTGGCGGCTGGCTCCCCCCCTCTCTCCCCGCCGGCGGCCGCGTTTGAGTGCATGTGGGCCGGTGAGGGAGATCTTTGATCTCCCCACCGGCCCTCCATGGAAGACAGCGGGGCCGGCGCTCGGATAGCGCCGGCCCTGCATAGACCGACAGGGGAGATCCTGTGATCTCCCCTGCCGGCCTCGGCCCATGGCCACCGTGGCCCACCGGGCATTTGCCCGGTGTGCCCGATGGCCAGTCCGGGCCTGATGGCGGGTGTTCTATGCCGTCCTTATGTGGGCGGTTCTAAACGCTGCAAGGCGGCATAGAATGACCCCGCAATCCAGGGGCCTTATCCAGTCCCCACACTGGCAGTCGTGATTCTGGAGACTGCTTGAGAGTCCAGGCAGTCCCCCCTGGATCCTTGCGATCACATGGCTGGAAAAGCTGGCTTGTGCAGTGACGTTATAAATATATATATATATATATGTATGTGTGTGTGTGTATATATATATGTAACGGCACCCTCAGCATAAAAGGGTTAAACCGCCGTTTAGAAGATCTTCCCCTTTCAGAGACACAGGCACAGCTACTATAGACACAAATCCACCGAACTAGAGAAGCATATGAATGCCGTAAACAGCCGAATAGGAAAAACCATACGAATAGGTTTACACTCCTAGCAGTGGAACTGGAACAGCATACAATAAATCCCCCCCAAGAACGAGACAAAGCACGGTGTTGAGGGCCAAGCAGTGAACCGACAGAGCTGTGGGTTTATTGTTCTTATATACACATTAGTACCACCCACAGGGTTTTGGAACACAACCAATAAACACATACAATACACTCAGACACTCCCACGCAAAATCCTCCCCTATGCCTGTGATACAATTACCTTACACAATGGGTAATGTAATTATCACAAGCAGAGAAATTAAATTTTTCCACATTATTCATAACTTGAAAAGTATGCATCACATTCACTTACATTTTCAGAATCAGCATACTCCAAATACAAACATATGTCAATATCATCTAAATTGGTCCAGTGGTTCAAAAGATAGATCGTAGTCCTTTGTGACAAAAGGAAGCATGGCTTTTCTGCCCAAAACCAGTTCCACAGAGTCTTCTATCCTGGAGATAATTGGGAAGTTATCCAATTATCTCCAAGGACAGAGGCAAAACTATTGAACACATGGCAGCAAAAGACAATAAAACACATAAAAACATATAACTGTGCAGCCATTGCACAAAGCAGGTACATTCAACATATCCCCAGATAGCTCAGATCTGAGCGCTCATTATTACTGAATGGCACTCAGAGCACACACACAGTTCAATTGCCATGGAGCCAAAGTCTTTCCCATAATCTTTCATAATACGAATGGACACCATGGCATAGCTATCTGGGGTATCATCGGTCAAACAGGGCAAGCACTGAATGACCCGGCTTTCGTGTCTTCACAGGGGAAAATCACGCGTTTCAACATGGGGCCATAGTCTAAAGGCAACAGGCGAGCAACCAGGCTTCTCCAATGCAATGTGGCGAGATTGGTCTCGTCACAATATATATATATATATATATATATATACATATATATATATATTTGTGCTCGGAATTTATCCAATACGTAATGGAATGTAGAAGGAGAAGCAAAGTTGGTTGAGGTGTGCCGAAACCAACGTACGAGTAGGCCTGTAAAAGAGGGCCCACAAAGGTGAATTGTTAATATAGATGGGTGTAGGTGGGTGGGGACAAACAGCTTGCACGACAAAGGTAAGTAGGGTTTATATAGGATCATAACTCCTCCCACAAATTCAGGCCAAATGGCCTTCCAACTTGTGCTCGGAATTTATCTAATACGTAATGGAATGTAGAAGGAGAAGCAGCATAGGAGGTTTAAGTAAGATGCTTGATTTGTAGGTGTGGAGAAAGAGGCAAAAAATAACCATATTTAACTGCAAAAGCCTTGAACCAAGCAAACTCTAACTGTGACATGTACAATATACAAGGCCCTGGCGTGAGTGAAAGAGTAGTTGTGAAACTGCGTGAAGCGTGCGCACCTGTATGTGGTGTAATTGTGTGCTTAGTCCAAGATCAGCTCATGGAATGGTGGTATCCTGGATGGTATGTAGTGGGTCGTAGGGAGTGCCTGAAAGAAGACCTTAAATTGAGAGCGTGCAAAAGTGTCAGTGGCTGTGTAGTGGATACCAGGAATGTAAATGTAGACTTGGAAGAACTGAGTGGTGCTACCTGCCAAATCAGCCCACGAATCAGCCACATTGGCGGCGGGTATGACTGCCCTAGCTAATGAAATCATAGGCCGAGGAGTTGTCAGAGCAGAATTTAACTGCCTTGCCGGTCCAAAGATGACCCCATGTGAGTAAGGCCACCACGAAAGGTTAGATCTCCAACAAAGTAGAGGTCTCTCTAAAGGCCGGCAAGGCATCCGTCTCAGTGGGCCAGGCATCCCTACGCGTGATTGCCGAAAAAAAGCTGCGAACCCTGTGTGTGCTGCTGCGTCTGTGTGAATTGAAAGTGAGTGTTTTGAAGGTGGGGGAATGAACAAAGAGATCCCAATCCATGCGGCTGAAAACTACTACAATTGTGTAAAACTGCACTGGCTGGATCGCTCGAATGGTTGGTCAGGGGTCGGTACCTCGAGGAGCAAATTTAAGTAGCCCAGAGACAAAAGACAAACCCTGCGGAATGATACGCACAACAAAATTGAGGGACCTAAACCAGGACTGAAGCCCCCTCCTATTGCGCGCAACACTCCGCAGGAGCAGGACAAATACGTTCCTAATGCGGGACAGATCACCTGTGTAACAGAACTATGCTTTTGCCTATGCTTTTTGCCTGGACTTATATATCAATGCCGCTGGATGTATTACAAAAACCGAATGACTATTTCGTGGAAATATCCTTACCGGAGAATACAGCTCAAAATACCGAACATCGGACCACCCAGGGGAACAGTTAAGTGGTATTTTACCTCCCAGCGCTTTTGGAGCCGTTCGCATGGTTTCACACGAATTCCTTTGTGCTCAGGTTAGATGGCCGCCATTTCGGGACTCTACACGTGTTTGCAGCGAACAGCGGTGTTTGCCCGTGAATGCATGGAACTAAAATCGGATACGCAAACAGGCGAACACCGCTGAGACCTCCAGGAGCTTGTAATTTCGTGCTGGAACTACCGAACAACTGGCCGTATGGTAGCTTTGCTTAAGCTCACATAGGGATTCCAGCGAACACCAGGATGACTGTGGATGGCAAGGGGTTCGTGGGGTTTTAAGTCGGTCAAAACTTCAAAGATCCATAACTCCCGAACCCCTCAACCGAATGGGCTGAAATTTGGACATGTTGTTCCCCTGAGTGCGTGTTTAAAGGTGTACCCCCTGTTTTTGGGGTACATCCAGAATGTGGGTAAAATTGTGTCTGTTTTAATTATGTTATATGTTTATCTGAGGGGAGGAGACGTGGGGGTTGTACCATGTATCTGATTGGCTGTTGTGTTAATTATGTGGGTGTAGCCTTTCAGAGGGCACCATTGCATAAAAGGAGACCCCTGTCAATAAACATCCGTTCTACTTGACCCTTCAAAACGTAGCCTCGTCTCGTTCTTGGAGGGGATTTATAGTACCGTTACTCTGCCTCATTTTACAGCAATGCCGGATTATACACTTGGATATCGTGGATGGGAATAAGAACTCCATTACTTTACAACAGCTTGCCTAGAAAAGGACGTCGCCAACGGCAGATACCCCTTTCCAGCTGGGTAGCCGTTACAACCTGGTAGGCTGCCTCAGAAAGCGAGCCTGGGAGAGGGACCCTGGTAGCAGAGGGACCCCGAGTGTGGTGAAAAAAGGGGGGGAGGGGGTTCCGGTGGTGTGAATACTGTTAGATGTTTGTGAACCTGTTAAATCAACAAAAATTCACCCAGATAGTGATGACTGATGGACACCTGAATCTCTTTAGGAGCGGCCAGCAGAGGGTTTCTGCAGAGGGCGGTGCGGAAGAGGTCTATGATCAAACGTATTTTGGGTATTGTGAATGGCTACCCCGATGGGAGTGGTACACCAAGACGAGAAACGTGAAGACCGGAAAGGGCCGATCGTGAAACCAGCATATGATTGCTGTGGACAGAAGGTGGTCTACCGTAAGTGGGTCTATAGATGTAGATAATAGGTTAGGGCATACGAGTGTACCTGTGGGGTTGGCGAAAACGTGTGAAACTCCTGTGAAAAACCCGGCATCAGAATCTACCATATGCCCAGTTGGGTGTAAATGGTGTCAATGTTAACCTAGTTAAGCGTATCTTAGGTGACAGTTGGGCTGTATATGTGGACTAGGTGTAGGTTCTGGAGCAGATGAAGCAGATGTGTGATTCCCTGCATATAGTGAAAATAGCATACCCCAGCATTAAAGCCGTAGCGCCCAAGCCTTTCCCGGAAATGAATGGTCAGTCCCGCTTGGACTTTTGCCCGCCTCCCAGTCTAGTGCGTGAAGGAGTGGTGAGAGGGACTAAACAGTTAAATATGTCAAATGCAAAGTGATAGGTACAAGGTTCTCGGGTGTGTGCCGAGAGAGGGAAAAGACTTGCGTGGGCCTAACGAGGCCATGCGTAATATTAGGAATGTAGTATGAAAGGTTGTATTTCTTTAACCCTCGTATATTAGAAATTTGACATATGTAATTGCCCAAATGTGGCGCCTAAATTGACGTATGTAACTGCTCTAATGAGGGGACGCAATTGCCATAGTGACGGTAGAGGGCCATGTGTAAACGTATGGAGTGAAGGCTTCATGAGGGTCATGTGTAGAGGTATTGTAGTGGAAGGCAAAGTGCTTAATGCTAGTCCTGAGTTGCTGGATGGAGAAATAGGGCTGTATGAGGGGTATGGAACGAAGAAAGAAGGGAATGAACAAAGAAGGGGTGAGAGATTCCTTCGGAGACCTAGGCCTGACTGGCTTGCTGGGTATTTCGTCCAACAGTAGACCGATTATTGGCATGGATTCTTGTGACATCTGAAAAGAAATAATAATTTGGATAAGTAATGTGTCGTAGAGGTGGAGTTGAGACCTTCCGAGAATTGGCCTGCTAGCTAGTGCCGAGGCGAAGAATTAACCTAGGACCAAGTGACAGGTGAGGCCCTGCTAGTGCCAAGTGGCGGAGAGAGGCTCTACCTGTGATTTGGGCCGAGGGAATTTTGTGGCCACCTGAACGTGGTGGCAGGATGTTGGCCTCTCGGTGACCGTAAGAGATTCAAAAACGTGTGGCTGTGACTTGGGAAGCCCTAGCTGTAGCCCAAAAGAAGGGCGAGCGAGGTAGCTAACTATGATTTGGTAGTGGGGCTGAACCTCCGTGTATGAAGTGGAGTTATAGACTTTGCGGGACCATAGAATTACTTAGGATAGCTAAGGCCAGCGCCTAACCCTCAATGCTAGTTCACTATCCTGATGGGGCTTGTCTCTTAGCATGGTGTAATTGACGTATGTATATACTTAACCTTGAGTATTGTCCTATTTCTTTGGTCAAAGCGCAGGTGGATTTTGATGTATTCTTGCTTCCGCAAGGAATGGGCCCAGTGAAGATATCCTAAGGGTAATATAGATGCTAGAGGGCCTGAGGCGTGCCTATGGTATGCCAATTGTAAAAATGTCAAACGTATGGGTAAAGCGTAATAATGAAATGTAACGTATGAACCCGTGTATGAAGAGGGACCTGAACGAAGGTCTGTAAGTAGAGACAAGCTCCCGGGGTTCCCACGATTGTGACGTTTACATGATACGAAGGCGAAGTGAGGCCTTCAGGAGAAATGTAATCGTAGTGAGTAAGATTTACAATACCTGAAACTGAAATGCAGGGTACCAGGTAGTCTTGTTGGTGGTTGATGCCGTGTAACTTGGCGAAAGTGCGGTAATGACACAGGTCTGAGTGAAGAAATGTAGAAACAATAGACAAAAAATGTACCGTTAAATAAGTAGTAGCATGGTGGTGTAGGTTTGTGTGATTGATGTTCTAATCGTAGTGAGGAATCTCAGACCTGGCCTGTTTGAAGTTTAGAACCCACTTTGGGAGGTGGGGTGTCTGAATGAAGCCGTGGAGGCTGAATGAGGCCTCGAGGGAAAAAGAGAATTGGTAAACCTTTTTACCTGATACAGAAATACAGGATACTGGCATACCACTTCTTGAACACTGTTTAGAGGAAAGTAATAGAACCCAAAAACATATGCAGTCTAAGTGTAAGGAACTGGTATATAAGGTCTTTAAGGAACGGAGGTTTCAAAGAACGTGTTAATGCTCTGAATGAGGACCGTAGACGAGTTAGTTGTGTAGATGATTAAAACATTAGTGAAGGTGCAATAGACTAAGTCCCTGCAGGATTAGATAATGCCTGGAGGTGTATTTAAAACGTATTATAAAGAGAAAAAGTCAAACTGTGCTTTTAAGGAGATTACCCTGGGAAATATTGGTGTCCCATAATTATGTGATCATGGACGGGAATTAGTGAAAACACATTATTTAACCAGTGGTGACTTTAAGAGCCATATATTAAAAACATAACATCATATCGGATAAAATAATGTGAGCTTAGTTTAAGTAAAATGACATGATTAGATATATTTACAGTAGCTCTGAGAATTTCAACCCTGTAGCTTCTTGCGTTCGTTTAAACGTATGAGCAAGAGTAATGTAAAATAGAAAGAGTTCCTGCGTTCGGTGAAAAGGAGCATACGAAAGATTTAAACGAAAGCCAATTGTATAGTCAGCTGTAGACAGTATAAGTGGAGATTAACGAAAGGTTGCACGAAAAGCCGATTGAACGTGTTCGGCTGTACGAACGTACTAAAGAACACACGAACACAGGGTAAGTATGTGCGGTCGGCAAAATTAGTTTAACGAAAGTAAAACGAAGGCGTGTGTACTCCACATTCGGCTGTTAGCCGCACGAACGCGGAAGTACACGAACAGTGTAATAGCACGAATAGGTAGTAATGAAGGGAGCCTATCCCCGCGTTTTTAGGCCCTGAACGTGGGAAATAGCCGAACGCTATTTCCCATGTTAAGCTTACATGGACATGCCGGTCTCGTGACTGGAAGCCGGGTAGCGAGTCGCAAAGACGGGTAGAAGCCGGTGGACGGGCACGGAAGACGGAAGGCAGGAGCTGCTGGCAACGGACTGCTTGCAGGAGACTGACTTTGGCGGGAACAACGGACCGGAAGTGCTGGTTGCTATGGAGAGGACAAACAGCTTGCACGACAAAGGTAAGTAGGGGGTAGGGTTTATATAGGATCATAACTCCTCCCACAAATTCAGGCCAAATGGCCTTCCAACATATATAAATATATAATTAATAAAAATAAAAATAAATATATACATATATATATATATATATATATATATATATATAGTTAATACATTGCTATGCACAAATACACACACCAGTCAAGCCATAAGACTTGCTTTTCCCACAGAATATATATATATTTAAATTCTACGTATATATTTATGTCATATTTATACGTAATTTGTAATTTTATTAATTACTATTTGAGGGACTTGACAACCCAGGCAGAAGGTCCAGAAAATTTAGCTTGCAAGCCCAAGCCTTATATTTAATCCTTTAACTTTATATAGGGGTACTGTTATACTCGGGATACTTAGTTGAACACAAATACTAGTGTTTCAAACAGTAAAATGTATCAACAATGATATCGTCAGTGAAAATGCTCTTTTTGTAGTTTTCACACATAAACAGCACTTTCACTGACGATGTCATTTGTTGTGATATGTTTTACTGTTTTGAAACACTAATATTTGGGTTCAGCAAAGTCTCCCAAGTATGACAGTACCACCATGTACAGATTTTATGGTGTTTTGGAAAGTTGCAGGGTCAAATATAAGGCTTGCATTTCAGTTTTTTTTTCACATTGAAATTTGCCTGATTGGTTATGTTGCCTTTGAGACCGTATGGTAGCCCAGGAATAAGAATTACCCCATGATGGCATACCATTTACAAAAGTAGACAACCCAAGCTATTGCATATGGGGTATGTCCAGTCTTTTTTAGTAGCCACTTAGTTACAAACACTGGTCAAAATTAGAGTTAATATTAGGTTATTTTTTTGCATTTTCACATACAAACAAATATGAACTCTAAATTTAGTCTGTGTTTGTAAATAAGTCGCTACTAAAAAAGACTGGACATACACCATTTGCAATACCTTGGGTTGTCTACTTTTGCAAATGGTGTGCCATTATGGGGGTAATTCTTATTCCTGGGTTACCATACCAGGGGTGGATTCAGAGCCTTATCTCGGGAGGGGCACTTGTAGATTATTTAGCTAAATAATCCAGACACAATAACCACTACAACTCAGTGTTTAAGAACAGTTTGACAATTTACCTGAGGTCTGCTGGGACATGAGGATCTGCTGGGAAATGGGGATGTAGTAGGGCATAGAAGCAGTGTATGTGTGAATGAAGGGCAATGTGTGTGTGTGTGGGGGGGGGCATTATGTGTGTATGGGGGCAGTGTATGGGGAGGCAGTGTGTGTGTGTGTGCGTGGCAATGTAATATGGCCGTCACAACTTTACATGCGATCAGTATCCTCCTCTCCTTCCCACTTGGCAGGGAGAATCCTCCTCCCACTCTCCGAGCAAGGATAGATTGCGGCCAGCCCCTTCTAACATAGTTAGACCATGAATTTCATTAGCTGACGTCATGTAATCATACCTGGCACTACAGCCCCCATAATGCTTAGTGGCCAGGTCATATGACACGCTAATTAAGCGGTGTGAAGAAAATAGACTTTTTTTCAGCATTTTCTACTGTTTATTCGTGACTTTCAGCTGTATTCGTTTATTTGGGCATAATGGATTTTTATTGTGTTGCTGCTGGGCCTTTAACGCCCAGAGAAAGGATTTGTACTTTTAAACTGGCACTTCGGATGCAGTCGAAGTGCCAAAGTAGTCAAAAATCGAACACGTGGCGGCGGCCATTTTAATTTAGTTGAATGCGGTCAGCAGTGCATGCCACTGAATCTATGGAACTAAAATCAGCTACACATTTGCACGAACACCGCTGACCCTTACCTTCTCATGAACTTCGACGATTCGTCTGGAATCGAAGTGCGTTCAACGATTCGAACGCATTGTTAGACTGGGCTATTTGCACGAACGGCCCCATTCGTGTATTTTTCTGTGTGAAATTGACTCTTTTGGGCATGAAAATGTGCTTGCGGTCAGTCAAATAGGACTTTCCCTTAACTTTTTAACCCCTGAACCGATTGCCCTGATTTTTGAGTATGTGTATATTTCAATTATGCTGATTCTGAAAATGTATGTTTTATGTGGATGGCAAATATATTTTGGAAGTTATTCATATTTTGAATAATTATTCAGTATGTGTTATGGATGTTATGTTTTGTTTACATGCAACTAACTCTATGGTTTATTCTCTATTGCACGTGTTTCCTGTTGGGGTGTGTACTTCCTTCCTGTATCTCCTGAAATAATACCTGGCAGTGTCTTTATTTATATCTCCTGAACCATGGTGTCAGAAGTGGGATCCACGGTATTGAACCAATAGCAGATGACATTCTTATAACTGGCTGTGGTAATACAGATGAGGAAGATGAGCATGACCATCATGAGAAGCTAGTAGCATTATTGGATCGCTGCAGGCAGGTAATGCTGAGACTCAGCGTAATGAAATTACAATTCAAGGTACAAGAAGTCCGCTTCCATGGACAAATCCTGTTTCAACAAGGCTTGAAAGCTGACCCAGATAAGATTAGCGCCATTGTGGACATGCCACGGCCTGGTGACACCAAAGCAGTGCAGCGTTTTATTGGCTTTGTCACATACCTAGCAAAATTCATGCCACATTTGTCTGAGGTGTGTGAGCCATTGAGAAGGCTTCTAGATAAAGATGCAGTTTGGCATTGGCTTCCCAAGCATGACCAGGCAGTGGAGGAAATAAAACGCTTGATCACAGCTGCCCCAGTGCTAAAATATTATGATGTAAAAAAGCCTGTTACAATACAAAGCGACTCAAGCAAAAATGGCCTAGGATGTTGTCCAGGGCTGCCATCAGAAATTTTCTGGGCCCCCCGGTGCCTGCACCCGAGTCCGCTCAAAGTGCTGCCCCCCCACCCCCTGAGTTCGCCCACAGGGATGCAGTGTCTGTACTGATTCTGGTGTGTGTATAGTGGATGTAGAATGTGTGTAGTGGATGCAGAGTTTGTGTGTTAAGTGGATGCGGTGTGTGTTTAACGGATATAGTGGATGCAGATTGTACATTTGTGTAATGTATGAGGTGTACATTAGATGCAGAGTGAGTGTTTGTGTAGTGGATGTAGTGTGTGTTTATAGTGAATGCAGAGTGTGTTTGTGTAGTGGATGCAGTGTTTGTGTGTATTAAATGCGATGTGTATAGTGAATGCAGAGTGTGTGTTTGTGTAGTGGATGTAGTGTGTGTGTCTAGTGAATGTAGAGTGTGTGTAGTGGATGTAGTGTTTAGTGAATACAGTGTGTGGATGCAGAGTGTGTCTTTGTGTAGTTGATGTAGTGTGTGTATAGTGACTACATACAGTTGCAAGAAAAAGTATGTGAACCCTTTGAAATGATATGGATTTCAGCACAAATTGATCATAAAATGTGATCTGATCATCATCTAAGTCACAACAATAGACAATCACAGTCTGCTTAAACTAATAACACACAAAGAATGAAATGTTGCCATGTTTTTATTGAACACACCATGTAAACATTCACAGTGCTCCTGAGGCAGCCCCCGCAACCTGTATTCTGCGGGGGGCCCAGCACACTTGAAATATACTGCCCAGCTACTCTGCTCTGTAGAAGTCTCGCGAGCCATGGCAACGCTCTGACGATTGCATCGCTCGCGAGACTTCAACAGAGCAGAGAAGCTGGGCAGTATATTTCAAGTGTGCTGGGCCCCCTGCAGAATACAGGTAGCGGTTGGCCCTGCTGACTAGGCCCATCTAGTCTGCCCAATTTTCTAAATACTTTCATTACTCCCTAGACTTATCTTATAGTTAGGATAGCCTATCCCACACATGCTTAAACTCCTTTGCTGTGTTAACCTCTACCACTTCAGCTGGAAGGCTATTCCATGCATCCACTACAATAATAATAACAAAGTATTTAACCAGGAAAGGTACATTCAGATTACTCCGGTTTTCAAGTACGTCTTGGGGTTGTTACTATTACCCAATTTAATGGTACTCATACTTTATCTACCTCGAAAGGATGAAGAGCAGAGTGAACCCTGATGATGCATTTGCCCACTGAGCTATAGCGTTAATCGCTATATATGTGTGCACATAGCTAATGTGGGGCCCGGAATGACCTGAGCAGTCCGAGCCCCCCAGGACCGCCAGGCCCATGACAACAGTTATGGTTGTCATGCCCTGATGGTGGCCCTGATGTTGTCTATTGCAAGAAGGTCAGCCAGTTGCATTTGCATCCAGAACACTCTCTTCAGCTGAGAAAAATTATGCTCAAATTGAAAAGGAATGTTTAAGCATTGTTTTTGCCTGTCAGCGTTTCCATCATTATCTCTATGGCCGGGATGCAATCATTGCTGAAACTGATCACAAACCGCTAATAGCCATATTCAAGAAGCCGCTTTTATGTGCTCCAAAGCGTTTGCAGAGCATGATGCTTACATTGCAGAATTACAATCTCAATGTTGTGTACAATCCAGGATTTCAAGTGTACATCAGTGACACCCTAAGCAGAGCTACAATGGAACACGTGGCACCTAGAGGTGAGCATGAGCATCTTGCAGTTTGTTTGTTGCAGCAGGAACAGAATTTCTTTGCCGAAGTCAATCAAGCAGACTATATTAATGTTACATCAGCTCATACAGCACACAGAAAGTGATCTAACTTTGCAAGCACTGAAGTCTATTGTTCTGGTGGGGTGGCCAGATGAAAAGGATGCAGCACCTGCAATTGTGAAGGAATATTGGTCCTTCATAGATGAGATCAGCATACAAAATGGTATCTTGTACAAAGGTCCAAGGGTCATAGTGCCGAAGTTTACTTTTTAATACCTTAATTTTGCTGATGTGGCTCCATCTGCTCCCGTGCTCCATCTGAACATCAGTGGTCCATGGATATTCGGTTTTAGCCTATACAGGCACCTTTGGGCTTACTATACAGAGCCTGGCACGGCTCTGCAATTCGTGAGTTGTACTATTTACCTATTTATACTTACCTTTATCCATACAGGATACACTATGTGTTGTGTTATTATTTTTTAGGCATTGTGAAGACTATTCTGCCATCTATTCATATGTATAAGTATGTATTTATATTTGGATTTTGCTGGAAGGGTACACTTTCACTCTGTGTTTTTACACTTTGTTGCTGGTGCTATTACTTATCTACTAATGGCAAAGCTGAATCTGTGAAAATTGTAAAGAAATTATGCAAAAAAGCTAAAAGTGATGGTACTTGAAGACCCATGGAAAGCCATCTTACATTGGAGAAACACTCCAACAGAGGGTATGGATAGTAGTCCGGTACAGAGACTGATGTCAAGGAGATTAATGAGCTCCTTACCAGTAGCCAACAAGCTGCTTGAACCCTCTGTAATACAAGGTGTACCAGAAAAGTTACGACTTAAGAGGCAAGTGTTTAAGGCTAGATATGACTCCTCTGCTAGGGATTTACCTGAACTGAGTTTTGGGGAACAAATCCGTATGAAACCGCTTCCTGGAGATCGAACAGGTCGCTGGAGAATGGGAACCTGTCTGCAAAAGGTTGCACCACGCTCTTATCTTGTGGATATCGAAGGAACTTTCTACCGACGCAATCGTGTGGATCTGCGAGTGGCTGAGAAGCCCAATTCTCAATATCCAGTTGACAAGCCAGACACACCTGGTATTCCAAGGACACACTCACATGTCGGCAGTGAAGAAGAAGTGATACCACAGACTAGTACTAATGACAGCCCTTAGCAAGCAGGACCTGACAGCAGTCAAGTTCAAAGCATGCCAGTAAGTGGTGGGAAGAGTCCAGTAACCTCAGAGAGTTCTAAAAGACTATTTGCACAACCTGGACCAGTCGTCACTCATAGTGGCAGACATTCACAACCACCTGAAAGACTTAATCTCTAGAATTTTATTACAAGGACAGTGTTTCACAATGTTGATTTATTAATACTAAAAGAGGGAGATGTTATGGATGTTGTGTTTTGTTTACATGCAACTAACTCTATGGTTTATTCTCTATTGCATGTGTTTCCTGTTGGGGTGTGTGTTTCCTTCCTGTATCTCCTGAAACATGACTGCTATACATTGATACCTGGCAGTGTCTTTATATCTCCTGAAACAGTATGTGTGTATGGGGGCAGTGTGTGTGTGGCAATGTGTGTATGGGGGCAGTGTATGTGTGTGTGTGTAGCAATTTGTGTGTATGGGTGGCAGTGTATGTGTGTGAGGCAGTGTGTGTATGGGGGGCAGTGTGTGTGTATGGGGGGAAGTGTATGTGTGTGTGGCAATGTGTGTGTATGGGGCAGTGTGTGTATGGGGGAGCAGTGTGTGTGTATGGGGGAGCACCCTCAGGGTCCCACTCCCGCCCAGCTCTGGGGAGAGAAAAGGGGTAAAACTTACCTTTATTCCAGCGCCGGGCGGGGAGCTCTCCTCCTACGATCCTCCTCCTCTCCTCCAATTCGGCTCAATGCGCATGCGCGGCAAGAGCTGCGCGTGCATTCAGCCGGTCTCATAGGAAAGCATTCATAATGCTTTCCTATGGACGCTTGCGTGTTTCACTGTGATTTTCACAGTGAGAATCACGCAAGCGCCTCTAGCGTCTGTCAATGAGACAGCCGCTAGAGGATTTGGAGGATGGATTAACCCATTTATAAACATAGCAGTTTCTCTGAAACTTCTATGTTTATAAAAAAAAATGGGTTAATCCTAGAGGGACCTGGCACCCAGACCACTTCATTAAGATGAAGTGGTCTGGGTGCCTAGAGTGGTCCTTTAATGAAGTGGTCTGGGTGCCAGCTCCATCTAGGGTTAACCCTGCCTGCTGTAAACATAGCAGTTTCAGAGAAACTGCTATGTTTACATATGGGTCAATCCAACCTCTAGTGGCTGTCTCATTGACAGCCGCTACAGGCTCTTCCACGCTTCTCACTGTGATTCTCACAGTGAGAAGACGCCAGCATCCATAGGAAAGCACAGAGAGGGAGCCCGGCGCTGGAGAAAGATTTTAACCCCTTCCTCCCCCTTCAGCCCGGCGGGAGGGGGGCCATGAGGGTGGGGCGGAACTATTAACACTATAGTGCCAGGAAAACAAGTTTGCTTTTCTGGCACTATAGTGGTCCTTTAAAATAAATATACTTTGGAGGGGGGACATTTCTCGATCCCTGGTGGTCCATGGGGAATCCCTGGCAGTTCTAGTGGTGAGAGTGAACACTAGCCCGCAGCTCCCCTGCCGGCTGCCAGCACGGTGCCTGTGGACCGGGGAGGGAGATCTTTGATCTCCCCTCCAGTCGGTGAAGGCACATTGCAGGGCTGGCGCTTGGACAGTGCCAACCCTGCATTAGCCGGCAGAGGAGAGGCAGACCCTTGGCCTGCTCGGTTTTCTCGAAGGGTTGGCAATTGCCCCGGTCCCCCCTCCCCCCCCCGGATCCGCCACTGTACCATACGATCTCAAAGGCAACATAACCTGCCTGGCAAATTTCAATACGCATAAACTGAAAAATGTAACGTGCTATATTTGACCCTGTAATTTTCCAAAACATCATAAATCTTGTACATGGGGTGTACCATTGTACTCGGTAGACATTGCTGAATACAAATATGTGTATTTTATTGCAGTGAAAGCAAACAGTATTACAACATTCATAGTTAAAATGTCACCTGGAACTAAAAAACTGAAAACAAAATCTTACTTTCTCACATTTTCTTAGATTTTATTCATATTAAATTAAGTTTCATATGAATATTAGATATTAGAAAGCCCTGTTTCTCCTCATTCAAATTATATACAATACGTGTGGGTGCACTTAATATGAAATTGGTGAATTATATTTGTACAAACATATAGTCAAATTCCAGGTTTTGTTTACATTTTATTGTGATCAGAACTTTTACAATTGCCTCCGTCCTTAAAGGGTTAAGCTAAAGTTGTCTTAGCACTTATACTGTGCCTTTAAAGCTAAAACAGTCAAACCCGAAGCACAGGTGACGTGGAAATTTATTTCCAGTTTGGAAGACAGATAAAGATACCCATATTACTATAACAGAGGTTTCATTTTGCCCCGCTTTGCCATAATATAATAGCCATCTCACCCACTGATCATTGGTGTGGGCGTGGAGGTGGACAGTGATGCTTAATGGTAATTGCATGTGGGGGGGGGCTATGGCCCGTCTTGTTGTTTCACATGCCCCCTCCCCATGAGATTATGTCTTTTTAGTGACTGGGCAGTAAAGGCTGCCAAGTCGCTTGTTTTAAATATATAGTATATATAACACCACCTTTCAAATGGTGGTGGGCATAAGTATGTTTTGAACCTCGCTTATAATAATATTGGGATCCTATTGACCACCATGGGCTTTTTATTTATTTACTTTTTTAATGTGGCACCTGGCAAGCAAGCATTGGCCATTTGCAACATAAATGACTCTCATTGCTAAAAGTTATTTTACTATTTGACAGCTGGCTGCTAGTAAAGTATTTTTAATTAATTAATTTGCTAATTAAATATTTTAGTCCCAATTTTTTTTTAAAATCAGTGATTTGTGAATTTGTGAAAGCACCGATTTTAATGGGCACACCGAATGCATCCGAGTGACTGTTCCAGATTCGCTTAGACCAAATGAATTCCAACAGTAATTCTGTCGATTTCACCAGATTTTGCTCATCCATCTACAATGGACCATATAGGAAAGTGCCTCATTTGTGTGCCTTATGGAAAAAAAGATTTGTTAGTACAGAAGTTTATTTTCAGTCTACAATTTTGTCAGTGTCATTTGTTTTTGACAACCCTCAAGCGCCAAATCTTTTGGGTGCTGGAATTGGACATTGTTCTTTAACACTCTGCTTTGAAACTGTTGAACCACGATTACAGAAACAAGCAGATGGCAGAATGTGCAGTACAGGAATCACTAAATTGAAATAACTCCCAGCCGTGAATTGGACAAGCTGTCAAACAGTGTCCGACACGCAGTAGAAATTCCAAAGAGCAACAGACAGATGGATGGATGGGCCAAAATCTTTATATATACATATATATACATTGATGTAACTGTGAGATATAAATAATTTTCTTCATGCCTACATTAACAAAAAGAGAGTTTAATTGAGGAATATTAAAAAAAAATGCTGTTACTAAATTAATATTATTAGAATTGATAAAGAGACTGCCAAAATATTTTACAGTGCATTGCTGAGCATGAAATCCATAAGGTTTAAGTGCTTTATCATACACAGATGCTGTAGCTACATAGTGGACTAGATCTAACGAGGTGGGCAGTATTATTACATGCACGGTGCATAGTGCCCCATGGACCTTGAATAAACACTTAAAACTGTTAGGTTATTCTTTGATAGGGAGAAATGTTAGATTAAAGATGAAGTGTCTTAGAATAACCACAACTACATGCTGCAGTGGTTATGGTGATTGGAGTGTTCCTTTAAAGTAAATTTAGTGATGTATGCGTAAGAGAAAAACATCTGCTCTAAAATAGTGGGACTATTATATGTTCTATTAATATTTAATACAACACATTATTGTTCGTATTCTAGTTTTAAATCCGCAGACCGCAACTAGAAACTTGTATAAATAAAACAGACAAATGGAAATTAAAATACGGTATAAAGACAATGGACCTTTTCAGCTGTTCTTCAGGTACACAGTTTAACATGCCACTCCTGCAGGCGTGAAGAAGGTGCCTGCTATGCACAAGCACCTTTGGCCCTTTCCCTGTATTATTGGATTTCCACTGAATGTTACCTCTTCACCTCTGATTGCCCTCTGTGTAATGTAAAGTTTACAATGTAATTACACCACACATGCCTGAAATTGCCTCTATCAGAGGATTGATTACACATAAGGTATAAAATTCCCAGGCTCACAGACTGCCATGGCCACACTTTTTAAAGTGTATTTTCTCTGAGTGTTATATTAATAAAAAAACAAACTCCTCTGGTTCCCATCTGCTAGCACAAATAATGTTATCTGCTTAACCCACTCACTGCCAAAAACTGAGTCAAGCAACATGTGCTTAGATCAGAACTTATAAACAGAATACAAAAAATAACAAAAGGGTCTAATGTGCGTTGTCAATATTTTTAATAACACAGTTATGGGCATGAGATTAGGGACCTTTTAGCCAGATACTATATAAAAGGGTACACAGGACCACGGCAAGCGCATGTTAAGGGACCCTCCTAGGTTACACTTATAACTATTTTTACATACCTCCCAACATTGCTTGTTTATGTTAAACGTTAATATAATTATTCTGAATACACATCTGCGGGTGTACATTTGCGAGTAGTGTTAATACATGAATTTAGTTGCCATTTCGGGTCCGTTACCGTAGCAGGAGCCTGGGTCCAAGTCACCAACAGGCACGTGTGTCAGGTTTAGAGGCAGAGGGATAAGGCGCTCACTATGGTAGCAAGTACAACAATAGTATTGGACAGCAGTAACCAACACAAGGAGTCCCAACCTTGTGACAGAAATAGTGTGGACAGATAGGATTAGGAAACTGCGCCCTAGACAATGTGATACAAATAAATTGTATACGTACACAAGTGTATATGCGATGGTCTATGTCCAATTGACCTCAAAGTAAAAGAACATAGAAGAAACAATAGTGCAATATCGTAAATATAACAAGCGGGTTGTGTGGGTACTTTTAAAGTGGTTTCACTCACATTTCCCAGAGCTATCCCAGAGCTCAACTGTTAATGCGCGTGGACGGTACAATCCCCATCTCAGGATATATACTGCAGAATGCGTCTTAGCAGTTCCGAGCAGGATACAGGTAATATGTGGGGAAATAGAAATCCAATAGTGCAATATATATTGGTAAAATATAAAAGAAAAGAAAAAACAATAGTAACATACTCACATTTGCTAGAGCACAACTTGCTATAGTCAGTATGGCATAGGTGGTATCATCCCCACCAGGGAATATGAAGGTAACCAGGAATTGAACGGTGCCTGTCTCCATCTCAGCCGCGGCGAGGGAGCTGTGTCCTCTCTGCTCCCTCTCGCCACGCGCGGGCTGTCTGCTGTAGCTGGGAGCCGGAATATGACATCATATTCCGGCTCCCAGCATCAGCAAACGGTGCTCGGCATGAGGGAGCAGAGAGGACACAGCTCCATTACCTCTTGCCCCCCATTACAAGGGGAACTCGGGAGGAGGAGAGGGCATTTGGGGGCGGCCGAGTGCCTGCAAGAACAGCGGGAACGGCGTTCCTGCTCAAATAAAAGTGCAGGAACGCCGTTCCCACGCGTTCCTGCAGGACTCACACCCCGTGTGTATGCTTTTGAATTTGAATAACATTAGTTAGTTATTTTCTATATGCTATGAAGCATCACTAAGTATTCTTTTTTTATTTAACATATGTTGGCCTTGCCGAAAAAACGTCCGGAACTACTTTTAGATGCAAAAAATAGTACATGCTGACACTCCCTCACCGGATGTAAATACCAGTCCACAGACCGATTTCCATAAGATCCGCCCACCCTCTTGGACTTACTATGTTGTTATTTAATATGGTGGGCATTGCCAGGATGTCTGGGACTGCATGCGTTCCAAGAGTGGAACGCAGTACGCTACCATTGGCTTAAACGCCGCGTCACTTCCGGTGTGACGCGTGCGTTTCTCCAATGGTTACAGGAAGCAGGACGGGAACCTGCACTACGCAAGGAGCTTATCATCTAACATCCCCACTGGTGTATCTATATAAATGGACGGAATTAGGACTTCACCCACACTTCTGAGGAAGCCTTTTCAAGGTAAAAACGCGTCAAGTGGGACTTTTTAAGCTATTTATATGTTATTCTTTTGTTATTTTTGTTAATAAATAATATATATTTTAAAGATTACTTTTCTACTTATTTTACTTACCTTGGATACCTGATTCAGTTCAATTCCTGGTTACCTTCATATTTTCTATTGGATTTCTATTTCCCCACATATTACGTGTGTCAGGGCCTTGGAACATGCAGCCTGCATCTGCTTCTATCCCACCAGCTCCTGGACTTGGGCCTATGTGGCCCAGAAGACAAAAAGCTGCCTGGAGGCCTTCCCAGATGCCATGCATCTGCTACTGTGTCCTCTGGGAAGAGGAAACTGCTTCTCCCCCTGCCCTTTCTGGTATCCCTTCTCCATGATTTGTGTCCCCTGCCTCTTCTGTTTTGGCTCCTGCTTCTGTGCTATTCCCTGCTCCCCCTGTTTTGGCCAATGATTCTTTCGTACTACCCCCTGCTCCCCCTGTTTTGGCTCCTGCTCCTCCTTCTGTGCTACCCCCTGCTCCCCCTGTTTTGGCCAATGATCCTTTCGTACAATCCCCTGTTCCCTCTGTATTGATCCCTACTCCTTCTGTGCTGGCCCTTCTCCTTCTGCTTTGTCCCTTGTTCACCTTTGTAGGTCCCCTGCTGTCTCTTCATTGCTACCTCTGCCCCTTCCCCTCCCTTCCCCCCGTTGGGCTCTCTAAGCTGCTTATATGTTTTGGTCCGGCCCTCCGTGTTTACACTTAAAATAAGAAACCTGGGATAAGATTTAGAAGGGAGAATTTGTATAGTTTTCTCCCTCCTGCCATTGCATTAGCCTTCTCCTCTGGGGGAGAAGGAAAGTAAAGATTCCAACAAGGATAGAGAGAAATTCTGTTATCGGAAAATCCCCAAGACCATTGGGAATTGGATCCGGGTGTTCTCTATCCTGGCAAGCCTTATTTGGGAGAAGACCACCCCAGAAATGCTCTGCCTTGTTCTGCTATCAGGACAACACTTGTCATACCTATGGTTGCCTGGGCTGGTGGAAATATGATGAACAATTTCG
This sequence comes from Pelobates cultripes, assembly GCA_933207985.1. Lineage (NCBI taxonomy): Eukaryota > Metazoa > Chordata > Amphibia > Anura > Pelobatidae > Pelobates > Pelobates cultripes. The sequence goes on along the minus strand of OW240914.1, from coordinate 232,394,945 downwards.
TCAATGGCTGCAGTACTCTTTACCTGATTACCCCGTAATAAGATTGAGGGTCTGAATTGGGATGTGTATCTCACTCAGAGCTTGCAAAAGATTTAACTGTGCCAACTGCAGTCCATTTTGGGTAAGTTAAACTTCGCCTGGATTATAGGACTATGCCCATGGGGTGGGTATTTAACAGGCACCTGGCTGCGGTGACCTCAGCCATCACAAGGCCTTGGCACTTTATTCAGTATATGCGACCGTTACGGTTGGATCTGGTGGTCTAGGATTCCTTCCTGACTTCCTATAATAGCAGGTCCTATCGGCAGGTGCTTGAGGTGTCCACTGCTGACTTTCATCTGTGTATGAATGCAGTGAATTCGGTTGGTTTCAAGGCCATTCTGTGGTCCCAATGGTGTGCTGACACCTGGCGAGATGGCTGGCATGCCACTTGCCTCACGCCACACATCTTGCTTTTGGAAGTCATCTAGTATGCCCCTGACTGCAATTTCTTCAGGCTTGATGGGCCTTAGTTTCATTTTCTTCCCCACATAGCTCTCCTCTCTCACTCTCTCTCACTTTTCCACACATCTCTACACATGCCTCAAAGTTCTTACATTACTCACCTCACTCACATCTCCCCATCTTTCTCACATTATTCCCTTTGTGTCTCTCCTCCCATCTCTCTCACATTACTCCTCATGTCTCTCCTTCATCTCTTCCCTATTACTCCACACATTGTCTGTCCCTATTCTCTCACCATGTCTGTCTCTCTGCCCCTCCTTACCAATGGTTTCTGTTACTCATTCCAGGCTTCACTTGTTGCTCAACCATTTTATCACCTGATTGGTGTCTCTCCTTACCCATCCTTTCCTTACATTTGTGATACTGTTACTGTTCACTGCCTCCACCGCTCCTGTCTCTCCCCATCTCACCCCAGCCTGTCTCCGCATATTTCTATCACAAGTTATCCTCTAACATCCACTATTCCTTCCTCCCATACAGAATGTGCCCCATACTGTGTCACAATAACTGGGAACCCCAAACACACAAACCCTGATTAACAACAACGGACAAGAAAAGCCTGTATAACTGGTCGTCACAGTGGTCGGACTTAGTGGATAGATTAGTCAGAGTGCTCGCAATTGCAGAGATTTGATCCTGTTCTCAGATTTAAGCACCACATGTCCACTTCAGGGTAAATCCCTTTTCACCTACCTTAGAATTCAAATATATGGTTCATGCATAAGCTCTCTACCATCCTATGAGCATACTCTCATACTTTTCTATTATGATGTGGCTTCTCAACATAATCCAAAGCCCTGTCAAGCTCGACAGGGCTGCAACATCGACCCCTACATATATAATTCAATGGGAGAAGGCGCTAAACCAGTGTTTTTCAATCCAGGAGTGGAACTCGGCATATGTTTCACATGTGTGTAATGTCCATATGTGTATACAGTTGTGCAATCATATGGAGGTTTAGCCTGTATGTGTGTATACAGATGCATATATGTGTATTGTGCTCCCTTCCGACTATTAGGGTACTCCTCTATATCTACCCCCTTGTATATCTCTCCCTTCCATACTATTCATTTATCTCTCTCCTATCTGTGTCCATCTCCCCATAACATACTCTCCCTTTCGCCACATAACATACGCCACATAACATACTCTCCCTTCCGCCCTCCCTCTGCTCATACTCCATTTCCTCACTTGTGTCCCTGTGTATGTATCCTCATGGGAAAGTGTCCTCTATGCAATACCTATGATCCCTACATACCAGTAGCACAGGGAAGAATGACAGTAAAACATGCATTATGCTTCAGGCTTCCATTAATTAAAAAATGAATTGACTGCTCCTTTAAGATTTGAATGGCACAGCAAGAGTTAATGAACCTAAGTTCTGAACAGAAATTCTACAGACTGTCTGTGGAGCTCTGCACCACATCCTGGATACAGGAAGAAAAACAGCGAAGGCATGCAGGTTTTTCTTTGCAATTATTTCCATACTGTGTGTCACGGAGAAGATTAATTGAGAATTATGGTTAAAACTTCACAATGGATAACCTGCCATCTGTTCTATCTTTTTTTTCTTGGATAATTTATGTATTTCCTTCAAAAACAGCTGCACAACTGTTTCTTAGCTGGAGTCACGTGTAGGGATATTGGAAAGCTCAACTTGCATTGCTGCCTGGAGAGCTCTAGCACAACTCTGTCGGATTTAGGGATACCCAAAGCTTGCATCTGGGGGAGCGGTGGGCATCAGTATGCTGATCAAAATGTTTGATGGCAGAATAAACTCCACTTTGCAAATTGTTATCGGCATGGGGTTTAGGTTAATTAATACGTATTTTTCATGGAAGAGCAGTCGCTGACCAATGATATTTAGTTAACATGTCAGATAGTTGCCATGTGCCGTTAACCCTTAAGGACACATGACATGTGTGACATGTCATGATTCCCTTTTATTCCAGAAGTTTGGTCCTTAAGGGGTTAATGCTTATCATGCCGAACAAAATTCTATACCAATCAGCAAATCACAAGCATTTTGACATACAGCATGCAAGTCAGCAGACAGGTCCGCACTTTTTAAACATGTTCATCCCTAATAATCAGATATTCCTTGATTCCAAGTGAATGGAAAGACAGACTAACTGATGGGTAAACAAATGATACGTAACTAGTTTATAGGATAAACATAATGAATGAGGAATAATGCAGTCTGCCAATGTGCACTATCTGTCCTGCCTGAGATTAGTGGGATTTACACTGTCGAGCAGCTGTAGCAATTTTCATTCAACTCTCTCCTAAGAAGAATTAATGGCAGGTTCCAGGCACCCAGGACTGCTACTCCCTTTAATCTCATGCAGCACATAGACATGTACACTGATCAGTCACAACATTAAAACCACCTGCCTAATATTGAAGAGGTCGCCTTCTGCTGGCAAAACAGCTTTGATGCATAGACTTCACAAGACCTCTGAACATGTCCTCTGGTATCTGGCACCAAGACATTAGCTGTAGATTCTTTAAGTCCTGCAGGTTGCAATATGGGGCCTCCATGGATCGGATTTGTTGTTCCAGCACATTCCACAGCTGCTCAATTGGATTGAGATCTTGGGATTTTAGAGGCCAAGGCAATGCCATGAAAATCTTGAATGCTTTGTCATGTTCCTTACACCATTCCTTAACAATTTTTGCAGTCTGGTATGGTGCATTATCCTGCTGGAAGTGCCCACTGCCATCAGCGAACATCACTTCTATGAAGGGGTGTATGTGTTCTGAAACAATCTCTAGGTAGGTGGCACGTTTCAAAGTAACATCCACATGAACAGGACCCATTCTGTGTGATCAGACCAGATAGGTTTCCCTATGTCCCCCTCCTCCCCCCTCATGCATCAATGAACCTTGAGTGTCCATGAGTCTGACACTGGTTCACCACTTTTGGTAGGTACTAACCATTGCATATCAGAAAGACCTCACAAGATTTACTGGTTTGGAGATGCTCTGAGCCAGTCATCTATTTGGTCCTTATCAGGCTGTGAGAGGGTAAGGGGGCTGGAGGGGCTGTGACATGGTGTGGGGGCTTGAGGGGCTGTGACAGGGTGGGAGGTGGAGTGGCAGTGACTGTGTAGGGGGTGGAGGGGCAGTGAGAAGGAGTAGGGGATGGAGGGGCTGTGACGGGGGTAGGGGGATGGAGAGGCAGTAACAGGGGGTGGGGAGTGAAGTGGCCGTAACAGGGGGTTGCGGGTGGAGGGGCTGTGACAAGGGGTAGAAGGAATGGAGGGGCAGTGACAAGGAGTAGAGAGAATGGAGGGGCAGTGACAGGGGAGAGGGCGGCTAGTAACAGGGGGTAGTGGTATGGAGGGGCAATAACAGGGAATAGGGGGTAGTAACAGGGGATGGTGGGATTGAGGGGCAGTAACAGGGTAGGGGGTGGAGGGGCAGTGACAGCAAGTAGGGGGATGGAGGGGCAATAACAGGGGTAGGGGTGTAGTAACATGGGGTAGGGGAGTGGAGGGGCAGTGACAGGGATTAGGGGTGGAGGGGCAGTAACAGGGGGTAGGGAGGTAGTAACAGGGGGTGGAGTGATGGAGGGGCAGTAACAGGGAGTAGGGGGGGTGGAGGGGCAGTGACAGGGGGAGGGAGTTCATAAATACCTTCCCTGGTGGTCCTGTGGGTGCCCTCGCTCCCCAGTGATCAGGCTCTCTGGTCTGCAGCTCCGCCGCGAGTGAGCTGCAAACCACGTGGTAAATCTTGTGATCTCCAGTTAGAGCGTTGCCATGGTTACCCGCTGCAACACTCTGACGGGGGGGGGGAGGGGATATCACAAGACACTTCAGTCTGCAGCTCACTCCCAGCGGAGGGCAGACTGATAGGAGAGGCTTCGCACCCGGCGGCATTATGGGCATGCTGACCGAGGACCCAACATGGTAGTCTGCCCTAAGGCGATTTAGGCAGCCTAAATCGCCTAATTAGAGAGCCGCCTCTGTTCTGGTGTCTAGCCTGTCCTTGCAGGCTTTTCAATATAAATGCTACCTTTTCAGAAAAAAGGCAGTGTTTACATTTGGGCCTAGAAACACCTCTAGTGGCAGTCACTCAGATGGCCACTAGATGTGCTTCGTCGTCCAACGCTGCACAATGTGTAGAACCTACATTCAGCATCTCCAAGCTCTATATGGATGCCCTGAGCGTTTCCCTTAGAGATACATTGATTCAATGCATGCCTATGAGGAGATTCTGATTGGCCCAGCACAGTGTCTTGCCATGCATTCGCAACTGCCTCCCTATGGGAAAGCATTGGATTGGTTGAGATCATCAAATGATCTCAACCATAGAGGCGGAGTGAGGTGAAACAGGTGCAGAGTGAGAGAAAAGGTAAGTTTAAACACCTTGTTACTGCTCTGGCAGGGGTGCCGGAGGCCTTGACTGCCACATCAGCACTATAGTGTCAGGAATACATGTTTGTATTCCTGACACTATAGTGTTCATTTAAAGTTAACATCTCCCCTAAACCTCTACACAACCCTGACCCTCACACCCACCCTCAGTATTACACTAACACAAGATCTAAACCTATCCCTAACATTTTTGGTGTATGTTCAGCATTTTCCAAATAAATAATTATTTTGTAATATTTAGCTGGTGAAGTGCAAATATCCAAAATCATATAAGCCAATATCTATCATCCCATCAGTTAATTATTTATTTCCATTCTCTAAAGGGAACACTCTAAAATATAAAATAAATGGATTGCTTTTTAATTATTTGGGTAATCCTTTTTTACTTTCTTTTTGAAAATTGTTTCTTAGCAATTATTTTAATCATCTGTTTAAATTAAACACCAGTTGTATCCAAAATGCTCATATTGTATAACTGCAATGTCAAGTATAATACACAAGGTGTTTGTGAAGTTCAATCCCCATGAATTCTAAAACAAGGATGAACATAATGGGACATGCATTTCCCAAACATCTAGGGTAGCTAGATATAACAGACCATATCCAGCAACCATATTAACAAAGTGTGAAAATATTTTCTGCATTATGTTCCTTCATTAATATGGCTCTTGAAGTTGTAGTATATACAAATACAAATAACATTATATTTGATGGAGCAGATCAGACCCAGGTGCTACCTATGCTTTACTTTCTTGCACTAAATTCCACAGTGGTAGTCCATATCATTATAAGATGAAGACTCCAGAAGAACAATTGAATCCTCAAAGCCACCGCCAACGCCAGACAACCCGAGATGCTCTGTTGAAAAATTCTAATCAACCTGCATCTACACTGAAGGCACTAGGGAGATGCAAAGGGATTTGTCAGTTTTAAAAATCAGACATGTCAAGGGCAGCATCTCTTCACTTTATGTTATTTCTCTAATGTTTGCCATCATCACATACATTAATAGAAGAGGCCTTACGCACGGGAGACTGTGCAATAAAACACCAGACTGTCTGGAGTGCCATTAAGATGAAGTCAACTGAGTGATCATATCTCTTTAATCTCAGTCTAATGCTTTACACTGCCATTAAGTGACCTTATCTATCATACATAGGTATTGAAAACAAGTAGAAATGTTCCATGGGACAAATTCACATCTAGAAGACATTAAAGCTATCTATATATTAAGTTACAGAAACATTCCAAACCCATTAAGCACTTCAGCTTCAGATAATTGACAAAAGTTCTGCACAGGGAGCCTTAGTTGACCATATTTATAATGGTTTTGCAAGAGCCCCAGGAATGTCACTGGCTTGGTAAACTTGATGATTCTCAGCCTGGGAATTAAGCCAAGCACCACTGAACTTAGCTCAGATACAGAGTTTCCAGCTCTCCAAAGTAGTGGAGGCGGGGAGAAGCAACCGGAGGACCTAAGTGAAGAACCATCAACCATAAACCAGAAATAATCCTTTGGATCCCAGGGCACTCTTGCACCTTAACCCTGTCAGTGTGATGTAGGTGTTATGGTCAGGCCCGGACTGGCCATCGTGCAAACCAGGCAAATGCCTGGTCAGCCGCAATGGCAATAGGTTGAGCAGAGCAGGCACGAGCTCAAAGGTGATCAGGGACAAGGGAGGCTGCAAACTATCCCTCCCATGAGTGCCGCAGTTTGGACCCACGGCAACGCTCTAACACAGAGCAGTGCCAGATACAAAAGAGGGGACCACCGGACCATCAGGTCTCTGTGCCTCCCTGCCCAGAGATAAAAAGAAAGGGGGGAGGGAGATATAAAACTTGATTTTCCAATGTATAATTATAATTTTTTTTAAAGGTATTTCTACATATTTAGTTATTCAACTGCTACCCTCTCACACCCACCACCCCCTCACACAATACAGGCCCCAACACATTCACACACACTGCACCCCTTGAAAACGCTGGATCCCCTACACACACTGCACCCCACATGCAGTTACATTTTAACTAGATTAGCATGTAAAAAAATTGCATTTTCATATCCAACTGCATAAACTTGTGCTTTTCACATGGTAAGTATATAAGACAAGACAATGCAGAACAATAGTTAAATCTGACTTGATGTCAGTTGTAGTCCAACAGTTGCCCAAATGTTCATTGCCAGAGAGATGCATCTAGTTATTGGTGGTCTAATGGTACGTTAATGGGACTAATAGTGTACTGAAAGAGAGATGGGATATTCATCAGGTCAGTTCAAACAGTTAGTTTGTCTGGTGTTGACAAATTACAAAATGCTAAAGTAGTGATTTAGGGCATGGTACAACTTTCAGCGGAGGCAATCGACACCTAATACTATAGCCATAGCGTTGACCGCTTCTTTGCCAGGTAATATGCATATGTATCTTATGCAGCTATTTTTGTCCCTGAGGTCGGGTAATCCTGCAAGGAATTGGCAATAGCAACTAAGATCTCCAAACGTACTGCTTCCAACTGCAAAATGAACAAATCCCCCTCTCAAACACGTAATAAAGAGATCTAATATTTCAAAAGACACATCATTAAATCTCAGCGTCTTTGTTGTAATGCACAAGACAGCATAGTGAGTACACAAAGAATTCACACATTTATTTGCATCAAATTTTAAAAAATGTGAGTTGTTGAGTTATTGGTCTTTTCTCTAGATTCTGTGACTCTTTAAGAATCATCATATTTATATATCGTCTTTCCATACAGTCTCTGCTACTGTCTACAATTGCAAAAGAAAATGACTGGTTATGAGTAATAAAATATAGTCAACTATTTGTTACAAATGTATAGCTGACATTCATATAACAAGCACCAGCACCACCTAGAGGTGTATATACAACTATTAAACTACTGACTTTTCTTTGTCAAAAAAGAAATCAAATGTTATATCCAGATTTTCGCAGACAAAAACTTCTATCACCCTGAAACAGCCCCATACTAGTTCAGAATATGAAGGCGTATTCTCACAAATGTGACTCTTATATGAGCTAGAATGAAAAAGTTAATAAAGACTACATGCAAATTCTAGATTAGTATACACTGATCAGCCACAACATTAAAACCACCTGCCTATTATCGTGTAGGTCTCCCTTGTGCTTCCAAACCAACTCTGATGCATCGAGGCCTGGATCCCACAAGACCTCTGAATCTGTCCTGTGGTATGTGGTACCAAGACATTAGCAACGGATGCTTTAACCCCTGCAAGTATTGAGGTGGGTCCTCCATGGATTAGATTTGTTGTTTCAGAAAATCTCACAGTTGCTCAATAGAACTGAGATCGGGTGTATTTGGAGGCCAAAGCAACACCTTGAATCTTCCTCAAACCATTCCTGTACAATGTTCACAGTATGGCACAGGGCATTATCCTATTGAAAGAGGACACTGCCATCAGGGAACAGCATTGCCATACTGTTGGCAGGTATGTTTTATATAAAAAGTTTCACAAATGTTTGTGTGTTATGGACATAGGAACACAGAAATGCATTCTTTAAAAACAAGCTCATGATGGGTTATTTCTACCTGGATGCTGTGATATTCTAGTGTAATAAAACAAACATTTAGCCCAAGTATTTAAAGGTCCACTAAAGTCACATCTCAATAAAATGGTTTGGGTGCAGTGGTCCTTTAGTTTTAACCCTGTAATGTAAAACATTTCAGTTTTTTAGACACTGCAATTATTACATTGCAAGGTTAAGTCTACGTCTGGAGGAGGCTTCTGCGGCACTGACTGAGTCAAACTTGGTCACGTGATTCAGAAGCCCCATAGGAAAGCATTAATTCAATGCTTTTCTATGGGGAAGCGTAAATGCACATGCCACACTTACTATGCTCCTCGATGAGGTGTATTGGATTGGACCCTCCTGAAGGAGGTCCTGCCTCCTCCATGAAGGCGTGGGAGGTGGAGCGATTAGCAGTACTGAGCGAGCCTCGGCACTGGGAAAGTAAAAGTAATTTTTTTTTTTTTTTGCACACTGGTGGGGGACATATCTAAGTAAGGACAGGGACACTAAAATGCTGGGAATATAGTTTTGTATTCCTAGTGCTAGTGCTCCTTTAAAGTCAGAACAGCCGAATAGCTGGAGCTGGAGCTAGAGAGGGGTTGTGATGTGTCATCATCTTTGACACACATGTCACCCCCAAAGTGGGCATGCCAGTTTGATGCTTTTCAGTGGAAGCCAATGCTGACACTGCTGAAGTGTATGAGATAAATATCCAATGATTGTGTGTGTACTTAATGACATGCTTATGCTCAGTTTGTTGGCAACTTTTCTATGGTATCTCTGTAAGTGTGACTCAAGAAGATAAAATAAGAAATAATAGGAAAAATCGGACAGGTTGTTGTGTGCTCATGGAGATCATGTGTGGTGTCCCTTGTGTTTGTGATATATGTTTGTGTTGATGCATGTACAAGGGAAGTTTGCTTGTAGGTCTACAGAGTATTTATTGTAGTGTGGTATGTGTGTTGAGTGGGCTTGTTTGTGGTAGGAATGGGGAGTGGATTGTTTGTAGTGTAGTATGTATGTATTGAGGGGGGCAGTTTGTGGTGAAGAGTGTGTTTGGATAGGCACTGCTTGTCAGGCCTTAATTATAAAAAAAACAAAAAATCAACAGTTTATCAAATAGGTGCAGGCCAATTGTATTGGTCTTCTGGCAAAGAGTGTTGCCATAGAATATTTTTTTATCCCGCTATCAGTCCATGAAGAGTTAAAGCCTCTAATTCGGTCTACTGTATTGGCCCTGCCTGAGCTGGTTGGGGAGATTCTTTGAACAATACCACATTTGCTGAGTTTGCCCAAGAGTAATGGTGGGTACCATTACAAAATTATATTTTTGTTTGCCAGCAGTAATATCAGTTTCATGATTATTATTATTATGTGTTTCTGATCCTGTCCTTTCTTATAAATAAGACTCTAATTGTATGTAACATTGGCAAAATGTAAAATTGCTCTCCTAATTACAACATAATCATCATCCTCCCCCTCTGCAAAATATAGGAGTGAGGATTGCTCACATAAACCTACAGGTCTCTATGCATTATGCAGTAAAAGCCTGCAATGTCCTATATTGTTTGTATCCTTGGTTTTAGCCAGGCAAAAGCACATAGCATATGTGGATGTTATGCAATCACATAGGAGACAAGTTAAGCCACATAATGATACGATACTTAAATTTTGCTAAAATCCTCCTGACCACTTCACAGAATAACTCTGTCATTCATTATCAGGAGGCTTAGCGGAATGGTGCAGCACATGATTATCCACAGTCGCTCTACACGTGTAATGCTATTTCGGGCTCTTACATTTATATTTGAGCTTTCTAGCATCATTTTGTATATGGGCAGTCTTGACTGACTGCCTTCCTGGGTACATTGTCATCCTGGGGATGCGCCATTTATCAACATGAAACAATGTGCCCCTCTGTCAGAGTTCATTCAGTCCTTGATGCTACTGAATTTACATATAAAGAACAAATGCTCAGTAGTTTCCCTTTGGGTAGTCACCCACACAGGTTACCTATATCTTGTGCCTTTATAAAAGAAACTTATATTATTTATCTATTACACCAGTTCCATTCCCAAAGGAATTCCAGAGTAGGACTACTATGTAACACTCCTTTATATGAAAGATACAGAAACCAGATACATTTGTTTTAGCCTCTCATACACCTCTCTAGTGATAGTCAGCACCTTTGGAGACTAGATATTGTAGGTTCCTTTTTTTGTACCGTCTGTTTAATCTAGAATTTTTCATCTCATGCCCTGTTAATAGTCTTAAAGCGCTTGCAGACTCCAGAGCCTCGTGTATTGTATTGTAAGTTCCTTTTTTTGTACAGTCTGTTTAAACTAGAATTTTCCATCTCATGCCCTGTTAATAGTCTTAAAGCGCTTGCAGCCTCCAGAGCCTCGTGTGTGAATAAAGTTCAATTTACTGAGCAGGAGATTAAACTTCTAAAGCAAGTTAACATCTGATTGAAAATGAAACATTTTGTTTTCATACAGGTTGTGTGAGACAAGGCCAGGGGGGGTGTGGCTAAATCTGCATAAACCGAAACCAAAGAGATTTAACTCCCAAATGGCAGAGAATTGAGCAGTCAAATTGCAGGGGCATGATCTATGCACCCAAACTGCTTTATAAAACGAAAGTTGTTTTGATGCTTATAGTATCCCTTTAAAGGATCACTCAACGCACCACAACAGTTTCCTCTAAATTAATTTGTTATGGTGCCAATAGATCCCTGGGCGCTCTCTCCAATTAGCCCAGCGGCATCCAGCTTCTGAAATTGACTTTCAGGAATCCCAGAGTGCTGCCAGGCATGTGTGATGCTGATTGGCTAAAGCGGTCAGCTGATGCTCTAGGCCAGTTAGTAGCCCCCCCATTCATAAAAAAAAGGTACGTACCTAAAAAAAAGGTTGAAGCTGTTATGGTGTCCAGAGTTTTACTTTTAAGGTCAAAATAGCCAAATTGGAAAAATTCAGCTATGCTCTCAGTTCTACTACTCTGATCGTAACTTTGAAATTCACTTTGAATTCTCACTTTAGTAATAAATAAGCATGTAAGTGTAGGACACACAGACAGATGCTTCATTCAGTCAGAAAATTACAATTGAATTTCCACACAGTTAAGTCAGGAAAACTATACCATTAGACCATCTGGGAAGTCCAGAATCAAAATGGTAGGCAGTTTTCCTTTGCAAGAGAGAAACTTCTTATTTTGCCGTGTCATATTTTATAAATGTTTTTCATTTTCTAGAACCTTTCTGGAGGACTCTTCTATTTGCTTGTAACACTTCTGTAATATTTGGCTGTTTTATTTTTGTTAATAGCAAATCACGATCACGGATGACTCGTTACTTGGCATCTGTGGCTGATGCTTCATGTGTTAATATATTAAGTGTAAACATAACTCATTTTTAACCCCCTGAGGACCAAACTTCTGGAATAAAAGGGAATCATGACATTTCACTTATGTCATGTGTCCTTAATGGGTTAAATTACAATTCATTACCCTCATGTTTAATGTTCCATGGGCCTTATCTAAAAGAGTAAACAGGAGATTCTTGGCTAGCTGATATATCTCATCCATGCTTGTCTTGCCTTAGCACTCCTGAGTAATGATCACAGTGAAACAGTTCTATATTGTGTGTCTTTGCTAGGTCTGAGGATCACACTAATCTTAAATGGATGGTAATCAACATGTTACAAGCAATGTTCAATAAACATTTCATTGTGCATGTTATTATAGTGAAAGGAAAGACTTCATTCTACAAAGTATCTGTTTGTATAAATTAGGATTATGTTAATCCCATCCTGCTTTAAAATCTGAAAAAGAACTACAGGAAATGTAGTTTAACAGCTGGAGTGGTTCCAACTGAATGGCTTGTGTATAAATAACCATATGCTAATGTCATGAAATAAAGCAAAAAAAAGTAAGAACTAAAAACTAGAACTACTAAAAAATGCATGCTTTATACATATCATCCTACACAGAGCTGTGTGATACAATACCATAAAGCAAAGTTAATAAAGGGAAAGAGAATGGGGAGAAACACAAGGAGACAACAGATGGCAATATTACACTTAAAGTGTCACTGTCACCTTCTGGGAACTTTGCATTATAGGCAGGGACAGGCAATTGTAGATTATACTAGCTTTAGTGTAACTATAATCTTAATTTTATTAATGACAGGAGGCAAATATTTGCTTAAATCTCTCTTTACTAGAACTCCACAGCAGCACATTAACATAGAGAGAAAAACACCAGAGACAAAAACATCAGGAATCCATAAAAGGCTCCTCCCAACCAACTATTTCCTCTTTCATGTTGCGACAAAAAAGGTACATAACAATGCCAATAAACAAACAATGGAAGAACAAACAAATAACATAATGATGAATGCCATCCGGAAGAAACTTGGAAGAATGGATGGAATCTTGATCTTTATCCTGTAAGACAGTCGGTTCTATGAACTGTAGTCGAACCATTAAACTGAAACGAGATAAACAGAGTCGAAAACACCATGAATCCCATCATCCGGTACTGAGAGTAGAACAACTTAAATCCCATCATCAACTACAGACAATACAATGTACCAGATACCTCCCCCAATGTACCCTAGATATCTCCCCAGACTAACAAACCTAGCCTAGGAGATCAGGCAAATGAACAGAAAATCAGTCAAAACAACCAAACTAAAACAAGGTGGGGAAAGAAAACTGGGTGGGAAATATTCACCTCCTGTCCTTAATAAAATTAAGATTATAGATACACTAAAGCTAGTATAATCTACAATTTTATAACATGACAGGAGGCTTCATATTTGCTGTTTTAACGCTCTGACAGCAAAGCAAAAGAAGCATGATCCGACGGTCTAAAGTAGAATTGGCGAAAAGTATCTTCACGGGACCAGTCCGCCGAGCGAAAAATGTCCTGAAGGGAAGTGCCCGCCATGAAAGCTCCAGAGGCTGCGGAGCCTCTAACTGAATGCACTCCGAAGGTCGAATTTACCCCCGCCAGTGTAAATAACCATCTTATCCATCGAGCCAGGGTAGGAGACGAGACTGGTTTGTGGGGTCTGACATACGAGATCAACAACTGGCCAGAATGAGAAGAGCGAAGTGGAGCGGTAACCGCTACATAACGAGCCAGCACCTTCGCCACACAGAGTTTTGGCGAATCCCTGAAGTAAGGGTACGTCAACTTGGTACGTCTAACCACTGTGGTCCTTGTCACCAGGTAGCACGGCCCTCTAGGGTAAAAACATGCACAGTCCTTGTAATTGCATATACTCAGGCACTTTATTTTGTAAATCCACACAGGATACAGCAGTAAATGAAAACAAAAGTAACAGAAAACCCTATAAACAAAAACCTAGCTCGTCTGAGCACTAACTGACATTAGTTCCCTATCTCTCAGGGTTAAACTAAACACAATATTGCACCAACCTTATTAGAGAGCAACGCTCTGCTATCTAACCTGTTGCTTTCCTTTCTGCACTCCCAGTGCTCCAAGCCAGCCTTGCCCTGACTGCTTTGCTTTCTGCACTCCCAGTGCTCCAAGCCAGCCTTGCCCTGACTGCTTTCCTTTCTGCACTCCCAGTGCTCCAAGCCAGTCTTGCCCTGACTATCTGGAGAGAACAGCCTCTCTCTCTCCTACCTGCTTCCTGGGAGGAAGCCAGCAATCCCTCTCTTTTTCCTGCCTAGCCGGGAGGAGTTTATTCCCACTGCAACAGCTGATTACCTGCAGCTGAGCAGTGGGTTGGAGACAGTCCAAAAAACCCTGGCCTGGATCTAGGTCTCCCCAGAACACCACTAAACTGTGGAGTGGAGCATTGGCCCACCCTTCTCTCCAAATGCTCCACCCCAGGGGCCCATAACTAAACAATGTGTTGTGTTGTGCAAAACACAAACTACACATACTCCCCCTGGGGTTAGAAGGCCTATCTGCCTTCACTTTATCACACCACCTTGAAGGTGACCCCCTCCGGAGAGAATGAAAAGGTGTCAACATCATAGGCCCGGACATCAGAAACACGCCTGAACGAGACCAGACATAGTAAGAGGGTAAATTTGGCTGAAAGTTGGCGAAGGGAAAGGTCCTGGTTATCCAGCCAATCCCAAAGGAACGCTAAAACCATACGTACGTCCCAGAGGGAGGAATATTTGGGCACCGGTGGACGTGCCAGCCTCATCCCACGAAGGAGTCTGGAAACGGAGGAATCTGCGACATTCATCGTCCTGGCCGATGGGAAAACCTCTAAGTGCGACATGTGCCGCTGAGATAGCCGACCTAGCCACGTTAACTGAGCGATACGACCATCCCAAGTCGAAGAGGTGAGACAAAAAGTTCAGCACACTAGTTACAGGGCCTGTAAAGGGATCGGTATCCCATTCCAGGCACCAACGACACCAGGAACCCCATGCTGAGAGATAGCATCTCCTCGTCCCAGGAGCTCAGGAATCCCAGAGAAGGTCTTTAGCCGATTGCGATAACGCCTCGACATTCCAGGTACTCCTGAAAGAGTACAGGTCACCAGGTGCAGGTGGCCGTCCCTCACTAGGGGATGCGGGTTGCCCCGGGAGTCCTAGAGGAGCATTCGAGGGGACGGTAAGAGTAGAGGATCCTGATGGGAGAGATCCAAGAGCTCCGGAAACCAGGCTTGACTCTGCCATAGCGGAGTCAGCAACACCAAGGACACACACTGACGTTGAATTTGTAGCAATACCCTGGAAATCATAGCGAACGGAGGAAAAGCGTACGCTCCCTGCGAAGGCTATACCTGGAGAAAGGCGTCCACCGCGGAGCACACTGGGTCTGGGAGCCAGCTGAAGTAAGTCTGGATCTGGTAGTTTGTCCTGGAGGCGAATAGATCCACCATGAATGGGCCCCTCTGATTCAAGAGTTCGAGGAAGATGGGCCGTAGGAGCTTCCAATTGCTGGCGTCTCTCCAGTGTCTAGAGAACCAGTCCGCCGTCAGATTCGATTCCCACGGAAGATATTCCGCCTGTAGGGTGATGTTGCGTTGGAAACAGAAGCTGTACATCTCCTTCATCACCTCTGACAGGGTTTGAGACCGAGCGCCCCCCCAAGCGGCTGATGTACTGTACCGCCGATACATTGTCCATCCGAAGGAGGACGCAGCAGTCTGAGAGATGGTTCGCCAGGCTCCGAATCGTGAACGAACGAGCAATCAATTTCAGGCAATTGATGTGGAACTCCGATTCCTTGTTCAACCACGGGCCACCCGTGGACCCGGTCGCGCAGGTGGCACCCCAGCCCCACAGACTCGCATCCGATTCCAGCACAAAGTCTGGTGTCGGTCCGAATATCGCCTTGCCATTCCAGGCTGACATGTGCAGGAACCACCAGCGTAGTTCGGTCTTCACATCCGGGGACAGGGGAATCAACTGGTCGTAAGAGGGTCTCCTGCGTAAAAAATGAGCCTTCAGCCGTTGCATGGCCCTGTAGTGGATCGGGCCTGGGTAGATTGCCTGTATAGAGGCCGAGAGGAAGCCCACCATGCGAGGTAACATTCGGAGGGGAATCCGGTCTTGCCGCAGGATCCTCCTTATCTCCTTCCGAATGGTCGTTATCTTGGCCAGAGGTAGACGGAGAATGAACCTGTGTCGGAGGGGAGTGGAAGTCTACGACATATCCCCAAATGGTCTGAAGGACCCATGCATCTAAAGATACCTCCCACCACCTGTCCCTGCAGTGAAACAGTCTGCCCGCATGCAATAGGGGAAAGGGAGAAATGGCAGGAGGTGTTCTCACCTGTCGAGAACCTTGCGCGTCCTCCTGCACGCTTCCCTCGACCTCTATCCGACCTCTGAGTGTAGGAGGGTCTGGACTGGTATGATGGGAAGAAAGATGGTCCACTGGATCTATAACGGCCCAAAGACCAGCTGCGGCTGGAGGCACGACCCCACTGTGGTCCAACCCTTCCAAAAACCCGGGGTGACTGTGGTTGGAAGACCCTCTTCATGGAGGACTGGGCCTTGTACAGGGAGGTGAACAGGTTAACGTGTTTGTGCAGCTCCTTGATGAAAGGCTCCTCCAACAGCAGGCCAAGGGGCCCAGTTCTTTTGACCCCAGCTCCGACAGCTTGTTGTCCATACAGAGCAGGACTGCCTTCCTGCGTTCTGTGGAGAGGGCTACATTAGCATTTCCCAGCAGGCAAATGGAGCGTAATGCCCAGTCTCACATGGTGGCTGGGTCCAGGGCCGTACCTTCCAAGTAGGCCTCGTCTGCCAGCACCAACATCCTGGGGACCCAGCATATCCAGCTGTTTATCCTGTGCTGAGCGGAGGCTAAGCTCCACCCCTCTCTTTGGGTCCCGACCCGTACGGGTCATGTATGTGGCCACCAGGAAGTCAAATTCAGGTATTGTGGCCACCTTGTCCGGCAGGACGGGTCTGGGGCATTCCGCCCACAGCTTCTTGCGGACCTCCCTTTCAAGAGGTCTGCGTACCCAGTAGTGCACGAATTGTGCCAAGTGGTCAGGCAGTGACCAGTCTGAGGATCTGGGGTGTCGGATGGATCGAGGGTCAAACAGAGGCTCTCCTGTAGCATCTAGGAAGGTGTCATCCCTCATCGCCTTTGTCGCTGGCGCGTCTCCATCCCCTCAGCGCCACTTGGGGTCATCCCCACGGTCCTCCTCCCAATCATCCTCCTCCTCCGAGTGGGACTGGCCTGCTCACCACTCATCTAGCACGGCCATAGTTGGGGGGGTAAGGGGGCCTCCTCCCCTGCGCCAGATAAATGTCGGCGCCTAGCCGGAGAGGTCGATAATCTCGTACCTTGACGCTTCGCCAGGGGCCTTACCCTTCAGGGAGCGTGATTCAGGGCCTTCACCCTTCCAATAGCGCGTTAGTGCACTTGCCTGCCCTTGCTCCTGAGAGTCTGACTCCGTCGAGTCATCCGCCAAACGGGGGTTTCCTCTAGCACCCCGTTCCGGTTGCGGTTGTGGGAGGACCCTAGCCAGGGACTTTTCCACAGAGGCGGCCACAGCCGCATTAATCATAGCCTGCAAATTCTGCTCCTGTGTAGAGGCTTCCATAGAGCAGGAGGTGATGCAACGTGATACCTAAAGGAGACAGAGGACAGGTATCACTAGCAGGCAATAGGGGCAGCACCCCTAATGATGGCAGAGACAAATAGGAAGCGCATGCAGGCTTAAACAGGGGTCCAGTGTATGGAATCGCCAAGCCAGGAGCATGCGTAATATGGCACAGACAACGCAGGCCAAATCATGGGGCACAGACAAAGCAGGCCAATCATAGGGGCACAGACAAAGCAGGCCAGTATATGGGCACGGGTAGCACCGGCCCAGTGATACATGCAGGCAGGAGCGTAAAGCCTTTATTGGTTAACATGCAGGTATATCTTGACTTAGAGGGCGTGCAGGGTAGAGATGTAAAAGGGTCTCCAGGCCAGTCCCAGATCAATGGGAGGGACAGTGTTACCAAGCAGGGTCCCATGCAGGTTGCATGCAGATGTAATGCATTAACGAATCCTTTATTAGTCCAGGAATCATGCACTGAGTAAGCAGAATGGCACAGAAACCATGCACTGAGAATAACTGTAGTATGCAGTAGTGACACAAAAAACATGCACTTCACAGAAATCATGCACTCAGGGCCGGATTAACATAGGGGCTGATGGAGCTGCAGCTCCAGGCCCAGGCCCATGGAATAGGCCCATTGATTAAAAAAATAAATTAAAAAAAATACATTTTTTTTTTTACATTTTTTTTCTTCACACACTACTCTTAGGGATTCCACCTGCCTTTTATTTCATTGGCACAGCCAGTATTTGAGGCTGCCTGGCTGGTGCCAATATTGCAGTGATACTGGCAATATAAATGTTGGTATTTTTCTCAGTATAAATGGAGATTACTATGCAATACCAGCACTGGCCAGTAGGGGTCGCTGTATGTGGAGACAGGCAGGGATAGGAAGTTCCAGCATATCCCTCCCTGCCTATCTATACTCACTGAGCTGCAGGGGTGCAGCTACAGAGAGTCCAGACAGCAACTCCCACCCTGCAGAGACAGCCTAGAGCTCAGGGAAGTAAGGGATGGGGGGGAAAGGCTGCAAGGAGACATACACTGAGACACTAAGGGACACTGGGAGACATTATGGCACACGGTGTCCCCATGTCTCCCAGCCAGTGTCCCTGGTGTCTCAGTGCCCCCTAGTCTCCCAGTGACCCCTAGTCTCCCAGTGTCTCACTGTCCCCATGTCTCCTAGTGCCTCCATGTCTCTCAGTGCCTCAAGTGTTAAAATGTCCCCAAGCTAGTGTTCCTAGTGTCTGTGGCCCTGGTGTCTCAGTGTCCCCATGTCTCAATGTCCCCATATTCCCCAGCCAGTGTCTCTAGTATCTTTGTCCCTGGTGTCTGTGTCCCCATGTCTTCAAGTGTCCCCTATTTTCCCATTGTCCCCATGTGCCCCAGCCATAGTCCCCTAGTCTCCCAGTGTCACTGGTGTCTCCATGTCCCTAGGTCTCCCTGTGTCCCCAGGTCTCCCCGTCTTCCTAGTGTCCTAGTGACATGGGGACCCTGGGATACATGGGGACACAGGGAACATGGGGCATTGAGACACTGATACATAGGACCACTGGGAGACCTGGGGACATGACACTGGGAGACATGGGGCACTGAGACACTGATACATAGGAACACTGAGACCTGGAGTAATCGACACATGGGGCAATGAGTCATGAGGGCACTGGAAGACATGGGGGCACTGGGAGGAATCCATCTATACTGCAGATTTAAACTAGTTTTTTGGTGATTTTATGGCATTTTCTCTTATGTCACTCCTTGTGATTTACATCATGTGATGTCACCCACACATATTTAATTATGCAAATTAGTAAGGCCGGTATGTTTTTCCAAGAAAGGTGGCAACCCTAACTACTTTTCACATACTCTTACTTAAGAGGGATGTATGGGAACAAAACGTGTGTGGACTGGCTGACAATGAATATAGTTAAAGGGACACTATAGTCACCAGAACAACTACAGCTTATTGAATTTGTTCTGGTGGGTAGAATCATTACCATCAGGCTTTTTGCTGTAAGCACAGTCTTTTCAGAGAAAATGCTGTGTTTACATTACATCCTAGTGATAACTTCACTGGCCACTCCTTAGATGACTGTTAGAGATCCTTCCTGGGTCACGGCTGCCTAAAATGCATCCAAACATTCAGTGTCTCCTCCCTCTGCATGCAGACACTGAACTTTCCTCATAGAGATTCATTCATTAAATTCATCTATATAAGGGGATGCTGATTGGCCAGGGATGTGTTTGAATCATGCTGGCTCTGACCCTGATCTGCCTCTTTGTCAGTCTTAGCCAATCCTATGGGGAAGCACTGTGATTGGATCAGGCCACCACTTCTAATGATGTCAGCAGACTGCTTGTTTTTATGAGTCTAACAGCATGCAGAGTTACAGCTTCAGGCTTGAATATAGTATGATTTTGCTATATTTATGGAGGCTTGAGGGGCCCAGGGGGGCTAGATGGTGGTGTTAACACTATAGGGTCATTAATTCATGTTTGTGTTCCTGACCCTTTAAGGTAATGCTGACTTTGGTCTCTCTAACACTGTGGCATGTTCCCTTTCTTCTACACTCACTACATACAGCTTTTCTCTGTCCCAGACCATATACCAGGAGCTTCTGCCTGCTAGTAAGAAGGTAAGGAGACAAGTGGCCAGCGAGTGCTAGGGTCCTTAGTAAGCATTGAGTGAGCGCATCATTAGATGCATTTATGCCAAGCTCAGGGTGCTGTCTGCATAGTATGCCCTTCGTTGGCCAGCTGCATGATTGGCAGGCAGCCTGACATGCATTCATGCCAGGCTGGCCTTCTAATTCTTTGAGCAGACATGTCCTCTTTTTGGGCATGTTCGCCTCTTTTGGCAGGTTATGTGATTTGTGTCAGTGGCACACCCTTTTACCATGCCCATTGACTTCCTGCTTGACTGGACACTGCTGTTAGGGGTTATGGATTTACTTGAAAGATAAAAACATAAATTAGAGAGAGATTAGCCTAGGGTATGTGTTTTCTTATAGCTGCTGTTTTCTTTCTCTCCAGCACCAACTCCATCAGATACATGATGCTTGGGAGTGTTTTACTGTTTTTGGTCGATATGATTCTGTAATTAGGCCCGTCATAATTGTCAGCACCAGGCCCACTGGGCTCTTTATCTGGCCCTGCATGCACTGAGAAACACTGCAGTATGCAGGAATGTCCATAGAAAACATGCACAGAGAAATACTGTAGTATGCAGGAAAAATCCCCCCACATAGGGGGGCTGAGCAGTGAGACTGAGCAGCCCAATAGAATAAGTGGGCCCTGTGCCTTTAAGTACAGAGCGACACACGTGGCAGACTCAGCATAGAGCCGTGCACCCCCGGGTCCAACCACGCGGTCACGGTGGGGGGAGGGTGCTCGGGAGCAGATGCTCCCCATGTAACAGTGAGGCTCCCTGTTCCTTCTCCACACCGCTCGGGCAGAGCAGAATGCGAGCGGAGAAGTGGGCGGGACAGGGAGGCAGGTAGAGGATTCCCGCTCGGCGGACAAGGCCGGCAGGTGGGAATCAACACGAGGAACACGTGGGAAAGCCGGAGTCCGACGGTCGGCACGGGAGGTGGTCGGACGACCGCTTCTCGGCGACCGTCCACAGATAGAAGGACAAAACAAGCAGAGAAAAAATATAAAAATGTAAACACCTAAAGCATGCACAAGTAAAAGGAAAACGGCATATAGATAGAAACTGCCTAAGCAAAACTGCACAAGCAACAGAATAAACAGTGGTAAAATCAGTAAATAAACTGTAAGGAATAAAGCACAGTTATAAATAACTCCAAAGAAATTGATAATAAAACACACAGCCACCCATATATAACAGGAGGCAGTGGTACTCTGACCTGTACTGACTGCGGAGCAGCAAAGAAAGAGGAAATGGTTGGGAGGAGCCTTTTATGGATTCCTGATGTTTTTGTCTCTGGTGTTTTTCTTGCTATGTTAACCCCTTAAGACCGGAGGGCGTACTATTACGCCCTATTCTAAGCGGCTCTAAACGCCGCCGGGCGTAAAAGTACGCCCTCCGGTCTTTTCCTACTTTCCCAGGGAGCCCCCCGCAGCACCTCCGTCCTCCTGGAAGCCCCCCGTCCATGTGAGAGTGGGGTCCTTGCAAGGACCCCACAATCACATGGCCGGGTTAGCTGCCTGCTGTATTGCCAGCAGGGGGGCTGCCTGTAATGACAGGTGGTCCCCCTGCTGGCTGAAAATAAAAATGAATAAAATAAATAGTGTAAAATAGAAAATAATATATACTTAGATCATATATATATATTATATATATATGATCTAAGTATATATATACACATATACATACACACACGTACACCGTCTAGGTGTATTTTACTATTAATATATATATATATAATTATATATATATATATATATATATATATTAATATCAAATTACACGTAGACTGATATTGATTAAATATATATATAGTTATTGTTATATATATATTTATATATAATATAAAAAAAATAAAAATGTAAATACGTTAAAAAATAAAATTAAAAAAATAATTAAAAATAAATAATTAAAAAATATATAGATGTGTGTTATTTCGTTCTAACTGTATTGTGAAATTAATATATATATATATATATATCAAAATACATGTACAATGAAATAATATATATATCTATATACAGAAATATATACGTATATATCACTATATATATACCTATATATAAATAAAAATATTTTTTAAAAATTATATAGATATATACATATATATACACATACGTATATATATACATATATTAATTCTGCATATATATTTATGTAATATTTTTACATAATTAGGTATCTTAATTAATTACAATTAGCGGGACCTGCCTGACAACCCATGCCGAAAGTAAAGGGAATTTAATTTGTTAGCACTATATTTAACCCTATAACTTTCCAAGACACCATAAAACCTGTACATGGGGGGTACTGTTCTACTCGGGAGACTTCGCTGAACACAAATATTAGTGTTTCAAAACAGTAAAATGTATTACAACGATGATATTGCCAGTAAAAGTGAAGTTTTTTTGCATTTTTCACGCACAAACAGCACTTACATGGACGATATTATTGCTGCGATACTTTTTACTGTTTTGAAACACAAATATTTGTGTTCAGCTAAGTCTCCCGAGTACAACAGTACCCCTCATGTACAGGTTTTATGGTGTTTTCAAAAGCTACAGCGTCAAATATAAGGCTTGTGTTTCATTTTTTTCACATTAAAATTCGCCAGATAGGTTACGTTGCCTTTGAGACCCTATGGTAGCCTAAGAATGAAAATTACCCCTATGATGGCATACCATTTGCAATAGTAGACAACCCAAGGTATTGCAAACAGGGTATGTCCAGTCTTTTTTAGTAGCCACTTAGTCACAAACACTGGCCAAAATTGGCATTTTTTGCATTTTCACACACAAACAAATACTAACGCTAACTTTGGCCAGTGTTTGTGACCAAATGGCTACTAAAAAAGACTGGACATACCCCATTTGCAATACCTTGGGTTGTCTACTATTGCAAATGGTATGCCATTATGGGTGTAAATTTCATTCCCGGGCTACTATACAGTCTCAAAGGCAACGTAACCAATCTGGCAAATTTCAGTTTCAAATGTAACGTGCTATATTTGACCCTGTAACTTCCCAAAACGCCATAAAACCTGTACATAGGGGGTACTGTCTTACACGTGAGACTTTACTGAATATAAATATGTGTATTTTATTGCAGTAAAAGTAAACAGTATTATGACATTGACCGTTAAAATGTCATGTAGAACTAAAAAAATCCAAAAAAAACGTATTTTCTCCCATTTTTTTTCATATTAAATTATGTTTCATAGCTAAATATTTGATATTAAATGAAAGCCCTGTTTCCCCTGAATAAAATGATATATAATAAGGGTGGGCGCATTTACTATGAAAGAGGTGTATTACGGTTGGACAGACATGTAGCGCAAATGCCAGGTTTTGTTTACATTTTGTTTTGTTCACAACGTGTACATTTGGCTCCGTCCTTAAGGGGTTAATGTGCTGCTGTGGAGTTCTAGTAAAGAGAGACTTAAGCAAATATGAAGCCTCCTGTCATGTTATAAAATTGAGTTTAACTTACCTGAATCTCCCCCTTGCAGGTGCATACATTTTCTTTCTGCTGGTCATAGGCATTAAGGTCTATGGAGGGTTCTTATTTATTTACAGGGGTAGGGGTGACAGTGCTGCTTTAATTATTTTCATTTACATAGAAACCAACACTGCAACATTAATGCTTACGCTGGTCTACCTGTTAGGAATTAGTTAAAGATTATGCTAGCTTTAGTGTATTTATAATCTTAATATTAAGTGTAATCTTATGTATTTTGCATATATCTCTTTACTTAGCTCCATAGCAGCAAAGAAAAACATATATAAACAAAGAACCAGTGGTGTAGTAAGGACCGCCCGGGTGCTACTAGTTAGGGGGGGTGCCACCAGAGTTGGCCTTGGGCAGGTGTGAGCTGTGTGGCTGCACAGGGAGCCATGGCAGTAGGCGCGCCAGGCAGCCGACACAGCTCTCATACGCAGGGGCCCGGGAGCAGGAGCTAAGGGACTGCACAGAGAGGTGGGGGCGGAGCTAAAGGCAGGCTCTACCGCTGCTGCTACTGCTGCACACAGAGGGGAAGCAGAAAGGAGTCCCTGCTTCCCCAACAACTACACACCAGGAGCTTCAGTGACTCCACTCCTCCTCCAGTTAGTGAGAGAGAGTGTGTGCTGTGTGTGTGTATAACTGTGATTGTGTCTGTCTGCCTGTGACTGTGTGTGTGTGTGTGTGTGTGACTGTCTGCCTGTGACTGTGTGTGGGTGACTGCCTGTGATGGTCTGCCTGTGACTGCCTGTGTGACTGTCTGTGTAACGGTCTACCTGTGACTGTGTGCGTGACTGTCTGCCTGTAACTGGGTGTGACTGTGTGTGTGACTGTTTGCCTGTGAATGTCTGTGACTGTGTGTGTGTGACTGTCTGCCTATGACTGTGTGTATTACTGCCTGCCTGTGCCTGTCTACCTGTGACTGTATGTGTGACTGTCTTCCTGTAACTTTGTGTGTGTGACTGTCTGCCAATGACTGTGTGATGCTGCCTGTAACTGTTACAGTCTGCCCGTAATTGTGCGTGCTACTGCCTGTAACGTTGTGTAACTGTCTCCCTGTAGCTGTGTGTGTATAACTGTGTGTGACGGTCTGCCTGTAACTGTGTGTTTGACTGTGTGTTTGCCTATGTGCGAGTGACTATGTGCCTGGGACTGTGTGCATGTGGCTGTATTTGACTGTCTTCACTCTGCAGTGAACCAGCAGCTGGGATATGATGTCATCCCCTCATCGGCATCATTACAGTGCACTCGAGAGACCTGTGTAGGAAGAACATGGAGATCCCAGCAGCAACCACTGACCACCAGCCCTCCACTCCAGCCCTTCCAGAGCAAGGTAGGAAGGTTGGGTGGACCTCTTATTAAATGTGTGTATGTACGTGATGATTGTGTGTGATTGTGTGTGCATCTCTGTGGTTAAGTGTATTTATGTCTGTGGTTGTAGGTCTGTGATTGTGTGTGTGGGTGTATGTCTCTGATTGTGTCTGTGTATATATATATATATATATATATATACACACACACACACACACACACAACCACAGATGTACACACACACAGACATGCATCTATTGTGTTATTGTGTGTGCATATAAATGTGTATGTGTTTAGTAAACAGCTCCCTTATTTGGTGTCCTTAAATATTGCAATCTCACATAAGGATAACAAATAAGTGAGTCATCTACTAAACAATTGAAAGATTAACATTTTAATTTGATCTTTTAGCTGTTTAGTACATAATTTCCTAAATTGGTGTTATCTGATAAACAAAGATCGAAGTAAAGAGTTGTCAGCCAGGCCACAACAATAAATCTGGTGGCTAATGTGAATTCTATGCAAATTTGTTGCCAGATGCCAGCATCAGACTGCCAATGGCAGCATCTCCTAGTGATACGTTTCAGTCTTGGGGGGCCCATAGTAGCTGCACTCAACTATTTTTCCCCCCGTGGGGCCGCCGGCCCGTACATTATGGAGGCCACCGGGTGGGTATTTGTAAGCAGGGGCCCGGTCACACGCTGTAGCCCTTTAACTTTTGCCCTTTGCTTTTTGACAGCACTGGGAGGAAGTGACGGCCCTTCCTAAGGAGAGGAGCCACGTGGGAGACGAAGGAGGGGGCCTGGGCCGGGAGAGGCAGACCCCAACTCCCAACAGCCTCAGCCTCCAGTCTGGACACCAGAGAAACCACCCTCCAAGGTAGGTAATTCGAGGGTGGGTTTTAAAGTGCAAATTCATGCCAGTATGTCTGTGTCAGTATGTCTGTCAGTGTATGTGTCTGTGTTTGTGTCAGTATGTCTGTCAGTGTATGTTTATGTCAGTATGTTTGCTAGAGTATGTATCTGTGTCAGTATGTCTGTCATTGTATGTGTCTCTCAGTACATGTGTCTTTATGTGTGTGTGTGTGTGTGTGTGTGTCAGTATGTCTGTCATTGTATGTCTCTGTGTATGTGTGTCAGTATGTCTGTCAATGTGTGTCTGTCACTGTATGTGTCTGCGTGTGTGTCAGTGTGTCTGTCAGTGTATGTGTCTGTGTGTGTGTCAGTATGTCTGTCAGTGTATGTCTCTGAGTATGTGGGTTCATATGTCTGGAAGGGGGCATATGTCTGGAAGGGGGCAGGGTCCAGGGCCCCCAAGCAAATGGTTGCCCACGGTCCGATCAATATTAAAGATGGCCCTGGTGTCAGTGTGTGTCTGTATATGTGTGTCTATGTATCTGCATGAGTATATATGTATTTGCATGTGTGTCAGTGTGTATATGTACATACATCTTATAATCTCACTACACACAAATACACCCCTGCATTTCAACATAAACACTACATACACACTCCAACATTATATATAACCACACTACTGCATTCAAAAATCACACTACACACAAATTAATGCTTGCATTCAAACGCCAACACTACATACAAACACACCCCTACATTTACTCAAACATGCTTCATACAAAAACATGCTAACATTCAAACACACGAACACTGCTCAGTGCTAAATACATTTTAAAAAATTGCACTTGTTTTTTACATTTTAAAGTGGGGGTGGGTGTGTGCCAAAAATAGGACCTGCCCTGGGTGCCAAATGCTCTAGGTACGCCCCTGCAAAGAACTACTAAAAAATAAGTAGTGTTCATATGAGGTAGAGTGTACTTAAGCACCTCCTCTTTCTTGCGACAAACATAATAACTTGAACTTGCGGAATCAATGCCCTGTAGAATGAGGACTCCGACAAACAGACCATAACATCAAACACATTATCTAAAGCAAAACTAAAATATGATTATGAAGTGTATCCCAATAATATCTTTAATGAATATCTACTATAAAAACCATATGGTTGAAAAATACATATAACCAGTGGCGTCTCCAGGATTCATACTTAGGAGGGGCACATAAGGGGACAGGGACAAAAGTAGGGGGGCGTTTATAAAATGTGTATATATGTGTGTGTGCGTGTATACAGTGCCTTGCAAAAGTATTCACACCCCTTGGCATTTTTGTTGCCTCACAACGTGGAATTAACATGGATTGTTTGAGGATTTGCATCATTTAATTTACAGAACATGCCCACAACTTTGAAGATGTTTTTTTTTTTTTTTTGTGACGCAAACAACAAATAGGACAAAATAACAGAAAATGTCAATGTGCATAACTATTCACCCCCCTAAAGTCAATACTATGTAGAGCCACCTTTTGTGGCAATCACAGCTCCAAGTAGCTTTGGATAAGTCTCTATGAGCTTTCCTCCTTGCAAAAATGCTCCAGCTCCTTCAAGTTGGATGGTTTGCACTTGTGAACAGCAATCTTTAAGCCTGACCACAGATTTTCTATTGGATTGAGGTCTGGGCTTTGACTAGGCCATTCCAACACATTTACATGTTTTCCCTTAAACCACTCAAGTGTTGCTTTAGAAGTGTGTTTGGAGTCATTGTCCTGGTGGAAGGTGAACCTCCGTCCTAGCCTAAAATCACGCACAGAGTGGTACAGGTTTTGCTCAAGAATATCCCTGTATTTAGCACCATCCATCTTTCCCTCAACTCTGACCAGTTTTCCAGTCCTGGCTGCTGAAAAACATGGTGTTCTTTGTGTGATGTAATGTTTTAGGTTTGTGACAAACATAGCATTTTCTTTGATGACCGAAAAGTTTAATTTTAGACTAATCAGACCAGAGCACCTTCCTCCATACATTTTGGGAGTCTCCCACATGCCTTTTCGCAAACTCAAAATGTGCCAGTTTGTTTTTTGCTGAAAGCAATGGCTTTCTTCTGGCCACTCTGCCATAAAGCCCAACTCTATGGAGCGTACGGCTTATTGTCGTCCTATGTACAGATACTCCAGTCTCTGCTGTGGAACTCTGCAACCTCCAGGGTTACTTAGGTCTCTGTGCTGCCTCTCTGATTAATGCCCTCCTTGCCGGTCCGTGAGTTTTGGTGGGCAGCCGTATCTTGGCAGGTTTGCTGTTGTGCCATGTTCTTTCCATTTGGTTATGATAGATTTGATGGTGCTCCTGGGGATCATCAAAGATTTGGATTTTTTTTTTTATAACCTAACCCTGACTTGTACTTCTCAACAACATTGTCCCTTACTTGTTTGGAGAGTTCCTTGGTCTTCATGGCAGTGTTTGGTTAGTGGTGCCTCTTGCTTAGGTGTTGCAGCATCTGGGGCCTTTCAAAAAAGGTGTGTATATTACAGATCATGTGACACTTAGATTGCACACAGGTGGACATCATTTCACTAATTATGTGACTTCTGAAGGTTGCACCAGAGCTTTTTATAGGCTTCATAACAAAGGGGGTGAATACATACGCACATGCCAATTTTTTGTTTTCTATTTCTAAAAAATAGTTTTATGTATATATTTTTCTCATTTCACTTCACCAACTTAGACTATTGTGTTCTGACCCATCACATAAAATTCAGATTAATAAAACATTGAACTTAAGGCTGTATTGTAACAAAATAGGTAAAAAGTTAAGGGGGGTGAATACTTTTGCAAGGCACTGTATATATATATATATATATATATATATATATATACACACACACACACACACATGTGACTGTCCACCATGTCTGTCAGTGTGTGTCTCAGTCTGAGATTGGGGAGGCGATCTTCCATGCAGGGGCGGAGCTTGTGTGCTGGGGAAGCTGTTGCACAGTGGCGGAACTAACGTAGAGTGGGCCCTGGTGCAAAAACTTTGGGCCCCTGAAGACACATGCCCCTTCGGTTGGCCCTTAATTGTACGGGCCACTCGATGGGCCAGGTGTAACCACAGCACCAGTACTCCCTGTAGTTCCACTGCTGCGCTTTCCTTATTACAGGCAAAACTCCTTTTCATGGAAACTGATGTATGCATGTGTGTGCGGGGGTGAAGGTATATGGGGAAGAAGTGTGTATGTGGATGAAGGTGTACTCTTTGTTGATGGGAGTGTACTGTATGTGGGAGGGTTACTGTCTGTGAAGGTGTACTGTTCAGGGGGTGTAGTGAGTGGGATAGGGAAGAGCTTTACAATTTGTACTTTATTCATTGTTTAAAAGGAATAAAGAATATTCCCCTTTCCCTGATCTTACCTGGCAGAGTTAGATCCGTGGTGGTTGAGAAGGCTGCCTATCCATCGGGTACAGGGGAGGCCACAAAATGAAAGGTATATCTCTTGGAGCTTTAGTACTTACACAGACTGACTCATGCACATACACAGACTGACCCACACACACAGACTGACCCCCTCACACACACAGACTGACCCATATATACACAGGCTGACCCCCCACATACACTAATCCTTACACACACACAGACTGACCCTGTCATGGCCCCCAGCTCGCCACGAGACGCGGCAGCACCCGACTGGTGCGACCGCACCGACAAACTGAGCTTACCTGCTCAGTGGCGAGTCGGGAACCGCTCCACTGGGTTCTTCTGGCCGCCTGCCCGAAATAAATATGGCGCCGACCATGCGGTCGAGGCCATCGATAGCTCCGCCCCTCAGGATCACACAAACGTGCGTGTGACATCACAACGTTGACGCACATGCACGTTCTGAGGTCAGAGGTCACAGTCTGACCAGTCACAGTCAAAGGAGGGATATTGGCTTCCTTGACCTCGGCTCTCCCTTGACCATTCTCTTTCTTTAACGTATTAGTCCGGTCATTCTAAGGACCGGTTTACGTTCTATACTTTCTGTTCTGTCTGTGTAGATGTTACATAATTCTGCGTGCTGACAGCCGTGACAGACCCATACATACACAGACTGACCCCCACACACACACACACAGATCTTTGATATTTACTATCGTGGATTAGAATTGGAAGCAGCAGCAAAATAGCTATATTATTGGACGCTGACTTACCAATTCTGTCTAAGCACTTCCTTTCTCTTCCACCCCCTTCTTTCCGGTATAGTCTTCTATCTCCATAGGCTACAGGATCGAACACTCTGAAGGTTAACTGAAGGTTATTGATGAAAGTAACCACTGTTTCAGGTGATATAAATAAAGACACTGCAAGCTGTTAGTGTATAGCAGCCATGTTTCAGGAGATACAGGAAGGAAAGGAATGCACACCAACTGATACAATAGTATCTATCTATATATATTTATTACAATACAAATACAAGCCATACATACAAAATGTAACAATATAACAGTGACCAAATAGGCTAAACAACTAAACAATTATATTTACCAAATTCCACAAGCCTATATGGGCAGAAACATGTGACTATTGTATCAGTTGGTGTGCATTCCTTTCTTTTTGAGTATTTACTTTATTGGTATTGGAGGAATAGCACCCTTAATTGTGGTGGTGATTATATTAAGTTTATATTAAGCTTGGCTCTTTCCTCTGCAAAAGTAAATTACTTCAATACCCTCATAACCACACTCTCCCGTGAACCCAAATGACTATTTCACACATTTAACTCTCTTCTTCACCCTGTTGTTCCTCCTCCACCTACTAACTTGACTGCCTCAGACTTTGCAACTCACTTCACTGACAAGATTTCTACAATCTGGGACCAGATCTCTCATCTTTCTTATTACCCTTACAAAGCTTCCTCCAACCTCACTCCCTCTGCTGTTCTCTGTTCATTTACACCTGCTACAGCGGAAGATGTTTCTGCTCTGCTACAGTCTTACCACCTCACCACCTGCTCCCTAGATCCAATTCCCTCATATCTCATCCATACTATGTCTTCTTCTCTTTCTCCACCTCTCACTAAAATTCTCAATCTCTCTCTCTTCTGGTATATTTACATCACCCTTCAAACATGCAACTGTAACCCCAATACTAAAGAAGCCCAACCTTGACCCTAACTCCCTATCCAACTACTCTCCTATCTAGCTACTGCCTTTTGCATCCAAGATCCTTGAAAGAATTGTGTATGCAAGATTGACAGACTTCCTCGAGTCCAACTCTCTGCTAGACCCGCTTCAGTCTGGTTTCCGTGCTAAGCACTCTGTGGAAACGGCACTGACCAAAGTATCCATTGATCTACTCACTGCAAAATCTCGTGGTCAGTACTCTATCCTAATTCTCCTTGACCTGTGTACGGCTTTTGAAACTGTTCATCATCAACAGCTTCTTCTCATCCTCCTCAATATCGGTCTACAAGATATTGCTGTCTCCTGGT
The DNA here is from genome assembly GCA_933207985.1 of Pelobates cultripes. NCBI lineage: Eukaryota > Metazoa > Chordata > Amphibia > Anura > Pelobatidae > Pelobates > Pelobates cultripes. The sequence goes on along the minus strand of OW240914.1, from coordinate 232,363,677 downwards.
GCTTCTCCTACCTCCCCCAGCGCTCTTTCAGTGTTTCTTTCTCTGGCTCTGCTTCTTCTCCCCAACTCCTCTCTGTTGGTGTCCCCCAAGGTTCAGTCCTTGGTCCCCTACTGTTCTCCATCTATACTGCCTCCCTTGGTAAACTCATTAGCTCCTTTAGCTTCCAATATTATTTTTATGCAGATGACACGCAAACCTACCTGTCCTCTCCTGATCTCTCCCTGTCCGTCTTGACTAGTGTCCTCCCTCATGTGTTGTTACTCCTGTGTCTGTCTGTCTCCAAGTCAACGGTGCTACCATCAGCTCCACCATGCAGGCTCGCTGCCTAGGAGTTCTCTTTGACTCCGACCTCTCCTTCAAGCCTTATGTTCAGTCTATCGCAAAATACTGTCGATTCCATCTCAAAAACATTGCGCCTACTACTTAACGCCAGATGCGACTAAGGTGCTGGTCCATTCCACTGTCCTTTTTCACCTTGATTATTGTAATCAGCTTCTCAGTGGTCTTACGTGCTCCCAACTTGCGCCGTTACAGTCCATAATGAATGCGGCTGAGAGGTTCATCTTCCTGTCCACCCGCACCTCCCATGTCTCACCCTTCTGTCAGTCCCTACATTGGCTTCCTGTAAGATATAGGGCTCAATTTAAAATTCTGGTTCTTGCTTTCATATCTCTACATAATGCTGCTCCCACCTATCTATCCTCTCTAATACACAACTATGTCCCGTCTAGGCCCTTACGATTTGCTGAAGACTTACGTCTATCTTCTGTCTATACTCCCACCTCTGATGCTTGCCTTCAAGACTTCTCGAGGGCTGCACCGTTCCTGTGGAACTTGCTTCCCTCCTCCATTAGATGCTCATCCAGTCTCCACTCCTTCAAAAAAATCATTAAAAACCCACTTCTTCATAAAAGCCTATCAATTAAACTGTTAATAGCTCCCGACTGATTCCTCTTTTGCAACTGTCACTAGTCTAGTACTATCCTTACCTTTTGTGTCACTTTACCCCACTCCCTCTAGCATGTAAGCTCATTGAGCAGGGCCCTCAACCCCTCTGTTCCTGTATGTCCAACTTGTCTAGTCACAACTACATATCTGTTCGTCCACCCATTGGAAAGCGCTGCGGAATTTGATGGTGCTATATAAATAACATAATAATAATAATAATTATAATATTAACAACCACTGCAAAATATAGAATGTACACTTAGCATCATTGTTATTGCACTGACGATTGCACTAATAGAGGTAAATTACTAACTACTACTCTAGTTAGGCGTTTCAACAGATCCAACCAAGTACTGTTGTATTACACATTTTAATTACCATATAGAAGTATCTACACTTCTGGGTAAGTTATCCCACTAATAGTCTCTTTATAGGAGCCAATCATTAATACTATATTATATGTATTTTCAACCATCTGTTTTTTTATAGTAGATATTCATGAAAGATTTTTAAAGATTTGTTTTGTTTTTCGTTTATAGTATTGGATTTGCCTTATTGGATACATATTGTATTTGTGCCTACCGGTTAATTAACACAGACTAGTTCCCCTTTGGGATACAGTTCATGGTCATATTTTAGTTTTGTTTCAATCTTCAGGGGTTATCCCCCCATTTAGAAGTGTTACTTTTTCGTCTCGCCAAAATTTCTTACATTATCTAAAACAAATCAAACTGAAAAGAAAATGTGTATCAGGCGTAGTCAAGGTAACTCAGTAAATGTCCAATGAATCATAACTGCATACACACATACACAGACACACACAGACACACATACAGACACACACACAAATACACCCCCTCGACAGACACACAGACACATACATACATACAGACATACATGCATACAGACACATACATACAGACAGACACACACACATCCCCGACAGACATACACACAGACACATACATACACACACACATACATACAGACATACACACACATACAGACACATACATACGGAGACACACACATTCAGACACACACACATACATACAGTCTGTATGTATGTGTCTGTATGTGTGTGTATGTGTGCGTCTCTGTATGTGTGTATGTCTCTGTATGTATGTGTGTGTGTCTGTGTCACTGTGTGTGTCTCTGTATTTATGTGTCTGTATGTGTGTGTCTCTGTATGTATGTGTTTGTATGTGTGTGTGTCTGTATGTAGGTGTCTGTATGTGTGTGTACAGACACATACACACAGACAGACACACACATACAAACACATACATACAGAGACAAACACATACATACAGAGACACACACACATACAGAGACACACACACATACAGACACACACACACATACAAACAGACACATACATACAGAGACATACACACATACAGAGACACACACATAGAGGCACATACATACAAAGACACACACATACAGACACATACATACAGAGACACACACACATACAGACACACACATACACACAGACCAACACACATATACACAAAATGTTTAAGTCAGCCTCCTGTTTCCTACCTTTTGCAGGAGGGTGACTTTCCCTGGGGTCCAGTGGGGGCAGTCACTTCCTCCCAGCTGTCTGAAGTCATCAGCACTGGGCGCTTTAACAGCGCGACCGGGCCCCCTGAAAATCCATATCCATGGACTCCTTCATGTGCAGCCATGGCGGTTTGCCATGCCAGGCTGGTCCGCAAAACATGGTGGCGGGTACCCGGTTGCAGGGGTCCGCAGGGTGGCCGGACCCTTGGAGTGATGGGCCAGTCGCAGGGATCGCAGCGGTATGTACGCCAGTGCCAGCATGATAGCAAAACAGTGTAGAAAAAAATGATTAGTATATCAAAGTTAACATAATCTTCAGCTTTACCACATGACAAGAGGCTTCATATGTTGAAGACAGAGCTATAAGAGAAAAGACGGTATTACCATAGGGACGTAAATAAAAAGTCCTAGACCAGTTCACCAAATGTAAAATATATGCCGCTGCCCTGTGAATGGAGTGCGCACCGAAAGAAGAGTCAATATCTACCAGGATTAGGAGTCACCATATCCAACTGGAAAGAGTGGTGACCGACACCGGTTTAGGTGGACATACATATGAGATGAACAGCTGTTCCGAAAGGGAGGATTGCAGTAGCATGGTAACTTCGACATAACAAAGTACAGTAATTTAGGAAATAAACAATTGCAAATTAGAAAATAAAGGGATAAAAGTCGCTGAAGAATTTGACTTTGTGCAATGAGATATCTGAAAAGTAATCCCCTCCTGAAAGAAGGAAAAAACTTGCAGATCTAAGGCCCACATATCAAAAAGTCAACAAAAGGAAACCAAACACAGGAGAAATTTAAATTTTGTGGATTATTGACAGAGAGATTGCCTGCCATTAACCGACCAGTCCCATTAAAAATATAAAACGAGAGAAATGCTCCACAAGTGAGAATGCTTTGTGCCCGGGGTTCGTTGATGCTTAGAGCGGCTAAGGCCGCTGCGAGACACCAACTAGAGAGATTGGAGACAGAGAAACCCAGTGGGAAAAACAGTAAAAACCACCGGTAAACTCTGGCAAAATTGGCAGTTTCAGCCCAGAAGGAGAAGCCATACAAATGGTAGGGACCCCATTTGGACAAGCAGGAGAAAGTACAGGGACATACCACACACCAAAGCCACCATAGGAGGGGAAATAGAGA